>JAUTXW010005323.1:637500-1342808 GCA_030620095.1 Kuschelorhynchus macadamiae | reverse complement strand
AAAAAGTAAAAATAGAAAGGACTCTAATGAGATCCACATTGAGGGCGATTGGCTGGAAACTGACTAATATCGAAATGCCAAGTTATGCTAATGATATTCTAAGTCTTGGCTCAGATTTTGTATGTCCAATCACCACTTCACAAGATATCCCTATTCCAGAAATTATCTCATCCATTGACATCTAGCGTTAACAACTTAAATCAGGAAAAAAAGACGAAATCAGAGACAACATGTTGTAATGCCCTCACATCTTACAAAAATAAACTTAATTCTAAAAAATATAAAACGAAGAACCAAGATATAGATAATGAACTATGTAAAAAGTTAAGAAAAACAAAATCCTTTTTAAAAGAGCACCAAAACTTAAAAATCTTAAGACCAGATAAGTCAAACAAAACAGTCATTATGTATGAAAACGAATATGATAATAAATTGGAATCCCTTTTGAATAACGAGGAAACTTATAAACTCATCTCTAACGACTCCACTAATATACTACAAAAAAAAATAATGAACTAATCAAAATCTTGGAAAACAAAAACTATATTTCTCCCACCATAGCAAAAAATTTAAAAATACATAACGCTCAAGCGCCAAAAATATACGGGCTACCAAAACTGCATAAGGATGGTATACCCTTACGGCCTATCATCTCATGTATCCAATCACCTCTAAATGGTCTCTCAAAGTTCCTGAAAACTATTTTAGCAAATGTCATAAACAAAACTGATACTTTCATCAAAGACTCTTGGGATTTTAAAGAAAAAATAAAAAACATCCAAATACCAAATAACCACACTTTAATCTCGCTAGACGTAGTCTCACTATATACTAACATTCCAATTGATCTAACATTCGAAATCATCAGGAAAAAATGGAATGATATAAAAAACATACTGATATCCCACTTGATGAATTTTTAAAAGGAATAGAATTAGTTCTAAAATCCACTTACTTTATGCATAAAAACAAATTCTATAAACAACTTGACGGCTGTGCAATGGGCTCATCTATTTCAAGTGTCGTTGCACAATTAGTGATGGAAGAATTAGAAAACAACGTTATTAAAAACTTAAATTTTAAACTTCCATTCTTCTACAGATACGTTGATGATTGTTTAACAATCATACCACAAGGAAAAAGCGAATATATCCTCAACGCGTTTAACAATTTTCACCAAAAACTTAATTTCACCATCGAAACTGAAAAAGATAAAAAAATAAATTTTCTAGACATGACCTTATATAACAAAGAAACTTGCATAAAAACAAAGTGGTATACAAAAAATACTTGGTCTGGTAGATACATAAACTATCTTTCGCAACACCCACACTCCAAAAAAAATCTGTCATTATAGGGCTCGCGGATAGGGCAATCAAATTAAGCGATCTAGAATTTCGACAAGAAGCTATCCAAAAAGCAAAAAATACTTTATTAAAAAACAGCTACCCAATGAAATTAATAAACTCAATTTTTAAGTCCCGATTAAATAACATTAATAAAAATAATTCTAACCCCAGCAACAATCAAAACAATAAAAATAAATATATTTCAATACCCTATATTGAAGGACTGTCGGAAAATTTACAAAAATCCCTTAAAAAACAAGATCTAACCGTATCTCACAAAAGTTACAATACCCTACAAAAACAATTTTTTTCCTCTTTAAAATCAAAAACACCTAAGTTTCAAAAAACACACACTATATACAAAATAAAATGCAACGACTGCCCAAAGGTCTATATAGGGCAAACCACACAGTATCTTAAAAATCGTTTGAATGGACACAAGTATGATAAAAAAATAAAACAGCGCTTACAAATCACGAAACAGAATATAAACATACTTTTAACTTTCAAGATACTACTATTCTAAATACGGAGATAATCAAAAAAAGGGAGAGTTTCTGAAAATGTTATACATAAAACGGGAGATCAATGCTATAAATGACAAAACAGACATAAAGAATTTGAGCCAAATATATTATAACGTTATCAAATAACTCTAAAACTGACTTCATATATACATTAAATTAATATAAAAAAAAACAAACTAAATTAGCCCCCTTTCTTCTAAATTCAAAAGTAAATAAACAATATATCACCTTTTAAATAATAAAACAGTTCAAAACAAATCTAATTATCTTTGCTTTTTTAAACTAATATATATAAAAAAAAAACCCATAGAATTCCTTAACCGACGTTTCACATGAATGCATTCTGCCAGTTAAAGCAGTGTCGCTCGAAGATAGACATACTCGTAGCAATTAATATTATAGTAATTTTAATCTGTATGACGTTCTTTTCAATGTTTTTAAATGTGCTGTTTCTGAGTGTTGTATGGAAAACGTGCTGTTTTTAAATGTTGCATAAAGATGAATTCTGAAAGATCCTTCTTATGGTAAGTCATCTAAAATGTTAAAATAATATTATTAATAATTTGTCCATACAATTTTTAATAGTCTTTTAAGAAAAATATCTTATCTCGGTTTTCTATTGTTACAGACACACAAAAAAATACTGATGAAGACCAACCATAAATGGTCGAAACGTCTATAAAAATGTAACAAAAATGAAATTAAATTTGTTTTAATTTTATTCCTACTATCGAACCAAAATACCCAAGAAAACAAAATTAGAATATATATATATATATATATATATATATACTTTTGTTAAAAATTCTTGGGTACTGGTTTATTTTCTTAAAAGAATTATCTATTTCCTTAACGTTTCGCGCTTCATAGAGAGCTTTTTCAAAAGGATATTATTGGCATACAATAAATACAAAACTATAAAACATCGATTGACACACTAAAACTATTACAATGATATGTTAAAATAGGACGTTACAATTGTTAAAACTCCAGTTTAAAATTAATGTTAAAATCATGTTAAAATACATTGGTATACGCACCTCGGAAATAAAACAACTCACTTATTTCCGAGGTGCGTATACCAATGTATTTTAACATGATTTTAACATTAATTTTAAACTGGAGTTTTAAAAATTGTAACGTCCTATTTTAACATTTTATTGTAATAGTTTTTAGTGTGTCAATCGATGTTGTATAGTTTTGTATTTATTGTATGTCAATAATATCCTTTTTCTAATAATAATTCTTTTAAGGAAATAAACCAGTACCCAAGAATTTTTAACAAAAAAAAATATTAGACATGGTTTAAATAAACGCAACAAAAAAAAATATATATATATATATATATATATATATATATATATATATATATATAGTGAAACCTCTCAACAACGGACAGTAGCCGTGCCACAGAAACTGTCCGTTGTATAGAAGTGTTCGTTGTGGGAGTGAACAAATTAAATACCAATGTAATTTTATTTTTAAGTCAAAAAATATTATGTTTAGTACAAATTATTAATAAAATTGTTACTACGTATACACGAACATCTTTTGCGTACATATATGCATACAATAAAAATGTACTACCTAATATAAAAAATTATACTACCTACATATACAGTTTGATACAGTTCTACTTTATAAAATCTTTCTATTTAAAAAAATTATCGAGTGTTGTTTGTCTTAAACTAATTAATTTATTTTTAATAATTTGAGATTCTATTTTAGACGCAACTTGTGAGATTTTTTCCCCTAAAACAGAATCCACTGATAACATACAACAGTTTTCAATATCCCTTAACATTTTATATGCTTCCTTAATGTTCTTAATACTGGAAGAAATAATTGCTTCATTATCACTGTCAGATGAAATCTGACGGTTCTCACTATTTCGAAATTCACTGATGCACTCACGTACACTTATCTTAGGATTTTCCGTGAATAAACTTTCATCAATTTCTTAATATGAAGTTAAGTCAGAAGAGAATACATTGATGTTTCTACATAATTCTGATAATGGCACATCATCTTCACTATCGTAGTCAATGTTTTCCTCGAGAATTTCGACGAATCCAGCTTTGCAGAAGCAGTTATCGATAGTCTTGGCTTCGACTTTTTTCCACGCAGCAACAATCCAAATCAAAGCACTTACAACATTTATAGATTTCTCCAATTGTTCGGTAGATTCAGAATACTCCATGGATGACAAAAGTCACTTGATTAAAAACTTTCTGTAGTAGTTTTTAAAACTTTGATTTATTTTAACATTTTTTAACTCCAGTTTTGGGTGAGATGCACCATTATCTAAAAATAAAAGTATATTTCGGTTTTGCTTTTCCATTTTTCGGTTAAATTTCGTCAACCAATCCGACATTATATCCCTTTTCATCCATGCTTTCATAGTACCATTCAAGTGGCATTTTTTCCACGCTTGAACCTTTAAAACAAACGGGGTTTTTTGCTTTTTCCGATCACCAGTGCATTTTCTTTTTCTCCATTCATAACAGAGCAAAGTAAAATAGTGAGTCTCTCCTTGGATGCTTTCCCGCCAGCATATGTTTCGCCTTTTAAAGAAAACGTTTTATTTGGCAATGCGCGGAAGAAGAGTCTCCTTTTATCGGCGCTATAAATGACCCTCGGTGCTTAGTTTTTGATAATAGCACATCATTTCGTCCGCCAATTAGTTAACTGAGTATCTACAAGTCAACAGCCGCTGCTTCGCCACAGATGGATTTGAAAGAGATATTATGACGTCGACAAAACTTCTCCAACCATCCATTTGATCCTTTAAAACCATCAACTTCTATATTCTTCGCAATTTCTTTTGCTTTTTCCTTTATTATTGTACCGAATATTGGAATGTTTTTGGAGCATACTTTACAAAACCAGTGGTAGACAATTTGATCTATGGCAGCACCCTCAGTTTCGCAAATTTCTTTTTCTCTTTCATATTCCCGGTCTCGGCGAATCGCTTGGTAAGATCGATTTGTTTCTCAAAATATCATTAATTTAAGATTTTCCTACACAGAATTTTTCGGCTAATAATCTAACACTAAGTTGTTTTTTTTCGCGTACTGAATTATTTCAACTTTTTCAGACTCAAAAATTTGGTTTGAAGATATATTGATCGCACCAGAGTAACATCAAAACTAAGATATTCTATTGATGAAGACTACATTGGTGATCTATTTATTATGCAATTCACCGCAATTTATCTACAAGCCAGACAGCATAAGCCAGCCTATTGTTAAACTAGTTCTATTAACAATGGATAGGCGCCGCGCGCCGCGCCGCTTATTAGCATAGATCTAAATATTGTCCATAATGTGTAATAAAAATACTGGCATTAAATGTGGGTTTTTCAAAAATTATCTGAACATCTTTCCGTTCTCAGGAGGTAAATTTTACTGTTTTTCCTAAAAATATCCCAAATTTTACTGTCTGTGTCCGTTGTCAAGAAGGTTTAATATACAGGAATACCTATACTGACGGTCACTCTCGTTCTGAAAAGAACAATTTTGCTAACGTTTCGCCAAAATCGCATTTGGCATTTTCGAAGCTTTCTGACATCGGAGCTTCCTTTTATACCCCCACCCTCGGCCGAAGGTTATATCTAAACGGTCATTGTTTATATTTTCGGGACGTTGTTGTTGGACTAATGCCGCTTGATTTTCTGAGATTTTTGGCTTATATGTGATCTATTTCCATACTGCTGGTAGCTTTAATGGTTCATTCCTTTTATTTAAATAGCCTTGTTTTTCTATTTCCTTTGCTAAATCTAAATGCACCCTTAAAAGATGCATCAAGTTTTTTCGGAAAATCAATTTTCAAAATGTGTTCTACTTTAAATAGGCATTGTTAATATCCTTATAAAATACTACCCATGCAGAAATTAACAGAACAAGAAATGTTGTTACTAAAAGACAAACATTTTTTTTTAAATCTTATGGTCTGACAAGTGCATCTTCAGTACTGCAGAGATCCATAACTGAAAAAATGTACGATTTTGGGCAACGAAAAACCCTCGAGTATCTAATGAAATTAAAATACAAGGCCGAAGATCGTTACATGTGTGATGCGGGCTCTTAAATAATAAAATAATTGGGCCAATTTTTATTGTCGGACCCTTAAATGGGAAAATCACTCCGTCAATACAACGAAATTATATGGCATTAGGATGGAGCTCCACCACACAATGATTTTCCGGTTATAAATTACCTTAATACGAAATATCAAATGTGGATTGGTCGTACTGGACCGACCGGCTGGCCGCCGAATATCTCCGACTTGACACCACTTGATTCATTCCTGTTGGGATTTTTGTAGAATAAAGTGTATAAAAATCCAACTGAAGACGTAGATGTTTTACGAACAAAAATAATTGAGGCTATTCAGGACACCAATGACAATCATTTTCATTTTATTATTAACATTATAAATAAAATCGAAAGTGATTACATACAGTATATTGAAATGAACGGTGGGCACATTCAGCAGTTGTAAATAGTTTTAGTAGATGATACCATTTTATATATTTTTATAAAAAAAACAATGTTGTTTAATATAAAAATATAAAAACACAAACTAGGGCTACATAAAAAATGTTTAGAATATTCAGGAAAACGCAAAAATCAAATAAAAAAATTTCAAATAAGAAAGTAGAACCACGCCCAGACTTTTTGAACCACCCTGTATAGGTGTAAAGTTTTTCTAAAAAATTATTTTGAACTATTAAACTTTTATTTTGGACATTTTTTTCCAAAACGTCAAATAAAAAAGATAAAGTGGGGGTCAATATATAAAAAATACCCTGTACATATGTGATGTTTTCTTTATCCGATTAATGTTTTTCGTTTGTTTACATTTTGACGTAAAATGTTTTTTGCCTTAGGTAATTAAAAACAATAAGTATATTTTATCTGTTATTTTTTTTCTTTGTTAGTTAATGCTATATTAATTGTAAACAACATTATTCATGTTCCTCACCATTTTTATATTTTTTCGATTTTTACGCAAGATCATTGGAAAAGGCTAAATAATAGCCGAAACGTAAGATAATATAATAAAAAAACACAAAAAAAAACATGACATAAAATTTGTTTTTATTTCCTGTTACGAACCTCATCTCAAGAAATGTATTTTCAAAAAATATGCTAATAATATATATATATATATATATATATATATATATATATATATATATATATATATATATATATATATATATATATATATATATATATATATATATATATATATATATATATATATATATATATATATATATATATATATATATATATATATATATATATATATATATATATATACGGTGATTCTTGAACCTATAATATATGTTTTTAGATTTTTTTTTTTTTTTGCTTCAGGAGATTGAATCACATAATTAGGTAATTGTTAATAGATACATATAAATACATGTCGTTTGCTCTAAAGGAAAACGATACCAAAATGTCTGAAAAACGCAAATAGTTGTATTAACTGTACTCATTTGTTAAACATACAATTCACATAATATATATTTTAAGAGCCAAATCAATTTTTGATTCTAACAATGCTAATAAATATTTTACTGCAGAGGAGCAAGAAAACTGTGCCAGTCGACCTAACTGAGATAAACGCACTCACTAAAATGAAGTCAGAGTGTTCAATAGTCACCGGAGGCAAGGTTTGGCAAGGTCGGTGACCAATCTCGATTTTCGATTCAAAACCACTTGGAGAACCACTTTCTGTTCGTATTTTTCACTTGGTGCGCTTATTACAAGAGGAACTAAAGCTTGGTTTTTGTTTTTTTTTCTTGGGAACGTCACTGTAAGCATTTATTAAATTTAAGGGTAACTTAGAAAAAAAATCGGTAAATTTACCTTAATCCAGAACACCCCTTGTGGAAAATTTCACTAAGTACAGATAACACAATTATATATGTACACAATTATTTCGTAATAACTTTAGTATTCCAGGAAATGGAATTTTACCGAATATTTAAACATTTGATAAGTAATTTCCTAATACTGGTTTCATCTCCAAAGGAGACACTTGATTTTTCCAAAACTTCAAAGAACTGCAAAAATATCGGAGGGTGATTTTTCCACGATTACAATGGGAATTAAAAACGAAGCAATGAGACAAACATATTCAATTGAAAGTATCTACTTAACAGTCTGCTATCAACAGTAGAAACTTGTAAAAAGAAAAATCTGTGTACCAATCTGTCTAGCTATTTTTAGTTCAGGTAGACTATTTATGTGATCCTTGTGACTATAACTGGGACTGGGACATAACTCTAATAAACCCTCTTTTGTTTGTCTACTTACCACGGGCCACCCCTGTGCAAAGAAAACTTGTTTTTTTTGTATTGTGAAAAAAATTTTATTTTGCAAAAATATTATACTTACACCTTTGTTAAAAACACAAGATAATTAGTTGTTACTTCCCTCGTGAAATTTTTTCAGATCTTTATGTTTAAGGGCACCTAGATGCCGGAAAACATGTTTTCTCAATTCCGTCTGTCTGTCCGTCAGTCTGTCTGTTCGCGACATAACTATAAAACTACTTATCCGATTTCTTCAAATTTCCGTCTAAAATTAAGGGCCATACATGCGCATAATACAGGCTATATTTAATATAAATAAATTGAATATATATATATATATATATATATATATATATATAATATGTTTTCATTCCGGGTGTACATCTGTTCACTACTGTCGTTCTGAAAAGAACAGTTTTGCTGACGTTTCGCCAAAATCACATTTGGCATTTTCGAAGCTTTCTTTCTCGCGTCCGAATAGAAACTGAAGTGTTGGTGACTGCGACGCTTCCTTTTACACCCCCACTCGGGGCCGAAGGTTATATCTGCGCAGGCGTTGGTCGTTATTTATGTTTTCCGGATGGTGCTGTTGTTGTTGCGCTCTTCCATACTGTTGGTAGTTTTAATGATTCGTCCCTTTTATTCAAATCACCTTGTTTTTCAATTTCTATGGCTTCTCGGATTATTCTGGTCTTATAATGTTCTATATTGGCAATCTCCCTACACCCATCGAAATTTATTTTATGGCCGGTTTCCTGATATGATGTAGGAATAAAGCTGAGGTTGTTTGTTTATTTCTGATGCTGAGTTTATGCTCTTCCACTCTTGCTGATATTCGCCTGTTAATTTGCTCTACGTACAACTTTTCACAGTCCTGGCACGGAATAATGTACACTCCGTGGTTTTCCAGTTTGATTTTATCTTTTGGGTTTCCGAGTAGTTTACCTATAGTTGTTTGTGGCTTGTGTATTGTTTGTATGTTGTGTTTCCTCAGAATGCTTCCGATTCTGTCTGTTGTGCCTTTTACATATGGTAAGACTACTCGTTGCTTTCCCGGTTCATATTTTTTGTTGTTCGTTGTTCGGGAAACCTGTGCATTAATAGCTTTCTCTATGGTGCGATTTGTGTAGCCATTTTTCTTTAAAGCACTAGATATTACCTTAAGTTCGTTTTGTCTCGTCTGTGTTTCAGTTAGTCGCACGGATCTAGATATTAGAGTATTTGCCACAGCTTGAATTTGTGCTGGGTGATGATGTGATTTTGCATTTAAATATCTGTCTG
Source organism: Kuschelorhynchus macadamiae (assembly GCA_030620095.1). Classification (NCBI taxonomy): domain Eukaryota; kingdom Metazoa; phylum Arthropoda; class Insecta; order Coleoptera; family Curculionidae; genus Kuschelorhynchus; species Kuschelorhynchus macadamiae. The sequence goes on along the minus strand of JAUTXW010005323.1, from coordinate 1,333,320 downwards.
TATAGGTTGGTTTTCTATACACGGTGTATTCGAAATGTCCGTTATGTAGTTTTGTGACCAAAACATCTAAAAATGGTGGTTTGTTGTTTTCCTCTAGCTCTAGAGTAAATTGTATTCTGGGGTGGATTGAATTTACGTGAGTCAGAAATTTTTCGAGCTCTGCATGACCATGTTGCCATATAATAAATATGTCATCCACATAACAAATCCATAATTTGGGTTTTAAACTTGCTTTCTCAAGAGCTTCTTTCTCGAAATATATCATAAATAAATTCGCGACTACTGGTGATAGCGAGGACCCCATTGGAGCACCATCCATTTGTTTATACATTTGTCCGTTGAAAGAAAAATAAGTATTTTTGAGGCAATGCTCCGAGAGTTCTATTATATGTGCCTGGAAATCCTCGTTCATAGCAATCTTGTCCAATGCTTCGTCGATGGGAATACTGGGATATAACGATTTGACATCTAGGCTTGCTATGATATCATTTTTTTCAAGGACGATATCTCTTATAATGTATATATATATATATATATATATATATATATATATATATATATATATGTCATCTTCGGTTAATTGTTGTACAAGACGAATTTTGTGGGGGTAAAATGTATGTGTCTTTAAAATTCTGCGAATACTATGCAAAAAGACTAGAACTTACTACTTTTTTCTTCAAACGATAAAATTAGAATTTAGATAACTTTTTTGATAAATGTAATAGGAAATGTAAAAAAATGTCCTTATTTTTTCATATTGGATCTGTTGAAAAGAGAAATTGATGATCATTAAAATGAGGTATCACATGAAGTTTAATCCCATTTAATTCAAGGGTTGAAGCTTACCGTTGCGGGGGTTTGAAGTCACGGGGTTCAAAATATGCATAAAAGACTTCTTCCTCGAGATAAAAATCAAGTCGTTTCAACATTTTCTTCATCGAGCAATAAAAATGAGAAATCGTATTTCGTATTGTTCTTCCCTTATTTATTATTTATTATTAAGATAATGAGGTTGGAGCTCACCTCCGCGAGGGGATGGAAGTCACAAAGTTGATAAAAAGAAATAGAAATCGACGGTTCCGAGCGATTTTTTTTTAAAGGAACGGTATGTGAAACATCGACCTTGTTTCGTGTTGGTTGCCCCACCCTGTATACAAATTTGCTAGGAAAATATTTCTTTTACAAAAAACAGTCAAAGATAGAATTTTGTGTTTTTATTTCAGGCATTTCAAATAAAAAAAGATAAAAAATAAACTTTACAACTGTGTGGGTGTTACAACTATGTGTGGTAAAATTATCGACTGAGCTTTTTATGTAATTTTCATTGACTTTTTAGTTTATGAAATGATTTTGGGTTTTTATCAGATTAGATTAAAAGTTTAGCAAAATTGCGGTAAGTATCGCATACCGGGTGGTCGAAATTGGTCTGTTTTAACAGAGAAAACCTATTTCCTGACTAGATAGAGCAAAACTGACTTAGGTGTCATGGGCTCGATTTCTGAGAAATGTTTAATGGCAAAAACCGCCTGCCGATATTTTAGTTGGCTATAAATTATAAAAAATGCTCGCGTTTAGCCCTTTTCAGTGATATTAAGTTGTAGGTACTTATTTTCAAAAATAAAGAAAATATTAGGTGTTTTTGGTTTACATCGAAGTAGGCCTTGGAATAATGACGCGCGTTCAATATTTTGAATATATTGCTGTCAGATTACTGTAGTCTGGTGTAATTATTGCGTTTTGGTGTTATCTTTATAAAGTTGTGTTAAGTTGCTGACAAAATATGTTTGAGAATTATGAAAAGTATGATATGTTAAAATGTTACATATTATCTAACGAAGTTCCTGAAGCAGCTAGTGAATTATATTTTAATACATTTCCCGAGCGACGTCAACCGGATAACCGAATTTATCAAACATTAAAAAGTAATTTAGTAAATTACGGAAGTTTTAAAAAGTTAAGAACAAGACATTATGAACTAAAGGAAGAAAAGGAAATCCAGCAGCTAAATATAATTGGTGAGGTATTAGATCATCCTGGCACCTCCTCTCGAACATTGGCTAATATAACGAATGTTCCAAAGACCACCGTTTTAAAAATACTCAAAAAACATAAATTCAAACCGTACAGAACGAGAAGAGTTCATCAACTCCGTGAAGGGGACGCCGCTAGAAGATTGAGACTTTGTCAGTGGTATGAGCAAAAATTCATGGAGAATGAGAATTTTCCATTAAATATTATTTGGAGTGATGAATCCAGAGTAGATACTTCTGGTATATTTAATAGATATAATTCATATCACTGGTCCACTGAAAATCCACACGTAGTTGTGCAACAAGACCGGCAAGGTCGGTGTGGATTCAATATATGGGTGGGGATATTCCGAGGAAGATTTGTGGGACCTTATTTTTACGATGGAAATTTAACTGCAGATGATTATGTAAATATTTTGCGCACATATATTGTCCCTTTGTTGGAAGACATACCTTTAGCTGATGCCAGAAATATCTACTATCAACAAGATGGTTGTCCCCCGCACAATGCAAGGATCACAACTGATCTTTTAAACTTCCCATACCTTGGCCTGCTAGGTCCTGTGACTTAACTCCCTTAGATTTTTTTTTGTGAGGAAGATTGAAGGACTTGATATTTAAAGGAAGAACCTTTCACACAAAAGAAGAATTGCAAGAGGCCACTAGGCAAGCTTTTGCATCTATTAGCCCAGTTGAACTAATAAATAGTTGCAACTCGGTACGCAAAAGATGCTTAGTTTGTATTCAACAGGGAGGGGCTCAATTTGAACAACTTCTCTAAATATATTTATCAGAAACCTATCTAACTAAATACCTAGATTTTCATAATTATTTTTTATTTTCACTTGTAGCTGTAAATAGTAGTTTAGTTTGTTAATTTTGTTCAACTTTGCTATGTAAACAAAAAAAAATAAAAAAAATTAATAATAAATAATTAAAATAACGTTAGCTAGTGTTATTTAAAGTTGTGTTTAAGTTGCTAACAAACTATAAATCTTAACAATACATAATTGAGATATTGTCATCACAAATCAAAGCCTACTTCGATGTAAACCAAAAACACCTAATATTTTCGTTATTTTTGAAAATAAGTACCTACAACTTTATATCACTGAAAAGGGCTAAACGCGAGCATTTTTTATAATTTATAGCCAACTATGATTTCCATTTGAAAAAAAAATGTTTTGCCTATTTATGATAAAACGGACAACTATAGAAAAAATCTGAGTACGCCACTGGATTGCACATAAAAAAGTGCCTTTAGAATGTCTTTGCAGAATGTTAATATTCCGCAAAATAAATGGACAATTTTCAAAATGGCCGAAAATTGAAAAACGCCCTATATCTCAGTTGGCAGTGAAAATATCGGCAGGCGGTTTTTGCCATTAAACATTTCTCAGAAATCGAGCCCATGACACCTAAGTCAGTTTTGCTCTATCTAGCCAGGAAATAGGTTTTATATGTTATAACAGAACAATTTCGACCACCCTGTACATGTTTTAATTTTTGATTTGTTGCAGTATATTTTATAAGATGTCGAAGACAGTTTGCTAGAAAAATAAAAATTTTAAAAACTTTGAAAAATTGCCTGACCCAGTCTGTAAAGTACTCCTTTCATAAAAGGAAGGATTCATAACGAGTTCTGGGTAAAATCAATTTACCGATTTTTGTTTTAAACAGCGGTTTTTTTAATAAAGCACGACGCGTTCTTCGACTTCTATTTTGTAATTGGCAGAATATCCGGCTTGTTCGCTAGACTAATGTGATTTCTGTCGATGACCCACATCAACCTGTCACACTGCAGATATCATGTGTTTTACCTTTCATAAAATAAATTTACACAATTTTTTTTACAGCGTTTTTCAAGTTCAGCCCATATGTTTTGTATTTGGCTGAACATCCGGCTTGTTCGCTAGACTAATGTGGTTTCTGTCGATGACTCACATCGATCTGTCAACTGCAGATATCATGTATTTTATATACAGTAGCAGATTTGAGATTTTAAATTCACTTCGATATCCTCTTCATTTTAAGAATCTCGGCAAGAACGTTTATCATTTCACTCTGATGATGGCTTGTTTACGACCTTTTTATTGCGGTCCATGTTTCGCATGCGAGCCTCTTGAATGTGAAATGGCTACCGGAATTCTTGCGTCCTACTTAATATTAACGCAGCGCTTTAAGGATCGATTTTATTTTTACAACGTCCAATTATGAGAGGAATGTACGTATAATTTTAAAAAATTAATTCCTATTATTATTGGAGTCAATCTACCGAAAAGTGTGAATTTGTGGAAGATAAATTGCTTTAAAGGCGGAAATAGACTGTTGTCACGTCAGGTACCATCATATAAATTCAAAATGCAGTGTCGTTTTATTTGATGTTTTAGTGCAGGGGCGCTCAAACGGTCGATCGCGAGTGCTTTTTGAGTAGATCTCGAGAAGAAAAATATTTTTAATAAGTAGGTATTTAACTAAACTACAAAAATTTATTACGTAATAAAATAACACTCTGCTAGTGGCAAAAGGCGGCTTTATCAAAGGAACGCGCGGTACTCGTCAAAGAAAAGCCGCGTTTTTTATTCTTGCCGCTTTTCTAGAAATTTCGAGCGGCGCGTTTGACGGGAACATTCGAGACTTTCGTTCACGCCGATATAAATGTTGCGCCTGCAGGAATTGGAGTCATTCTCAATTGCAACTTTAAGGCAATACTACGTCGATACAAAGTTTAATATTAAATAGTACAAAATGAGTGCAGCGAAGAATCTAAAATCTAAAACGTATCATTTTAATAACGATTGGGAGGAAGAATTTTTGTTTTGTATGGTGAAGGATAAGTGCATTTGTCTTATTTGTCGTGCGTCAGTTGCAATACCTAAGCGTGGTAACTTAGAGAGGCATCATAAAACGGTTCATAAAAACTATGAAAAGGATTTTCCGCCACAGAGCGAATTAAGAAAACGAAAAGTACGTGATTTGATATTTTGTTTGAAAAAAGAACAAACCATGTTCACAAGACCAGCCAAAGAATCAAAAGCTGCCACGATCGCGTAATTTAAAATATCTTATATATTGGCGAAACACAAGAAACCATTCGAAGATGGATCGGTTGTGAAGAAAGCATTTATTGAAGCGGGTGAGACTTTATTTGGAGATTTAAAAAATAAAACAGAAATCATGTCTGCTATTAGAGAACTTCAGTCATCTCGTCCGACTGTTACAAGGCGTATTGAAGTCATGAGTCAGGACATGGCAAATAAACTAAAAAATGATATCATTGAATGTACATACTTTTCTTTACAGTTCGACGAATCCACCGATATGACAGACACTGCCCAGCTGTGTATTTTTATTCGGATGGTATTCAATGACATGTTGGCTAAGGAAGAATTTTTGACAATCATTCCTCTGAAGGGGAAGACCCGTGGCGAAGATATATATGACGTTTTCTTCAATTTTGTAAAAAGCTACCAATATATAAATTAGTGTGCATTACAACCGATGAAGCCCAGCAATGACTGGAAGTTTATTGTTCAAAAGTTTTAAACACGAAGGAAATAATGGGCATTGCAACAAAAATTGTGAATTCCATCCGTGCACGTAGCTTGCAACGGCGGCTCTTTAAGTTGCAGTTGGAAGATAGGGAGTCAGCTGAACACATTGATTTAGTTCTTCACACGGACGTCAGGTGGTTGAGTCGCGGAAAATTCCTAGAAAGGTTTCAAGAATTATTGCCCGAAATAACAGCTTTTCTAGGCGAAAGAGGTGATGATACTCAGATGTTAAAAAACGAAAAATGGCTGACTGATTTGGCATTTTTGACTGACATCACAATGCGCTTAAACACCATTAACTTGGAGCTTCAAGGTAAAGGAAAAACTGTTATTGAGATAATTAGCGCAGTAAACGCATTCAAAAGTAAATTGCAACTTATGATAGATCAACTGAAAAGAAAGGATCTGAAACATTTTCCGTCTTTGAAAGCAAGGATTCCTCAGTTGAATTATGATACGTATGAGGCTGAAATATCAAATATTTTGGAACAATTCGAAATGCGTTTTTATGATTGTAATAAATTGGCAAATGTAGCATAATTTATAAGTTATCCTTTTTCATGTAAAAACATTGCGGAATTAGCTACTGAAATAACAAGTCAGTTTAATCTGAACTCATGTTCTGTTGAAAATGAGTTGGTGTAGATTATATCAGATATACATCTCAAAGCTACAGCATCTGATACAAATTTCTGGTGTTTTATATCTGAAGATAAATATCCGAATCTAAGGCAAATCGCCCTTCAACTGACAGCAATGTTTGGGTCAACTTACTTGTGCGAGTCTGCATTTTCTGAAATGAAGATAACTAAACCTAACTCAAACCTTGACTAAAATAATGTATATTGTGCGGAAAGCTAATATCTATATATGCTACGGTACACCCTACCTAGATAGGTAGGTAGGTAGGTAGGGTGTATGTATCGTGTCTGTACGACAACCCTGCATCACACATACTTGCAGCCTCTCAGAGTCGATCGTAAGTAGTCTAAAAATATTGAGGTAGATCGCCAGCAGTTCAAGTTTGAGCACCCCTGTTTTAGTGTATGAGAACCATACTGAAGTCACCTCATGCATATCACCTCACGTCTCCAACCTCACGCATGACGTCACGTTTTTATTTTCTGTACTTCCGCACATTTTCGTCTCATGTAAAATCACATTCAGGGTTGTTGTTGTGGTTATACGGTTATAGATTTTATCTACGATCGTGAGATAAGAAGTCATTACCGCACTGATTTTAGTTAGGTAATGTTAAACGGAATTAAAAAAATACGTTTATTTTTGTTTAAAATACAGTTTTACAAACTATTTATTGTAAATAATAATTACACAATTATTGCAGTTATTTAAATTAATACCAGATGTACTTGATGAACTTGACTTAACTTGAACTTGAATTAAATATGTTCAGTTTTTGGATACTAGTTGCTCAATTTTCCTTATTTCCGATAATACTCAAAGCAGACTTCTTTTTGTTTTCTTCTGAAGCCTCAATGTGTCCTTCTGAAACTGTATTTGACCGCCCCGTGCCTCCTTACGGTCAAAATATCCACTCTGGTGTTGGTGTTGTAACCTTTGTAATTATATAACTTGTAATTTAATTTACCAATACCATTTGGATAATTCTGTTTTGCCTGTTTAATTTTATAGTATGGAGGGTACAATTTATTATGAACTTCAATAGATTTTTGTCTTAAAATATTATTTCGAGCTAATTTTAGTTTAGTACCTCTTCTAGGAGAAGAATATGCCAGCTCCTTAACTAATGACGCCGAAATATTTTTCCCTTTCTTCTTTAATTGGATTTCAGTAGCCATTACTAGCTCCTCGGGACTAGTTTGCGTCAATAACTTTGTTGCCTTCCTTTGTTTGGTTTTGGCACAGCAGTTGTTAAATGCTTTCTCTGGTCTTCCAACTTTTCCACTTTCACTGCTTCTGGAATGACCTTGTAAAGTATTAAGGACACTAGCTGGGAACTTAATATTAACTCTATGCCACACTGAATTAAGGTTCAGGAAACGTTCTCGATGCCGATTTGCTTTCACCCATTTTTCCTGATTTTTTTGGCAGATATTTCTTAGCGTTGATTTAATGCTCTTCAAATTATTGTCAAAAATGATACACAGTTTAAACATTGAAGAACAAAGGTTATTATTGCATTAAATCTCTTTGATTTCTTGTTGCAATCCATACGTTGAAAACCTAGAACGAGAAATAGCGCTCATTCTAAAACAAAATAGAAAATTTCACGAAAGCGCAAATTTGCGCAAACACTTTTTAAACAGTCTAAAAGCCAAGTAATCATAAGACAACTAAAAATAAGTGCCAGTTCAGAATTTTGCGAAATAAGTAAGTTTTTCTCTCATTTAAAATAAAACTAACTAGAAATAATGGCACATTTGTTCTGTCCATTTAAAAAACTATTCTTCGGAATGTAAAATAGTTAGGTAAAAATTAATTGACGAAAACTTACCTGTATATATATCCTAAACTAATTTATAAACCACAAGTTATTGCAAAATAAATTAGTAACTAGAATCAATGACGGTATTGGCACTACTGATATCCGGGCGTTCCGAATATGTTATCAATTGCATTTTTGGGCGAGTTTCGACAAGTTTATACTACATTATAAATTAATTTGAAGGAAAATGAGATTTTTGTTTGTATTAGGGGGACCTTTAACTTTATAAAAGCATGTGTCTTTTATTAAAATACAAAAAATTGGATTTTTCAATTAAATCCCGCTAGACCGTTGAAATATCACACTGTGCGCGCCGTCGTGAATCTGGTGGCGTTGAAATATCAACTTGATAGAATCTGGTCATTCTAAGAAAAATTCTCCTGTTTCTTTTAGTTAAGAATCATTTTAATACCCCGTAAAATTGGAAATAAAAATAAAAATAACAAAATTCTGAGTTTAAAGTCAGAATTTAACAAAATTCTGAGTTTAAAGTCAGCATCTAACAAAATTCTGAATTTAAAGTCGAAATTTAACTAAATTCTTAGTTTAAAGTCAGAAATTAACTAAATTCTGAGTTTAAAGTCGGAATTTAACTAGATTCTCAGTTTAAAGTCAGAATTTAACAAAATTCTGAGTTTGAAGTCGAAATTTAACAAAATTCTGAGTTTAAAGTCAGAAATTAACTAAATTCTGAGTTTAAAGTCAGAATTTAACTAAATTCTGAGTTTAAAGTCAGAATTTAATGAAATGCATTTTTGACGTCTCCTGCCAAACCTGAAATTGGTGTCAGGAAATAGATAATTAAATATTAAGACAGATAAGTGAAATCCATTTCGTTGCAAATAAACTCGTTTGAGATTTGAATTTGATTTGAAAGAAAATTGTCATTGTTCAAGCGCCATTTTCTAGAAAACAGTTAAATTTAGGCATGAGAAAAGTAACTCAATAAGTGCTTGGATTTTTTAGAAAAATATAAAAATTTAATAAAATATAGGGCATTTCATTTAAAAAACGGATGATGCCTCCGGTTTGAGGTAGAAGCGGCAACACCGCGCGAGAGTATATTATGTTCATCTATGGTCAAAGCCAAATTCTCAAAACATCCTATTCTTTGGTTCTCCAAATATTTCTAATAGGACACTCAACTTGAATCACCCTAAAACAGACGGGGAGATATGTCAGTATATTTCGCGAGACACCTTTTAATGTATATGTTTTCTTGTATTCATTTTGACTTTTTTTTCAGCAATAGAAATAAATAAAAATATATAAAATGAACTAATTAAACATATGTTTAATTTGTCAGGGGCTTATTTAACACTCAAAAATCAAAATAGGAAACTTTTATTTTGTACCCTCCCCCCTTTTATCATTTTTTAACTATCTGTAGTTTGGTGGAACAATTCATAGCGCATTTGCCATTGTTCAAACAAGAATATTGAATTTGTTTTTTTGGTTCCAGTCTATTATACAATCGTACGGACTAAATTCTGAGTTTAAACTCAGAATTTTGTTAAATTCCGACTTTAAACTCAGAATTTTGTTAAATTCTGACTTTAAACTCAGAATTTTATTAAATTCTGAGTTTAAACAAAGAATTTAGTTAAATTCCGACTTTAAACTCAGAATTTAATTAAATTCCGACTTTGAACTCAGAATTTTGTTAAATTCTGACTTTAAACTCAGAATTTTGTTAAATTCCCACTTTAAACTCAGAAATGAAAAATAAAAAATATTGTGACCCGTCTACGCTTCCGTAATTAAGAAATTAAATAAACCTAAAAAATGTATTCTAAAACCGATTACCGTTTAAATCACTTCAAGATATGCAATCCAACATATTATAAATATATCGATACGAATTACACTGCTGACAGTTTGAAACAATAAAATGCTACGACAGAACTGAATAAACAAGCATCGATATCAAACATCAGTTAGTTAATATGGCCTTTTGCAACCTCAAGCGTCTCCTTGTTTAGTCAAGAAAGTCAGTGACCCCAAATTTTATGTTATTTAGTGGGTTTTTCAATGTTTCGGTACACGAATATAGGCACGTGGGATTTAAAGATCCAAGCAGGATTAGTCAAGTCAAGTTTTTTTGCAAAGAAAATATGAACATTATAGTGACTCTACCAAATTTGATGATCAGGCAAGCTTTAATCATTAGCGGTTTACCAATGCTAATAAAATAGGTAGGTAGTTCTACGAAGATCTGTATTTTATAATACTCTACGCTTATACCTACGCGGGCAATGAATGGTCTAATTCTAAAATTTGTGAGTAGGAATAAAATACAAAATTGTTTGGAATCTTTCAGATTCTTTTTTAATGATACTGATATTTATTTCAATTTCCTTTTAAGTTTTTATCAATTACGAATTCACAAAATTTGTTACCTGTGCGTAGTTGAATTCTATAGGAAGGAAGTTGTGGATAAAGCCGAATTTACCAATTTTTTATTAGATTTGCTTTAAATTTATTTTCGTATTTTTTCCATATAAGGTAACTTAATTCAGTTTGACTGTGAAGGGCCGGCGACCTTTTTCGGTACACTACCATTTGAATCCGTGTGATCATCATCAGAATCAAGAGTATATTCCCGAGGTTGATCAGGTACAGGCAATTCGGCACTATGAGGCAGGTACTGTGCCGCAGTTTTAGAGGTTATTTTATTTAACATTGGATGCATATGCGGAGTGTTATTTGTCTTTGGTAGTATTGTTATGTTTTAATATTTTTATTACTCGCCGAATGCCACCACTGTTATGATTTAATAATTTTAGTATTTTGTATTAGCACTGGTAGTAAATGTAAACACTTCAACTTGTTTCAAATCTCTCTATTATCTTCTGTACAAGAGGGGCACTGCTTACTTCTAACAAATCTTTACTCTTACTGTGTCTACTGACTTAATTCTACTGACAATATAGTACTGACATAATGGCTGACCTGCTCTATACTGACTACCTAGAACTTATTTTTATATGAATTCCCTAATTTGAGATGCAGTGGCGTATCTGTAAAATTGATTAAAAAAGGTGTCTATAAAAGTAATTTGGGGAGTATTTGCTACGCCACTGCTTACTGTACTACAATGGTTTCTTTTAATGTTTTTATAGCTGAACCTTCCCAAGCTTTATCGACATAGTGTAAATGAGTTTATGATAGGTTTTTTCGGGTATAATAATATTTGGGGCGGAAGAACGTGCATAAAATAGAATTTGAAGTAGAATTTAAAATACATATTGTTTAATTAGAATTTCCCTTGCAATAAACGACCATTAAAGCAGCTTTTGTCGGAAGGTTCCGCCGAAATATAATGTATGTCTAAATATTGCATTTACGTGTCAAACTATCTCTAGACTAATGAATATATAATACTTAAGACTATTCACCAATAAAATGACTATAAAATAATGGGGTCACAACAGTATAATATTATATTAACACTGACACTTCAACTCCCCGCAGGGGTGAGCTTTAACCCTTAGATTAAATGGGAATAAACTTCATGTAATACTTCATTTCAATGGTCATCAAATTCTCTTTTCAACAAATCCGAAATAAAAATAAGGAAATATTTTTATATTTATCACTCAAAAAAGTTGATCTAAATTCCAATTTTATCGTTTGAAGAACAAATTAGTAAGCAGTAGTCTTTTTGCAATTGGTCAAATCTTAATACTTTTTTTGTGCTGTGGAATTCTATGTTTGGGTAAAAAATTTATAAATATTGCAGTTGCTTATCTTCCTTAGAAGTGAAGGCTAAAGAGTATTTATATTTAATTTATTTAAATTTAGTATCTTTTAGGATTCTGTCGGTGACTATTTATAACTTTATTTTGATCTAAGATAGTTTATTCTACTGCAAAAAGAGTATCGCTGATTGAACTGTATTATAAAATTGGTAGACGTGCTAATATTGCAACACAGGTTTTAATCAAATGAATCCAGATAAACATGTTCACCGAAAATACATAACTGAACTGGAAGCAAAGTTTAGGGAGAGAGGATCAGTGGCAAACCGAAAACCAATCGCTCCAAATCGAATGATAGTGGGAAATAAAGCAGTGCTATTTTGGGCCACGTCAATATGGACACTACATTAAGCACCAGGCAACTACATTTAGTGTGTGGCATATGAGTATTCGCAGAATTTTAAAGACACATAAGTTTCACCCCTACAAAATTCATCTTGTACAAAAATTAAACGAAGATGACTTTGACAGACGTTTGGAATTTTACGAGATTATGAGTGAACGAATAATAAATAATCCGAATTTTGTGTTCAACATTTGTTTTTCCAGTGAATGTTCGTTTTTTCTAAATGGGACTAAATCGTCTCAACTGTCGTTGTTGGTCTGACGAAAATCCACATCTATTCAATGGGGTTCACACTCAATTTCCTGAAAAATTAAACGTCTGGCTTGGAATTTCTGGCGATTATTTATTTATTTATTTAACTACTTTTTTGTTTATTTATTTATTAACGGGTAACCATTTACAAATACAAATATGCAAGAGAGAATCAAAAAATCCTAACCTATCCTAATCTAACCTATATAGCTATTACATAATTATTATTTGCAAAATAAATTAATTTTAACTATATTCTTATACCATATTCATTCACTTATCGGATATTGTAGTGGCATCTTCTTGAGGCAATTTAGTGAAATATTAAATTAATCCAAGGTGGTCCCATTACCCACAATGAAGTGAAGTCTTGCTATGGGAGAGTATATTCCATAGTTGGATCGGTGAAAAGATTGTGCAAATGTGTTTCTAGGTGGAACCAGAAAATTAATCTGGAACAACAAAGCAGGGCAGTTGATCATTGCATTTATCATTTTGTATAAAAATATCAAATCAGCGTTGGTTGAAAGTTTTGAAAGACCTGTAACCGACCTCATAGCAGTGGCAGAAAAATCAAATGATGGAATGTTAAGTTTATAGGAAATAAACCCATCATCATCATCTGCAAACAAAAGAAAAGGACATTTTAAATAACTACCAAGATCATTAATAAAAATATTAAATAAAAGCGGACCCAAATGACTTCCTTGTGATACACCTGAAGTAAGAGAAAACTCCTCGGAGACCGCTCCCTTTATACAAACAGACTGCACTCTCCCAACAAGGTAGCACTCCAACTACTTCAGCAAGCAACCCCCAAAACCAAACGCCTTCAATTTAGAACATAACATTCTTATATTTACTGTGTTCCAATGCCTTGAAGAAATCAGTATAGACTACATGTACTTGTGAATGTGTGTTAGTAGGGGAAGTACGGATAAAATGACAGTATTTTAATACTGCTTTATGAAAACTTACTATAAACAGTAACAAACCCTTATTATATGTAACAGTTATCTTTGATACATTAGTTTTTCATGTAAGAAAGTTATTTTTAAATAATGTAAAGGTACACAAACTTAAAAGCTTAATACTAAAACCTAACTCAAAACCATTTTGTCCATACTGAATGGACAAAATGGCATATGTATTATGGACAAAATGACTTAAACAGAAACATATAGTTCACAAATGAACATCTTTGTCGTTTTTGGTACATCAGGAGGTAATTCAGGAGGCATTATTGGAGCATTGGTTGTCTCAGCAGGCTTAAACATATAATCTGGAAAGATATCAGGGGCAACAGGCCAGAGACCAGTGTTTTTAAATCCTTGGCATGCATTTTGCACAGTAGCAGCTTTGCCATAGGCCTCATTAAATAAATAGCCAATTTGTAGATGAGTAACTATGCGACCTGGATGAATCTTTAACCATTTTGATTTTCTGATTGAAGTAGGTTTTTAATGGTCCATAAAAGCATACGTCCAAAGGTTGCATCCGATGGGTGCAATGAGGTGGCAGACATAATACGATTACACCATTCTCTTTAGCGTATGTCAATGATTCAAATCCTTTGCGACTAGCATGACCATCGACGACGAGGAGCACTTTTTCATCAACACTAGCCTTCGCATAGGTTTGAAAATGCTTCAACCATTTGAAAAACACATCTGTGGTCATCCAGCCCGACTCTTGTACAATTCCAAGAGTGCCAGTTGGGGCCCCATCCAAAAGCTCCTTTTTAAAATTCTTTCTAGGGAATATTAAACATGGAGGTATGTAAGAGCCGGTTGCATTCATGCAACACACAACGGTGACATGAGATCCTCGCTCAGCACTTGTTAAGCAACCGATTTGCTTCCGGCCAGTTGTTGCCAAAATTTTCTGTGGTTTCTGAACAGTAGACAGACCGGACTCATCTACATTATAAATCCTATTGGGTGAAAAGTTGTGAGTATCCAACAAATCTTGATGTACCTTAAAGAATTTTTCAACTTGAGGCTTATTGAAAGCCTGAGCCCTAGCCGCTGAAGTCGGTTCTGGATTACGTACCGAAATATCTTTATTCCTTTTTAAAAACCCAGTTAACCATTCCTGTCCAGCTCTTTGTTTTTCTGCATTGAAAAAATGGGAAAATTTATTTTGTTCGGCTAACTGAAATGCTAACTTCTGAAAGTCTTTACGAGTCAAACCAAAAAGTCGTGTTTCTAATAATTTTAAATGATTAACTAGCTGCCTTTCAATTTTTGGAGGAAAAGTAGGTTTGTACCTTCCTAGTCCTTTACCAGTTGAATTTCTCTTCTCTCTCGTGTCTTCTCAGAGTCGCCTGAGGGACACCAAACGAAAACGACGAGCAGAATTGATTTAAAGCAAAATGAGTTGACTGAAAATCCAAAACTTACCGAAAATAAGAAAACAGAATCACACGTGGAAATTTTTTTTAGCCCGGTACACCATAACTATACGACTGCGTCGGTCTAATTGAACTTTTAATATTACCCTCTTCGCAGCTTATCCAGGAACCGTTTGGAACCCGTGACATACAGTCGGTGGGGCGGTAAATAGCGCGAATTATGAAAAACAGGTTGTATGTCATTTTGTCCTTATGTGTCATTTTGTCCATACTTCCCCTAGTTGTAGATCTCCCACCACAAAAACAATGCTGTTTAATAAATTGGTCTTTTTATTTTCACAGGAAATCTAAATGGAGAAATGTATCTGTAATTATTAGAAGACGCTATCGACCCTGCATTGACAGAAACGCTTGAAAATTATAACAATTACAAGGCCAATGAGTTGGCATTTCACCATTACACCTCCTCATTATACCCTTGCTGTTCGTGAATATTTAAATCGGACGTATCTTGGTAGATGGATGGCCAGGCAATAGAGTGGCCTGCAAAAACAGCTGCATCAAATTTGAAAAAATCAAATGCGTTGAAAAGAGAATTTGATTGCCTTTAAAACAAGGTTTCACTCGAGCCCTATTCCTTTTTAAAATTGGAAGTGACAAGGATGGTGATATGGGCAAAATCTTGCCCCCGGGAAATAAAAATCGACGGGTTCGAGCGATATTTTTTAAACGAACGATATGTGAGACATCGGCCTTGTTTCGTTTTGGTTGGCCCAACTTGTGTAAGCATAATCCCAACCTTTAACGCGTAATGCCATTGAGATTATCGTACTTTATCGGGCATAACTATCAGAGTAAATATTGAATTGTAACAAAATATATTTCTGTTGTTTGAGTAAGATCCGTGACAAATCTATTTCAACTTATTTGTAATCTCAACAACAAAAAATTGATAAGCAGCTGGTATATAATATTATAACGATATTTATGCTGGGTACTGGTAGCAATACTAGGATGCAACGTCAGCTAATTTTCGGTAGTAACATGAATGTTGTAGCAATTATTGATAATTTTTGAGGAATTTGCCAGAAATCGTAGATATTATTATTATTGCACAATTTGTTAAAAGAGATGTTTTTACGTTTGTTAAGTTTTTATATTTGGGGATCCCCTATGGCAATTTTTCCTTTAATTTCTTTTTAAGAGCTTTATTTAACTTCACTTGTATGTTTGTTAATTACTTAGTATGCATGTCAAATCTTGCAAGTAACTTTTGAAGCAGTTCCCGTTATCCGAATTGGCTCAGATTTGGTATACTTACATAAACCCCATGATAATACAATATTATGGTTTCTAATCGTGAATACAGGGTGCGTAAAAAATAATCCAAATAAAAAAAATGTAAAAAAATATTTTTTTTGAAAAACTTTTAATTATAAACTATTGAACTGAAAAGTAGAAAATAATTAAACTTACTTAAGCATAGAATTTTTAAAAATATGAATATTTTCTTACAAGTTTAAGGCGTGAAAGGTTATCACAGTTGAAATAAAACCTCAAGCTTTTAAGAAAACACTCAAATGTTTAAAAGTTCCGTGCTTATATAAGTTTAATTATTTTTTATTTTCAGTTCAATAGTTTATAAAAAAAAATTTTTTTTTACATTTATTTTATTAATAGAAGAAGCCGACAATCATTCCCAATAAACGGTGGTCAGGATTATCTTCTATGTATTCAGTGTTCAGATCTCGCGGAGTAAAGATTCCTGAAGATGCCTCGTGCAAACGAAGGCGAAACGTCGGATAGTAATTCCAACTTGACACGGTCTAATCCCAAAAACCATGATTTCTTAATTGACCAAAGCCGTGAAAGCTTCCGTTCTATATATGTATTATATTCCTAATAAAAGGAAACATCCATAACTAGTTCCGGGTAAAGGAAATTTGCCGATTTTTTTTTTTAATAAGGGAATTTTGTTAAGATAAAAATTATTTCTTAGCGCAAATTATATCATCTAGTTACTTCAACGATAATACTTTTTGGGCTACAATTTAATTGCGTTATCAATCAAGATACTAAAAGTTATATAACTAATTTAATTTTATGAGTATACATACTTTATTAACGTTTAACGTAAAATTGGAAATACAAAATGCCAGAAGCAAAACACAACTAGTTATATAATATTTAATTAGTTATTTTAATGAAGTAGAAGCAATGTATTGTTACTAATAACAATAACATTCCTTCAGTCGCGTATATAAGGGGATAAAATCCCCTCCAGAGCTACTTTTATTTTATTTAAGGAAAAAATAGAAAAATAGTAAGGACCTTTTTTTCAAAATTGGCGGGTAAAATCCCTCCCAGCGGCAGGTTTACTATAATTAAAATTTTTTTTGGTTGATCTGATTATTTACCCTTAATTAGGTTGAAAGCATAAATAAACTGATGACCTTTATTTTTTTGCTGAACACTTTCACCGTCCCAAAAACCCCCCCCCCAGAAACAATATATATATATATATATATATATATATATATATATATATATATATATATATATATATATATATATATATATATATATATATATATATACATTGTTAGATTGGAAACCATAAGAGCTACAGCTTGGGTTAAATTAGAGAAAAGTTGCTCAATTTAGTTTCCAAATCAATGCCGTTTACAAACCTAAAAAATTCCAAACCGTTCCGAAGAAATCCGACAAAAACCGAAGAGGTACATTTTTGTTTTTATTTTTTTACAGCCCTATTTTTAAAGTTGGATCAAATTTGAAAACACATTCTTATAGCAGTTTTTTCTCGCCTACAAGATGCCACTGTCACAATTTTTGTTGACGTTTCTCTCCTGTCAACCATCATCAACTTTGTTTTTTCATACGGCCGCCATATTGGATTTTTACATTTTTAAAATGACCATTTGAGTCCCATATGTGTCAAACAACTTTATTTTTATATATATATATTGATATACGAACTTTGTTTTTTCTTTATTTTTTGCAATTTCAAATTTCTCGTTCAATTCTTATTTCAACGATACTGATATATACCAATTTAAAAAACAAAACTATTTAAGTAGACAACACAAAACGATTTATTTCAAACGTGGCCCCCTAGATCGCCGGACTTGACACCGCTAGATTTTTATCTGTGGGGTTATTTAAAAAACTGGGTGTACGAGCGAAGTTTTGAAACGGAAGAGCGCTACGTCAATGGTTTTGGAGGCATTTCAAACCATAACACCAGATGTCCTGCAAAATGTATTAAATGCAACTATCCGACGCGCATACTTGTGTTTAGAAAACAATGGTTTTTTATTTGATTCTGTAAAGTATATTAATTTAAATATATAGTATTATTTGATAAATATTATATATTGGTGGGTACCTACGAGGCGTACCTAACACCTATCAACCTTCGTTGAAATAAGAATTGAACGAGAAATTTGAAATTACAAAAATCCAATATGGCGCCCATAAGAAAAAACAAAGTTCGTAAATAAGGCAGCATTTGAAAAATTAAAAAAATCAATATATAAAGTTGATGAAGTGACACATCGTTGAAATGGGACTCAAATGGTCATTTTAAAAATGAAAAAATCCAATATGGCGGCCGTATGAAAAAACAAAGTTGATGATGGTTGACAGGAGACGAAACGTCAGACAAAAATTGTGACAGTGGAATCTTGTAGGCGAGAAAAAACTGCTATAAGAATGTGTTTTCAAATTTGATCCAACTTTAAAAATAGGGCTGTAAAAAAATAAAAACAAAAATGCACCTCTTCGGTTTTTGTCGGATTTCTTCGGAACGGTTTGGAATTTTTTAGGTTTGTAAACGGCATTGATTTGGAAACTAAATTGAGCACCTTTTCTCTAATTTAACCCAAGCTGTAGCTCTTATGGTTTCCAATCTACCAATGTTATCCACTCTTTATCTTGGACACACGGTATATAGGGTGTCAATTAAGTACTTGTAAAAACTTTAAGGGGTGATTCTTTAACTAATTTTAGGATGAAAAGTTCATATGAACATGGATCTGAAACGGCTTTATTTCTGAGATGCAGGGCGTCCAAAAAAACAATTTTTGTTTTTTTTGCTTATATTTTTGTTAAGGAACATGACAATTGGACAAAATTTGGGATTCTGGGTATATTGATGACGAGAAATTCAAATATTAACTTAGTTTTTTATTTAATGTTAGAGGGCGCTACATACAGTGTTTTATCCAAAACGGCTACTTTTAGCGACAAATACTAAGAGTAACTTTTTTTATGTAAAATTGAATGGAGAATAGGTCTGCCTAGTCAAAAATGACATAAAAGGCTTTACAAAAAAGTTATGGTTAATTAAATTCAGGAACAACATTGTATGTGGCGCCCTCTAACATTAAATAAAAAACTAAGGTAATATTTGAATTTCTCGTCATCAATATACCCAGAATCCCAAATTTTGATCAATTGTCATGTTCCTTAACAAAAATATAAGCAAAAAACGAAATAAAATTGTTTTTCTAGACGCAATCTATTTCAGAACATTTTCTTAATAAAACTTTTAACGTTTTATCTCTGCTACTACCCAGAAATATTTTCAAAGATCCAGGCTGCTCTAAAAAACAAACATTCCAAAAATTATATTTTTTTTAAATGGAAGACCCGTTGTTTTTATTTGGTAAATGAGGCCTTTGTGGGTTCTGTATTCAACTTTAAATTCGTATGTGGGTCGAATGCAGCGTGTTTTAGTTATGACATAAAAAAGAAACATTTTTTAAAAAACATACTTTTTTTAAACTGTCATATCTCTGTCACTTTCTGTTAACTTTACTAAAAAATTTACATGTAAGTTTACCTTAGCTTAATTTCCTAAACTATCTTCACTTTTTGATTTAATTATACAGGGTGTCCAAATTATTTGTTCAAACATCTCCATTTAAAATTCTATTTTTAACGAATTTCTTGAATACTTGTATATGCTATATATATATGGTCTTGTGAAATGGAATAATAAACAAATCAAAATGACAGAACGATCTGGTAGGGACATCTTATTAGTCATATACATTTTGATACCTGTCAAATTTACCGTTTTGGATTTACTGGCGAAAAATGAAATCCGCCATTTTCAATTTTTCGCCGATATTTCCAAAACCAATTGATCGATGGCAAAACTCAGGCCGGATATCCAATGCGCTAAGTTTCCTCTAAAACTTTTTACATTTAACTTTTGCTATATATATATATATATATATAAAGATAAAGATGCACAGGATGGGGATCTCGGAAACAGTAAGAGATATAGTGTCGGTTAAATTAGACAAAAGTTGCGTATTTTGATGCCCAACAAAGTCCTGTTTTACAAATTTGAAAATTCTAAGGCGTTCCGGAAATATCCGAGAAAAACCGAAATATTGCGATTTCGTTTTAATTTTCTTTTGAAGCTATTTGAAAACATATGAAAAAACGGAAAACACTTTTTCATTCTCACTTTTTAAGCTGTACATGATGACGTTAACACATTTTCATTACAACGTTTTGTTTCGATGGAACCACCATCAACTTTGATTTTTCTTATGGAACGGAAAAAAAGTACACCCAGTATTAGATTGCGCTTTTCCTTGCCATGAAATCCTAACGATAAAAGGAAAAAAACAGTTGACAAGTTCGGATGAATTTATTTATTTAACAAATATTCAAACAAGTAAATGTTTATATTGTCATTCTTGTTGTCGTTTTTTAATTTATTTTGTTCTTTTATGGATGGAGGTAGTTTTAGAAACGAAGAAAAATGTGATATGCTATCTTGCTACATTTTATGCCAAAGAAATCGTGTAGGAGCCGAGCGCATGTATTCTAACAAATACCCAGACCGGAGACAACCTGACAAGTGTATTTTTCGGCGTTTGCTATTTAATCTAAAAGAATATAGATCATTTAAAAAGCCTGTATTATCCCGACAAAAACCTTCCAATGAAGAAAACCAATACAACGTTCTACAATCTGTTATTGAAAATCCACAAACTTCCACTAGAGAAATTAAAGACGAGACGGGGGTAGCTAAATCTACAGCTCAATTTATTTTATGGAAAAATCAATTTTAGCCTTACAAATTCCGAATATGTCAAGGATTAAAACCGGGTGGCGATGAACGACGTAGACATTTTTGTGAGTGGTATACCAGGATGTGTGAAGACAGTCTTAATTTTCCTTATAAACTGATTTGGTCTGATGAAAGCATGGTAACCAATAACGGTATTTTTAACAGGCGCAATACCCACTATTGGTCACAACGAAATCCACGTGTAAATAGACCATCCAGACATCAAGATCGCTTTGGATTTAATATTTGGTGTGGGATTTTTGGTAGCCAGATTATATCTATCTATCTATCTATCACAATTCGTTAACTTCATTAAAATATAGCGGTGATTGCGATAATAAAAACATAATTTAGTTTATTAAAACTTAAAATAAATAGTTGTATGAAATAAGATAAAAAAACTACTTTTTGTACATTAAATCTATACGTCTGTCTTTTAAGGTTGCAAATTTATCTATAATTTGGTCGTAAAAGTTTTGGTCTTCACTAAGTTCTGACAGTAATTCCTGCTCTATTGACATCATGGCTAAACCCGAAAGCCGTTCTTGTGTCCTTGTGTTTCTTAGGTAGGTTTTGATCTGTTTAAGACATGAAAAATTTCGTTCGGCCGATACACTTGTTGCGGGAATAGTTAAAACTAAATTAAAAAGCTTATATACTTCCGCAAAAATTGCTTTAAAATCTTTAAATAACAAAGCTAGACTTTTTTCGACATCTAAATTTGAAAATTGTTCATCCCTATACAATACAAAAAGCTCATTCTTTAATCTATCTCTGTCAAAAATGTTTGGATAATTTTTTAATAAATTATTTAATAAGTCGTCTGGAAAGCATTTAACATATTCCGAATATATTGTGCAATCGACTAAAGCAAAGAAATTTAAATTATTTAAATTTTCAAACCGCGTCCCTAATTGAAGAATTATACAATCTATTACTTCGAAATATAATATTTTATATTTAGTAAAAATATCAAAGTCGCTAGAACATTGCCCTCGACGTGTGTTAGTTGGCAGAATAGTGGCTTTTTTAGCAATATTGAAAAGTTCTTTGAAATGGTCCTCGTTTCTAAATTCAATAATTCGTTGCTTGGCAAGGTTTATTTGCGAAATGCAGTAATTTATATCTAAATGCTTTAACTGTAATATTTGAAACAGTACATCAGTGCAACTAAAAATTTGTTTATAAATATGCGTTAAAAGGCAAAATTCGAAATCATTAAAATGCTTTAGAAATCCTTTTGCACCATTAATAGATTCTGTTCCAGAACTTAAGTCATTAATAATAGTTTCAAATACTAAAATTAAATTGATCCATTCATTAGCCACTAAGTTTAAAATTTTAGACCGTGTATACCATCGCGTTTCTACAGCTCGCGGAATTCTTTTACCTACTATCTGATTAAGCACAAAAGACCGTTTTGGTGATTGGTGGAAATAATTTGGTATTCCTAATAAAGTGGCAAAAAATATAAGACTTTGGTTAATCAGTTTTGTTCCCTGTTGTAAAACTAGATTTAATCTGTGGGCGCAACAATGAGTAAACATAGCTAAAGGAGCAATAGATCTAACTTTTGTTTGAAGCCCATTTATTTCACCTGCCATAACACTAGCCCCATCGTAACACTGCGCGACCAATTTATTTTTAAAGTCATAAGGCTCTAAGCTGTTTTGTATTAAATGAAAAAGGCTGTCTGCTGTTCTATTATCGCTAACGTCAAAAAATCCTAAAAATAGATCCGTTGGTCACATACCTAACTGTTATCGAACACTGTGATTTTTCTGTTATATCAGTACTATCATCCGCAATTACGCCAAAAAAACAACAATCGGTGTCATTGATTTCTTTTTTTATATATTCTTGAATATAGTCATGTATGCAACCAATTAGTTCATTTTGTATAGTCTTAGATTGTCCCGTAAAAATATTACTAAATTTAGCACAATGTTCAGTAAGTTCGGCATTTCTTTTTATTAAGCATGCAAATATTTCCTTTAAATTGCCACGGTTAAAAGAATCTGTCCTGTTTACCCAAAGTAATAGTAACATCAATTAAATAATTTAATAATAAACGGTTTTTTCGAACATTTTCATTATAAACAATTTTATTAAGACTTGCATTTTCTTGTAGTGCATCCGCAATAGTCGCCCTATTTTGCTCCAGTCTTGTAAGTGCTACCGAATTTTTAATATGCTCTCTTGAACTTTCATGCTATTTTACTGCTCGTGAAAAATTTTTTAAATCCGAATATCCACCCCCTGAACTCCAATTATTTTTGACGCAACCTAATAAAATACAAGGCCAACAATATAAGCTTTCTTTATAAATACTTCCGCATAGCCACCTATAAGTTTCGTACCAAGATATTTGAAAAGTTCTTGAATATTTTTTACCTTGTCTCTTATCGTTAAATATTGCTAAAATTTTCGGCGTCGGACGGCTACCTAATATTTGTTTCTTTTCAGTTTCGCTTATTCTTAAAAAAGGCGTTTCAATTAATGAAGCAATAATGTCGTGAATAGGATTCATTTCAAAAGCAAAAAGCAAATACAAAAAATGGAACGGTCCAACTTACCAAATCAAAACAAAACAAAAACTTACTCACGCGTATTTATTCACCTTAAAAGACAGAACGCCCTCAATCAGCGATTATCGCAATCTATTTCCTATTTCTTTCTCAGCCGCACGCACCACGTAAAAAGAAGCCGTTGGAATATTTCGCTAGTCATGTGATTTAAATAACCAATAAAGGCATATCCAAGCTACAGATTTATCGCCTCAAGAATGCAATAGAAAACGCGTGCATCGGCAATCGCCATCCCGCTCTGTCGTAATCAGGTGACTCGCCGGCATCGGCACCGGCTGTTGATAAATAGGTCAGAAGTCGAAACTTTCCAAGCTAAAATTATTTCGCCTCATTCGAGAGCACTTTCTTTAGGAATGGGTTTGCACGGATTGCACGGTCGGTTTTTTGATGTGGTCAGAATTTATTTTCTAAAATATTTATTATGGGATTATATTTTGTTTTTTTTTAATGTTATTATGTTGTAAAGCTGTTAAAAAGTATATTTCTAATTGGTAAAAGTTATATAAAAAAATTCTCTTTTCCTTTATTTTGTTGTAAAGGCTGTTGGTTCCAACAAGATGGTGCTCCAAAAAGTATATATTTAGCTGAACGGTTTGAAGGAAGATACATTGGGACTTACAATGAAACATCTTGGCCTTCAAAGTCCCCGGACATAACTCCCTTGAACTTTTTCTTGTGGGGCTACATAAAAAATGGGGTATTTAAGGAGTGTTTTGACAACGAGGAACAATTATATCAATCAGTACGAGCAGCATTTAATACAATTACTCCCGAAATGTTAAGTCAATATTTTGGAGTCTACCGTGAGACGGGCGTACTTCTGTTTAGAAAATGGAGGTAATTTGTTTGAACATTTGTTATAGTTGGTAAATAAATAAATACATTTATTCGAACTTGTTAACCGTTTTTTCTTCCTTTCATCGATTTCATGCCCTACTATAATAATATGATTATTTTTCTGGATAAAAACATAAGTAATCATATTGTGCTGTACATCGTTGAATTCGCAATGAAAAGCGCAATCTAATACTGAGTGTACTTTTTTTCCGTCCCGTAAGAAAAATCAAAGTTGATGGTGGTTCCATTGAAACGAAACGTTGTAATAAAAATTTGTTAAAGTCACCTTGTACAGTTTAAAAAGTGAGAATGAAAAAGTGTTTTCCGTTTTTTCATATCTTTTCAAATAGCTTCAAAAAAAAAATTAAAACGAAATCGCAATATTTCGGTTTTTCTCGGATATTTCCGGAACGGCTTAGAATTTTCAAATTTGTAAAACAGGATTTTGTTGGGCATCAAAATACGCAACTTTTGTTTCACACTGTACCGAAAAATTTGAAGTATAGTATTTCAAACACCGAAAAGTATTTGAATTACATTTTCCAAATATTTTAAAATAAAGTGTCTGCAATAAAATAGGACTTGGAATTAAAAAAAAATGCTAATTTTCTGTCTTTTTTCAAACGATCGCAAAGTCGATAAAGTAAATTCTATTTGTTTTGACTCATTAAATAAACAAAGGAAACAGGCTTCGCCTGAATGACGAACTATTTTTAGCGAAGAGTAAATGTTTGCCAGTAGTATTAACGTATCTCAGAATGCTGGCACTATATACAAACGATCTAGAATGAAAAAATAAACCGGGTGATTAAGGCACAGATTTAGGCATTCTTTAAATTATTTGTTTTGCCAGGTTTATTTTCACTAATATTTTTAACTTTGCCCGGTGGGACGACACCACGACTTTACTAGTCAAAAAATGTTAGATTATATTTTTTAGAAATTTCCTCATTATAAAGCATTCCTTTTATCGAAGTGAAGCATGACCTATTTTTTTATTTTTCTTTTCAAATATTTAAATAATCCGCCACTTTGTTCCGCCATATTGAATTTCTGCCAATATTTTACCAGATTCTTCTTATGTCATACTTTGATTTTTGGATAAAGCTTAAAGTCAACTTAATAAGTAGTTTTTCACAGTATTTTTCGTTTAAGTCACCATTTTGTTCTGCCATATTGACTTTGCACCAAAATTTAATCAGATTTTTGAGCAATATTTGAAGACATCTTAATAAAGATTATTATTTTTTTAAGCACTTTATTAGGCCGCCATTTTGTTCCTCCATATTGGATTCAAACCAAAATTGTGTATAGTGCGGGACACGAAAGAAAACCGGGCGGAGTCAATCGGTTTAGGAAGATCAGCCAAGAAATCTCTTTAAACTAGTGGTATCCCGTAGTTCTTTAAATAATATGGCACTCCTTTTTGACTATACGCGCTTCAGATAATTAAAAAATGTAACTATGCTCAATGAACCTTTATCTCTTTTGTGTTGCAAAAACTTTCGAATTTCAAAATTATTTAATTTTGATTTTTCTTGATCGATTTACCTATAAATATATTTTTTCTTGGGTTCTGTCATTAACGGTTCCCGGGCTACTGCCTACGACCACTATTATTGGCTCACCCAGTATAGTGATACACGATTTACAAGTCCAGATTTTACAAGGGCAGCCAACATCAGATCCAGTGAACGATATTTATCAAAATTTTAATTTATGCAGTTCGACTTCGGGCTACTCGGGTATGCCAAAAGTGGCCGTCTGTCTCCGCTTGTCATATTACTTTATACAGGGGCCGTCATTGTGAAGTACTATAAAGGGCGTTCCCTAATTGCCTGCTGATGTTAAAGGGGGGTGATTCTTGGCCCATTTTAAGAAAAAAGTTTAATATGAACCTAAAAGTCTTAACTTTGTCTTAACTTTGGAGATATAGGGTTTAGTAAGTAATATGACAGACGGAGACAAACCGTCAATTTTGGCATAGCCGAATAGCCCAAAGTCGAACTGCATAAGTTAAAATTTTGATAATTCTTGTTCACTGGAATCAGCCCTACTATAACTAAATTGATGTGTTAATTCGGAAAAGAGTTCTGTAGTTTTTCAAATATTAATTGCAATATTAGATATTTTTTGACATCCGGTATTGAACAGAAAATTTTGAAGCAGTTTATTGACAGCTACTTTATGAACAATTTTACAAAATATATAAAAAAAACTAAGCCATTTTTGAGGTTGACGGCTGTGATTCTAATGGTTCGATTCCTTCTAAATCGTTGTCTTCCTCTGAAAATGATGAGGTTTCATCGTCACTACTTGAAGATCCTAGTGTGATAACTAAACCATCAATAACCGTTTCAATTTTGCCATCTACTTTCCAGTATTTATCTTCAATAGAATGTTTAACATACGATTTCCAATTTTCAGCCGATATTGAGTCAATCGCTTCTACGGTTATTTTATTTAGATCTTTAATTAATTGATATATTTTTTTACTCCTGCCCGTCAATTTTATACTTTTTTCTCTAGGCTTGTTGGCTGATATTACTTCATTTAATTGATATTTTCTCCATGTTGGATCACATACAAGATTGTTCGATTTAAGGCACAATATCATATGAGCTTTTGTAGAGTATTTAGTTGACACTTTATCTTCTACGTGAGAATGATATTTTATTTGGGAGGAATCTTTAGCAACCACTTTTCAAAATTATCTCTATTCATATATTTTTTTAGCGAAAAACTAAAGCAGCACCTGGAACAAATCCGGCTTTTAAACCAGCATGATTCAGCGGATTCCCTGAACAACACCTGTAACACTTTCACTTTGCCAGCATTTGTTCACTGTCATAGCATTATCTACCCAGGTTTCGTCTGTTATTGGTCCTTCTTGCCTATATTGCCTTACAGTTGATAGATATTTCACCCGCCAGTGAAAAATATTTGGTCTCTCAATGAGCAATTTTCGTTTATTTTGGCACTTGCGCCAAACAAAACCATTTGATCGTAAAAGCCGATTTAAGGTTTTATACCCATACGGAAAATCTATTTTGTTCTTTACAGCACGAAGTAGGGGTTTGCAGGTCGGAACCTTCTTCAAGTTTATATAAAAATCAATCTTATCAATCAATCTTATCTTTGTATGATAATCGGGGTCTTTTTTACCAGGAGATTTTAAAGGTGAAGTAGAATATGAGCGATCATTATGTTGTCTTTGAATTTTTCTTACATTAATTTCCGAAACACCAGTGAAAAATGCAGCGCGTTCTGTTGGATTTTAAATTGGAATAGTCGAACTATTATTTTCAGCTTCTCTAGTGCAGGCCTCTATAACGCTCGCAATAACTTCACGTGCACCGCTTCGAATTGTTTTCCCTCTTTTGCTCGCCATCGTTACTTCGAAATAATAATTCAAATTCAACGCAACGCATTTATATGAAAATGAAAACAAATGTTGGAAATGTATAGGCGCCACTGGAAATAGCTAGAACCTTTTAGCGGCAAGTGCATGAAGACTCTAGGCACATCCCAATTACAAGTGAACCAGTGCGAAATTTACTAAATCCTCGATTAATTTTCCGTACCGCTTAGCTGGCGCACTTTATAGGTGAAGCGGCAAACTATTACAACAAATAAAATAACATAAAATTTATTTGCGTACACAAATTTTACTTTTCCGCTTGCTTAAGACTATGAACCTTTATTTTAAGGACCGCCCGGTTTTCTTTCGTGTCCCGCAGTTTAAGTAGTTTTTCAGAATATTTTTCGTTTAAGCCGCCATTTTCTTCTGCCATATTGACTCTTAATAAAAGTTATTATTCTTTTTAAGCACTTTATTAGGCCGCCATTTTGTTCCTCCATGTTGGATTCAAACCAAAATTGTATACCAATATGGCATGGATATATGAAATTCTGATGATAGTTACTTTCATAATATTTACAATGATGATTTAACTGGCGGTATTGATTTGAATAAGGATGTTAGTGAAGCTGTTAGTAATGTGTGCACGGTGGAAGAAAATTGCCCAGAAAAAGATAAGCCATCCTTTAAATGTAATTTTTTATATCCTCGTCTGTCCCAGTGGGGAACTTTAATTAATAAATTTAATAATAAATGTATTTTAAACCATACATTACATGTATCCGATTCTGTTATTTTTTGCCATCAAAACATTCACGGCCGGTTGCAGAAAGCTCGATTAAAGTTGAGAATGTTTAACGGAAAACTAAATTTGCTTTTAAACGAGCAAATATCTCAAAAAAACGGTTGCCTTATTTCTGAATATCTAACAAGCGAAAACGTATAATGATAATACAGATTTTTCATAGCCATAACAAATTACTTACGTTTATAAATATAATTTCGAGGCTTCTTCAGAATTTTCATTACTCTGTATAAAACATACCAGCATATCATATTTTTCATAATTTCCATTCGCTGCCATTATCCGAAGAAATTGATAAATATCAATCAAATAAAAATACCAAAAGAAGAACGATGAACGAAGTCAAACAAACAGGTGATCACCTGCATTTCATATGAATATATTCAATTAAATAGGTAGCAAAATAATTTCCGTTTTTTTGTTTGACTGGCATCATAAGATAGCTTATCAAAAACTAGGATAATAATGTGAACGTCATTTTGCTCTAGGTCCAACCGTTCAGGTGGTATGACGGCTCAAAGAAGCAAAAATGTCAATTTTCAAACATCAATAAATCAAAAACAGTTGAAGATAAACATATAGTACCCTTATTAAAAAACACTTAGAATTGATCATAGAATCCAAAAATGTAATAATATATACGGTGTATTGTTTAAAAAACGCAACATCCTTGGCGTAAGTCTTTTGTTTCTCAGTCAATTGTTTTTTGTTACGATTTCGAATTCTCCGAGCTAAAATACATCAATTGGCTATTTTGAATGTCTTGAGAAATACGTGGGAAGTTAATGAAAGACTCTGTACATCAGTTTTATTGGTGAAATAAAACTATTATTATTATTATTATCATTTTGTTTTGGAGATTCCTCTATAATTTTTAAACAACAAAAACCGACCATTCACGTTATTTCAACACTCTCATAAAGATAACAGAGAATCCTGTAGGTATTATTTTAAAGAATTGAAAATTGTGATACTTTCGGCGCTTTTCATTCAATGTTTTGATCTCATGCAGTGCGAAACGTCGTAGATATCATTTTAAAACTTACAACATTCTGTAGGCTTCACCAAAAAAACTTTTGTCCCGCTTATTTGCGAGTTTAAACCACTGTGTTTTCGACCTGATTGACCGAGTCCGTGTAGCGTGCGTGTTCGGCGGTATCCATTCAAATTACGAGGTCTAAAAAAAGAATTTGGCAATTGGCGAACATCAAACGAGAACTTTTGTATAAAATGTTATAAACTATTGATACTACATTCTAGGTGCCAACAATTCGTGATATTATAGTAAACTATGTACACCTACTTTGAAAGACTATGTTGAAGATTGATTTGAAAAGCTAAATGTACTTCAAGTAAAATAATTAGAAAATGTAAACAAACAGTTTTTAATATTTGAATTACCCTACTTCGAGTAGAGGGTGTCCCGTTTTCGTCGTTTTTATGTGGTATCTCTCTTATTAGTGAATGAAGATAGAGGGTTTCGGTTTTAACGACATGGTGCTACCTTTTTGTGAAACGAAAGATGACCCAAACAAAATTTTCCTTCGTTTTTAAGATACAGTGTGAAATTGAAAATTTTACATTTTTGGACCCCCCTCGTATTTCGGTTGTGTTTAACTTATCGAAAAGGTAAAAACTGACTCTGATCAGTGATGGGCGGTGGGTATATACCCATCGGGTAGGTAAATAAAATTTGCGTATATACCTGGTGTATACCCAAAAGGTGTAGGGTATATATCCATTGCGAAATTTACTGTAGTTATATACCTGGTATATACCCGGTATATACCTGGTATATTTCTGTTATTATACGTAGGGTTGCCACCTCTGCAACTAAGTATTATTTATTTTAGATTTTAAGCGTAGTTTTCTTTGTGCATTGTGTTTTTGTTTCATTATACTATTTTCATTTTTAATAGCATTATTTTGTGATTTTTATTTCGATTTATTCAACCACTTTTTTTAATGTCCTAATTTAACAACAAAACGTTAAAATTTGTTAGATTACCTTAAAATAACCAAGTAAGGACACTTGGGTATATACCCAACTCTTTGGGGATATATACCCACTTGAGTATCAACCGGGTACAAAACCTTGGGTATATACCCAAATTTCAATATACCCGGTATTTGCCCATCACTGGCTCTGATACAGTCTTTCACGTTAAAACCAGTGGCGTACTCAGATTTTTTATGCGAGTTGTCGTTTTTGAGACAGAGCACAAACTTATAATTTTTTAAATGGGACACCCAGTATATTGTTATTTTATATTATTTAGTTCACAATAAGATTCTCGAAAATAGATACCAGTATATACTTTTCTATTCGAATAGCCCAGTAATTTGCGCTCTTTTAGAGATAGAATTTTCCAAAAAAATAAGTGAACAAAAAATGTCATAAATGTATTAACAAAAACCATACCATAAAATAAAAATAGCTCTAGTAAAAAAAAAGAAATAAAAAGTAAAAAGAAAGTAACAATTAACAAACCTGAATCCTGCCAAACGTTTTGCACTTCGTCTGATGTAAGACCATCGTTCACGTGTTTTTCGTAATATGATTTTGCCCCAGCCCATATTAATTCTATTGCATTAAACTGGCAATGGTATGGCGGCAGTCGTAAAACCGTTCTTTTAACCACTTTTCAAACAGTTCACAGTTCATATTATCATGGTAGTCCATACTTTTGGTTGTTGAAGAAAACAGTAAACTTGCACCTGGGAGAAATCCTGTTGAAGAACCTACATGCAAAATGATGATGATGAACCGTTTTCCCGTCCCACATCCCTTTTTTCTCATGACACTTTTTACAGACTCGAACCACTTCCATTAAAAAATATCCAAGTCTCGTCTAAAAATACCACTTTGCTAACTTTTGAATTAACATTTTCCGTGTATTTCTTTAAAAACTGGATACGCTGACTTGCTATATGTGGCAACTCGCATAAAAATCTTCGATTACAGTCCTTTTTATATCGAAAACCCAACATTTTTATTAATTTTGACAACGATTTTAGTCCAATTTCCAATATTCCTCGATTTTTTAGAGCTTCTTTTAAAACTTGAAAGGTTATATTAGTTTTTGATGTATATAAATGGTAAATTGCATTACGAACATCAATTTTTACATTGTTGCTTAAGTCTTCTGTCTTTGGCTTTTTTCGTGTACATTTCTTAATCTTCTTCGGTAGTAAATTATGCTTTTTTCATGCACAATTTTCTGTACAGTCCTTATACCGATTCCCAGAGCTTTTGCTACTGTCACCTGGATATTGGTCGGTGAATTTTCATTTTCGTAATATTTTATTAGATTTAATACCATTTTTTTCGCTTGTGGATGCAAAAAACCCGAAAATTGTTTTCTATTACTCATTTTGTCACTGACTTGTCAATCTGACTTTGAAGTGACATCGCTCAAAGATTTTTGCAACTGCTGGTATTTATATGTTTATCCTCTTTTTTCATATGAAAATATCATAGGTCTATCTAGTTCATCTTCCGGATTTTATGCGGAGGATATGATTACACGGAATAAAAGAAAAACAAACTTAAAGTTTGTCGTTGATAAATCGTATGACCCGCACGATAACACTGCTTTTGACTATATTCAAATAATTTTTGTCAGTATTTATAAGTACTGCTTGCGACAGCTCCGAATATCAGAATCCAAGCAGGCCAATTAAATTTTAAATTGATATTACTACGGCTATATAAAAACCGGTAGCTGAAAGCAGCACTATCTCGAACAGGTAATTCTAGTCGCCTATCTTAAAAGCAAAAAGACAATACCCGCGTTCTAGACGCAGCCCATTTCCCATACAACGAACTTAAAATACCATCAACTGGGCCTTGGTCTCGCTCAAGGACAACGACGACGTTCCGGTATCGAACGTAGAACTACCTTTTGATACGCCTCCCACCCCGCCATCCTTCGTCTCTCGTAGTACTACAAGCACAACCGACATTCTACGCTGTGGTCGGATTTTACAATGCAACATATGACGAACAACTCTGTGGTTTGGTTACTGTGTGTACCTATATACGGTGGGGTGGTATTCCCGAAACAATAAATGGGCTGTTATTCTTGGAATATGCCAATACAAATTTACTCAATAATAGATACCATTAGACTTCATTTATAGAGAACCTTAGTAAATAATCACACTCACAAATCCTAAAACAAAAACTTACAAATAGAATAAAACACACTAAAGCACAACGAAACAAACAACTAGTTATACATATTTGATTGACATTAAAATGAGGCTAAGTCTCACGTGAATAAACAAAATAAAATATTAAAAAAATTCATGTCTCTAGGCGGGATCAAACGCAGACCGCCCGAGTGAAACGCCGAAGCAACCACCCACAGACCATTGGACTAGTCGAAGAAAACAACCAAAAACTCTCACTCTATGAATTAATGAATGAAATGAAGGTTGCCTACAATTATTATTACATTAAAATGTTAAATATTAGGGTTGGTTCAAAATTAAAAACATCGTTAACGCAAGTAAGAATGGGAAATAACCAAAGCTATAAAAAGTCCCATTCTTCTTCCCGATTACAAACATTTTATTTGGCCCCCATTTTGTTCGGCCATTTTGAATTAGTACCACAATTTTACTAGTTGATCCGTATACCACAATAATCAGTTACGACACACAATTTGAAATCAATCCATTATGCAGTTTTTTCAGGCTCTATTTTTAAAATTTTATCAAGCCGCCATTTTCTTCCGCCATTTTGGATTCGCACCAAAATGTTACTAGCATAACACTTGATGTTTGTGCGAAATTTGAGATAAATTGGATAAGTAGTTTTTAAATAATAATTTTTTAACATATCATTAGGCCGCCATTTTGTTTCGCCATATTGAATGTTTATCAAAATGTTACCAGGTCATCCCCATAGGACCCTTAATTTTTGACCAAAATTTGAAGTCAATCGGGTAAGTAGTTTTTAGCTGTGCCGCGAACAGACAGACAGACATACCGACAGAATTGAGAAAACATGTTTTTCGTCATCTGGGGACCCTGAAACGTGAAGATCTGAAAAAATCTCGGAGGGTGATTTTTTCACGATTATAATACTTCCCTTTTACGAGGGAAGCAAAAATACATAAACAAATTTTTTTTGCATAATAACTATTTTTTTGTAATTTTGTTGGACTGTAACCAGACTTCATTTTTTCCATAGCCTTATAACTAAGAGGCTTAAGGTCCATAAACAAAAGATTATAAATATTTGTACCTGTATAAAATATACATCTTCTCGTAGCAGTAATAAAAATGCTAGGAATAATCACTCTCAATCGGCCGAGGAGTAGCAATAGAGTGGCCTGCAAGATGACCTGACTTAACCCCTTTGAATTTTTTTCACATAAAAAGTAAGATTTATAAAATGTCTATTATTGTACGGATTATTATATTACTTATTTTCATGAACAATGAATAAACAAAATTTACATCTTTCTTTGTAAACCTAAACCATATCCATATCGTAAAGCTAAGCTCAAAAACAATTATCTTTTCCAGAAAAACAATGTCATTACATAAAAGTAACGTAAAGATCGATACAAACGCCTTTTTATAGCCTATAAAAGCAGTGTGTATATTGCGTTGTTTTTTCTGCTTAAGTACCACAGAGTCGATAAGTTGTTCTTTGCATCCTTGATGGTCTCGAATGCATCCGTTCTGTTCCTCGGCTAATAGTTTATGACTGTCAATATGGTATATACATGGTGGACAACCAGGTGATGGGCTTGTATAGTCGAATGCGGTCTTATCGTGCGGGTCCAAAGGTCAACAACATTATGAATCAAATCAGAAAACACAGTGAATACCAAAATGTTGTGTCATTCTTTTATCGAGCTATTAAATCTAGATGGGCTATTTACAAATATACAGGGAGAAAGAAAATAGTTTTTTTTATTATATTACGCAATATTACCAAGATAGCCACTTAATATTATTTTATATTTTAAATGCCGAGGGACTAAATAAGAAAATTCGCTAAATATGTATTTGGCTAAAATTTTTTGGTTGGCAAAAAGAAAAATACACAAAATTGCGCCTTAATAAAGTCGGAATACGGTTCGGATCAGTGGAACAATCAGGACATGTTCTGTTTATACAGCCACTTAATGAAAGTGAGATTTTTTTATCAATCACCAAATCACTTATACAATGTCGTTTATTTAAATGCGGGCCACCCCTGTGCAAAGAAAACTTTTTTTTGTATTGTGATAACAAATAAATTTTATTTTGCAAAAATATTATACACTTTTGCTAAAAACACAAGATAATTAGTTATTACTTCCCTCGTGAGATTTTTTGAGATCTTTACGTTTAACGGTCTCTAGATGCCGGAAAACATATTTTCTCAATTCCGTCTGTCTGTAGGTATATGTGTCCGTCAGCCTGTCTATTCGCAGCATACCTAAAAAACTACTTATCCGATTTCTTCAAATTTCTGTCTAAAATCAAGGACCATGCATGCGAAAAATACAGGCTATATATATATATATATATATATATATATATATATATATATATATATATATATATATATATATGTGTGTGATTTTTACTCCTTCACGGATGGAAAAATACAATGTGTTTTCATTCCGGGTGTACATCCGTTCACTACTGTCGTTCTGAAAAGAACAGTTTTGCTGACGTTTCGCCAAAATCACATTTAGCATTTTCGAAATTTTTTTTTTCGCGTCCGAATAGAGACTCAGAACGACAGTAGTGAACGGATGTACACCCGGAATGAAAACACACACACACATATACAGGGTGTTAAAAAAGTACGCTGCCAAACTTCAAGGGACGATTCCTCGCATTATTCTAAGACAAAAAGTTTATATAAACATAGTTCTGAAAACGAATAGTTTTCAAGATACAGGGTGTTAAATTTCTATGAAAAAAAAATTTTTTTCTATCATAACTTTTATACCACTCTAGATATTTTTATTAAATTTGGTGTACATCTTTTACCTATTAAAGAGCAGTTTTTGATGCAAAATTATTTTTTAAATTTCTACCAGTGGCGTTCGTACGGAGTTTGGACAGAATGTTTATTAAGAAAAAAATGATACGCCACTGCTTTTTCTAAAAACAAAAATTATTTTTGAAATTCCCATTTAATTTTAAGCAAATTTGGTCTCTAGACTTACCTTCGTACGACGCACAATTTTTATGTAAAAAAATAAAAACAATTTTCATACATCTACTGCAATCCGAATAAAATTTGCAAGGATAATTTTTCCGCTACTGTTTAATTTTTATGAAACATACCTATTTGGAAGTGGGCACGCGTAATGCTGTGGTTAGAATAAAACATTAAATAAATAAAAAAAAACTAAACAACACCAAGACGTTTATTAATAAAATAATTGTAAACCAAACATAACTTAACCAACCTTACAAATAATAATTTCACAGAATTTAATTTTAAAGTAACTGCTGGAAATGGCCTCCCCCGACTTCAATACATGCGTTTGTACGCCTTATTAGCGACTGGCGAACCCTTTCGAAAATACCAGGAGTGTTCCTAATAATTTCACAGGACTCTTCTATCCGATTTCGTAGATCGTCTTCGCTTCGAACTGGTGTTGTGTAAACTAATGCTTTAAGGTGTCCCCAGAGAAAGAAATCTATCGGATTAATATCAGGTGACCTGGGTGGCCAAAATTGTGGTCCTGCACGCCCAATCCAGCGATCGGTATAATTTTGATCTAGGTACTGACGTGCCACTAAACTGAAGTGCGGTGGAGCACCGTCATGCATAAACCACATAGAACGCCTTTGCCTTAGTGGAACATCTTCCAAAAGTTCAGGTAAAACATGTTCAATAAATTGTCTATACTCCTTACCAGTAAGCCTGCTAGGCAGAAAGTGAGGCCCGATAAGGAAATCTCCTACAACTCCAATCCAAACATTTACAGAAAACTGCTCTTGGAAATGATTTTCAATTATGGCGTGAGGATTTTCATCGGCCCACACATGATTGTTATGAAAGTTTATGATTGCGTTACGGGAAAAACATGCCTCGTCCGTAAACAACACCTGAGATAAAAACCTTGGATTTTGCATTAACTTATTTCCTACCCATCTACAAAAAGCCACTCTTAACGGAAAATCTCTTGGCAAAAGAGCTTGGACACGTTGCGAATGATATGGATAAAGTTGTTGATCCTTTAAAATTTGCCATACTAATACGTGAGTAATGTTTAATTCAGTCGCAATTTTTCTCGTACTAGTTTCTGGGTTTTCATCAATTGCATTTAGGACAGCTTCCTCTATCTGAACCATTCTTACTGTTCTTGGTCTCCCTATAAGGGCAGCAGACTTCTTAAAACTACCCGTTTCACAAAGTTTGGAGTGAATATTTGCAAAAAATTGTCTGTTAGGTAGTGGACGGTCAGGATATCTTTCTTGATACATCCGTCTAGCGGCGCGAGCGTTACCATCAGCCATTCCATACACGAAATGCATGTCTGCCATTTCACGGTTTGTAAACTGAACTATTTTTACCGAAAGAAAATTAAATAAACTTTTAAAAATTACACAAGTGCACCTTTATTAATAGTTTTGACAACTGTCATGTTATTGTTATAAACAAACGAAGAACTGTCGTTTAGCAAAGCAAAGCCCACCTTGACAATTTAGGTTTCTTTGACTACTGAATTAAATTGCAGTTTGTTTCTTAAATTTTCCTACCAAATTGTTAGTTCTATTAAAAAAAATACATTTAGAAATGAGGGTTTAATAGTGAATTGTAATAAATTAAAAAAAGGAAAATTAAGCTCGCGAATGGCAAATACAAATCACAAGTGTTGGCGCAAAAAAGTTTGGGAGATAAAAGGGGACATGACCCAGAGTCACTCAGTAGATTATTCCAAATTTATAATTATTTCTTTTTATGGGTACTACTAACAGCATTACGCGTGCCAACTTTCAAATAATATGTTTAATAAAAATAAACAGAAGCGGATTTTACATAAAATTACCATTGCAAAATTGCATTTGGATTGCAATGATTTTTATTTTTTTACGCGAAAACCGTGTGTCGTACAAAAGTAAGTCTGGAGACCAAATTTTCTTTAAATTAAACGGAGATTTCAAAAATAATTTTTGTTTTCAAAAGAAGCAGTGGCGTATCTTTTTTTTCTTAAAAAATATTAATTTCAAACCCCGTAGGGACGCCACTGGAAGAAATAAAAAAAAACCTTTTGCATCAAACACTGTCCTTTAATGGGTAAAAGATGCACACCAAATTTGATAAACATACCTAGAGTGTTATAAAAGCTAAAAAAACAAGTTTTTTCTTAGAACTTTAACAGTATCTTGAAAAACTATTCGTTTTCAGAACTATGTTTATATAAACTTTTTGTCTTAGAATAATGCGAGGAATCGTCCCTTGAAGTTTGGTAGCGTACTTTTTTAACACCCTGTATATA
The DNA here is from genome assembly GCA_030620095.1 of Kuschelorhynchus macadamiae. Taxonomy (NCBI): domain Eukaryota; kingdom Metazoa; phylum Arthropoda; class Insecta; order Coleoptera; family Curculionidae; genus Kuschelorhynchus; species Kuschelorhynchus macadamiae. The sequence goes on along the minus strand of JAUTXW010005323.1, from coordinate 1,295,384 downwards.
TATATATATATATATATATATATATATATATATATATATATATATATTTATATATTTTTTTTTTTTTCTTTTTTTTTGGTTAGCCCCGAGTTTCTGGTAAAGCGATTTTACCGATTTTAATTAATAAAAAAATGTCCTTATTATTTTAAACACGCTTTAAAATTATAACAAGTATTTTATAATTATTTATTTATTGCCTACAAAATTACAAATGTACTAAAAAAGTAAACAAAAAAAATAGTGTCAAATCTGATAAAAAAATGTTTAAATTAAAATTTACTGGCTAATATCCAGGAGCCAGTGGCAAAAAGCTCTGAGAATCGGTATAAGGAATATACAGAAACTTGTGCATAAAAAAAAACATAATTTACTTCTGAAGAAGATTAAGAAATGTACACGAAAAAATCCAAAGGCAAAAGACTTAAGTTACAATGCAAAAATGGATATTCATACACGTCAAAGACTAATATAGTCCTTCAGAAACTTTTTAATATTATAGACTAAAAAATATCACCATCACTTAAAAAGTCCTCATCTTCTGAGTCGTCCTCAAATGGCGCAATGATCATTGGTGCTATTTCGACATATAAAACTCGTTCTCGATTCCACAAATCCCATATTAATTTCTCCGTATGCTCCACAGATTTCTTCCAGTACTCCGGCGTAATATAATTTAATAAATCTTGCCAAACAATTTGCACTTCATCTGATGTAAGACCATCGTTCACGTGTTTTTCGTAATATGATTTTGCCTCAGCCCATATTAATTCTATTGCGTTAAACTGGCAATGGTATGGCGGCAGTCGTAAAACCTCATGTCCATTTTCCCGTAATATTTCACCTACGGCATATATTGTTGGTTTTTTTCTAGTTCTAGTTTCAGCATATTGGGTAAAGGATTTTGTTTTTGTTTTATTAGCCAGTCATAAATATCACTTTTCTTCCAGGTTTAAAGTAGGTTGTTTATTTAAGATTCTTGAATTCTAAGATGCATTGCCCAGAATGATTAAAGATAGAGTATCTAAATTTGGAATCAGTTATTCTTTTAACCACTTTTCAAACAGCTTACAGGTTATATTACCATGGTAGTCCATACTTTTGGTTGTTGAAGAACAACAGTAAACTTGCACCTGGAAGAAATCCTGTTGAAAACCTGCATGCAAAATGATGAACCGTTTTTCCGTCCCACATCCCTTTTTTCTCTTGACACTTTTTACAGACTCGTCCTGACAAGATTTCGAACCACTTCCATTAGAAAATATCCAAGTCTCGTCTCAAAATACCACTTTTCTAAATTTTGAATTAACATTTTCCGTGTATTTCTTTAAAAAGTGGGTACGCTGACTTGCTATATGTGGCAACTCGCATAAAAATCTTCGATTACAGTCCTTTTTATACCGAAAACCCAACATTTTTATTAATTTTGACAACGATTTTAGTTCAATTTCCAATATGCCTCGATTTTTTTAAGCTTCTTTTAAAACTTGAAAGGTTATATTAGTTTTTGATGTGTATAAATCGTAAATTGCATTACGAACACATTTTTACATTGTCACTTAAGTCTTCTGTCTCTTTTTCATGCACAATTTTCTGCACAGTCCATATACCGATTCACAGAGCTTTTTCTACTGTCTCCTCGATATTGGCCGGTGAATTTTCATTTTCGTAATATTTTATTAGATTTAATACTATTTTTTTCGCTTGTGGATGCAAAAAACCCGAAAACTGTTTTCTATTAGTCATTTTACACCTACTTGCCAATCTGACTTTGAAGTGACATCGCTTAAAGATTTTTGCAACTGCTGGTATTTATATGTTTATCCTCCTTTTTCATATGAAAATATCATAGGTCTATCTAATTCATCTTCCGGATTCTATGCAGAGGATATGATTACACTTAATAAAAGAAAAACAAACTTAAAAAGTTTGTCGTTGATAAATCGTATGACCCTCACGATAACACTGCTTTTGACTATAACTGGGACGGGTTTTCTGTCCTATTGCTTCTGGTTAGCAAAGTTGTAGTGCCTAGCATTACAAAATGCGGGGGTGGATGTCTCCAAGTGATGCATCATTTTGGTAAAATGACGGGCCATAGCTTCATTATAACTATTATTATTTGCTTACTCAATATATGCAAGAAAAGAAAAACATAACAAATATGGGTGTAATGCTCAAATTAAATAATCCAATTAAAAATGTGTTTTTACTCTATTTTCAGGTGGAAGTTGACTCAACTCCGGAACATCCATATTTCGTGATGGGGCATGGATGGGCAAGTTGCAATCCAGATAGAACGATACAGCGTTACGGGCTTAAAGTTCATAGGCTCCAGGTAAATTAATGAAGACGTTATAGTAGTTATATTATATAGAAATATCAAATTATAGACAAAAAAAACAGGAGAAAAAAAAACAATATAAATAAAAAATATGTTAAATTAAAATAAAAACTTTAGTAGATAAAGAAAATATAAATGTGCAAAATAACACCAACAGAAAAAACATTATAAAAACAAAGACAACAAATTTATATAATTATTGTAGTTTTAAGTAACGAGATTAAACCGTAAAAAGTAGTTATCGCAATATGATAGCCATATTCAATAAATATTGTAAATATTGTGCGAATTGTTTTGAGTGTACTATCCAAAAACGTAGCCCTCAGGAGAAGTCACTGTTAAAATAACATTATTTTATTGCACTGCACTGCATTAAAGTTTTAAGTGAACATTTTCACTGGTCGCAATGTATCATAAAATATTTTATTAAAATCCCTTAATTACCATTCATGTTTACGCATTACAGGAAAAAATATGTGGGTGAAAAGCCGTTACACAATTTATGAACGTCCTGTATAATTCTGTAATGGGTATCTTGTGCTTAACAGTCCACTTCCTTGGATATGTGTGCTGGCTTGATGACCATTTATTTGTTCAGGTACCTAATTACAAATGACATTATTGTTGAACCAAATCATTATACCTATATGTACTTGCTTGGATTTACCAAGCTCAATATTACATTACTGTGTTTTACAGGGCGTACATAAAAACTTACATACAGGGTTAGTTTTTATAATTTGCCATCTCCTGAGGGGCTTATTCTTTCAAGATACAAAGAAATGGTTCCTATGAAAGTTATAGGGAATTTCCTAAAGATTTACATGGCGGCAATTTTAAAAACAAAAGACGATCGGAAAATAACTAAATCACAATCAACTTTGTTATTTTAAACAAGACAAGAAACAAGTATTTTTTGACATTTTTGGATTCTTCTCATTTTCCCCTTTTCAAAAATATATAATTTGTCTATATTCGGAACAGTAGTTTTTGACTTATTCCACTTTAAAGTTACCACATAATATGATAATTTCACGGATATGCAGCCAGAGTTAAATCGCGGTACCCATGAAATGATGAAATGTCAACTAAAAACAAAGGAGCCTTGTTGGACGTGAACGCAATCTACAGATACTTAAATCCCTTTGCCCATGGAATGTCACCATCAAAAACACAGTAATTTGTAAAAAAAATATATTTAATGTGATTATATACAGGGTTATTCACGCAACCCGTTCATTAAAAGTTTTTGATGATGCCATTTAGATAAAAATTTCAAATTTTGGGATTAAGGTAAGGTCAAGGGGTACTTCTTTTTTGAAATATTTTCAACTTCCTGTCACTTCCGGTTTAACCGGAAGTTGGTATCAACTTGCTTATTTTAAATGGAACACCCTGTATTTTATGATATTTTTGGATTCTACGGAGAATTTTAATGCTATTTTATGTAGCATGTCCTATACCTAGGTTCAAACGTTCTTAAGATACTTGACCTTGAACCAAAAATGAGCCTTAGGGATACCAAATTTTAAAATCTCATATTTTTGTAAGTTTTGAAGATATAATCTTCATATTTTGCAGACGATCGGTAAATAATCTTAGGTTTCTATTTTTTTATTGAATTTGTCTATTTTTGTACAGGGTGTCCTAAATTCAGCGGCAAACATTCACATTTTCAAAGCCGCTAAAGTCCGTTTTTTTAAATGGGACACACTATAACTTTATGCACTATCAAATGTAGAATTTAATTTTCTATCGAACTGTATTAAGGTTCCCTATACCTATTCGTAACCATTTTCGAAATAATCAGGTTTTTATTAAACTATCATATGTATTTGCTAAATGTTTACACCTTCCCGTAGTAAGCCATGGAAGAACAATTGTTGTGCTTTTCTATTCAACATGACAGCTGATTTGAAACTTTTAAATTAAAATAAAATAACACTGAAAAGCTGATATTCTCAATTTATTTTATATTCGCGGAGAAAATTACAAAATATTGGAAAGAACGTGCCATGTTTTTAATGAAAAACATCCTCATTTATCGCCAATGAACGAGAGAAAATTGAAGAGGATTGAAACGAAATGTTTTCATTTCGGAAAAGTTAAAGTTATAAAAATGTAATAAATTGTTTACATTATTTTTAACCATATCTACTAAGTTCGAGACTGTTCTAAACTTGTTTTAGTGAACTTAAAAATTATAGCAATCTAACAATCAACAATAAATAAATAAAATAATAAAATTGAATTATAACAAATGTTCTATATGCTGTCCGTTCATTTAAAGACACATTTCAATTCTTCTTTGTACAGTTGCTGTGGCCCGTTGAATTTGTCCGTTTTCTAATTCGGCAAAAGCTGTTCGTATCCTGTCCAGTAAATCTTGTTGGTTATTTACTGGGGAAGCATAGAGTTTACATTTGATAAATCCCCGTAAATAAAAGTCTAGGGGTGTTAAATCAGGCGATCGCGGGGGCCATCTCCAAGGGCCATTGGAACCAATCCAGCGATCTTCAAAAATTCGAGATAATTGGAGTTAAACTGCAGCGGAATTATGTGCTGGTGCCCCATATAATTGATACCAATAATTTTGCAGCTCACCAATAGGAATTTCTTCTATAAATTCAGAAACCGTCCCTCCTAAAATTTCCAAATACTTATCACTGTTTAAATTGTCTTCATAAATACAGTATCGCACCTGATCATTTAATACTATACCGAAAACATTGAAGCTAAACCTCTCTTGAGAACGCGTTTCGCGTAAAGCGTGCGGATTTTCTGCTGCTCAGAAATGTTCGTTTCTTCTATTTCTCTCTAGAAAATTTCGCTTCATCGGTCCAAAATATTTTTGAAAGGAATTGAGGGTCCTCCTGAATTTTCAAAAACATGTATTCGCAAAATTCTACTCCTCGGACGTCATCACCAGGTCTCAAGGCTTGCACCTTTTGGAAGGAATAAGGGTGCATATGATGTTCGCTCAAGATTCTTTGGACAGATGAAGAAGAAATTCCCAAATCGTTTTCTGGAGACGGTATTGAACTTTGCGGGTTTGCGTGGAAATAAGCTAATGTGTTTATTACGTTATCCTCGGCATTTGTCACTGGTTTCGGAACATTTTTTGTAACTTTAACCTTGCCAAAACGCAAAAAGTTCGTTTCAATCCTCTTGAATTTTGATTTGTTCATTGGCGGCAAATCAGGGTGGCGTTCATTAAACACACGACACGTTCTCTCCAAAATTTTATAACATTCTCCATGAATATAAAATAGATTGAGAATATCAGCGTTTGAGTATTCTTCCATTTCGATTTAGAAGATTTAGTTTATCACTGACAGCTTTCGATCAATAACGCATACTAATCATCTGTCATATTGGATATTGGATCTCAATTGTTATTCCATGGGTCACCATTGGAACATGTAAACATTTAAGCAAATACATACGATATTTTTATAAAAGCCAATTATTTCGAAAATGGTTACAAATAGGTATAGGGAACCTTAATACAGTTCCATAGAAAATTCCATTCTACATTTGATAGTGCATAAAGTTATAGGGTGTCCCATTAAAAAAAAAACGGACTTTAGCGGCTTTGAAAATGTGTTTGCCGCTGAATTTAGGACACCCTGTATAAAAATAGACAAATTCAACAAAAAAAAAATAGAAACTTATAATTATTTACCGATCGTCTGCAAAATATGAAGATTATATCTTCAAAACTTACAAAAATATGAGATTTTAAAATTTGGTACTCCGAAGGCTCACTTTCGGTTCAAGGTCAAATATCTTAAGAACACTTGAACCTAGGTATAGGACATGCTACATAAAATAGCATTAAAATTCTCCGTAGAATCCAAAAATATCATAAAATACAGGGTGTTCCATTTAAAATAAGCAAGTTGATGCCAACTTCCGGTTAAACCGGAAGTGACAGGAAGTTGAAAATATTTCAAAAAGGAAGTACCCCTTGACCTTACCTTAATCCCAAAATTTTTATCTAAATGACATCATCAAAAACTTTTAATGAACGGGTTGCGTGAATAACCCTGTATATACTAAACAAAACTAGGAATTAATATTTTTACAGCCTATTTACGTGACCCCCTCCATTATCCAAGCAATTTTGAAACACTCTTTCCAGTTTCCCAATTACTTAGGTAATGAAGGTGGGACATTCTGTATTTAAAACCCTAATTTCATACATTATTTTTTGTCGCAACTCGTCAACATTGTCCGTTCTATTTTGATACACTTTATCCTTTAGGTATCCCCACAAAAAATTGTCCAAAAGTGTAAGGTCGGGACTGTTCGCGGGCCAATGAATATGGCCATATTTGCCAATCTACAAATTATATCGAGCATTTAAAGAATCTGTGACCTCTCGAATGTTGTGTGGTTGTGCGCCATCTTGGTGACAAATTATTTGGTTATACGTTTTTAAAGGAAGCTGCTCCAAAAAATGCTCAATTTCGTTATTTAATAGATTTAAATATCGTTCCCCCGTTAATATACCCTCAATAAATATCGGACCAACAATTTGATTTCCCAAGATGACGCACCACACATTTATTGACTTCCGCCCTTGTCTCTATTATATGTGGATTTCTTGTTGCCCAGTGGTGCTTGTTTTTTTCTATTACACCTTCCGGCTGTGCTAAAACAAGCCTCATCAGACCACAAAATCCTTCTGAATAACAGCATATCTTGCCTCAGTCTGGTCAGCATATCCTCACAGAAGTGGAGGCGTTGTTTAAAATGATCGTTAGTTAATAGTTGTTCTAATTTTATACGGGCGGTATCGATTTTTTTTAGCCCTGAACGGATGTAGATTTTCCCGTTATTCGAGAGACGTCCGGGGTCGATCTGCTTGGATTTTCTAAAATTTACTTTTATTTAACTATTAGACTACCTAAAGAAAGAATTGTTTACCTTCAAAATATAATAATATGGATAATTCCTCGTCCAAGTTAACATTTGCTCGTCTTCTTTGCCTCTGCAAGGATTTTTTTGTGCGTAGTTTTTTACAATATATGCAACAGTTTTCCTTCAGGGAACTCTTGCATCAGGATATAGCAGCCTGTATTGTCGCACTGCTATTCACGCATTATTAGCATTTGCGAAATAAAGTTGAAGAATTTTTAGTTTTTCTTCCTCAGTAAATTGCATTTTAGATTTTTTTAATTTTGTTTTCCGTAAAATCAATAAAATATGTTATAGTCAAAAGCAGTGTTATCGTGCGGGACATACGAGTTATCAACGACAAACTTTTTAAGTTTGTTTTTCTTTTATTACGTGTAATCATATCCTCCGCATAAAATCCGGAATATGAATTAGATAGACCTATGATATTTTCATATGAAAAGAGGATAAACATATAAATACCAGCAGTTACAAAAATCTTTGAGCGATGTCACTTCAAAGTCAGATTGACAAGTCAGTGACAAAATGAGTAATGGAAAAAAAAATTCTGGTTTTTTGCATCCACAAGCGAAAAAATTGTATTAAATCTAATAAAATATTACTTAGGTAATGAAGGTGGGACATTCTGTATTTAAAACCCTAATTTCATACATTATTTTTTGTCGCAACTCGTCCGTTCTATTATGATACTCCTTTAGGTATCCCCACAAAAAATTTTCCAAAGGTGTAAGGTCGGGACTGTTCGCAGGCCAATCAATATGGCCATATTTGCCAATCTACAAATTATATCGAGCATTTAAAGAATCTGTGACCTCTCGAATGTTGTGTGGTTGTGCGCCATCTTGGTGCCAAATTATTTGGTTATACGTTTTTAAAGGAAGCTGCTCCAAAAAATGCTCAATTTCGTTATTTAATAGATTTAAATATCGTTCCCCCGTTAATATACCCTCAATAAATATCGGACCAACAATTTGATTTCCCAAGATGACGCACCACACATTTATTGACTTCCGCCCTTGTCTCTATTATATGTGGATTTCTTGTTGCCCAGTGGTGCTTGTTTTTTTCTATTACACCTTCCGGCTGTGCTAAAACAAGCCTCATCAGACCACAAAATCCTTCTGAATAACAGCATATCTTGCCTCAGTCTGGTCAGCATATCCTCACAGAAGTGGAGGCGTTGTTTAAAATGATCGTTAGTTAATAGTTGTTCTAATTTTATACGGGCGGTATCGATTTTTTTTAGCCCTGAACGGATGTAGATTTTCCCGTTATTCGAGAGACGTCCGGGGTCGATCTGCTTGGATTTTCTAAAATTTACTTTTAATTTAACTATTAGACTACCTAAAGAAAGAATTGTTTACCTTCAAAATATAATAATATGGATAATTCCTCGTCCAAGTTAACATTTGCTCGTCTTCTTTGCCTCTGCAAGGATTTTTTTGTGCGTAGTTTTTTACAATATATGCAACAGTTTTCCTTCAGGGAACTCTTGCATCAGGATATAGCAGCCTGTATTGTCGCACTGCTATTCACGCATTATTAGCATTTGCGAAATAAAGTTGAAGAATTTTTAGTTTTTCTTCTTCAGTAAATTGCATTTTAGATTTTTTTAATTTTGTTTTCCGTAAAATCAATAAAATATGTTATAGTCAAAAGCAGTGTTATCGTGCGGGACATACGAGTTATCAACGACAAACTTTTTAAGTTTGTTTTTCTTTTATTACGTGTAATCATATCCTCCGCATAAAATCCGGAATATGAATTAGATAGACCTATGATATTTTCATATGAAAAGAGGATAAACATATAAATACCAGCAGTTACAAAAATCTTTGAGCGATGTCACTTCAAAGTCAGATTGACAAGTCAGTGACAAAATGAGTAATAAAAAACAATTTTCGGGTTTTTTGCATCCACAAATGAAAATTCACCGGCCAATATGCAGGAGACAGTAAGTAAAGCTCTAGGAATCGGTATAAGGACTGTGCAGAAAATTGTGCATAAAAAAAAGACCGAAGACGTAAGTGACAATGTAAAAATGGATGTTCGTAATGCAATTTACAATTTATACACATCAAAAAGTAATATAACCCTTCAAGTTTTAAAAAAGAAGCTTTAAAAAATCGAGGCATATTGGAAATTGGACTAAAATCGTTGTCAAAATTAATAAAAATGTTGGGTTTTCGAACGGACAGTAATTGAAGATTTTTATGCGAGTTGCCACATATAGCAAGTCAGCGTATCCAGTTTTTAAAGAAATACACGGATTTTTAGACGAGACTTGGATATTTTCTAATGAAAGTGGTTCGAAATCTTGGCAGGACGAGTCTGTAAAAAGTGTCCAAGAGAAAAAAGGGATGTGGGATGGGAAAACGGTTCATCATTTTGCATGCAGGTTCTTCAACAGGATTTCTCCCAGGTGCAAGTTTACTGTTTTCTGAACTGTTTGAAAAGTGGTTAAAAGAAACAACTGATTCCAAATTTAAATGCTCCATCTTTAATCATTCTGGACAATGCATCTTATCATTCAAGAATCTTAAATAAACAACCTACTTCATCCTGGAAGAAAAGTGATATTTATGACTGGTTAATAAAATAAAAACAAAATCCTTTACCTAATAAGCTGAAACTAGAACTTCTTTTGATGGCAAAATTTATTAAAAAAACAACAATACATGCGGTAGATGAAATATTACGGTAAAATTGACATGAGGTTTTACGACTGCCGCCATACAGTTGCCAGTTTAACGCAATCGAATTAATATGGGCTGGGGCAAAATCATATTACGAAAAACACGTGAACGATGGTCTTACATTAGATGAAGTGCTTGGCAAGATTCACTAAATTTTATTACGCCGGAGTACTGGAAGAAATCTGTGGAACATACCGAGAAATTAATATGGGATTGTTCTAGATGTCGAAATAGCACCAATGATCATTGCGCCATTTGAGGACGACTCAGAAGATGAGGAGTTTTTAAGTGATGATGATATTTTTTAGTCTATAATATTAAAAAGTTTCTGAAGGATTATATTAGACTTTGACGTGTATAAATCATAAATTGCATTATAAATATCCATTTTTGCATTGTAACTTAAGTCTTTTGCCTTTGGATTTTTTCGTGTACATTTCTTAATCTTCTTTGGAAGTAAATTATGTTTTTTTTTTCATGCACAAGTTTCTGTACATTCCTTATACCGATTCTCAGAGCTTTTGCCACTGGCTTACTTTTTTAGTACATTTGTAACTTTGTAGGCAATAAATAAAGAATTATAGAATACTTGTTCCAATTTTAAAGCGTGTTTAAATATAAGTATATTTTTTTATTAATTATAAGACAAAATTTGATATATAAAAAAGCTGTCCAAGAGGAGAAAATGACGGTCGACTCTTTAATTATAATGTCAAGAGGTGATGACAGTTCCTCAAATGACGAAGAATATAACCTATTATAATTTTATTGTTATATATTAATAATTATTTTATCTATATATATATATATATATATATATATATATATATATATATATATATATATACAGGATGTCCCAAATTGATTTAGCCAGGCTCTAGTTCCCAAACCGTTTGAGACATTTAGTTGTAATAAAAACTAGAATTTGTAGCTCTGAGGATACTTTAAAGTGACTTCGAAGAAAAATGTTTGAAAAAAAATAGTACCAAAAAATTCGACTCTAACCTTAAAATTTTAAACGACACCCTGTTGATTTTTTTACATAATTTTGTAGGATTGTAAATTCCCTATTCAGCATTTTTTTTCGGTTAAAAATCGGTTAAGAAATAGCTTAGAATATTAACATGTTAGCCATGGTGTAAATTAAAAATCCGCTTAAAACAAAACAAGAAAATTACAATGTATTTTTTTAATTTGCTGGTTATCTACGGTAATAAATGTTCAAATTGTAAACCTTCAGCAGCAACGCGAGCTTCAAATCTTGTCAAAAAGTTTCGCGTACACGTAGCAATTATCATTTGTGGCGTTATTCTGCGACAGGCATTTCTAATTTTATTCTTCAGGTCTTCTACGTCATTGGACTTACTTAAATATACCATATCTTTTAAGGTTCCCCACAAGAAAAAATCTAAGAGGGAAAGATCAGGCGAACGTGCAGGCCACCTTGTTACGGGAGAAGCATTTGCGATGAAATTAGCCTCAAACCTGTTCTGGAGAAATTCAGTAACTATGTGAGCATTATGAGCAGGTGCTCCATCTTGCTGCCACCATATTTGTTGTCTTTCAGCCAACGGAATTTCTTCTAGAAGTTGAGGTAAAACGTGTTGTAGAAAGTGCAGGTACCTTTCTCCCGTTAAAGTCTCTTCATAAAAATCGGGTCCAATGATCCTTTCATTAAATAATCCACACCAAACATTGACACTCCAAATGCGTTGAAATCTAGTCTCCATTACTCAATGTGGATTTCTGGAGACCAATAATTGGAATTATGCCTGTTAATGAGACCATTATTGTGGAACTTGGCTTCATCACCCCACAATATTTTAGCTAAAAAGGCTGGATCGTCTTTAATTTTAACTAATACGCTACGGCGACTGTCAGTATCACCTGGATAGAGTCCTTGCACCAGATGACCTTTATAAAGATGATACTTAAAGTCTTGTAAAATACGCTCAACAGAACTTCTTGTTATATTAAGTTCTTCAGAGAGTTTCCGAATTGACACATGAGGATTGAAATGTACATATTATGCTAAAACATTTATAATATTTTCTTCAATACCTACCGATCTTCTGGAATTATTGCGATTCCCAGTCGGGAAATGTCCTTGCCTCAGGATGCGTTCTAGGTTCACAAATGTATTTTCATTTGGCGTTCGACGATTAGGAACGAATGCAATATACGTCTCTGGCTCTTCTTTTATTTTTTAAGCACTCACCGTAAATTAGAATCATATCACCGTATTCTTCTGCAGTAAACAAACTTAACATTTTAACACGAAATTGACAGGATTAATAAAGAACCTCATTTGGTTCAATTTGACAAGTGTCAAAAATGATTTATTTTTGTTTTATTGAGTCATGGCTAACTTGATATTGTTTTCTTTTCTTTTAAGCGGATTTTTAATTTTCCCCATGGCTAACTTGATAGGAAGATAAGATGTTAATTTTCTAAGCTGTTTCTTAACCGACTTTCAATCAGAAAAAAGTACTGAATAGGGAATTTACATACCTACACAATTATATAAAAAAATATAGGGGAGAACCGCTATGAAACGGACGGGTCTTGAAACGGACAGTTGTTATAGTTCCTATGTGGTCGTATGGCCGAAAATTTTACATTTAAATTTGGCAACCCTGTTCCCAAATCCCATTGCCACCGAAGTTGCGCGTCGAACCACTTGTCTATGTGCGAACCGCAAGCATTTTAATATTAATCGGTAAAAAAGTAAATTATTTGTGAAAACATCGAACCATGTCACAGGTAAGCTATTGAAATATAGTCAGTTTTAGATTAATAAGGTTAAAACTAAGTTACTCTAGTATATTAATGTAGCGGCAGATCTTGTAAAATATTTCTCTATTTACCTTTTGTATTGTCATTTTGAGGTTAAGTGGGTGTTGTTTTGAAAAGGACACAAGACGCTGTAATGAAACGGACGTGTCAAGGCTTTATTAATTTATAGTTATTTTTAAATTTTAAATTCATAGGTACTATTTAAATTTGTTTACTTTTCAGATCAATAAACCTACACCAAAAAAAAGGTTACGACCATCCAGTGAGGTAATCGAAATCGCCGTAAGAGAAGTTTTCGAAAGAAATCAATCAATTCGGTCAGTGGCGGCGGCCCATAACATGTCCAAGTCTTATTTAGCTTCTATTTGTAAGAAAGCTAAAACTCAGGAGGAAGATTATCATCATCGACCTAACATAGGGAATAAACGTATTTTTTCCCTTAATCAGGAAAAAATATTGGCGGACTATCTGAAAACATCATCTAAGATGTGTTACGGCCTTACAACCGTGCAAGTTAGGGAACTGGCTTATCAGTATGCTAAGGCGAATAACATTTTACCAAAACCTTGGACCAAAAACGAGATGCCATCAAAAGATTGGTTGCGAGGTTTTATAAAGAGAAATTCAACGTTGAGTTTACGAAAACCAGAAAACACATCGCTATCTAGAGCAACCTCTTTCAATCAAACAAATGTCAATAATTTTTATGACAACTTGCAGCGAGTTCTGGAGAAACACAAATTTGAGCCTCATATGATGTGGAACTTAGATGAAACCGGCTGTCTCACAGTTACAAATCCCCCAAAAGTTTTAGCGGTCAGAGGTTCAAAGCAAGTAGGGCAAGTGACCTCAGCAGAAAGAGGTAATTTGGTTACGATGCTTGGATTTATTAATGCATCTGGTGGAACAATCCCTCCATTTTTAATTTTTCCACGAGTGCATTTTAAAGAAGTTATGTTGAAAGAAGGACCCATTGGCGCAAAGGGAGTGGCAAATCCTAGTGGGTGGATGACGGAGGAAGGATTTTTAGACGCAATGAAGCACTTCATAAAATTTGTAAAGCCTACTGCAGAGGATCCATGCCTGATTTTGATGGATAACCATAAAACGCATATTACACTCGAAGTTGTCAAGTTAGCAAGGGAAAATTATATAACCATTCTTACATTTCCCCCGCACTGTAGTCACCGACTACAGCCATTAAATGTCTGTGTATATGGACCCTTTAAAACCAGATATAGAACAGCAATGAATTCTTGGATGTTATCAAACCCAGGAAAAACGGTAACTATTTATGAAGTGGCTTCATTTGCTAACGAGGCTTTTCTTCATGCATTTTCACCGCCAAATATAACAAAGGCATTTTTGGCAACCGGAATACACCCATTTAATAGAAATATTTTTTCTGAGGACGATTTTTTGTCTTCATTTGTGTCAGATCGGCCAGATCCAAGCACTTCACAAGGCATCAAAGATGTTGCTCAGCCATCAACTTCCACCACTACAGATACAACCCCACAATCTTTAGAAGGTGATGTTTCACAGCCTTCCACTTCGAAAATTATTATAACTCCAGAACAACTAAGGCCATATCCTAAGGCACCTCCAAAAAAAGGCTGTCAGCGAGGACCTAGGAAAGGGAAAACAACGGTAATCACTGAGACACCAGAAAAAGACAAACTTTTAGAAAAAAAAGGAGCGGCAACAAAGAAGAAGTCAAATCTAAAAATATCAGCGGCTACAACAAAACGAATAAAAACCCTTATTCAAGAGTCCTCAAGTTCAGAAGATTTGGACAATTTTTCTATACACGATTCAAGTGATGACGATTTGCCATTACACGACTACTGCCATAGGAAGAATCCTGATGATAGTGAGCAGTCTGATGAACTTCCGCTAAGTCATTATTTCCAAATTTCATAAATAAAACCCAACAATGAACAAAACCAACTAACACTAAAAGAGAACAATGAACTGAACACTCAAACCAAAGACAAAAATAATGCAGTAAATCAAAATAATTGTGTTTGTTGCATGAAGGCATACCAGCATAGCAAGACAGACTGGTTACAGTGCTTCATATGCAATTTATGGGCACATGAAACTTGTGGTCTTAAGGGAATTCGTCATTTTTATTGTAATAACTGTTCCTAATATAGCTTATGTTTAAATAAAAGTTATTTTTGAAGCAATTAATGACTTTTAATGCGTATATAATTTTTAAAATCACTACTGTCCTTTTCAAAACCACCACCGTCCGTTTCAATACATCGATGTTTTGAAATGGACAAAGGCATATTTTTCCAAATTTAAATATTACTCAGATCATAAGCTTGCCTAATTTTTTTTAATAGTTCATTTTACAAAGATATTAATAGAGCTTTTCGCCTATATGGTTTTAATGGATTTCATTGTCCATAACATTTTAATTTAATCATTTTTATTAAAGTGTCCACTTCATAACGGTTCTCCCCTACAGGATGGAATTTAAAATTTTAAGGTTGGGGTCGAACTTTTTGGGATGTTTTTTTTCCCTCATAGCTCAAATTCTAGTTTTTATTCCAACTAAATATCTCAAACGGTTTGGGAACTAGAGCATGGCTAAATCAGTTTAGGACACCCTGTATATATATATATATATATATATATATATATATATATATATACATAATTTCGTTAAATTTAAATTCTTTCGATAAGTATCCAACCACACGACTGTGGCGTACCATTTTCAGAGTTTATGAATGGATAACAATAGGCAAAATGCATAAATTAACCCCAAACCGGGTGGTACTACCTGCACTTGATGAAAAGAAAAAACTTTGCAGTGTGACCAATACCAAACTATGGAAGTGGAATAAATTATTGGTGGGCCACCCTGTAGTCCTTTTGCATACCTAATGTGGTTTTATTATAAATTCCATACATTTCTGTAAGGAATAATAATATAGGGGGAAGTAAAAATATCATATTACCTAGGTATTTCGTAGTTCAGATAGGAAGCCAACACATTATTTTACAAAAATTTTCAACATTTTTAACATGCTTTCGGTGTTAAATATCCTAATAAATAATCGAAAATTAAAACATCCTAATACGCATTCTCAATAATTAGATTTTAAATCGTATTGACTGTTTACGTTCAAAGTTGATTATTGATGCATCGTCCTGTGAAATAGCGCCATTTAATTACCGAAGTCTGATGAAAATTTTGACCAGCTAACCCTTCGTAATTTAGATGGAACCTACTCGACTGTAAATGCTAATTTAAAACTGGATAATGTTATTACTATGACAGCAACACGGTATGTGACTATTCGAATTACACCGGTCTGCGACAAAAAAGCAGTTTTCCATGTATTTTGTTGTGCTAAACACGAAAAAAATACTGAAAAATAAAGCATAGACGTCAGGATATTTAGCAAACTGCATAATTCTTACACGTGGGTTAAAGATCTTTGAAATTCGTTCAAGGGTAAAAAAAAAGGTTTACGTTATGGGATTCCTGTGGTATAGGACTAGCAAAAGAACTATAGTGACGATTGTTATTGATGTTGTTGCAATGTGAAAGGGTATATTTCAAACTCAAAGCGTTCCATTTCGTACCCCAATCTTCGGTCAGCGATTCGCTCTTTCCCCCATGGCACAGAGATCCCAGTGCCGAAAGCCCCTGCTACTGCAAAATTGTTTTCCCAGGGGGAGATAAATGATTTGGTGAGAGATTTGAATCTTCCCAAAGATGCTGCCGAGTTACTTGGATCGAGGCTCAAAAGAAGAAATTTATTTTTGCCGGGGGTGTCTTCTTTATGGTTCCAATATCGGGAAAAGGAGTTTGAACCTCATTTTGCCCAGGAGGACGAATTGGTATATTGCACTAGGGTTGAAGGTTTGATGGAAAAATTTAAATTCCAATATGATTCTTCACAAAGGCGTATTTTTACAGATTCCTCAAAAAAAAGCCTTAATGCCGTTTTGCTTCACAACGGCGGTTATTATGCCTCCATTCCTGTAGGTCATTCCTACAGGACAACACCTACACCTCGAGGAAACCTACGAGAACTTGAAATTGGTTCTTCGCAAGCTTAAATATGAATATTTGGACAACAAGCTGGTTATACCAAATAGCCTTGCTTTCTGTGTTTATGGGATAGTCGAGACAGAGTTGGTCGCCGATGGAGCTCAAAGTTGGTGAAAAGAATGTCCTCCGAGAAACATTGGTATCTCGCCATAAAGTTCTTTTACCATCTCTCCGCATAAAGTTAGAAATGATGAAGCAATTCGTAAAATCACTTCCACGAGATTGAATTTGTTTCAAATACTTGGTCACCAAGCTTCCAGGCCTCTCGGAGGCAAAAATAAAGGAAGGTGTGTTCGACGGACCATTAGAAAGATCGTGGCTGATCAACAGTTTATCACTACCATGATGGATCGTCAAAAAGAAGGATGTATTGCATTTAAGGAAGTTATTGAGAAATTTTTAACCAATAACAAAAATCCAAATGATAAGAAAATCGTCAACAGAATGCTAGGAAGCATTTCAAGCTTTAGGTTGCTCGATGAGTCTGAAAGTGCATTTCCTCCAAGACCGCCTTAACTACTTTCCGGGAAATTTAGGAGCTCTGGGTGAAGAGCAAGGTGAACGATTCCATCAGAACATCAAAGAGATGGAAATAAGATACCAGAGAAGATGGAACGTTTCAATGATGGCAGACTACTGTTGGATGCTTCAGAGAGACATTCCGGATGGTACTAACAAGCGTAAATGTACCAGGAGAAGCCTCACTGGGAAGAAGAATAGATTTTAGTGTGTACTAGTGGGCTTATTTCAGTAAAAAAAATATTTTATGAATAATTTTGTAATAAAAAAGTAATTTTTTAAGTCTATTATCGTTTATTTTGTAGAAATGACTCGTATAATATAATTACCCTAGTAGATTACATTAATAAGTAATGTATTAAACGCATTGAATTTTGAATACGACGTGAACGTAAATAACGACTATAAAAAATCTAAATCAGTTCTTAACTACTTCATATAGTCGAATGCGGTCTTATCGTGCGGGTCCAAAGGTCACCAACATTATGAATCAAATCAGAAAACACAGTGAATGCCAAAATGTTGTGTGATTCTTTTATCGAGCTACTAAATCTCGATGGGCTATTTACAAATATACAGGGAGAAAGAAAATAGTTTTTTGTCCATTATATTACGCAAAATTATTAAAAATTAAAAAACTTAAAATTATTTTATATATTAAATGCCGAGGGACAATATAAGAAAATTCGTTAAATGTTTGATTAAAATTTTTTGGTTGGCAAAAACAAAAATACACAAAATGGCAAGCGCCTTAATAAAGTCGGAAGGCGGTTCGAATCAGTGGAACAATCAGGATAAATTCTGTTTATACAGCCACTTAATGAAAGTGAGATTTTTTATCAATCGCCAAAAATTATGAGCCCCGCTTGACCTAAAAATCTAACCACTAATACAGTGTCATTTATTTAAATGCGGGCCACCCCTGTGCAAAGAAAACTTATTATGATAATAAAAAAAATTTATTTTGCAAAAATATTATACACTTTTGTTAAAAACACAAGATAATTAGTTATTAATTCCTTCGTGAGATTTTTTCAGATCTTTACGTTTAAGGCTCTCTAGATGCCGGAAAACATGTTTTCTCAATTCCGTCTGTGTATAGATATGTCTGTATGTTCACGGCATAGCTAAAAAACTACTTATCCGATTTCTTCAAATTTCAGTCAAAAATGAGGGGCCATGCATACGAAATATATATATATATATATATATATATATATATATATATATATATATATATATATATACATACATATACATACATACATATACATACATACATATATATATATATATATATATATATATATATATACTTAGTACTACAAGTATACTTACAAGTATTCTATAATGGTTTATTTATTGCCGACAAAATTACAAATATACTAAAAAAGTAAGCAAAAACATGGTGTTAAATCTAATAAAAAAAATTTTAAATTAAAATTCACTGGCTAATATCCAGGAGCCAGTGGCAAAAGCTCTGAGAATCGGTATAAAAAATGTACCGAAGCTTCTGCATGAAAAAAAAAACATAATTTACTTCCGAAGAAGATTAAGAAATGTACACGAAAAAATCCAAAGGCAAAAGACTTAAGTTACAATGCAAAAATGGATATTCATAATGCAATTTATGATTTATACACGTCAAAGACTAATATAATCCTTTAGAAACTTTTTAATATTATAGACTAAAAAATATCATCATCACTGGCAGCATTGGTGCTATTTCGACATCTAGAACTCGTTCTCGATTCCACCAATCCCATATTAATTTCTCTGTATGTTCCTCAGATTTCTTCCAGTTCTCCGGCATAATATAATTTAATAAATCTTGCCAAACAATTTGCACTTCATCTGATGTAAGACCATCGTTCACGTGTTTTTCGTAATATGATTTTGTACCAGCCGATATTAATTCTATTGCGTTAATGGTATGGCGGCAGTCGTAAATCCTCATGTCCATTTTCCAGTAATATTTCATCTACGGCATATATTGTTGGTTTTTTAATAGATTTTGCCATTAAAAGAAGTTCGAGTTTCAGCATATTGGGTAAAGGATTTTGTTTTTGTTTTATTAGCCAGTCATAAATATCAATTTTCTTTCAGAATGAGGTAGGTTGTTTATTTAAGATTCTTGAATGATAAGATGCATTGTCCAGAAAGATTAAAGATGGAGCATCTAAATTTGGAATTAGTTGTTCTTTTAACACTTTTCAAACAGTTCACAGTTCATTTTATCATGGTAGTCCATACTTTTGGATGTTGAAGAAAACAGTAAACTTGCACCTGGGAGAAATCTTTCCCGTCCCACATCCCTTTTTTCTCTTGACACTTTTTACAGACGAGTCCTGGCAAGATTTCGAATCACTTCCATTAGAAAATATCTAAGTCCCGTCTAAAAATACCACTTTTCTAAATTTTGAATTAACATTTTCCGTGTATTTCTTTAAAAACTGGATACGCTGACTTGCTATATGTAATATAGCATAATATGTAATATGTAATCTTCGATTAAAGTCCTTTTTATATCGAAAACCCAACATTTTTATCAATTTTGACAAAGATTTTAGTCCAATTTCCAACATGCCTCGATTTTTTAAAGCTTCTTTTAAAACTTAAAGGGTTATATTAGTTTTTGATCTGTATAAATCGTAAATTGCATTACGATCATCCATTTTTACATTGTCACTTAAGTCTTCTGTCTTTGGCTTTTTTCGTGTACCTTTCTTAATCTTCTTCGGCAGTAAATTATGCTTTTTTTCATGCACAGTCCTTAGACCGATTCCCAGAGCTTTTGCTACTGTCTCCTGGATATTGGCCGGTGAATTTTCATTTTCGTATTGTTTTATTAGATTTAATACCATTTTTTTCACTTGTGGATGCAAAAAACCCGAAAATTGTTTTCTATTACTCATTTTGTCACTGACTTGTCAATTTGACTTTGAAGTGACATCGATCAAAGATTTTTGCAACTGCAGGTATTTATATGTTTATCCTCTTTTTCACAAGAAAATATCATAGGTCTATCTAATTCATCTTCCGGATTTTATGCGGAGGATATTATTACGCCTAATAAAAGAAAAACAAACTTATAAAGTTTGTCGTTGATAAATCGTATGACCCGCACGCTGACACTGCTTTTGACTATACAAATGACCCCACACCAAACGTACTTCCAAATCTGGTCTGTAAACGTCTCTCTGCCACTTCGTGCGGATTTTCCACAACTCAATGATGACTGTTGTGCTTGTTAAAAACTCGACAATTCGTAAACCTACTCTCATCGGACCACAAGACATTATTTACCAAATCGGGATTTTCATTACACTTCCTAGAATACCACTCACAATAGCGTAGTCGTCTTGGAAAATCAGTTTTCTTAAGTTCTTAAACTATTTTAGGTTTGTATGGATGGTACTTATTCTTTTTTAACAGTCTCTGTACCGGTGATTTTGGTATATAAATTCCCTGTTCTACAGTTCTTAGCGATGCACTATGGTTTTAGTTGATAGCTAAATATTTCTGTCGCGATTTTCGTTGTCAATATTCTATCCGCGTCTAGGTTGTTCGAGAGCCCCATGCTTAATTAAAATAACTACGATTTTTCTAAATTGGGTACCTTACTGAGGTAATGTTGGTGGTTCTGTGTGACTGCAAGTACAGCGCTAACATGTCAAACTTTTCTTCATTTGAATAGGGAATACCGGCCATTTTCAACAGGTCTCGATAATTTGTATGTCAGATTTATGGTTTTATTGAGACAGAGCGTACTACTTATTAAAACACAACTTTGATACTTGGAATTATTTAACGTCAAAGTCAAAACCCACTTTTGTTACAAATAGTCATGGCCTACTTAGAAAAAATTGAAACCTAGCTTTACGAAGTGTGATATTTCGATGATATTCAAATCTTTTTTGCACTTGTGAACTATCACTGGACTGGAAATTTTATGCCCTTTCCAAAAATCGAAAAAACCAATATGGCGGCGATAAGAAAAATGAAAGTTGGGGCGAGTTGCGGGATAACAAAAGACGAAGGAAACATGTCGTACACGCCCTCTTGTTAATCTTAAAAAAGTCTCCCAATATTGTCACATTTTGACAGCTGTCAAATTTACTATTTTGGGTTTACTGCCGAAAAACGAAATCCGCCTGCTCTAAGTTTCCTCTAAAAAGTTTCCCATTTAACCTTTGCTGTAGGGATAATAGAAGCCGAGATCCCTATATAGAGAAGCGAATCTTGGACATACTGTACAAAGCCAATTTTATAACAGTCAAATATAATAAGAAAGCAACACAAACGATTAAAATTAAAATCAATTTTTTTTTTCAGGTGGGCGACGTATTAGTTTCACTCACCCCCCGAGAGCCACCTTCCAGCACCTCAATCGCTTCCAGAAGCACGACCATCATGACGACCGCGACCACAACGGCAATGTCGGCGAGGCAGTACTCGGGCCTCGCGTCTAGCAGCACAGTCACCAACAGTACCAGCACCACAATCCCATCTAATCATTTTATACCTCCAACCAGTTCCCCGCAAAGCCACCGACCGCTCTCCCACTCGCCTCCAAAGTCGATAAGGTCTCCCGATTACGTCACGCAACAACAGATGAATTATTACGCGAGCGTCCAACAGATGACGCCACTTCAACTTGACGCGGAAAGTAGGAAGAGGAGATGGAGCGCGCCTGATGCTATAGAGGAGGAGGAGTTGGCAAAGAGGGGTAGGGTCGAATGATCGTTCAACGTGATAGTTTTGCATAGATTTAAGGACTGATAACCAATTCTTGTTCGGCGGATTGCGGAGCTGTCAGGGGAATGAGAGTGATTATTAACGAAATATTCGCTATTCGAAAAACAATTATTACCTAATTAAGTTGACAAGCAAAGTGGGAACAAATTTAAAGCTAGTTTAGTTTAAGCCTCAAAATGGTTAGAACAAAAGAGTCAATAGATATATTATTTCGAACAATAATAAGTCTTGATGCATTTTATGCATTTTTTTTATTAATGTGCCCTGCATGTCTTTTGCAGATTGTTTTCAAAAATGTCCAGTTTTTCTGTCGAAAAGCATGGATCATTTTAAAATTACCTTTAGGTTTTGTATCATTGCAGCATTTTGTTAAGGAATAAACACATTTTTCATAAATGTCAATCCTATAATAGTAAAACCTAGTAGCGCCATCTGTTGAGATCTTCGGCGGTGGCCATCAAATTTTATATATTCCTATACAAAATGCACGGCATTTGCATTAAGAATGTTTAATAAAATATTTTATGAAAACTTAATAAAAAAAAGTCCTATCAAGCATTATAAAATTTTATTAGACGTGTCAAAAGATTCCAAAATATTTCGTAATTCAATCTAATCAAAGCTTTTGAAACTTTTGAATGAACCTATCCACTTAACTTGAAGTTACGAGAGGATTTTTTCAAGAGTCTAGATTAAAAAAATGCGTTTCATTTCACAAATAAAAGCTGTCAATAGATGCAAAATACGTAATATAGTATTTAGACTTATAGCAATTAATTGAATGAGTTTAAATTACCAAATAACAAAATAGTGGAAAAATCCACAATTTTCTAATAAAAGGAAATATATACTCTTTTTAAAAAAAATCAAAATAGGAAAATTCTGACTTTTCAATAATATTTAGTCGAATCATTTCCAATTTAAGAACATAAATAGTTAAATTCTATGTTTTTTGTACTTTCGGGACTAAAGTATATCCTTTAGTTCTGCCTAATAGGTACTTCAGAGGTTCATTTAGTCCCAAGGCACTAAAATGTATCTTAGCAACAGATGAATATTTACATTAATACAATTTACGATATTAAATAATCGATTTTTTTCGTCGACAATATGTTCAATAACGCTACTTGTAGAAGTACATGCGACGCTTCTAGATACTCCATTAGAACCTTGTCTGGAAGGTTTTCTTGAAGCTCCAATTTGAAATGTATTCAATCACCATGTCCAAAAATATGTTCGGCTATAGTTATCTTATTATTTATGGAGTATTTGACGTACCCTTCGGCGACGGCTGCCGATATCCTCCTCCATGTCTTTTTAAAGCATCCACAGATGCACCAACCTAAGCTAATAAAGGGGCAGATGTTCGTCGAAAACATTATCCAGTATGATTTGGAAGATTTGCTGCTACTTCCTGGGGTAGTTCTCCAAACGTATTTTTACCAACTGACTGCGTAGTACAGGGTGTCCGGATTTGGTTGCAAAAGCAGGGTATCTCGCTTATTTTTAAAGATAGAACCTTGCAGTTTCCACGAACCTGAGCTAATTTTTTGTGAAACTCATGAAGCCGTAAACAAAATTTTCATAGCCTTCTTCGTTTATGAGATACAGGGCGAAATAGAAAATTTTGCATTTTGGGATCTCCCTCGTATCTCGGTTATCCTTTAACTTAACGCAAAGGGAAAAATTGCTGCTTATGCAGTTTTTACGCTGGATCCAGTGGCGTAGTCATATTTTTCATTTGAGTTGTTATTTTTTAGATATGACCCAAAGTTGTGTTTTTTTAAATGGGACACCCTGTATATTTGTCCAGAAATTGATTTGTCCTTTTAAAAGCTTCTCAAAAATATATAATAGTATGGGTCTATTTTAATAAACAACAACGAAAATCCTAATGTTTTATAATTATCATCCCAAATTTTGCAGTATGCCATGCAAAACAATGCTGCCTTTTATTTAAAGTCGTTAACAATACCTACTATAAATTTGAGAAAAAACTCAGCTGCATCCTAGCAATAAATCAAAATAAATATGTAATTAAATCTATTTGTCAAAATACGTATTGATAATTTCGCACCAAAAAAGTACCACCTACCTAGATTTATGTAACACAAGAACAAAACTAATAAATTATTATGTAACAAGCTTTTCAGCAAAAATCAACTGTCGTATAAGAACTACAGTAACCAAGGAAATCAAAAGAACTGTTCAAACTGATTTCCGTTTTATTCTATGCATGCTTCGCACAATTTTCGTATTCGTTTTAGGGAATTAAGCAAAATAACGGGATGATTTTCTAAATAGCGAAAATTTTCTCTTATTGCATTTCCTAAATCTTGGACATTTTCATAGTGGTCTTTGCAAATTCTATTTTCCAGATATCCCCATAGAAAGAAATCTAAAATCGATAAATCTGAGGACCTAGAGGGCCATCTTATAGGTCCATTTGTTCCGATCCATTGATTGGTAAAATTATTGTCCAGAAATAATCTCGTCATTCCAGAATTGTGTGCAGGAGCACCGTCCTGTTGAAAATAAATTTCGTTAATTTGCGCTAGAGGAACAATCGTCAAGTAATTCAGGTATAGCTGCCTCTAAAATTTCTATATAGCGATTGGCTGTTAGATTTCCCTCAAATATATACAATTTTATATGTGTTCCTAATATGAAGCAGGACACATTTAGACCAAACCTGCCCTGCTGTCTTCTGGGAAATATTTGGTGTTGATTTTCCTGGGACCAGAATCTACTATTGTGCCTATTGAGTATACCAGAATTACTGAAATGTGCTTCGTCTGACCATATAACCTTCCTTTCAAAATCTCTAACCATATCGCATCTTTCTCGAAACCAATTGCAGAAGACTACCCTACGCTCTGCATCCCCTGGCTGTAAGTGCTGCACGAGCCTAAATTTGTATGGGTGGTATTTGTGCTTTTTTAGAATTTCTTGAAATCTAGTTTTTGGAATCTCTATGCTCTTTTCACTGGCCCTACAAGAGTTTGTAGGGTAAGCTTCTGCATTAGCCAAAACCGTAATTTCCTCAGCCTCCCGATTTTCTTTATTATATGTTTTCGTACGAAGTAACGTAGTAATTAAGTAAATCCTTTTTTATCCGATAAAAAGTGGGTTGCCTCCTTTCTGGATATCTAAATAAAAATTAAGCAATAGTATTTCAACATACCTAAAAATTAACTATTTACCTGTTAAAATACATCTCAGAAGCCGCTTCAACATTTTCATTACTTAATATAAAACAAGCTAACATATCGTACTTTTCATAAAGTTCGAAAGTTTGGTTTTCTTCCATAATAATACAAATATATTTTTACATAATAAATAAATACAAAAAACTAGCGCTTTATTTTATATACGCGTACAAAATTGGGAAATGTCATTTGCTTCCAAGAAAACGGCATCGTTTTGCATGGCTGCAAAATTTGGGATGATAATTATAAAAATTAGGATTTTTGTTGTTGTTTATTAAAATAGACCCATACTAATATATATTTTCGAGAAGCTCTTAAAAGGACAAATCAATTTCTGGACAAATATACAGGGTGTCCCATTTAAAAAAACACAACTTTGGGTCACATCTAAAAAATAACAACTCAAATGAAAAATATGACTACGTCACTGGATCCAGCGTAAAAAGCTGCATAAGCAGCAATTTTTTCCTTTGCGTTAAGTTAAAGGATAACCGAGATACGACGGGGGTCCCAAAATGCAAAATTTTCTATTTCGCCCTGTATCTCATAAACGAAGAAGGCTATAAAAATTTTGTTTACGGCTTCATGAGTTTCACAAAAAATTAGCTCAGGTTCGTGAAAACCGCAAGGTTCTATCTTTAAAAATAAGCGGTATACCCTGCTTTTGCAACCAAATCCGGACAGAGAAGTCTCAGCTTTTCTTAAAGCCATAATACCTACTGCAGATTTCAGTAAAATTTGCAGTATACCTACCCAAAAAATCTAATTTGAAGCGAGCTTTCATGGGTAGAAAAAAACAAACCCATAATCATTTGCCAAATTTTGACAAATCTCTGGTTTCTATGTGTTTTTATGGCTAACTGTTAGGCAAAAAAGCTAATTTGTGCTATTTTGGTATCGTCATCATTAAAAACTGGTTGTCTGGGATACCTATTAAAATTCATCAACCTGGTCATTAGTCAGGATTTAGGCATTTTTTGACTTATATCGTTCGTTTCTTCTGTTTAGCAGGGCAATTAGCTTGTGAAATTTGCTAATGTCGATACTATTTTTAACGTTGATCATAGCCTTCAGCATAGAATAATGTCCCCAAAGCGTCGAAAGTGATAAAGTCCTAGATTTCTCCGTGAAAAATACAAATATGGCATCGATTTTTTACATTTTCTTGGTTTTGTTAGGAGGCTTATCTTAAATTTACTATATGTAAACAAAAAAAAAGCGTGGATGAAACGTTTTTTTTAATAAAAAAAATCAAAAAACTTTTCATAAATAACCAAGAAACTTTTCACTACTTTTCCAATGCTAAACTGTCAATTATAAATTTTTTGACAAAATACAGATTTTAAATTATACGCAGTGTTATCAAGCTTACTTGGTTTTCTTCAAATATACAACAAATAGTATTACTAAATTTAAACAAAACGGTTTAACGATAGTTTTATTAATAAACCTGGTGCTAACCTAACCCAGTATTACAGGACCCTAAATCGCTATCGTCAATCACGCTACTTTAGAGTGCGCATATTTCAGATATGATTTTATGGCTTTAATGATGATTTTATCGACGAACTTGGGCTAACCTAACGCTAACGGAATACATCCACCTAACAGTTTTGTAAAAAAAAAACAGTGTTTTAATGCAGACCCCCAATTTTGTTGGTGCCTTACCGCGCGCTTTCGTTACAGCCGCCCTAACAAATCCTAACCTAACCTAAACCGCATTTTTTTTTAAATTATAAGTCAAAAAATACTAAAATTACTAACGATAATGAAACCAAATAAATGCCCAATTTCCCTTCCGACACAATTTGTGTAGAACTGGTTGCCTACTTAATTGTGAAACTGATCCTAAATATTTTTGCTTTAACCTAACCTGGTGCTAATCGGGTACCACTCGACCTAATTCCTTTTCACTCTGACTTGCACCAACCCATCTATTTACAAAAAAATATTACTGGCACATCAAAGAATATAACAAATTTTACTTTGGCAACAGCGCTTACCGTCTGACTAAACGACATGCAGTTAAGTTAGCAGCGTTTAGATACAAAACAAACTTCAGTTGTTAGATATTCTATAGTTGGCGCATTACCTTTCTGGAATGACGTCACGCTGGTTTCAAATAACGTATTTCTTATATTATTTATATTTCAGCGATGATTCCTAACCTAAACGTATGCAGTGATGTAGATAGGAGGGGTGCGTTCAGCACTGGCTAAAGCGAATTTAAAATTGGCATTTTCTGTACAGAAAGCGCTGCAACTTGTCGAAAATGGCTGGCAAAAATTTAACACTCTCATTGCCATAAAAAAACCCTCATTTTGCACACTTAATACAAAAATAACTATTATAACTTCAAAAACTAAAATTATTTTGCAAATAAGACTTTACTAATATAAATTCTTTCATCTTAGTCTTATTCTTTGTTTGCAATGTAACAAATTGACGCCAGTTACCCATTTTCATCAAAATTATTTTAATTCTCAATTACAGACAATACTGAAAAAATATTAAGAAAAGGGGAATAACGAACGATGAATCCTTTACCTCCAGAATGTTTCAAAAACAAAAAGAGGTAAAAACAAAAATCACAGATTACTTAAAGAACAAAATAAGAGATATGATCTATTGCGTGTATGCTAAAAATGAATATGTTACAATGCAGACTTTGCTTTAAAAACTAAAAGAGAGAAATTAATGTATAACTAACTAACTTTAAAAATAAAAACTACTCCCCTTCACTGTCTTCAGAATCAGAACTAAATTCTTCATCGTCACTGCTGTCTTCGTCGGTACTAATTACAAGTGGCGCAATGTCTGAAGCATCACATATCTGTATTGTCTTCCAAGCTTCTTGGATTACCCTTTCTGTGTGGCTGACATAATTTTTCCAATGCTCTGAAGATACTTCATTTATCGCTTTTTCCCACAAGGCCAAAACTTCCGATGGTGTCCCCTTCAGACTAGCAATGTATTGGTCGTATTTCCTCTTACACTCAGACCATACCATTTCAATAGCATTAAATTGACAATGGTATGGAGGAAGTCTTAGTATTTTGTGGCCCAAAGGTTTCACATATTCGTCAAGGTAGAATGTTTTTTCAATGTTACAATTTTTTTCTACAATGCTCCATATTTCATCCTTCATGGCCCTCTCTGGGAAGTCAATGTTCTTTTCTTTTAACCATCCAATCAATCTCTGCTTTGTCCATGATTTTCTTGGAATATCCTCTAAAAGGCCGGAATGATAGCTTGCGTTGTCCATCACTATCAAACTTTTTGGAGGAAGATTTGGTACCAGCTGATTTTTAAACCAATTTTCAAAATTTTGCTTGTTCATATTGTCATGATAATCTCCGCTTTTTAGTCCACTTTTAAATATTAAACTGGCCCCCTTAATAAATCCTTCCTTTGATCCAGCGTGAACTACAATATATCGATGACCTTCACTAGCTTTTTTAGAACTTGTAGACATAGTGTTATCCTGCCAGCTGTTTCTAAACGAACCTTTACTAAAAATCCAAGTCTCATCAATAAATACGGTGGTATAAGCATCTTGTCCTAGATTTTGATTTTTGACATATTCCCTCAAGAAATTGATTCTCTTGTGGACGATGTGGGGCAAATCCATCAGGTATTTTCTATTATTTGATTTCTTCCACTTAAAACCAATACTTTTTACGTATTTTCTTAGCGAGGTGATGGAAAAATTAAAATATTCATTTATCTCTTTTAGTTTTTTAAGCAAAGTCTGCATTGTAACATATTCATTTTTCGCATACATGCAGTAGATCGTATCTCTTATTTTGTTCTTTAAGTAATCCGTAATTTTTGTTTTTACCTCTTTTTGCTTTTGAGACATTCTGGAGGTAAAGGATTCATCGCTCGTTATTCCTCTTTTCTTAATATTTATGATTGTTGTATGGCTAAGTTTTGTTGCATTTGAAGCTCGTTCAATTATATTATCAGTTTGCGGAAGGATTCCATTTTTAGCTTGCTCTTTTTCCAATTGAAAAAAAGCCAAGATATTCAAAACTATTAGCTGTGATTGCTGATTATATCTTCGCGGCATCTTGCAAAAGTTTAAAAAGAATCACAACAAATCAATGTCAATTTTGACGAATATATTCTGAAAGACACATAACCAAAACCGGCATTGACTGTTGTAAAGAAACGACAATGAGTTTTTTCAAAATGTTTTTGTCACTGTCAGTTAACATAAATCAAACAAAAATAACCAAAAATGACGTCATTCCAGAAAGGTAATGCGCCAACTATATTAGAGAATTATTCATATTCGTAATTTAAAAAAAACAGTTCTAATTTCGTAAATATATTCGAGAAATAAACAAATCTTTCAAAATACACATATATTAACTTACAACAACAGTCACATGCAGAAAATGTAACGGAATTGTATTATTTTGGGAAAAATTTAGTAAATTTGAGGTAAGCTTCCTAACAAAACTCAAAAAAGATCAAAAATCGAGATGTATTAAATCATACCAGAACCATTGTCAACATTTGTTCCTTGGTTTAACATTAATTGTTGCTTACTTTGCTGACCCATTTTATTGGAATAGTAGATACAGGAACAAACATAGATCTATTAGTTGAAAGCTTTACCTGTTCGTTTGCTTCATTGACATTATTTGCTTGTACTTATCGCCGGTCTCTCTGATACCTACATGTCCTCTGATATTATGATAAATAAAACATCCTTGATGGTTTTAGCCGACAGCCTTTTAACCATGGTCAATTTGGTTTAGTTTTTTAACATCTTATGATAGTTATCTGTTTTCTCGTGTCTTCCAGTAGACCTAAAAAAAACACCACTCTCTCTTCCGATTGCTTTTTCGCTGCTCACAAACTACTACGCAACGTTGTCACCTCTATATCGTGTCGCTGCTAGATATGTGTAAAACACAAACCGTTCTATAACACCATGTCTGATATATTTTCGTTGATTTGGACGGCAAAATATTTTCTAGCGCATCTTCAGCTGCTTTTTTTAAATCATAGGTTTGACACTGACAACTTGTTTTTTTATGTTGTAACTACTTCATTATTTCAAAGCACACTGATCAAATTTGTATCTATTATTGCAATAATTTGTCACATTATGAGGTGTTTTAAATTTGCACCTATACATAACATTATTTAGTAATATTCCTCCAGAAAGTGCAAAAAATAGTGGCTATATCGCGGAACTAAAGTGCCTTAGTCCCTTGAATGGTTCGCGGGATTAAATGAGCCACTTTAGTCCTTAGTTTATTAATGTTCTATCTCATCCCTCAGAAGAAGAAGAGAGGATAATTTCCTTGAAAATTTTTTATAAAATAAATTTGTTCCGCCCTTTGCAAAAAACAAATATTTAAATTAATGATAGCTCAAGTACCTCGCTGTCTGTATGTAAGTTCGTTAATAATAGCTCATTATAGCCTGCAGCCTACTGCGTCTACCGTTTTGTAGATATATTGTGTATAAGATGTTGCTTTTTATTGATATTAGTAGCGCTTTTGTATGGGTTTTGGATATTTCCCGCCATATCTCCGAATCTAGCCTCATATTACATTATGTAAAAAAAAACAGAATTATATTTTAATTATAGGCAACCGGCATGGAGAAACCAAATCATTCTGTATGAATGTCAAATATTGCTTTAACAATACCTCGATTGTTTAAGAAAAAATATGTATATAAAATTAATTTTTGATGTGGCTTGAGGTGTAGATATCCATAGACCATTTTATGTAGGTTACAACTTATACGCCGAGATAAAGAAACAATAGTGTAATCCAAACAGATAAATTGTTTTTTTGAAGGTGGTTCATGACAATATTTAGAATAAATGAATTTAAGGGCAAGATGCATTAAAATGTTACACACTGGTCGAAAGTTACAGTATTTTTCTGACGCTAGTGCTTTATTAAAAACCATTTCATGTGGCATACACTGGCAAGGTTTTCTTCGAAAAATTAATGCAAAATGACAATAAAAAAGTCAGTCACGTGTTTTATCTGATCTGTCAAATTTGGAAAAAATGATGGAGAAAAAAATTATTTTTTTATTCTGTAGTCGTATATAAGCCATATATTAATCTCAATGGGTTGACTTGAATTATTTTTTTTTAATTTAATGCTTTTGCACCTAACCGAATGTAAGCAAACCTCAATCTAACTATTTACTTTATATCTTAATTGCATTTTCTTGATTTTTTTTTATTTTAAATACCATTTTGATAATCTAAACATAAGTGGGTCCCAAAAAAATGGGTCCAACTTGACGCAAAATGTATCCAGTTTCCACAATTTAAGGTAAACCCTTTTTAAATTGTGTTACTACTTTCTAAAAATAAATAGAATATTTTTATTAAATGATTAAGGTAACCAATTAAGGCCTAAATTATTATAAAGCAGTTTATAGAAACAATTTAGTTAACTATTCAGCCGACGGTTATATTATTAAAAGTGAAGAGATAGTTTACAAGCAGGAACATATGAGAAAAAGCATTCAATTAAAAAAAAATTAAGTCAACTGATTGTTGAAATTTGGTATATAGATATGTAATCAGGAAAGAAACAAACACTTCCTTTACCATATTTTAAAATTTTGAGAAGAATGCAGGTTTTTGAAAGAAAAAATCAAATTTGAGAGCAAAGAAAAATCACGTAACTAACATTTTGCATTATTTTTCAAGCAAAAGCTTTCCGTGAATTCAAATTTGTCTAAGGCCAATTATTGAAAAAAAGTACCGTATAACGCAAAATGTGTTTTTTTTTCATCAACCTTGATAAATTAACCATACCTAAAACTCTCAAGGAGTGATTTAAAAAGGGATCCGTCATCGCTTTGTTGTTGGGATACATAGTGTTAATATATATATATATATATATATATATATATATATATATATATATATATATATATATATATATATATATATATATATATATATATATATATATATATATATATATATATATATATATATATATATATATATATATATATATATATATATATATATATATATATATATATATATATATATATATATATATATATATATATATATATATATATATATATATATATATATATATATATATATATATATATATATATATATATATATATATATATATATATATATATATATATATATATATATATATATATATATATATATATATATATATATATATACAGGATGATTCATGAGGAAATGTCAATACTTCAGGTGCATATTATTTAATTTTCCTATTTTTTAAATAAAATCTATGATAATGTAAATAATGGAGTGAAAATTGATATACGGGGGTTCTATGGTATGACAAATTCGAATCTAATATTAGTATTGCTCTTACTTGTAGGGGG
Source organism: Kuschelorhynchus macadamiae (assembly GCA_030620095.1). Classification (NCBI taxonomy): domain Eukaryota; kingdom Metazoa; phylum Arthropoda; class Insecta; order Coleoptera; family Curculionidae; genus Kuschelorhynchus; species Kuschelorhynchus macadamiae. The sequence goes on along the minus strand of JAUTXW010005323.1, from coordinate 1,262,684 downwards.
CGCCACCTACATGTCTTTCTACTTCTTCGAACAATCACAACTTTTTGGTACAGTCTTGTAGTACATTTTTGAGCAAAACAAATTATTCCCTTGCCATTTCTACGTCAAAAAGGTATACCTGTTAAAAGTGGATACGAGCAACCGTTTTTGAGATATTTGGATTTAAAACAGTTTCGGCGCATATGATTTTTTTTTATCAAATTCACATAAAGTATGCATGTATTGTAAAAAAATTGAAGTGTGCCTTGCCTGACAGAACAACTGCTGGTTGGTGTTCTCATCGTTTTTCCTGTTACTTAGCAAAAGTAATGTCATTATTAATAAGATCAAATTTTGTCACTGTCAATTTCTGTTCATAACTTTTATTATCTGACAATAATCATTTAAGAAACTTTAGATCTAAATACGTCATTATGCCTGTGATATTCTCGCATCGTGAATATGCAGATATGATATTCGTCTATGGCTTCTGCAATGGGGTCGCAATTCAAGCAGTCGCGGAGTACCAGCGTCGTTTTCCAGATAGAAGGGTGCCAGATAGAAGAGTTTTTTAAAAAGTTTTCACTACTGCTGGAGAATCTGGGATGTTTCCAGGTGCGAAAATTGTATCTGAAAGGGAATCGGGACCCAACGTTGAAGTAGAAGAGGCTAAGCATAAGCACTAGGCGGATTGCAGATACTTATCAAATTACACAATCGTCTGCTTGGAGAAATCTTAATTGTTTATACCCATTTCATTTACAACGGGTTCAACATTTGCAGGAGGGTGATTTTGAGTTGAGAATGCAATTCTGTAACTGGATTAATGAAGATCGAAAGTTGTATAGGTATGTTTTGTTCACTGATGAAGCACAGTTCACGCGTGATGGTATAAATAATCTTCACAATGAACACCGGTGGTTCTATGAAAATCCTCACGCTACAGTAGAACATAATTTCCAACATAAATTTAGCATTAATGTGTGGTGTAGAATGTTAAATGGTCATTTAATTGGTCCATTTATAATCGATGGTAGTCTTACAGGAGAAAAATATTTAAAGTTTCTTAAAAATCACTTACGAAATCTATTAGATGTTCCCCTTAATGTAAGACAAAACATGTATTTGCAGCATGATGGAGCCCCTGCACACTACAGTTTACTTGTAAGAGATTTTTTAAACTAAAACTTTCCAAACCGATGGATTGGTCGGGAGGTCCGTTTAATTGGCCACCTAGATTGCCAGACCTTAATCCTTTGGATTATTGGCTTTTGGGGATGGTTCAAATCACTGGTATATTCCACTAAAGTAAATACAAGAGAAGCATTATTGGATCGGATAACAAATACTAATATTAGTTTCGAATTTGTCGTACCAAAAAACCCCCGTATATCAATTTTCACTCCATTATTTACATTATCATAGATTTTATTTAAAAAATAGGAAAATTAAATAAAAACTTTAACACCCTGTATCTCGAGAACTAAGGCCTTGCGGACACTTATTTACATAGACCTTTATTACCTTAAAATTTTATTGTGGATAAAAGTTGGTGCTTAAAGAATAACTAATTTTGACTACATCAGATCTCAGGTCAGATATACAGAGTGTTCAAAAAATTTTAAAATTAGACTTCAATTGTTGTTTGGAAATGTTTTCCTAATTTTGTTAGGCAGGTAACTAAATTTTAGAAATATCCACAGTGTGTTTTTTTTTTCGAGTTGTGACCCTCCCGAACTTTTTGCTGCAGTCACTGGTCTTTTTCCTCATTGTGTTCTTCTAGATTTTTCGATATTTGCAGAAATTATTTTGCAAAAATACAAAAAACAAAATAAAAGATAAAACAGTTACCGAAGAGAATAAGGAATTTGAACTTGTAAAAATAACCCAGTAACGTTGTAGTAAAAGTTCCAGAGACTAAAGGGGTCGCATCCCGGAAATAAAAATAACACCCGTAATTTTGTTTAAAACTTAGCCATCCTGCAATAATATTTTGGTCCATTTACCTTTTCAGAATCATCTAAGACACATAGTGGTGAAATGGTGAAAAACACTAGTTGTAATGAAGTATAATAGTGACGAAGACAACTCTAACTTTCGACCTTTGTAAAATGTAAATATTGAAAAAATGAAGGAGTATTATTAAGAGTGATAAAAATGTAAAGTTAGTTTTTCTATTAAGGAAGGAGCTATGGTGGAGTCAGATTGGTGTGTGATCCACCTCGATCTCAAATGGCAAGCCGTGTGATAAGAACTGCTTTTATATAAATGTTCTCAAAGATCTGTATTTATGATTTCACCTATGTATCATTTTCTTCAATGACTTGTTCAAGTTGTGAAAAGTGTTGCTCAGCTAGCAGTAAATGAAGCATTTTTATGTGCTTTTAAACTATATTTGTCACTGTTCGAACATGTATTTTAATTGAGATTGTATTATATAAATAACAAATTGTGTTATATATTTTTTTTGCTATTTTTGTTATTCTTTTTGTATTGCATGTCGATTTAAATGTCGTCACTGTAAGATTAAGCAAAGAACTATCAATTAAAAACCGTTTCAAAGGATATCCAGGTTATACAGGGTGTTTCATAAAACATGGGTCATCGTTTAATGGGAGTTTTCTTTGGTACAAGACACTTTTTGTACAGGGTGTTCCTAAATTACAAGTACAAATGGAGGCGGGTGATTCTTTGGTTTATTTTATGACTGAAGTTTCAAATAAACTTAGGTACGCAAACGCCTCGTTACCGATCTACAGGATGTTGTAATTTCAAGATTTTCTAGTTTTTTCTTTATAACTCTTGCAATTTTTGAGGTGTTTACCTCAAATTTTGGAATAAGATATGGTAGATTTTACAAAAACAAAATCATTTAACAAAATAATTTTTCTATCTCATTTAGAAACTTTTTGTCTTCCTGCAGTTTTTTTGTATCTCATACCCTTATCGAGAAAAAAAATTAAAAAAGGATTTTCTGTAATTAGCTACATGAAACTAATTTCTTTAAAACGGTCTAGTGGGCTATGGCTTTTTTGGATAATCTTTTGTTATATTGATTTTGACTAATGGTAAGGATTACTCCTTCACCATTCTGTCGAGAATCGACCAAAACATGACGCTATGTTTGTTTCCAGGGCCAAGGAGCCATCTGCTACCGTGGTATCTGCTCAGGCAAGGCTCATCAGGCAGATTCCTTAGGGGGGTATCGGTATTAAAACCGAAATACCCAAACCCTGAAACAAACAAGGTGTCATGTCATTCGACTTTGAAAGTCGAGGGAGAAAAGACGGAATGATCCCCGAAAAAATATCACCCTGTAGATTCTGACAACCGTTTAACATGTGCAATCATGTAACTCCTATTACGTAACCTTATTCCAAAATTTGAGGTAAATATTTCAAAAGTTTATTTGAAAATTAAGTCATAAAATAAACCAAAGAATCAGAATATTCAGGAACACCCTGTATACATATCGTTTATCTTCATTTTTAAGCTGCTCAATATTAAGCACTTTTTTATTTTGGTTTTTCCCTGTATTATTAAATTAAAATGACACTCGGTTTAGTAAAAACATGTACAAAAATTTATTTTTTATGGTAAATCATTACCGGCCAGTGGCGTACAAACGAGTAAGATCATGAATTTTTTCACCATAATTTGCCATCACTTTTTTGGTCTAGGCCTTTTTGACAATTTGAAATTGACTGCTTGAATTTTAATAATGTTTAGAATTATTTAAAATTAATATCATAAGAATGACAAAATGTATCATAAAAAAATTGTATTTCTATGCATGTTCTTACTACGCCAAGTTTCATTTTAGCCTAATAATGTGCTTTGAGTATACAGGAATAAAAATAAGAACTCCCTGTATCTTGAAAATAAAGCCGTTCTGCACCCATGTGCAATATTTTGTTTTATTTTATGGCAGGGAATTTCTCATTAAGCTATGTTCCATCTTTTTGAATCACCCGGTATACATTTATACAGAAAAATTACTGAATTACAATTTCCAAAATAAAAATTACTTTTAAAAAGTAGCTGGCCAGACAAAAATTTAATTGGAATGAGCAACATCAAGTATTAGCCAAAATATCAAAGAATAAAAATAATATGGCTCCAAATTTAAACTTTTCATACCTGAATACGTTAGTTGAGCAATTCTAAAACTTTGTATAAAATAAATACCTATTTGTAAAACCTAGAATTTTACAAGCAATTGTTTATAGAGGCAGTCAGTTGGTTTTGAAAACAACAAATGTCTAAAATGAATATGCTTTTTATTACTGACCTGAATTTTAGACATTCAGTTGGTGTTTTGAACCAAGCAAGATACATTATTTTGGAGAACAAAATGTCTGTTTAAAGAGTTCCACAAAACACGAACATGTTACAGTTGCTCTTAGCAACACGTGAACACATTAAAGACCTTAAAATCAAGTAACTCAAACATTTTTTTAAATTAATTGTTTTTGTTCCTAATCTGTTCTTGTAACAAGTCATCACGCCGAACTTACTGAAACCAAAGCATTGCTTACCGAAGAAGAGAGCGCTGGAATTACCGAAAAGGGAAAGCGGAAGGAGGAGGGGGCAGAGTGTCGACCTTAGTCCCCCTTAGCTATGCTACTGATTGTCACCACTTTCTGTTATAGTCTAAATACATCCAAAAAAACCATCAGTTTTGAGTAGGGTTGTATCCAAATTAATTGTTCATAATCTGATGATACTGAATCTATTGCCATAAGTGTGCTTTGTTCAGCAGACCGTTTTTAAAAAAATCAATTTTTCTAAATTTATGTCGGAAAGGAAGAAAAAATTTCAAAACCGCTGGAAATTGTTTTTTTTTCCTAGCTCTAGTTCATTTCGGTTTCACAAAGAGAAAAAGAAATCTTCCACAGTAAGAGTTCTGGTCGAATAAACTTTTCGAAAAAAGACAAGGTCTTATATAACACCCTGTATAAGACGGTCGCAATGAAGTCCTAAGGCTGTCCTTATCGGACTGCATACTCTAGGAATTGGTCAAACAAAGGCCGAAAACCGTAACTCCAAATCGTCATCCGTATTGAAAATATTTCATTTTGAAATTTCCTTTGTGCACTTGGAAGTTTCAGCAGTGTAGATATAAAGGGGTATCATAATTTGCGAGGTAGAGTCAAATGAAAACCTTAACAAATGCAAGAAACCGAACCTTGTCTTAAAAGTTGGTAGATATATTTGAGATCTAGAAGGCTCTGTTAATGACATATCGTGGGAAAAATTGAAAATGTTGTCATGTTAAAAAGGGCGACTCCACTGGAGCAGTGCACTAGGGGGAAACAGCGTTCTGTTATCAGTTTCTTGCATAGTGAAGGCGTAAAACCTAAAAACAGGCTCACTTCCGTAGCTGATTATCACCGACCTGGTCATACAAATTGTGTTGTGACATTAATTTCGGAAGTTGAAGCCTTAGTGAAAGAAAATCGTCATATTATCCTGGATGAAATCGTTGCAGTTTTGACAAAGAGTCATTGTTCTGTGTACCTTATGCACGGTATCCTCAATCAAGATGGGTGCTAAAGCAATTGACCCCACAACTGAAACAACGACACGTTGATGCCTGAGAAGAACTTTTGCGTCGGTATGAAGCAGAAGAAGACGTTTTTCTGACAAGGTTGACGACTAAAGATGGTTGAGGATGTACTATCAGAAGAAGAAAACAAGCAAAGGATGGCGCCACCCTTCTTCGGCGAAACCCAAAAACTTTCGTACACTTCTATCCTCAGGAAAGGTTATGCTGACTCTTTTTTAGGATGCAAATGAAGTACTTTGGAGGACTACATGTGTAGTGAGTGAGGTCACTGTTGCAAGTGCCACATACTTAGAACTTCTGAAGAACCGTCTCAAGGCCGGCCGTCACAACCAAGAAGCGAGGATCTTTGAGTAAAGGTATTTTTTGCAACACGACAACGCGTCTTCACACACTGCGCATGCAGCTGCGGGAAGTTTGAGGTCTACCATATCCTCCTCCTTATTCCCTTGACCTCGCACCAAGCGGTTATCATGTCTGGTCAACTTAAAGGGGCATTAAGTGGGATAAAAATGAAAAGTAACTAGCTGGCCGGGCAGACCTTGTTCTGCTTTTTCCGTTAGATAGCGCGAATAGTTCCCAGTGGAATTATACCTGATATGGGGCGCATTCACCACATCGTCCAGAAATGTAGTCCGTTTAAAGATCTCGGTAACCAAAAAAAAATCATGTAGATTGGTGTAGTTCAACTCTCTCTGGAACTTGCTAAGAATTCTGGTAAGTATTTTAAATATATAGAAGATAAAAGGATTTTTTTTCTTGACTTTTTAACATTGCTTTAATAAATTTTGTTTAACAAATTTTTAAAGCTTTCAACACATTATTTATCCGGATTTTCACTTTCAAATTAATTTCTAATCATAAAAAACAACATTTTTTATAGCAATTATTATAAATTAGGTCATGCAAAACGTTCAAACCCCTTAAAAAGCAAACAACACCGCTTTACTTACAAATTCACGAACTGACAAAGAATTCAGAAATCGATCGCAAATATGAAATGTCACGCAAAACATGATGACGTCACAGCCGCGCAACGCAAGTGTTTTGTTTAAATTTTACCGCTCATGGCAAACTTCGACTAGTTAGTTGAAATGTTTTAACAAAGCAGAGTGATAGTCAATGTAAATCCGGCATTGTCTTAATTTTGTTCTCCATCATAATGATATGCTTTTCAAATGTTTATAATTTTTCCATGTGACTTGTTGGCTGTGATACAGTAAAGTATATGTGGAAAGTGCACACTTCCCTCCATTTCGCGATTACTGGACTATATTGACGAGAAGGGTATTTACGCACTGACTATAGTCGCTATAATCTACAGAGTGATCATGTTATGATGCGTCACTTATAGAGGAGGTAACCTAACGGAAATTTTTGTGTAAAAGCTCCTTCCCTTTTTTTTGTATAAGCAGGGTGGTGAATTCATAAAAGAAGGGAATCCTGACTTGTTGCATTACACGCAAACGACCCTTTTTTGGAATTTAAAAAAAAATAGCTTTTATGCAATGTTTCGATCTCGTGTAAATTTGAATACTCCTTTTAGCAAATCGTAGGTAAGTAAGTATTTTTTCTTCTTATTTATTTAGGTACAGTGCAAAATCAATTCGCATCATATTATACATACCGTGGGAAACAAAAGTGTGTTTTTTAGGTCTAAGTTTGAATCACCCTGTGTAGTTTTTAGGTACTGCAAAAATTATGAAATATCACTATTCGTCAAGCCATATTTATTCTAAGCACTTTGTTTTTTTATTTATCTCAATAGCGCTTTTCCTTTGGGAAGTAAACGCTTTTGAGTAAAACACTACAAAATTTAAGAAACAAGCTTTTAATTACAAACAACACAAACATTCTACTCCTCAAGCAAAACAAAAACATTTTGAAACCAAGCTAATAATGGGTATTGCCTCCTGGAGCTTGAATTACCGCATTAATTCTTCTTGAGGGATGGCATCCCATAGTTCTAAAAGCGTCCGTCGTAGTACGTCCAGGGTTGTAGAAGCAGGCACCAGGATTCCAATTCTTCGGCCGAGCATGTCCCTCACATGCTCAATCGGATTTAAATCCGGGCTGTCTGGGGGCCAGTTCATATTTGTGGGACATTAACGTCAGTAAAGAATTATCTTACTATCCGCAAAAAATGGGGTCGCGCATTATCGTGCATCAAGATGTGATTATCGAGTAACCCCTCGTACGGGACTACATAATCAGCTAGTATTTCTTGAATGTACCTTTCAGCAGTTATTGATCCCCTGGGAACAATATACAACTCATTGCTGAACCTCCTTGAAACTAAGCCTAGGACTAAAAGTGCATTCAGCATAACGTTCTCCTGTTCTTCGCCATACCTTTTCCTTGCCGTCTGGAGATCTTTAAAAAAATCTTCTGCTTCATTTAATCTTCTACGAATAGTACGTTCACTTACGTTAACTTTTCTCACCTGCTCTAATTGGTTCCTAACTTGAAACCCAGGAAACGGCGATTTCTTAATGATAAAGTCCCACGAAACGATCGTCTCGATTTGAAGTCTTTGGGAACCTGTTCCAGGACGTCTGGTATATAAATCTGTCTCTCTAAAGCGGACATAAATACGTTGAACTGAGCTTTGCACAATCCTAAGTCTATCGGAAACATAGCGTTGACTTCTACCATCTTCAATTAAAGCCACAATTGCTGACACAATTTCTGGACTCGTGTGTACTGTCAATAAACAGGATTCTGAATGACATTTGGAAAATTCCATAGCTGTGCTGATCAAACAATATACAAAGAAGCAAAGCAAAACTTTACGTAAAATATCAAATACTTTTAATGTGTAGTGTTTTTTTAAAAAGCGTTTATCTCCCAAAGGAAAAGAGCTATTGAGATAAATAAAAAAACAAAATGCTTAGAATAAATATGGCTTGACGAATGGTGACATTTTATCATTTTTGCACGACCTAAAAACTCCACAGGGTGATTCAACCTTAGACTTAAAAAAACACTTTTGTTTCCCACGGTATAACATGAAGCGAACTGATTTTTCATTGCACCTAAATAAATAAGAATAAAAAATACTAATTTACCTACGATTTGCTAAAAAGAGTATTCAAATCGATTCATAACGAAAAAAGTTATAGAAGTTTTAATTTGACTCGATTTTTAAGTGACTAAGTATCTTCTTTTCTGTAGGTATTTTATTCTCTTCAAAACGACTCTAAAAAATATTTTTTAAATAAATTCTATTTAATTTCATAATTTAAAAGAAAATTTATTTTTTTTGTTTCATTTTTCTAATTAACTATAGACAAAAAAGTTTTATCAGAAATTTGACAAGGAAGAAATTTTTTTTTATTCTCATCGAACCCGTAGAAGAACTTGTTAAAATAAATGTCTAAGCGCAATTTTTCTACAAAAATAAAAAATATGGTTTCCAGTCGTTGTGGCTATGCAAAATTTCAAGATTTCCTTTCTTTGTGATACCATCTAGATATTTATAGAAAAAAAAGAGCTAAAAAGGACTTTCTTTTTCATGGAAATTTCCAGTAGATTGGCTTCCTTTTTTGAAGGGAAACTAGAAACTAGAACTACTTGCAACCAAATATACCCCCGTCGTTTATAAAGCGACAACTGTTGTATAGTGTCTAGCTTTTATTAACAAATAAAAATTATATTCGTATTTTTGGTTTTCCTCCTGTAAGTGTTTCCATCTGTCTGACTGGTCACTCGATCTTCACATTTAAACTACTGTGCAACTGAAGTACAATTTCTTAAAATTCACCTTCAGTTGAAATGGTTGCAAACGATTTTTACTTCCCGAGTAAAAGGAAAATATTGTAATTTATATTTTGTAGGCGTATATATGTTTTATTTTTTAAATTTCTGTGGTATCTGATGTTCAAGAATTGCTTTTATCTGATACCATATTATACAAGGGGTAGAATAAAAGTAGTTTTTTTACACAAACTTTGCCAAGAGTTTGAATTTGCAAATCTAAAATTATTTCGATTTTAAGTATAGCTACTTAATAAATAAGCTATTAGGAAAAACGAATTTCTCAAAATTTTGATATTTGATTCTGATTTTTTAAGAATTTAGATTTTTTTCTAAATAGGCATTTCTAACAAGTAATATGTCAGGTTGTCTCTGTGGACTCCAGATGCGTGTATTAGTCGTATGCGTGACCTTAGGTGTCTAGCCCTACACACTTATTTTCGATCCTATTTTACGATTATCATAACCTTGATGGCCATTTTCGATTAACAAACGTTTGCTAGTACGATACATCCGGTTACATAGATATATATGCTATACATTTATCTGTAAAAATCTCATGAAATAAATCTAGCATTATTGGAAAAAATTACTACTCAATAGATGTAGTTATAGACCAAGAAAATGCGGTCAATTATCCTGTCGAGTTCCTACCTCTCTAAACCCTTCAGGCATCCTTCCTCATGAGTTTAGTTAAACCACCAAAATTGTATAATGGAACTCGACTACAGGTTAAAACATCATTCATTATAGTCATATACACGAACGAAGTCGCGGGTACCCGCTAGTTTTATATGAAAAAAAAATTAAACAGGTTTTGTTTTAAATGCAATTTTGCTTAGTTATGTTACTTGCGAAGTCTAAATTTGCTATTTTTTGTCCGATCTCATAACTATAAGAACTGGCATTTATAGAATATAAAGCTTTATGGGAGTGTAGTTAAAAATTCGGGGTTTTTCATTCATAGATGGTAAACTTGGATTAAAAGTTGACAAATCGTGTCACAAACAAAGAAGAAGGGGGCGTAGTTACATATTAATCCGTAAAATATACTCGTTTAAAAAGTTAAACCGTTTGCAAACAAACTAATTTGTTTGCAAGTTATAGTCTTTAAAATTGAAGCTGAATTTTAAGAAATTGCACCTGAATTGGACACTAGTTTAGAATCAAACAAAAATAAGTAGTAAAGTAGAATCTAAGGAGAGCTTTGAGCTTCTAAAGATCCTAACTAAGTGTCGACTTCTCTGCAAAATAACATAAATACCTCACTTGTGCTTTTTTGTTAATAATAATAATAATAATAATTGTATAGATAAAAATGTTTGTAACCTCTGCAAAACCGATCGTCGGCAATTTTTTTTTGTATTAGTAAGTAATTGTGCATTGTTTTTTTTTTATTTTGTAACATTATAGAGAATGTCTTAGAGACCTACTAAGGCAAAGATAAGTTGGGGCACATAATTTTGCTCTAATAAATAACAAACCCTTGCACAGTCGAGAGCATACACGGTGTCCCATATAAAAATTCACACTACAGGGATCTCGTAAACAAGAAGAGATACAAGGATGACGAAATTAGGGAAAAGTTGCGCCTTACTGAACAAAATCCGATTACTTCCGAAAATATTTACAAAAAACCGAATTTTCCCGATTTTGGGATATGAAAATATAAATTTCACATATTTATTGCTACTTTTCCTGCTCTACAAGTTGATGTTATTCATTTCTTAGCAACCATCTTCAACTTTGTTTTTTTAATCGTCAAAAAAAATAAAATATTCGTGATACGTCGTTGAATTCAGAATATCAAGGGCAATTTGAATGCTAAAAAAAATACGGATTATTTAAAAAAAAGTTGATTATGGTCAAGAAAAGCCAAAAACCTAGAATCAAAAATTTGATGACTCCATCTTGTAAACTAGGAATTCTTGAAATTTTAAACATAAATTTTCGCCATTATTTTTTTTCTGATTTTAATAAAGAAGATAAATCAAAATGAAACTAACACTCCAATGCAATTTTTTCTCCCTTACGTAATGTTGTAATTAGATTTTTAATCCGACGTTTCATTCATCATTTCATTCAATCATCATCAAATAACATTGATGATGTATTTTTCTTCCGAAACGTCGGATAAATATAAGGAGCAGTATTTCGTTGGATTTAGAATTGAATTTAGAGTTTTTTAGGGGAAAAACAAGTTTTTTCGACTATTTAAAAAAAAGTCGATGATGGTTGCTAAGAAACGAAACATCGGATTGAAAATCTAATAACATCAAGTTGTAGAGCAGGAAAAGTGGCAATGGGAATGTGTAATTTGTATTGTCATATCTTTTCAAATAGAGTCAGAAAAAAAATAAAAATAAAATCGGCAAAATTCGGTTTTTTCCAATTATCTTCGGAAGTAAACGAATTTTTATAGATCTCGAAAAATGACATTGTAGTGTTGAGCAAGGCGCAACTTTTCTCTAATTTAATCATATTTGTATCTCTTGTGGTTTAGATCCCTGTAGTTTGCATTCTTATATTATACATGTAATGATTTGCCCAAACTAAAAAAAGAAAATACTGAGTTAAAAAAATGTGATTTTTTTTTATTATATAGTACTTGTTATTTGGCACTCTGTGATATATCCTTTTTAGTAAAAAGTAAAGAATAGGCAGTATTTTCTATTTTTTAAATTGTAATCGAAGATTATTTTTCACAAAATTTTGTTAGTTTTGTTACCTATTGTAGGCCCAAGGTACCTAACAAAAATCTCTTAAAGGATAGGTAAAGTTAGACAATGATTTTGAAAGTGCCTTGAATAGATGGGATATTTAAGGAAAATATAATTTTCTCTTAAAGGAAGAAAAAAAATTTGGCTCCGAGATAATTATAATCCTCTGCGATGCTATGCCCAAAGGCTAGTTTTTTTTATATTTTTTTGGCAGTTTAAGCTGCATAAGCTATTTATACATCAGAGGTTGTTTTTATCTAATATATTTTCCTGAAAGTATCCCATTAACATGAGATATATTTATTATAGGATCTGTAAAAATTCCTGTTTAATATAAAAGAGAGAGAGCTATATTAGTAGCGGAAATTGTTGTATAGACATTATATATTGTGTTACAGATATATGTATATGGTGTGCCATTGTTGAAATGTATAATGCCCTAAAGGCAGTACAGTCAAAACAAATAAAAACCAATATCTATATTCGAAACTCAATTTGTTTATTTTTTTCCTGTCGTCCTAAAAATGTATATATATATATATATATTTATATTTATATTTATATTTAATATATATATATATATATATATATATATATATATATATATATATATATAGCTCATTCCCTATAAAAACTTTGAAGAAAAAATCTAAAAAACCATGGATAACAAAGGGAATAAAAATTTCAGTAAAGAATATGCGATCACTCCATTACATAAGAAAGTTTTTTGTAAATAATCTATATTTTAACCAGGTTTTTTGTAATTATAGACGAATATATAGAAACACAATCAAAGCTGCAAAGAAAGTCTATTACCAGAATAGAATTAATTTTGCCAACAATAAGCAAGGTGAAACATGGAAGGTTGTAAATGAGTTGAGGGGCAAAGCTAAGTATGTTAATGTTGACTCGGGGCTGTCTCCTGGGGATATGAATTCTTTTTTTTGTTCTGTGGCTTCATCTCTTTCAAGCGGGATAACTTCCGGAACTTGTTACTCACAGTTTTTACAGAAAGTGACTGTTAGGGAATCGTTCTTTTTTTCACCAACCGATCTGGGGGAGATCAAAGAAACCATTTCAGAATTAAAAAGAAATGGAGCTGCTGGGTGGGACGAGATCTCTGCACGTATATTTTTGGAGCTTCCTAACGAGGCCTTAGATGTATTGGCAGAATGCATAAATCTTTTTATAGTGGTGATTTTCCCTCTTGCCTTAAAATTGCCACAGTTGTTCCGTTGTTCAAGGGGGGTGACCAAGAGCAACCCTCAAACTACAGGCCCGTAGCACTATTGCCAACACTTTCTAAGATTGTAGAAAAACTGGTGAAGAAGAGGATGATGGCTTTTCTTGTGAGGAATGGAGTCTTGAGTCGGGAGCAGTTTGGCTTTCAGGCGGCTAAGGGCACAAATGATGCCATATTTTCATTACTGGAAAAATTATATCTCAGCTTGAACGAGAAAGAGACAGCTGCGGCAGTTTTTTGTGACTTATCCAAGGCCTTTGACTGCGTGAGTCACACTATACTGTTGCATAAGCTGGAGTTGTATGGATTTAGGGGTAGAGCACGTAAATGGCTTGAATCCTATCTGAAGGATAGAGTACAGAGTGTTTCTTTTGGTGGCTGTATGTCTGAACATGCAGCACTGGATTCTGGCGTCCCGCAGGGATCAGTTTTGGGTCCTATTTTATTTTTATTGTATGTTAATGACTTTGCGGGCATCAAAATAAAGGGCCAATTCACCCTTTTCGCGGATGACGCCACGATACTTTGGCATGACAGTAACGTTGACAGACTTAATGAAATTGTTAACAGTGATATGGAAATAATTAAAACTTGGTGCGATGCAAATAAATTAACTTTAAATATTTCTAAAACAAATGTGATGTCTTTTGGTTGTGATTTGGGTGAAGTTCGCTTGGATGCTAGTATCCTGCCAAATCATACAGAAAACAAATTCTTAGGCCTTTACATTGACACTCGTTTAAAGTTAGAATGTCATATTAAGTTCTTAAAGTCAAAACTGGCATCAAACTGCTATGCAATGAGAATTATTTCTAATGAGCTAGATGGTAGCATAATAAGATCTACATATTTCTCATTAATTGAGTCGCACTTGCGGTACGGTGTTTGTTTCTGGGGTACTTGTTCTGCACTACTTTTTCAAAGTGTTTTTGTTTTGCAGAAAAGAGCCATTAAGTATATGTTTAGAGCTAAAGTGCGAGATTCATGCAGGCCTCTGTTCTTAAAGCACAATATTTTGACACTTGCCTGTTTATTCATATTGGAAACTGTATGCCTAGTATTTGAAAAATACAAAAACGAATTAATTGCGAGGCATTCCATATTCCAACATCAGCACAAATTAAAAACTCTATCATATATGGTGGCAAAAAATTATTCAATCATCTGCCTCCAAATATCAGGTCGATTCCAACTTCGGTTAAGTTCAGAAAAGAATTAAAAAAACTGCTATGTGCGAGAGCCTACTATACTGTAAATGAGTTTTTAGATGACCATTTTTAATCTAAATCTATATTCCTACTATTTATCACTTGTAATCCAATACACTACCTTTTAACACTTTGGCCCTTGTCACTTTTAATTATATAATGGCTGATTTATGTATTGGCTTGCCTTCAGCTTGCTTTAACTGTATATTCATTATAGTTTTTGTTCTTTTTTATATTTTAAATCTGGTGTGTATTGTTTATAATATGTAAGTGTATGCGTTCAAGTTTTTAAATGACAACTTTTAATATTTTTAGCCCTATAAAGCATAGAGTTTGTGTAGTGGTATATTATGATATATTTTTTTTGTTGACAAATTAATTTTAACAATTTTTAACTATGTTTGGTGTGTTTTGAGTTTGCCTGTATTATGTATTATGCACTATGTGTATGTATGCGTTTTGCGTGTGCATGCGTGGGTATGTATACGTATATTTTTGTCTGTACTGTTCTTTTTATTATGATTCTGTACTTTGTTTTGTATAATCTTTTTTTTTTTCTCTTCCCTTTGTCAGTGAATACCATTCTAGACAATAAAGCATATATATATATATATATATATATATATATATATATATATATATATATATATATATATATATATATATATATATATATATATATATATATATATATATATATATATATATATATATATATATATATATATATATATATATATATATATATATATATATATATATATATATATATATATATATATATATATATATATATATATATATATATATATATATATATATATATATATATATATGAAGCTATATATATATATATATATAATATATATATATATATATATATATATATATATATATATATATATATATATATATATATATATATATATATATATATATATATATATATATATATATATATATATATATATATATATATATATATATTATTATTTGGTTTTCAATGGCAATCGCCTTAGAATTTGCTTTATTATCGAATTTTCTAATTATAATGCACTAAAAGTGACGCAAAATTAAAAATTCAGCTCATAATATTGTGCTAAGAATCGCGACCTAAAGACTTAGAACAGATATTTTACCAACTATTCTTAAATATTTACTATTTTGGCTATTATAAAAGCGTAGGTAGTGTCAACATTTAGTTAGAACTTAATGTACGAAGATGCTTTAGACAATCCAAGTAAAAACAAATGAAAACGAGGAAAATGTTATGGCGAAATGTCAAACTCTTATATTTGTGTAATAACGGTGTTTAAATTGATTCAAAATGAATTTTTCCAGAGAAGAATTGATTAACATGATTTATGTTTCGGGCGCAAGTGATCAAAATTGTTTTTTAGCAAGTAGAGTTTATGCGCAACGGTTTAGCAATGCCGAACGTCATCCTCATGAGGTATCATTTGTCAGACTCAAAGAACGATTTGAGAGAACTGGATGTGTCGATTACGAACAAAAATTGGAAAGAAAGAAACTGAATATCTTGTTATGCAAACTTTAATTGAAAATCCTCATATTTCATGTAGCCGGTTAGAAAAGGAGAGAGGTGTTGCTAATTCTACGGCAAATAGAATAATTAGAAAACATAAATTTCACCCATACCATATTCAACTGGTACAAGAGATGGATCAAGACGATTTCAATCGAAGACTTGAATTTTGTACTTTTGCATTAGCAAAAAATAGAAAAAAACATAATTTTTTCAATAACATTTTAACATTTTAACCGACATAATTTCCACTATTATAGTTCTGAAAACCCCAGATTCATTATCCCCTTGGATCACCAGCATAGATGGTCTCTTAATGTATGGGCTGGTATAATCGGTAACCGTATCATTGGACCTTATTTTTTCGAAAATAGAGTTAATGGAGACACTTTCCTAAATGTACTGCAAAACAGTTTGCAGGAGTGGATTGACGAATTACCTTTGCATCTAGTGAGGCGGATGTGGTTCCAACTAGATGGCGCTCAGGCACATTTTAGCAGGCAGGTGAGGCAATTTTTAGACGGGAATTATGAAAATAAATGTATTGGTAGGGGAGGTCCAATATCATGGCCGGCAAGGTCTCCGGACCACACAAACCTAGATTTTTTCCTGTGGGGTTTTGTTAAAGAGCAAGTTTACCATAGAGAATATGAAAATGAGAATTAGAAATGCGTGTACAAATATCAATGCCGCGATGCTGAATAGAGTTAACAATTCCTTTGTGAATCGGCTACAAGTGTGTGTTGAAAGAAATGGTGGTCATTTTGAACATTTAGTCAAGTGATTTTAGGATTTCTTTTTCTGTTGTGTCTCTTTAATTAAAATATTTATTTGCCTTTTTACATAAAGAAAAATAGTACAGTGAATTTTTAATTTAGCATTTTTTACTGTGTATTAATGTACAGGGTGATTCACCGAGATTTGCCACCCCCCTTAATTCCTTTATTTTTAATAACAGAGAAAAAGTTGAAATACAAAAGTGTCCCTCGGATATCAACTTTGTTATTTTAAATGGAACACCCTGTATATTACATTTTTGGATTCCTCGGAAAATTCTATAAATTCGATAATAAAGCAAATTCTAAGGCGATTGCCATTGAAAACCAAATAATAAATACAAAAATGTCAAAATCTCGGAAACTATGACAAATAGGTATAGGACATATTTATAACGAAAGATAGGGTTTTAGGTCACGAATAGTCTAAAATATTAAAATACTATACATTTTATTTAAAAAAATGAAGATATGATGTTTTTAATTTTTTTAATTTCTCCTACTTATCTAGGACCCCCTGTACAACGCCGACAAATTTTGTTCACGTTGAAAGTCACCCCATACTTTTGTTAATGTTCCTGCCGAAAATCACAATCCTACATCAAAAAGCCAACGGCCCACGTCGGCGTCGTTTGAAAAAAGGCACTGCAATTCATAATTTTTTACAAAATGGCGGATATTGGAAAAACTATCAGATTTAGACATAGGACATGTTAAACAAAAAATGTGTGGAATCACGAGCAGAATCTAAATATGCAAAAATATACAGGGTGTCCCATAAGAAAAAACACAACTTTGCTTCGCTACAGATTTTTGAGACACCCTGTATAAATGAAATTAATTTTAGGTTATGTAGCCCGTATTGTTCTACAACTTTTGCATTTGAACTTTTTTTATATCGCTATCCGTTATTAAGATATCAACCGAGAACGCACTATCCTAAAGTCTATTCACTTTTGAGTAATTTAAGACTGGTGAGTAAAATCGGTCAAAAAACACGTGAGATATCAGCAATTTACTAAAGGTCGTTATAACATTCAATGCGTCAAATGAAATGTTTTTTACCGTTACCGGGATTTCCTTTATAACTTTATTTGTTACTTCATCGATTTTATTTGTTTTGGGCTAGTTTAGAAGAGAAGTTAATAAGCTAGAGTCTCAAACATACGTTTTTGACATTTTAAAGAAATTCAAGATGGCGGATGCGCCTAAAATTTGCGTCATAATTTAAAGAGCGTTAGTAATTTTTTGTTACACCTTGTATATTCGAATTTTACAGAATATTAAAGCCTATTCATTCCTGAGTAATAAAAGACTACAGGTCGATAAACACGTGAAATATCTGCAATTTACCAAAATGAAATATTTTACATTAAATTTGGCTCAACAAAAATAAAAGTATTTAGTAGGCCATGCACATTGCAGAAAAGATGAAAACAAACTGTAACTGTCAAATAATAATAATTTTAAAGCATTTTACTTATTCATAGCTATTTTTTATGTGTAAGTAGATAACTTTGGTATTGTCTTTTGAAGAAAAAGTTGTAATAAAAAAACCTATATAACCGCGGATACAGAGTGTGTGAAATTTTAAAACATTTTAATAAGGAGTTAAGAAAAAGTACAGTGTATGATTTTGTAGAAAAGTTAAGAGAGACGAGAACAATTGAGAGAAGAGCAACTAGGAGCAGACCCAGACTGCACGAACACAGGTACTGTATATATGGATAAATACTGTTCTCTCTAATATTAACAATTAAAAAATTTAGGAAAATATAGACCGTGTAAGAATCTTAGCAGTTAGTCCAGAAAGAGCAACTAGTGCTAGCCTAACGGTTTCTCAACTTCAAGTTCAGTAAAAAGAATTATTAACAAGGATTTAGAGCTGAAACATATTAAACGTGACTACATATTTAAATTGAATGAAGATATGACGCAAACACGACTAGTCAGGTCTAGGTGTTTACTTAAAAAATTTCGAACGCGTGACGAAATTTCGAAGATTTGGTTTTCTGATGCAAAAATCTTTACGTTATCGAGAACAAAAAATTCACAAAACGATCAGTTGTGTATTCCGATGGATTCATTAAAAACAAATGTGCCCTTAAATTTTTTACTAAAAGAAAGAGAGAAATCTGGCAAGTATGTTATGGTATCGGCGGCAATCTCGAGAAATTATAAGGCAGAACTAATTTAAATTGAACAAGGAATAAGGCTGGATTCACATACTTATTGTGAAATTGTGTTAATGTAAATGCTACCTAAGATTGAACGTCTTACACCAGACTTTATCTTTATGCAGGTATTTGTATTTCTTAAACTAAAGTTTTCTTTTTAGCCGATAATTAGTTTTTGCATAAATTATAGTCACGTTTTAAACTAAAAGCACTGATTAATTTTAGGATGGTGCCAGATGCCATACCAGCCGGTATGCAATAAATTTTTTAAGAGGACAAGTAGCTAATATTATAGAGCCTAACGACTGGCCTCCTTATAGCCCTGACCTTAATCCCTGTGATTATTTTCTGTGGGGAGACTTAGAAGAACGGATCCGCAAAACGGGCGAATATTTAATAGTATTGAAGACCTGCGCCAAAGAATTATAGACTGTTGGCACGAAATGGACCAGGCCAGGAGGCGTTAACGCTAATGGAGGCCATATTCCGGTTTAGTATTGTAAGTATTGTTGAATTTAAAAAACAATAAATTAAGAGAAAATGTTTTTATGAGGGTCTTAAATTATTTAGAAATAAATACGGTTTAAGACTTAGTGAAAATCAATTTTACGGGGTTTCATAAAAAATTTAATTTATGGAATTATTTTAGACGCATCGCTTTTCCTTGAATATTATATATGTAAGTTAATGTCCTTTTTTATTTTTTTTCCTTTCGAGCAAGCCCAAAGCGAATAATATTGGTAATGTAACAAAAAAGTTACAAAGGAAATACAAATGCCGGTAACCATAAAAACATTTCATCTGGCGCATTGAACAAGAAAACGACCTTTGGTAAATTGATAATAACTCACGTGTTTTTTGACCGATTTTGCTCATTAAGGACCTAAATTACTCAGAAATTAATAGGTTTTAATATTCTATTAAAATCAAATCTACAGATTGTCACAAAAAAGTTCCAACGCATTTTAAATTATAGTAAATTTTAGGCGCATCCGCCATCTTGAATTTATTTAAAATGTAAAAAAAAATGTTTGAGCCTCTAGCTTATTTATTTCTCTTTTAAATAAGTCCAAAATAAATGAAATCGGTCAAGTAACAAATAAGTTACAGGGGAAAAAAAATTCTGGTTTCTTTTGGACCACCACATACATATATATATATATATATATATATATATATATATATATATATATATATATATATATATATATATAGCTAAGCGTTTTGAAAATAAAAAGAAAAATTAATGATGCTACAGAGAGCAACCTTCTCCAGGCTTTTTTAAAAACCAATAATTGAAAATACAAAAGAAATATTCATATGAGACTGAGGATCGGATTTTAGCAGGCTTACCTGATAACAGAAAATTTGATTAGACTATATCAGATAAAGATTCAGCTAAAATGTGTATAGATAGTAACATGCATTTTTCTAAGGTGTTCACATATTTGGTATTCTCACATAGTAGGGATTGGTAAAAAAAAATAGTTGGAATTTCTGAAAAAATACAAGTAGTAAAGACACGTAAAAATATGAATAGTAAAGGAACGTAAAAATAAAAAGAGTAAAGGTACGTAAAAATAAAAATATCAAAACTTACCTTGAATTCGGTTATTTTCTCAAAATTAAGTTCGTAGCACTCTTTAGTTATTTAATTTTTTGCACTACCGACATTTTATTTCATCTACATTCACAACTCAAACATAGGACACGTTGAAATTGGTTATTTTTGCAAAATTAAGTACATAAGCACTTTTTAGTTGTTTATTTTTTTGCACTAGTCACTACCAGCATTTTATTTCCTGTATATTTCCAAGTCACACATGGATCATAAAAATAAAAAAATATATATTACAAAAAACAGTACATAAATCAATTTTCATCGATTAAAAACGTCCGAAATAATGTCGGGTTAGAATATCGACCGCAAATCGCGATTTCATAGTCCATTTGCTGCCGCTCGGTAGCTGTGAAAACTTCGGGTACTTTCGTCAAGCTTTAAGGTAATTAGGGCAATTCGGACTGCACAGCCTAGATTAGTATACCGTATTTTATCATGCCTAAGGAACGCAACGAGACCATTCGAACCACCGCGCGCCGCTAATAGTGTAGCGTATTTAACTTTTCCCAAGGTTCGCGTTTTATTACAACTATTAGGAGGGACGGTCAAACGTATAATTTATTTTCTGAAATATTTTTGGGGGGTCATTGACCAAATGACCCCCGCCACTGATTATAAATTGGAAAATATTACATAATTTTGATATTCTATTATTTTATGCAATCGTTTTCTTATAAAAATTATCAAAGTAAACAGAAAAAGAGATGAAAAACTGTGAGACAAGATTGTGGACTTTGATGACGAATTTATCGGAAAACGTAAAAATTTAACATCGGACCCGTGATCAGCATCCTAATATGTACTAATTGCGGAAATCTGTTTATATAATTTTTATAAGATAAGTTTATTTCCCAGAGCCTTGTCTATCTATAAGCAAGGCCCAGAGTTTTTGACATTAATTAATTTAGGCCTCGTCTCAGCTAAGCCCTCTCCTGTTTGGACCAAGTCGAAATGACAGGGCAGCTGATTTCTGTCACTAATTTTCGTTGTCAACTTGTCAAATGCTAAGGTCAACGCCCCCTTTGTGCGAGCTTTCGACTATTAGCAAAAAAGTTTTACAAAAAAATCTATAAACACATTAAAAATTGCAATGAAGTCTTTATTGAAGGCTAATTGATTAAAAAATGTAACTGACATATTGGCTTCATAGGCTGGTGCAACAAGAGCCAGCTGAATATATTTTCAGACAGGGTAATCAAACAGAAGACCTTCTTCTGAAGTGAGGTTATACAGGTGCAGTGTTTTGGTGAAGCTAAGTTTGGGTTCTAGTTCTTTTCTAGTGCTGAAAGATTAAAACTAAAATAGGAAATATGAAGAGAAAGCGTAAAGAAAGCTGCCCATCCCCGGCTTTGGATGATAGTCCAAAAAGGTATATATTTTTAGTCTGGTTTGTAGGCATTGGGTTTTTATTATGTTGACACCTACCTGTTTACAGCTACTACAACTATGTGAGTTACAAAAGCCTTTAGAAAATTAAATAGGCCCGACCTATGTATGTTTTTAATGGTATATGTTATTGCTGATTATAAATATATGAAGTTTGATGCGCTTATGTTTATAGTTTAAAATGTTACAAAGCTTTTTCAAATAGGTCAGGATTTGTTTTAATAAACAGTATTGAGACGCTTGTAAAGAATTTTACCCATGGAATTTGACAAATTTAAAATATACATTTGAAAGATTACCTTTTTTTAATAATTTCTATACACAAAAATTTATGGACGAACCACTTTTTTAAATTATATCCAAAAAAACTAAGGTTTCGGAAAGTTGCACTGTACTTGTTTTTGGCTTATCGCTAAAATCATATTTTTCACAAATTTAATTTATGAACTACATAAAAGACTCAATATTTTGTTTTCAACAAAAATCCTGCAGCTATTTCTTGGTCTTAGTTAAAAAGTTCCTCGTAAACTTTTTTGTGAATAATTTGAACCCTTTCCCCCAGAAAATTATCTGTATGCATTTCTAGACTGCATATATGAGTGTAAGCTATTAAAGCTATATTCATAGCAGCTGTAGGAGAATATTCTTAGAAAGTCTCGTGCTGTCTGTGTTCGACTCCAGATGCAGTTAAATGTAGTTAATATTATGATTAACAGACATTTAGATGGTTAAATACTACATTTTATTGTATAAAAGCTAGTATTAGCTGATATATTTTTTATTCTGACAATAAATAAATATTATCATTTATTTATAGAACCAAAGTGCAGGCTCAAAGAAAATTTGCCCAGAACTCAGGTGTCCACAGTCCTATAATCACTCCAATACGAGATCTCGAGACTGCAAATCTTCCTCACACGAGTGTATTGCCTGAGCCTGTCGAACTTTTACCAATGAAACGGCCAAATACAGAAGATTTTTTGACATTCCTCTGTTTTCGAGGTACACCAATTCTGCCACCCAGTCTTCAGTTTTTCAATACCGCTTCTATTGTGGCTGATGGGCAGGTGCACGAAATAAAAGGGGATTCACCAAAAAATGGGCCTATAGACATTGGTAAGTGTGCAGGGAGTTCATCTGAGAAGCCTTTCATTGCCTTTGGAGTGAGAAAGAGAGCCGATCCTATTGTTATTAGCAGGCAGATGGAAAGAAAACGAAGACATGCACTTGCTATACAGGTAAAAATATTATATAATATGTTTGCCTAAATAATAAGTGGATCAATCAGGGTAAATTTAAAGTCAAGTATTTCCAAAACCAAAAGAGGTATTATAAGCATGCGTCTACTAGCATTTAATGGCATATTTTTTTAAATTTATGTTTTTTAATCACAAGAAAAAATACATGGACACATCATCAAGCAATTCTATAAAATACATACTAAGAAATACCTAATACATACATATAAACAAATTTAATAATTTATTTATTTATTTATTTATTACAAGCTTAACAGAAGTAAATTCCAATAACAAAGCAGGTTGTTTAAAATAATCAAAAGAACAATACATTACTTATCAATAGAAGTGTAAAACTTCACAGCACTACCATATTACATGTTTCTATTAGAATAATATTTATCATAAAATAAATTAAAGAGAACAAAACTGATACATAACATCATCACAGAGTACAATAGGAACCTATTACAGAATCTAGCTTATTTTAATACCTATTATACATATATTATGTAATGGTGAAAATAGATTTAATAATAGTGAAGCCCTCCGAAACGCTGCACAGAGGGGCCAATCAATATAGAAGATGGAAAAAATTGTAAAAAAATAAATAAGTAATAATGTTATAATGTTGACAAGTATGTGTTGGACACCCGATTAATCGTTATTTTTATTGCGACTCGTTTTGATTGGCCTAAAACTTCATTGCTCATATCAAAATCACCAGTTTATTATCAAATTAAGATTTAACACTAGCAGCTGTGTAGTTGTGCTTATAGTTTAAAATTGTAATTATTATTATAATTGCTAAAAATGGTACAGATAAGGAAGCAAAAATTATTAGTTAATAATATTTAACCTTAAGACGAAAGACGTGACGATTTTTTCTAGTTTCCTTTTCTCAATTTTTTTAAAAATAATTTTAAGAATCTAGAAATTTGGTTTGTGTCAAAATTTGCCAAAGCTTAGAAATGTGGATTTTATTATTAATTTAAGGTTTCTCTTTATACTACAAACAAAATTAGGTGCTCGTTTTTGCCACTTTTTGGTATTTTCAAGTTTTTATACAAGTCATAATTAAGTAAAGTAGGAATTAGATTAGGTTTTGTTAAAACTAATCACTACTTTTTTGTTTTTAAAGGGATTTTAATCAAACCAAAAAGACTTTTGTAAAATGTGGCTGGTAATATTACTTGTAACTATTCATCAGTTCAGTGTTTATAAGATGGTGAACCCTGAAAGTTCTGCATGGTCTAAAACCTAAAACGAAGCCTCTGATGTCATCGAAATTTCGCGGTAATACAGTATGTCAAAAAATGTGAATTTTGCTCAAGAATAAAATACTTGACAATATTTGAGCATAATTTTTAATTTGATTTAATTTTTTTCCATAACAATTTTCGACATTGTTAAGAAATTAAGGTAATCTACTCATGAAAAAAATTCATATTTTTTGACAAACCCTGTACATGATTAGGAAATTTCGATATCTGATGGTTGCGTTTTCGATTTTAGACCATGCAGAACTTTGTATAAATAATATCTGTTTTTTTGTAAAATTAATAATAAAAAAACTTTCCCATATCCTGTGAACTTCAGTAGACACACAGTTAAAAAATATAAAACCCTAAAACTATGCTACAAGTCACACAAGTTAAAATAAGTTTTTGTAAAAGTTAAAATGGTAAAGAGTATCTAACAGGTAATACAAAGTAAACAAAACAGGTTAAACAAGTTATATATAATTACGTTAAGAATATAGACAGAACAATTACATTAAAAAACAAACAAGAAATATTCTGTCAAAGAGTAAAAGGGATTTTCAGCTAGTATAGACTTAAGTTTTATCTTAAAGGAGGTTGTCGAGTTGAGGTTCTTTAAATAAGAAGGTAGATGATTGTATATTTTTAGTGAAGTTATTCTTGTATGGAAGGACGTAGCCGATGCACGCATCGGACAAGTGGTCCTTCTGAAACATACACTACAGAATGCTAAACATTCTAAATGGTACGGATTCGTAAACAAGGTCAAAATAAAAAAGTCAAAATCGAGAGACCCAATAAAAACAGTAACTACATCAAACATTTAAAATAGAGAAAAAAAATTGATACACAAATACACATTTACAGACACCAAAAAAAAAAAATTACAAAGGAATACATAAATCCATATGAATACGAAGTGTAAAAAACCTCACAAAAGCAATCCATTTAGCTGCCTTTTGAGCTGCAAAGTGCTAAGTCTAAAGATGTCATATTCTGCGAAATGACGATTGTAATTACACACTAGTCGGTGCGCCAGACCCATAATTTGTACGGTGGTATCTTTCAAAGAACAGCTGAGGTTGTCTTGTTCTCCTAATAGGTACCAGAAATGAGACCGACCCCAACAATATTTCACAATCAATGTCTCCATTTATCAGCTTGTGCAGAAAGAAGCACAAGAAGTGCCTTACGTCTCCGAAACTCAAGGGTTTGAAGGCCGCATAGAAGAGCTCTAGTGTTATACGATAGATCCTGATATGGAAAATTAAATTTATACAAGAGTTATTTCACAAATCTATTTTGTACTTTTTCAACTCTATCATTATGGCATTGGTATGATGGACTCCATATTGTTGAACAATACTCCAAAACACTCCGTACCAGTGAGTAATACAGACAGACAATTGCTTTGGTGTTCGTCACATGCCTTGAATTCCTTTTTATAAAGCCCAAAAATCTAAAACCCTTGAGTACAATGCTGTCAATATGCAGATTAAATGTTAGTTTGTCATCAAAAATAACACCTAGGTCAGTGTAAGAACTAACAACCTCTAGTGTTACATCATTTATGAAGTAGGAGGAGAGAACAGGATTAATGCGTTTATGAAAACGGACCACTTTACACTTGGATATGTTAAGATGGAGATAATTAGTGCTGCACCAGTTGACGAGCCTTCCAATGTCAGATTGCAGTGCATTTGAGTCAGTGTAAACGGGAGCAAAAAATTTTAAATTGTCTGCATACAAAAGACACTTGGACGCTCTAAAGCAAGATACTATGTCATTTATAAAAAGTAGAAAGAGCACTGGACCAATATGTGAACCCTGTGGGACACCTGATGTCACAATAACCTCCCTAGAAACTGAACCACAAATGTGACCTGTTGTCGACGATTAAATAAATAAGATCTGATCCACTCCAAATAACTTCCAGAAAGACCAATTTGCTGCAATTTTAATAATAAAAGCTAATGACAAACAGTATCAAAAGCCTTGGATATGTCCGTGTAAACAGCATCAATCTGTCGGCCAGCTGTAATGTAATTAAGTAATTTTGGAACATCGCAAGATTTGTAGTAGTTGAGCGACCGCGATAAAAACCATGTTGCATACTCGTAATGTAGTGTTTCAAAGATTCAAATAAATGATCAGTGATAATTGCCTCAAACAGCTTTGGGATATGTGAAAGCAAAGAGATACCTCTGTAGTTCTTTATATCGCTTTTATCACCGGATTTAAAGATCGGCATCAGTGTAGAAAATTTCCAAATATCAGGAAATGAACCTAGATTAAAAGATCTTTGAAAAATTACACATAGCGGTTGAGACGAGTGACAGCACCTTTTCAAAAAGATAGTGGGAATTCTGTCAGGACCAGCCCTCTTAGAAACATCAAGGCCATCTATTTTAGTGCAGATTTCTGCCTCTGTAAAATAATATGTCGCTAGTAGTTTCCCTGAAGAACTTACGAGACTGATCTGACTAAAATCTAAAATTTCATGGTGTGAATAGCAGGACTGAAAATGGGCTGCAAAGGCATTAGCGATGTGATTTGAACCCATAATTTCTTCACCGTCATAATTCATAACACTAGGCATACCAGAGTCTCTTCTTAAGTTACGAACAAATGACCAAAAGTGCTTGATATTTTCCGGAATAAGTAATTCAGTTTGCGTGACATATGTAAGATAGCACATGTCAGTTCGAAACTTTACTTCACGTCGTATGTCTGAATAGGCCAGATAGTCAGCTTGTTGTTCAGTCCTTTTATACCTCTTATGTAGGCGGTTCTTTTGTCCAATAAGCCCTCTCAATGGGAGGTCAAACCATTTTGGGTACTTGCAGTCAACCATGGTTTTCTTGGGAACATGAATATCGATTCCCCGAAGCAAAACCTCATAGAAGGTTTCAACGATCCTGTTGATGTCAGGAGATGATAAGAAAGACCAATCCGATTGCTTATAAAAAAGATTGAGTTCATGGAAATTTGCTTGATGAAATTGATATACACTTACTTGATTGTAACTTTTTATTGGAGGAACATATTCAATTTTATACATCAATTCAATCGCTGGATCGTGAGGGTCAATATTTACTAGGGGTAGATTAGGAGATGAAATGCGAACATTAACAAAGTCATCAGCAAAAATCAAGTCTAAAGTTCTACCCATGTGATTGCATAAAGAATTAATTTGTTGCAATTCTAGAAAGTTCATTGACACAATAAGAGTTTCAGAGGCCAACGATGTTAAAGACCTTGGAACAAGGGTATCGTCTTCATAGATCCATTCCACTGAAGAAAGGTTAAAATCCCCAGAAATTACCAATACCAGCGACTCGCAGGTATTGCAGAATGACTGATAATACTCCAGGCTAGAATTGGGTGGGAAATATACACATCCTAGGACTAATTTTGTGTCGCCAGCCTTCACCTGAACCCAAACATCGTCAAACTCTAGATGAATAGGAGTAATAATCAAGGATGCCTGAAAACAACAAGAAACTGCAATCAACACGCCTCCGCCGCGCTGGCATCCCAGCTCTTCATAACTCCTATCTTTACGGAAAACCATATATTTATGTTTAAACATTTCGTAGCTACTAATATCTCCATTAAGCCACGTCTCGGTAAGAGAAATTACTTCATAGTCGCAAGACAAAATGCTTAGAGAAATCTCGTCAGTCTTTGTGCGTAGTCCCCTGACATTTTGATAAAATTCAAATTCAAATTCCTTTATTCACAAACAGATCACAGTGTGACATGTGTTTCGTCGAAGATTATCAAAGTAAAATACATATAATAATATAATAGGTTAAGAATAATACTACAACATACCTAATCAAGTTAAAAGTGAAATAAAATAATGTAAAAGTTAAAATACAAATACAAAATACAAGTCAGAATATTTCAAGATCATACAAAGTTTCTAGAAAAAAACTCATTCAAACTGTAAATGGGATCCCTGCAAAGCAAGTCAAATAGTTTTCTTTTAAAAGATTTTAAATTTATAGTTCGTCTGAGTTCAACCGGCAAGTGATTATATATTTTTAAGGGCATTACAAGGGAACTTATAGCAGTTGCAGTCAGTCGAACAGCCGGTAGCCTTAAGTCGGAGCCATTTCTGAGTGGATAGCAGTGAGGCATGTCATCAACCAGAGTAAAAGAGTTAAGATTCTTACGAATGTACAGGGCACATTGAAGTATATAAATTGATACAACTGTCAACAGTTGAAGATTTGAGAAGAGTGGACGACAAGATTCCCTTGATCCCTTGAAGAGGATTGTTCGAATAATCCTCTTTTGTGCAACTAATACCTCATTCACTCTCAAGCAATTTCCCCAAGCTACTATAGCATAATTTAACAAGGAATAGACGTAGGCATAGTAATAAGACATTAGTATGCTTCTATCAACTACTGCTCTTAGTTTCCAAATGACAAACGAATGGGTGGCAAGTTTTTTAAGAATATAGTCGACATGACCTGACCAATTTAAGTTACAATCCATGATGACGCCTAGGAACTTAGCAGTGTTAACATTGCCCATATCATTACCACATATATTTAGATTTAGACTTGTGTCATTTGCACGGGTACTGAACAGCATTAAGAGTGTTTTTTGTAAATTGAGGACAAGATTGTTCAATCTGCAATAATCAAGCATTTGCTCCATGCTGACCTCCGCTAATCTTCTTATCTCAGCCAAAGAAACACCTGTTATGACAGAAGTTATGTCATCTGCATATATAATATTAGGGTCCAACAAAGCTGACTGAGCAATATCAGCAATATAGACGAGGAATAATAAGGGTCCCAGCACACTTCCCTGTGGAACACCTGTAGGAACGTCTGCTAATTCAGATTGATACTTCTGGCCATTCACCAGCAGTATGACTTTTTGTTTCCTGTCAAACAGGTATGTCTCAATCCATTTGAGTGGAGTACCCCTCACTCCATAACGTTCTAATTTACATAATAAAACAGAGTGATTGACCAAGTCAAAGGCGCGAGAGAAATCAAAGAAAACACTCATGGTGGCACAACCCTGATCCAACGCCCGAACGAGTTCCCCAACAAGGGAAACAATAGCATCAGCCGTTGAGCAGCCCCTTCGAAATCCAAACTGAGTACTAGGTATAATCCTATTTTTATTCAAGAAGTTACTGAGTCTGTCATAAAATGCTTTTTCATATATCTTAGAGAATGCAGTCAAAAGTGAGATTGGTCTATAGTTATCTATTCTATTAATATTACCCTTTTTGTGTATAGGTCGAATAATAGATGTTTTTAGTTGAGTGGGAAATATACCTTCTTTAAAGGATTCATTTATTAGGTAGGTAAGGACTGGAGATATATGCTCTGACACTTTTATCAACAGCGCTCAGACTACTCGCTGAGGAAACCCCAATACCACTGACTGTATCATATGTCTGAGTTACATTTTGTTCGTTGATAGCGAAAAATTCGAACCTTCATATAGTTCCTGCTGCAGAGAAGTTGGAGCATTATTCATAGTCTGAGAACGAGCACTGGGGTTGTCGTGATCAGAATTAGACGTACAAACGTGTTTCACAGGCCCAACAAAGTTTGAAAAAATCATCTGCGCAAGCTCAGCTTTTTCACTGAAATTCATTATACCTCTCTCGGTTGTGACTCTGGACGGAATGTAATGGATATGTTGATAATTTTTAAAGAGATATTGCAAATGAAAGTCGTCCTGTTGAATAATCTTGTTAAGTACTGGACGATTCATCTGAAGAGGCGGACCACAAACAAACAAACTGGTTCCATTAGAGTTTTCCAGAAGACGAAGCAAAGCCTGTGATCTGATAGTCTTCCCCCTAAGTGCATTCAATCCCCCCGCAAATAACACAACAAAATCGTCTTTAGAAAACTTCCCAACCAATTTTTCACAATCCTCAATGCGCTCTTCAAAGAGAATAGGACCCGACCACTGACAATTAATATCATATTTATTGCCTGTGAGCCGCTTAAAGATATTTATAAAACCTTTCGCATTAATATCACCCATAATCAAAATCTGTGGTTTACGAGGGATTGGCGCAGATAATCCGGTCGAAACCGTTGTGCTTGCGGTTGGAACTCTACCACATTGAGAAAGACCAACCGCTCCCCCTGATGAGGGAATGTGAACATCCAATTGCCACCTGAGATGCTTAATTTCCTTAAAATTTACATCGTTTTCCTTTTTCAGAACAGATATTGATGTCACCATTTGCCTGTTTATGTCAGTGAGGTCGTGAATTTGAGTACGTAAATGAGTAATAAGTTCTTCATTTTAGTTATATAAGGTCCCTCTTGAATCTGGGTTAATCTTGCACTGGGTATATACAATTTATCTGCATTTTGTGTCACATACTGATTTACATCACTAAATGTGGGATAGCTGACATGGTCTTTGAAAACATTACATGGGCACTTCAATATTATAAATTGATAACAGTGAGTATATGTTGCATTTTGAAAGTTAACCGGCAAGACTCTCTAAATGGGAGCTGAAACATTGTTCTTAGAATCCTCTTCTGACTCACAAGTACCCTTAATACATAGAATTGCTCCAAGCCAGGAGACCATAGGACAAAATAGAGTTGACTGAAAGGTTTTTAAGGTATGCACATCCACATGGTCTCTTAATTGTAGAACTGCAAAATTTTTGGCTGAAAGTCTTTTGCAGATGAAGTCAATGTGATTCTGCCAGGAAACATGTTGGCATCAGTCCAAGGAACTTCAATGTGCTTTGTTAAGCTAAGCTATTTAGGGCGCTATAGTGGTTTAAAAAGCATAATATTTGTCTAGCTTGTATTCAGGCAAAGACCATTATCCAAACATCAAGCAGCAATATGATGGACACAGTTGTTTGCTTGCTTGCACAGCTCCTCATGATTTTCTCCACTGACAACTGCAGAGTTATCATCCGCAAAAAGAGTGATGAAACTGTTATTTGTAACTAAGGGCAGATCATTTATAAACAACAAAAAAAGAATGGGGTCCAGTACACTACCCTGTGGTACACCGAACCTGACATTCAACCAATCAGAGAAAACAGAATTCCTCATATCAGATACCTTTACACACTGAGACCGATCTGATAAGTAAGTTTTAACCCAGTTTAGTGCAGATCCTCTTATGCCATAATGTGATAGTTTACTTAAAAGTTTTGTATGGTTTATGGTGTCAGATGCCTTGGTGAAATCATAAAATATACCAAGTGATTTTAGTTTATTGTCAAAGTTATCCAAGATTTTCAGTTAGAAACTCAAGGTGCCATCTGTAGTTGAACGACCAATCCTGAATCCAAATTGGCAGCATGATAAAATGTTGAAAGAGTCAAGGAAGCTTACCAGTTTATTTCTAAAGGCCTTTTTGAATATCTTAGAAAATACAGATAACAGAGCAATTGGTCTGTAGTTTTTAATACATAATATGTCACCTTTTGTGTGAATTGGGATGATTATAGCATAAGTTCCTTTGGGAAGCATCCATGTTCGAAGGATTTATTTATTAAGTAAATCAATGGGTTTACTATAGTTTCGGCACATTCATTAATAGGATGGCAAGAAATTTCATCTACACCACAAGATTTTTTTTTTACCAATCGATCTAATTATATCTAAAGCTTCACTACTTAACAGTGGAACAAGCATCATTCACAAGGTTATGGTTTATATCAGTTTTAGTAGTGCCCACAAGTTTTTCCACAGACTCTATGAAAAAATGTGTTGAATGAGTTTGCAATATTTAGTCTACCAGATACTTTAGAATTATTACACACCATACTTTCGGGTATGTCCCTGTTTACATTTAAGTAAGTATTTTTTTTTTTTTTTTTTTTTTCTTTTTATTTATGTTAGCATCAAGCAAATCACCTTATTAAAAATCGCTCCATGCATTTTGTCGTTTTCGTGTATTTTTAATTCAGTAATATATACGTGTTTGGTGTCATTTTAATTGCCAAATAGTGTAGTATTGTGTTTCAAGTTCCATTTCCACGTAGAATGTGCATTAGCGGAGGAAAAGCTGAAAAACCTATAAACAACTGCCAAATGTGACTTGAAAAAAGAAAAAAAAGAGCAAAAACTGAACAAATAAACTGATATATTTTTTGGCTCTTATCTCTTGAAATAGTTTTCAATATTTATTTACTGTGTTGGGAATCACCTATTTTTTGCTGACTGTATTCATGAATGGTTCAATTTCTTTTTTACTTTTGTTGTACTTTTGAGTGAACTTGACCATAAACAAATTAAACAGGACCGTATTCAGAGATAATTTAGCTACCTTTAAGGTGTTAAATTGAATTTCTAGATTTGCAATAATTTGGGGTATGGAAGCTAATAATAATTTTAAATGCTGCCAAAATAAAGTGTTTAGCAATTTTATCTGTGTCACATGTTTTGGAGTTTTTCACCCCAGTTGCTTGGGTCGAAGGAAATATACAATTTTAGGACGTCACAAAGTATATTGTTCAGGGGAGTGTGAAGCAGAAGGATGTGACGGGGAAGACAGCTTGAAAAACTTAAAAAAGGAAATAGAAAGGCTACATGTAGATCTTAAGCTGAAGGATTCCTATATACAAAGAAAAAAAAGACTTTCGGTCGATTTTCAATCCAGCGTGTGCGAAGTTGAATCAGAATATGAGAAACAAATTACCTCTCAGAAAAAGACAATCGCCGATTTAAATAAAAGACTCGTAGAACTAAGTGGTAAGAGTAGGGCGTTGGAAAGTATTTTGGAGAAAAATAAATTAGATTTGGACCACGCCAAAAACGAAGCAAAATATTTTAAAGAGTTAAAGGACAATATGTTAACCTCTTTAGACACCTTAACTGCTGATAATAAATACTTAACTGCTGAAATTGAAGATCTTAAATGTGTCATAAAAACCCTTGAAAGACCGCAGCCTCATACAGATAAATGCACTCAAACTGAGAGTGGCACATTCTCTAAACAGCGGGCAACTGAAGCTGTCCTGCCTGGGAAGAAAGTATTGGTTCTCACCGACGGGTACGGAAAGTTCTTATATAAGCCGTTAAAACAACAATTGGGTGAGTGCAAATTGCAGTTGGTGACAAAACCTAATGCCTCATTGAGGAGTATTGCTCTAGGGTGTGATTGCTACATTAAAGACTTTACACAAAATGATTTTGTAATAGTTTTGATTCAGCCTAGCAAATTTCAAGTATCTTTAAATGATTTAACTCTATTAGCAAACAAGTGCTTTTACACAAATTTGGTTTTTTGTTCATTCCCTTTTAAGTATGCTATGTCTAATATGTTTGATGAAGCATTAAAATTAAACAATAACCTTGATAGTTATGTTTCTAATTTAAGAAAATTTAGTGATAATGTATATTTAGTGAATCTATCTAAAAATATTTTTCCAAAACATTTTTTCAGAAACTCACATTATCTAAATAATTCTGGCCTAAGCAAACTTTCTTTTGTTATAAAAAAATATTTGACTGTCTTCCATAATAAAAATTTAAATAGTGATAGTAATTTGAAGCTAGTGACTTTAAGCTCTAGTCTAAATCAAAACGGTGTCGAGGATACCAATGTGGTTAAGGAAAAATTTTTTTTTAACACTGGACCCTCTCAAGTCAGGGAGGGTATGGTAAATGGTAGAGTAACTAATGTTAGTAAAGTATTTAATGATAATTCTGACTTTTCTATGATTTTACTCAATGTCCAATCTTTAAGAAACAAATGTGATGACTTGTTTGCATTTCTAGAGTTTAATAATTTTCCGGATTTGGTTCTTATCACAGAGCATTGGTTGAAGCCCAATGAATGTTTCTGTGTACCGAACTATATCCCAGTATCTATTTACTGTAGGGATACTTCATTACATGGTGGTACCCTGATTTTGTGTAAAAAAACATCTTATTTTATTGACAGTTTAGCTTGTGTTGACAAATATAACAATCTCTTGGAAGAAAATTATTTTGAATTTTCTGCTTGTTTTTCTAAGCAACTCAAACTTTATATTCTCTGTATTTATCGTCCCCCTTCTAATCAAATTGTTGAGTTCTTGTCAAAACTTGATATTATTTTGTCTCAAATCCCATCTGGCTATAAGCTGGTTGTATCCGGGGATTTCAACATTAACTTTCAGGACAAAAATTCAGTAAACACTATTCTACTTTCTAACTTACTGTCATCACATGGTTTAGTA
Organism: Kuschelorhynchus macadamiae; assembly: GCA_030620095.1. Classification (NCBI taxonomy): domain Eukaryota; kingdom Metazoa; phylum Arthropoda; class Insecta; order Coleoptera; family Curculionidae; genus Kuschelorhynchus; species Kuschelorhynchus macadamiae. The sequence goes on along the minus strand of JAUTXW010005323.1, from coordinate 1,228,009 downwards.
ATGCATATTAACACTCCAACTCGCTTGACCAAAACCTCGGCGACCACCATTGACTACTTGTGTTCTAATTTAGATGTATTATCATGTTGTGTAGTAAATGCAGGTCTTTCTGATCACGAGGCTGTTAGTTGCAGTTTAAGTGTTGGTAGACCCAGGATTAAATCAAAATATAGACACGGTCGAGTTTTTAACAAAGCCGGTTTTGAAAATTTTCATAAATTGGCTCTTAATGTGAATTGGCTTGGTATGGCCCGTTCTCCTGATCCATTTGCTGCCTTTCATGTTACTTTGTTGGACATCTTTAATCGAGCTTTTCCTAAGCGTTTGCTAAAATATAAAAATAACACACATAAATCCTGGCTTACAAAAGGCTTACGGGTATCGTCTAAAAATTTACGGTCACTCAATTACCTGAAAAAATTTTTCAAGGACGCAAAATTTGTATCATATTGCAATTTATATAGTAAAATTTACCGCAAGGTCGTCAGAATGGCCAAGGAACTGCACTACAACGACAGACTTCAGGCTGCTAAAAATCGGCTGAGGGATAGTTGGGTTATCATTAATGATCTGCGCAACAAATCTAGTAGTAGAGATCGTGAATTTGACATTGAACCTAATGTGTTTAATAATTATTACTGCAGTATTGCAGGTAAACTTACTCAGAACTTGCTCTCGTCTGTGGATCCACTGTCTTACTTTGACGGTTTTTCTATGCCTGGGTCATTCTCCTTTTTTGAGACTGACGTGGACGAGGTCAAAGCTGCCTTGCGTGATATCAAAAACAAAAAGTCATCTGGAGAAGATGAAATATCTGCCGGGGTGCTTCTGGGTTTACCAGATTGCGCGTTGGAGACTTTAGCGGCAGCTATGAACAATTCATGGGCCCGAGGAGTGTTCCCATCCTTTATGAAATCCGCTATGGTCATTCCACTGCACAAGGGGGGTGAACTAACTGAACCGTCAAACTTTCGCCCCATTAGCTTACTCTCCTCTCTTTCCAAAGTCTTTGAAAAAGTTGTTAAAAAGAGAGTATGGAATTACTTGGAATCCTTCAACTTAATTACTCCAAAGCAATATGGATTTCAGAGCTCTAAGGGAACTCATGATGCCATCTTTGATTTCCTGGAGACAGTGTACCTATGTCTGAATCGGGGAGAGTTTGCGGCGGCGGTTTTCTGTGATCTATCAAAAGCCTTTGACTGCGTGGATCATAGAATACTGCTGTCAAAGCTTGAGCTTTACGGATTTAGAGGTAATGCTCTTGCCTGGTTCCAGTCTTACCTTTCCGATCGCAGTCAGTCTGTTGTTGTTTCTGGTGTGCAATCATCACCCTACCACATCAACTGTGGCGTTCCTCAGGGATCAGTCCTTGGACCTGTCCTATTCTTATTGTATATTAACGATCTTGTGCGTGTTCAGATTTCCGGCGATTTTACGCTTTTTGCGGACGATACGTCCATTGTATGGCATCACAGGGACTATATGAAACTAAGAAATAATATTTTATCTGACATTAACAATATTAAACAATGGTGCGACTCAAACCGACTTTCCTTTAATGTTACAAAAACAAACGTGGTGGGATTTCGGTGTGACATGCAGGGCTTAAATCTGGATGGAGACCCTCTTAAGGAGGAAAACGTGAATAAATTTTTGGGAGTTTTTATAGACGGTGATCTTCGCTTTGAAGACCACATACTAAGGTTGAGTGGGAGACTATCGTCTGCTTGTTTTGCAATTAAGATTGCTAGGAGTGAGCTCGGTCCGGCGCTGGCGCGATCAGTCTACTTTGCATTATTCGAATCACATCTTAGGTACGGCATTCCGTTTTGGGGCGCCAGTAGCCAGTTTCTTTTAAATATCGTTTTTTTACTGCAGAAGAAGGCCGTTCGTTTCATCGCTAAGGCCATCCAAAGGGAGTCGTGCAGACCTCATTTTCAATCGCTGAGAATTCTCACACTCACCTCTCTATTCATACTTGAAATTTCTACCCTGGTATTTAAAAACATAAATAACGTTCAAATCCCGTCATCTAGACCCGATACTAGACAAGCCTCTCATCTTCCCCTTCCTATACCAACTAGGGAATTTACAAAAAGGTCTTTTATCTACGAGGGTAAAAAAATATTCAACCATCTGCCAATTCACATTAGAAATGCCAGCTCACTTAGGATTTTCAGAAGAACCTTAAAGAACGTACTTCTAAAAAAAGTATATTATAACCTGGGTGAGTTTTATGCAGATAGGCTAATTTAAAAGATGTCAATTGTTTTTTTTTTTTTGTTTGGCTTGGTTTGACTGCTGATTTTCTTACATTATTTAAATGTCTAATTTTAATTATATAACTTATTAACTTTCATATATTGAACCTATGTAGATGTTTTAATGTGTCTTTTTATGTTTTTATTTATTGTGTGTTTACCTTGACTGTTTTTTTAAATTTTTTGTATTTTTATAATTTGACACCCATGAATGCAATGATTTGTTTATTTCAACATGGGTTCTAACTCATGCTGGTTTGGTGTTATTTTATTTGTTTTTTTTCTTTCTTTATTGTTATTTTAGATTTTATTTGCTAGAATTAGCATGCTTTGTCAATAGAATCATTTATATTCTTGACAATAAAGTACATTTTGATTTGATTTGATTTGTTAATAACTGCCCAAGCAGCTATCCCAGTATTAAGTTTATTTTTCAACACCCTATATAATAATGTGGTAATGTAGTACGTTATTAAATTTCAATAAAAGCCATGTTTTTCTCACTTTAAAAAAAATTGAGCTTACCTGCTGAACTACTTGGTATAACCCCTGTATATTGTAGCGTTATTCAATTTAAATATGAACCTACATAGTAAATAAAAAATATATCATTAAAAAATAAGTATACACTGTTTAATATCAATGATTTCTTTAAAATCAATAATTTAAGCCATCTCTAAAGTAAATTGTTTAATCTGATTTCGATACACCCTGTAAAAATGCTTCTGGAATTTACCATAACCCTACATTTTATGTATTATAACTTGTCTTCTAATATTAAATACATTTTGTCTGTTTTCTATTGTTGCAGTTTATATAAATGATATTTTCCAACATTGGATGTAAATGGCCCCAATGTATCAATTACATAGTCATTTGTTTTAAATTTTTCCTGTTTTTCTATTTCCATGTAATCTGTTTTTATGTTATCTGTTGTTTATGTTGATATTTATGTTACTCAAGAAGTTTGTTTCTAATATTAATTTTCAATAATGGTTTTAAATTTAAGATTTAGCAATAGAATAAAATTAGGACTATAGTTACACAAATAGAAATATTATCCATTTCATGGCCTCCTATAGTTTTTTTTGAGCATGCAGCATCACAATTAAATACATAATTCCCAGGCAACATGATGCTTGGGATATAGTGATGGTCTAAGAACAAATTTAAAATAATAATATTCTTAATGCAATGATTTTTTTTTCTTTTTCTTTCATTGTTAACTTGTAAGTTAATTCATAACTTCAACTCCCTATCAAGGGTGAGTTCTACTTTAAAACATTGTTTTTAGGTAATTTAAAACATTTCGTTTTTAGTAATAGTTCTTAAGGTCTGTCATTTAGTATTAGTCTAAGGAGATCATTTTTTTTTTTGTTATTCAGGCTTTACGAAGAAAATACCAAGAACAAAAAATGGCTAAAATTCGGGCTCTAACAATCAGCAAACTAAGCGAGAAAACCACCAACAAAACTCTAGTCAAAACCAATACAGTACAGAAAACCGAAACTGTTACCAAAAAGAATAACACTCTCCAAAAGACTAAAGTGATAGCAACCAAGCACGTAAAAGTTACCACCCAAACTCTGAAAACAAAAGTAAAGCCGAAAATGTGTCTGAGAAGTTTTAGAGGAAAGTTTGTACAAAAAGAGCTTCCCTTCAGGCCCCGAAGAGCTGAAGGAGAGACGATCAGAAAGAGACCAGACATTAAAAAAGTTATTAGGACAAGCAGAAACAGCAACAAGGTCGAGGGGGAGACTGTCACGACCACGACGAAAATCAGCCGCCTCCCGCAAAGAACTATAAAAAGGTTAGCTGAACTGAAACAGCCATTGAAAGCACGATTAACCAAATCAGAATATGTGGGGTCTGTGTGTAAAGGTCCTGCAACTGTAGTAGCAACTTCAATAAAACGACCTCAAATTAAAAGAAGAATTCTCTTGCCCACGTCCATAGTGACAACAATTGTAAAACCAAAGTTGAGATCTACAACCATGAAAAAAACGGTTATATCACGAAAAAAGGCGCAGCAACGTCTTAGAGCCAGCATTAGCAAAATTAATCGCCCAGAAAGGACCGCTGACGCAGTCGTTAAAGAAATGCCCGACCTAGTGAAAAAAGAAAGTTCGAAAAAATCTATCCAAGGGAAGATTAGCCTGAAGAAAGGTTCAGTTGAAGAAACTTCAAAAAAACATGCTGCACAAGATGCTTCCCAAAAACCATCTCCTGAAATTAGAAGGCTTACTAGGAGGGATTCTGACCTGACAAATAAAAGTGATAAGCAGTCAGAAAAAAATGACACAAAGAAGGAAATCACTAAGAATTTTGAAGTCAAGAAAGAGGTTAAAATCGCCGAGACTGGTGCTAAAAAAACGGTAAGTGTGTCATTAAACTTTAAACGATGTTTTCTAGACTATTAATGGGTATGCCTTATTTGGTACAAAATGTTTATTTGGTGGGGTAAAATGTAATTATTAACTATAGACGTTGTGGCTTTAAAAAGAAATAAAAACAACATTTTAAGCGCCAATTTATATGGAGTATATGGGCAGTACAGACCGTCAGATCTGGGCGTAGTTAAATACTAAAGTAGTTTAACTACTCAGTTTACTTAGGAAAAGTAGTTGTACACAAAATACTTCTACATTTCAAAGCAGTTATACTCAAATACTTTTTTTTTCGAAATACTCTAAAAAAATAGTTAAATCTGATGTTCAATTCCTTTTCAGAATCAAGTTACTTTTAACAATATTTTAGTTACATTGTAGTTGCCCATTAACTGACAATTCTTTCAAAATAGTTTTCCACAATGCTTTTGAGGATTGTACTAGATCTTTAAAAACAAAAGTACTTCACTAGATGTTGAAAAACAGAGATCTTGAGAAACAGAGACTTTGAAAATCTAAGGTTTTGAAAAACAGAGGTCTTGAAAAACAGAGATCTTGAAAGAGAGGGAGAAAGAGAGAGAGAAGGAAGACAGATAAAGTTTAACAAACATTTTTCTTTGCGAAACCGCAGGGTTTTTGGCCATTTCGGTCCTCATTTACAGTTGATCTATAAATATGACACCACAATCATAGTTTAGTTATGATCAATAGTAAGACTTCTAACACCCAGATTCACTAAAAAGGTTTAAATTTAGACCAGATCTAACTTGACAGTTATAGGTTTAAGGTGACATTTTCAACAATTGAACAAATATATTTTCTAAATGACATAATTACAAACTGATAGAGACATAAGCCTAACATAACTGGCGAACTGAGAGTTTTAACTACCATGGAAACTAGACCTGGACTAACTGTTAAACGTTTTTAGTGAATACAGGGAAAATGTTTAGACATGGCTATTGTACAGGGTGTCCCGTTTTCGTTGTTACGTAAATACAGTGTGAACTTAAAAATATTGCATTTTTGGGCCACCCTCGTATTTAGGTTGTTGTTTAATTTATCGGAAAGGTAAAAACTGGCCCTGATACAGTTTTTAACGTAGAATCCAGTGGCGTAGTCAAATTTTTTATGTGAGCTGTCGTTTTTGAGATATAATACAAACTTATAATTTTTTAAATGGGACACCCCATACATATTTATTTTATATTTTTCGGTTCACAATAAGCTTCTCAAAAAAAATATATATAATAGTATATACTTTTTTATTCGAATCGCCCAGTAAATTGCGTTTTTTTAAAGATAGACTCAGTTTTTGGTAGTAGGCTGAGATTGCTTACAAAACAAATGAATTTTTCAGGTATATTTTATTAATAGTAACAAGGATTTTTAAAAAAATTCTACAATAATTTATTACCTTGTATTTTCTTGTTTTATACTATTTTTACAAGAAATGATCAAATTTTAGCAATTTAATAATTCAATAATTATAATGTAAAATGTAAGTAGATTTGTAATAACTATCATAGCATTATTTATCTCACATCTCGGTTTTATAATAAAAAAAATTATTATTAACTTTTTTTTTCGCTGCTAAATCTTTGATTCCTTCAATCTTGAAAAGTATTATGAATTGAATAAAATGAAAATGTTAATAATTCTACCTCTAAACAGCAATTAACAACAACAAGAACAACGAAAAGTAATCCTACCCCTAAAGATCACACTAAAATAAACAAAATCTATACCCTAAAGATATTGCTTGAAATGATGTCCATTTTGGCTTACACAAAGCCTACATAATTTCCATATTCTTCTTAAGGCATTGAAAATACTAACCGGTCGTTGTTGCATTTCATTGAACGCCCTTCTTGTGGTGTTTGTTAAATCGACTAAGGTGTCATGTCTTGTCCTATATATTTTGTTTTCTAAAGTACCCCACAGGAAATTATCCAAAACCGAGAGATCTAGCGATCTCGCCGGCCATCTTACAGGACCATTGGTCCCTATCCATTTTCCAAAAACTGCCTTATTCTACCGGAATTATGCGCAAAAAATGCTGTTATGGTACAGGTAGGTTATTTTCCTGCATCAATAGGATCCTGTGAACAGTCCTCTAAGTAAGCCAAGAACCAGTTTAGAGAGCCCTGATCAAAGCGCAGACCTCTCGGTGTGGCCAATAAAAGCCTGTGATTCACCAAGTCAAATTTTTTAGTGTAGTCTACGAGGACAAACATAAATTAGCAGCTTTTCACAGTATAATCCATGTACTGATTTGCATCCCATTATCAGAAGAAAGTTTTAATGATGAGCTTAATTTAATTAACAAATTGCAGTTAATAATGGCTACCCAGTTTTAATAGTAAAACAAAAAAAAACGAGTTTAAGGCATAAAACTATTAATAAAATACACCCAATCTTAGAGATGATAATACATTTTTTAAAATAATACCATACTGCCGAGAGCCCTCTTTAAAAATTAAATGTTGTGCTTAACAGGAAGAATGTAAAAATCACTTTTAAAACTAACAGTTTTCTGGGAAAATTTCTGAAAAACACAAAACCCAAAAGTAATAGAGATGAAAATTCAGGTTCTATCAGTTAACATGTGGTTCATGCCAAAAACATACATTGGACGCACAATGGGTTAAACGTCGATTCTAGCAAATAGAAATGTAACTTTAATTTGAAAAATATTTGATATCAATGTATTTGCATTTTTATAACCTTAAATATATAATAAAACTTACAGAAATGTTAAATTAATATTTCTTGTGATTATACATACAAAGTGTCCCAAATTTAGTACTTTACATGGGAAATTCGGAAATTTCAGGAATACAACGTACAAAGCGATATAAACTGTAGAACTGCAATGCAACTAGCTGCAATTCAATGGTTGATAATAATAACGTTGAAATTTGATAGTCTGAAAACCCTACAAGTTGAAGAAACAAGATTTTGCTTTAACAACGTGGTATTATAATTAGCAGGGTTGAAACCCACAACTTTCGCTGCATTTTATTATTTATATACATCACTAAGGAAATTAATGTGCAACTAAACACAATATTAAAAAAGGGCAATTTCGGACAAAAATTAATATAACTAACTAAATAAAATGAACTAGCCTGCATCAAAGAATATATTATATATAGAAAATACGTTTATGTAATTACTCACTATCAGAGTCATCAGACAACTCGCTTGAAATTGGGAAAGCAGGCAGAGCAGGGTCAGATAATAATCTTATAACAATATTGTCAAGAGGCTCTCGATAGGAACGAACGGTAAAATTAGATTTAGATATACTAGATATGAATGGATCTGAAAAAAATAATGTATGAAATAAATCTGTCATTGTTTTTTCGCGAGAAAATTTTCGGGTGTTAAACACGCGATATTTTTTAAAATCCTTGTTCCTAGATTCGAGAGCCTCCTCTGAAAACATTCCTATAGGAATATCGGCTGCTTTGATAATGTCAGCTCCATGGATCAGTATTTTATTATACATATGGATGGCATGTAGTACAACGAATCGAGTTCCACATATTTTTCGGCAGTCTCTCTCTCATAAACTCTAATGTTTGTGCCTCTATGTTTACAGCATATCTAGAAGACATTGTTCATAAAATTACCGAAAACCGTTCTATTAGGTTCGCGTCAATACCAGTAATTGAAGCTGCGAGAGAAGGCTGTCGAAAAAATCGTCTGGCGGTATTACCATGTCTTTGCGGCCCTGAACTATTATCTTCTCTGCACTTTCCCGAATTTGCCATTTTTTACAGTAAGACGATAAGATATGTGGAGCAATGTCTCTAAACATCTTATCCACGCATGTAGGGTGGACACTCCAAAATCCAGATTTTCAACCTTAGAGGCAAGCATTTACATTTTATTTAGTTGGTTCATAATTTTAGGAGTTGCTCCACAAATACCACATGTTTTGCGTTGATGACTCTGTAATTACTCCAAATATCTTACCGTCTATCATAGTTAACTTAAACTTATGATTAACACTAACTTCCTATTCTTCGATAATTACTTTGGTAGGTGTAATGTTGTTTATTTGATCTTCAGTATTTTTTATTTCCTTTTTAGATAGCTCAGTTGTCTCTTTTTCGAACAAAATTTTAAGTGGTCTGCAAAATCTTGTTGATGAAGGCCGGGGGTTATTCCACAATATTTGGTTTTTATTAGTTTGCGTTTGTAGAGGCACAAGACATACAGAAAATAAATAAGAATCTGTTCTAGATTCGCTTCCTTCACTAGTAAACTTCTGTTTATAAGTAGAGTGACCTGCACTTCCATCGCAGCCCCACTTGTAGATAAGAGTAACACCATTTTTTACCTCGGAAATATTATGCTTTAATACATTTTTCTGAAGCAACACAAGCCTTTGCGTGGTATGGTTGACTAAGGCTTGTAATTTAACTTCTCCACTTATGTCAGAAATTAATATGTATTCTCCATCTGGATAACAGTCCTCTTTGGCCTTTTTAGTTACGTAATAGGAAGGGTATATATTGGCATTTCGCTCTTTAGCACCCGCCTGCATTAGGATGTAGGATTTTTTTTGTAAAATGTCCGTCTACGTATAATGCAAGTGCCTCTTCAGGTTTTTTTATTTCAGTTGCTTTTTGGGAATGTTTAGAAACTGTTTGTACTAATTCGGCTGCATCCCTTAGGCCAGATATTCGCAGGCTAGTAGAACTAGCAAACATCAGCTGTTCCGTAGTGAATTTCTCCAAGAGTGGTACAATTTTTTGTCTCTTTGCCTGAATGATGGTCTACCGAGCTTTACTGAAAAATGCTCTGGAGTGTATTCAACCGTGAAAACAATAGTTTCATCTAGCCAACGCTGATGACGTGACAAAAATGTTTTTAACGTCCTATGACAATCCTTCCATTTTTCACTCAACTTACTATTAAAATCTTTTATTAATTTCTTAACATTAAGGAATTTTAAATTATCGTCATTATCATTAATCTGTAATTTATCTATGACATAAGACAAAACAGCGGAATTTTTCTTATCCAGAGGTTTCAGAGGTCCATACTTCAAAAAGTTCTTTTCTTGGTATAGACATCTCAACTAAAACAACGAAATATCTTACTTGTCGGCAAGTTTCGGCAAATAAGTTTTGCTTGAAAATATACAAAAAAAAAAGAATCAATTTGGATCTAGCTGGATCTGACCTTAGCGAGACCTTTAAATATGACAAAAGTTACATGAAATTGAGACCAACAGCTCACTTTAACAAAGTAGATTGTATTTGGAATTTACCAATGGAAATATATATATATATATATATTCTATTAAAAAAGTATACTTGAATGTCAAATATGTCTTCAAGTAACTAAAATGAAAAATATAAAACTGACCTACCACCACTACCCTTCTTATTGAATGAAAAACAACCATAGTAAAACTTAAAAACTTAATTTTGACAGAAACTTATACTTGCTGTCAAACTATGGAACGCTTGCCAGCGCTGCCGCTTATTTTTTGTTTTGTTACGTGTCAAACAAGGCCTTGACAACGAAATCACGGCTTACTTATATGAAGTGGACTATGTTAATTAACGACCAAATGGATCTTAACAATTTTCCTTTACTCAACATTTTCTGAAATTCCAAATATTGTTACTAGATAATTGTGAAGTATAGTGGGATCCAGAACTATGAAATCAAAACCAAAATTATATTTTTTTTGTTTATATTGTTTATTTCCATAGCCAACTGCTCAAAAGCTGATATTTTATAGCCAGTAATTTTACAGTCTATAATGAAAATTGATTTTGAAACTTAAATAACTCGAAAACGGCTAAACCAAATGTTAACTTATATTATATATTTGGAATTAGAAAAAAAAAGATCTTTTATTTTAGGCAAAAATTTACAGGGCATTCTATTAAAAAAATTGTACTTTTTGTCGTTCCTCGTATATATGAAAAATTATTGGGAATTACAATGCAGATTTATAACGTAAAAAAAATCCTCTGTATGTCGGCATTTTTATTTTTTTTTGTACGACAAAAAATAAAAAAGTTACGTGGGGTGCCAGTTTATACAAAGTCACCCGGTACATTATTGGTGATAAATATCCATATCGTACCGACGCCCTGCTTCATGGATTCCAGTTTTGCATTTTTTAGTTGAATACATAAAGTACAAAGATATCAGTCGCCAAAAATTCTGTTTTAGTATGGATCCTTTGTGGTTTGGTACTGTTAAGTTAGGTGTATGTATCGTTCCCATGTGATTTTTAGTTTTTTTTTGGGTGTGTTTAATTTTATGTATTAATTCTCCCCATTTTCGTATGTTCGATTTTCATTTAGATTTGTAAGGTCTTTTTTGACTATTTGTGCCTTTTCTGTTCTTTACAAACCCTTGACAAAGTCTCAATAAAGTAGATGAAACGTTGGAAAGAATATAATTAAATATACTTCACACTTATTCAATTTATAAAGGACGCTACAAGATTTAAAAATTGTTACTAGAGTTAAAGTATGATAGTTAAAAAAAACCCAGCTTTTGTACCTTAGGACATTGTTAATATCAAATGTAGAGTTCTTTTTAAAATTAGTATTAATTAAAATTACCAGACATAGCTACAGTGTTAGCCAAACGCGTTGTATAAAAATTCATTTTATGGAATTATCTAATTAATATACAGGGTGTCCCGGATTGCAGTGTTCAAACTTTAACAGCGCATTCTGCATTCAAAATAAGCCCTAATTTTCTATATAAACATATATCGGCAAATGCTTCGTTTTCGAAATACAGGGTGTTATAGTTTTAAGAAAAAAATTGTTTTTTAGTCATAACTTTTTTATTACTTGAGATATTGTTAATAAATTTGGTAAACAGCCTTGGAGTAACAAAAGGCATTTTTTGATTTGAAATATTTTTTAATTCTTCATTAGTGGCGTCCGTACGGAATTTTTTATTGAATATTCTTGAAGAAAAAATGGTACTCTACTGCTTTTTCTGAAAACAAAAATCATTCCTAAAATCCCCACTCAGTTTGTAGCAAATTTGATCCCTTGTCTTTTTTTCGTGCGGTGTAAGGATTTCGAGTAAAAAACTAAAAACCATTTTTATGTATGGCACAGTTAAAATTTCCATTATTGTTAATTTCAGTAGCAAAACCTTTAAGGTGGGATTGTAACAGCAACTTTTTAAAATTATTTGGTTTCCGATATTTATTTCATGCATTCCGGGTGAGTTCATAATTTCTGAAAAACGTATGTAGGGTTTCTAAAATAAAAGCTTGTCTGACAACTAAGGAGAGATGACGTCATCGAACTGTTGTAATGGAGATTTGCATTATGTTTGGGTTATCAGGGTGACATCGCAGAAGTTAGCAGGCAACCTATTAAAATCTAATGTCCTTGGTACTTACCATCATTCCTTCATTGTCGACTCTTGGTATGCCATGATTGCATTTTTGTGATAATTGAAGAATTGCTAGGTCGTCTTTAAAGTATGACAGATGAGTTTATAATTCTAAAATCGTCGATTCATTTTGTAAAACGGTAATTAGAATTAATTCAATTTTGAAGATGATACTTCATTTTACAGAAACTACTCTTTATTAACTAAGTTCGTAATTAATTTTACAAAAACTAGAATTCATAACTTTTATTAACTAAGATCGTGAAAAAAAAAATCATTAAGGATTAATGTGGGCCTTACAATTCACAATAATTGCTCAAAATGAGCTCCTGTAACTTCGACACATTTTCGGCATCTGCTCTTAACTGTGTCAGTGGCATGGCGTATAAAATTCGTAATGGCTCGCAAAGTTTCACAGGCTTGCTCTATCCTTAGAATCAGTTCTTCTCTTGTATGAACTGGTCTGGAATAAACTAAATAACCCACACAAAGAAGTCGACAGGTGTGAGGTCAGGGGAACGTGGTGGCCAGGCGTAGCTCCTAATCGTCCAATCCACCGTTCTGGATAACTATTATTTAACCACTCGCGATTTACAAGTGCAAAATGCGCGGGAGCCCCGTCCATTTGAATCCAGAATTCGTTTCTAAGATTTAGAGGAATATTTTCTAGATATTGAAATAACTCATTTTGCAGAAAATCATTAAATAACTGTCCATCTAGGCGTGGTGGTAGAATATGGGGCCCGCAAAAAATTTCATTTATTACACCACACCAAACATTAACAGAAAATTCTTGCTGAAATGCTCTAGTTCGTACAACACGTGGATTGTCATGGCTCCAGATTCGTAAATTATGGAGATTTACTGAGCCGCTTCGGGTAAATGTGGCTTCATCAGTCCATAAGTTTTTTTTTCAGAAGTTCTCGTCTTCCTCTATTTGGCGCAAAAACCAATTGCAAAAACTGACACGTTTTTCGGCATCACCAAGTTGTAAGTTTTGAACTGGCTGCATCTGAAATGGCTTCCTGTGATCTTTCCTCAAAACGCGATGAACCTTAGTTTTAGAAACAAAAACTGCGTTGCGTAAATTATGAGCTGCTCTTCGTAGGCTTAATGTCCTATCGTTGTCAAACTTATTTAAAATTACGTTTCGATATTGTTCATTTCTCCTACCTTCGGATTCTTTTTGAGTCTAAAATTCCTAAACATTAAATGCGTTTTAATGAAAACTTGTTTGCAAGGTAATCTTCTATTTGGAAATCTTCGTTGGTATTCCCGTACTGCTGCATTTGCATTTCCATTACAGAAACCATAAACGAAATGAATATCAGCATACTCAAAGTTACTGTTTGTATAAACTGTAATGTACCTGACATTTATTTACTCTAAAAACTCAAATGTCACACTTTAAAGACGAAACTAGCAATTGTTCAATTGTCACAAAATGCAATCATGGCATACCAAGATGTTAAAGGTTTTGCCACCGAAATAATTAACAATAATGGAAATTTTAACTACGCCATACATAAAAATAGTTTTTAGTTTTTAACTCGAAATCCTTGCATCGCACGAAAAAAAGGCAAGGGATCAAATTTGCTCCAAACTGAGTGGGGATTTTAGGAATGATTTTTGTTTTCAGAAAAAGCAGTAGCGTACCATTTTTTCGTCAAGAATATTCAATAAAAAATCCTGTACGGACGCCACTGATAAAGAATTAAAAAATATTTCAAATCAAAAAATGCCTTTTGTTACTCAAAAGCTGTTTACCAAATTTAATAACAATATCTCAAGTACTAAAAAAGTTATGACTAAAAAACTATTTTTTTCTCAAAACTTTAACACCCTGTATTTCGGAAACGAAGCATTTGCCGATATATGTTTATATAGAAAATTAGGGCTTATTTTGAATGCAGAATGCGCTGTTAAAGTTTGGACACTGCAATTCGGGACACCCTGTATTAGTATTTTACTTTGTGTAATGGAATTCCATCAAGTAACAGCCACTAATGTTCAATATATGTATAATTTCGTCTGCCCATAGATTTATTGTAGTTGATGCTATTTCCATAAACTAAAGTTATAATTCTGACTAATTGCATATAATATTTGATAGGTTAAGAAAAATGTGAATCTAAAAAGGGAGTTCAATCTGAAAAGCAGCACAAAGGACATCAAGAAAAACGTGGCTCTTCAAAAAACAAGTGACACCATCTTAGAAAAACATAGTTCTGGACAGAGGATAACTCGTGACTACAAAACCATGGAAATGACAGTCAAAAAAGTGGTAACTAGAAAATCGGAGGATGTTAAACATAACGAAAAACCTTCAGACAAAAATGCTGCAAAGGAAAAGAAAAATGTTCCAAAGGTTAGTGTTGCCAAAGGGGAACCTCCAGTAGATACTCCAACTGAACATGCCAAGAAGGTAACAAGAAGTCCTAGTAATCTATCGGGTCATGTTTCGAAAAAACCCGATAAGCCTTTGGCAAATGCTAAAAAAAGTTTACGAACGTCTCTTTCTAAAAATACCACAGATGTTTGTGGAGAAGCGCCAACACCCAGTTCTTTAAAGACTGTTAAGAATGTTGTTACTAAAGAGGCGATTGTACCAAAAGACACTGTTAAGCCTGAAACTTCTAAAACCTTGCAGGCTACAGAAATAGGTTCAAAGGAACGGAGTAAAAAGAAACCTATCTCTAAAAACATTGTAGATGAAGAACCTGTGAAAAATGTCCCCGGGAAAGCTGCTCAAAAAGACACTAGCGAGGAAGCATCTAGAAGAGTTACTAGAGAATCTGCTTCAAAAGCTACTAAAGACTCGGCTTTAAAACAAACAAATAAAGACGCTGCTCTAAAACAAGCAAATAAAGAGTCAACTCTAAAACATATAGCTAAAGACGCCACTTTAATAGTAAAATCTCCCATAGAAGATCTTGCTGCTAAAAAATCGAAAGAATACGTTAAGAAAGAAGTGGTAAAGAAAGGAGATCATGATATTTCAAAAAAAATCAAAAGCCTTGTGGATAATGCATTAAAAGAAGAAAATACTTTGTCAAAGAAAGTAAATGCGGAATTATTAAAGCCCAGTCAAATAGAAAATACTGCAGTAGTCCAAACTGTAGAAGAAGTGACAGCCAGTAAACCTAAAGACATTCTAAAGGTCAATTGTTCGGAGTCAGACAAGACTGCATCTGTTAAAGAATGTGCTAAAGTATCAAAGAAAGTGCATAAAGAAGAGTTACCAAAAGAAATTCAGAAAGAGGAGATATCTGAGGACATCCAGAAGAAAAGTATATCTAAGAATTTAGATATTAAGGAAATATTAGATACTCCAAATGAAGCAGTGAATAATATGGATGAAAAACCAGCAGTTCAAAATATTGAAATATTGTTCACAAAGGATAAGAAGCAAGAGTTAGAGGAACCATTGCCGCCAAAGAAAGAAATTAAAGAGTCTGAACCAGATACAAAGCTAACGGATATCCCATTGAAGAAACTGGCTAAAGAAGATGCAAAGAAAGCTGTCAAGCAAGAAGTGACATCCAAAAAAGCTACGAAAGAACCGCTATCTCCTAAAAAAGAAGAAAACTTAAAACGTAAAACCCTTGTGAAGCGGGATGAATCTGAGCAAATCATTTCCATTGCATCGTCAAGACCTACCAGAAAGACTAAAGAAGCAGCAACCATATACATGGAAATTTTGAGTCACAAGCTTGTAAATGAAAGTACTATTGATGATGACAATGTTTCTATCGATAGTTTTCCCGAGCTGCCCAATGTGAAGAAAACCGAACAGAGAGAAATTGAACTGAAGGCGCAAGCTAAAACAAGTAAAGAAGAGGAAAAAATTGTTAAATATCTGCACATCACTGAGAATATCGAAGAAAAGAAGCTGATAAAACTGGCTAAAGTTGAAGAGAGCAGCAAGGAACTTTCAAAGCTTGATACAAAGCCTTTGGAATTATCCCATAACAAAGATGTGCCAAAAGAATTGGCAGAAGCCATCGCGTTTGATATTGCAGACACACCAACATTACCTGTTAATGATAAATGTTCTAAAACTAATCCTCTACCCACTCAAACAAGGATTTCTAGCAGTTCAGACAAAGAAACCAACCCTCAGGATAAAGGTAATATTTCTCCATCTAATCCGTTGCTAGGTAAAAGGAAATCAAATCCAATGACAGTCGCTTCAGATGACGATTCGGATAATGAGGTTTTACAAGCGAAAATAAGGAAATCGGAGGCACAGAAGAGTTTATTGCTAGAAAAAGTCAATATAAAGACCCTGCCCGAGGAAAAAGACAGTCGACCAAGTACATTGGCAGATGAAGGAGCATCTACCAGGCGTCAGACTAGGCGTTGTACTCAACCAAGTAAAGAAAGCGATTGTGACTCTTCTGATGAATCATATCATATCGATATACGAGTTCCAAGGAAGAAAAAGGTTACCAGAAGCCGCAATCGGACTGCACTTGTAAGTGTGTTGGAGAAAAATGTCGACATTATTTTGGAGGCAGCCAGAGTCTTGGAAGGTGAAAAAACATTACCAATAGAGGTTATTGAAAAAGATAAGCCGGTTCCAGAGTTTCTTCCTGTCACGGTATCTGAAGAAAAACCTAGCCTAACTCCAAAACTCATTGAAAAATTGCCTGATATGAAAAAGCCAGAAATTCTTGTGAAGGACACAAAAAAATGCAATGAAAGTGATTCTGATGAGTCCACTACATCAGATATTAACTTGAAGAGCTTGCAAGTAAGACAGAGAAACAAAAAGCTTTCGAAGACGAAAAGCTCAAAATCATCAACGAAATCGGCTTTAGGGTTCAGTGATTCTGATGAGGAGCCTCTGGCCAAACTTACCACGAAGAGTGTAAGATCGGTTGTCGATGCTGCAAGTGAGTCCAAAAAGAAACCAGAAAAGCACAAAGCACCGCTCAGAAAAACAGCAGACAAAATTTTGACCGACTCCGCGGTTATAGAGCCGAAACCCAAAAGAGAATGTACCAAAAGACCATCCAATTATCTGCCAATGTTGTCGAGCAGTGATGAGGATGACGAACCTTTTTTTCACGGCTTCAATACTTCCAAAGAAGATCTGAATAAACCGACGGTTTTTGTGCAATCTTTGGCTCCTTCTTTGGACTTGTTGAGCAAGGATATAGGCAGAAAAGGCAAGGTGAACATGTCCAACGAGCAGATAGAGCAGTGGCTAAAAGATTCTGCATTAGCCGGCAGTAGTGTTGAAAAAGAAAACGACGCCATGTTGAAGTTCGGAGAAAAAATCCCCAGCGAGATACCCAAGTCGGAGATCGTTGTTCCGTCCAGCATTCCCGATTTGAAGCCGCTGGATTCCGTAGAGTCAACGTCAAAGTCACTCGAACCTCAGCCGGGCCCCAGCAAAGTGACTCTGCTCGATGATAAACCCAAGTTGGAAGTAAAATCGCCCTTAGCGGATCGCAAATGGATATTCAAGAAAGACAAGAAGGATTTACTGCCTAATAAAAATGCGTTTTCTCCGGAAAATGAATGCAGTGTTTACGCGTTTGGTGAAGACAATGAAGATATTGTTAGTACCCCGTTTAGAAGACCATCGAGAAGGCCCTCAAGTACTGCCACTTCGCGATCTGAGGACGAGCTGTCAAAAAATGATGATTCTTCAAAGCAAGGTAAATATAGTTTTTCTTGTTTTTGTTTCTGCTGCTGTTGGCACAGCTTAATAATAAAATTAAACTCCACATTTGTGCGCTTTTATACAGGGTGTTTCAAAACAAATGCGAAAAACTTAAAAGGGTAATAATAATAATAATAATAATAATAATAATATCTTTTATTGCCAACGAAATCTCAGTACAAGACAAAGCAACGTCAAGGAAAAAAAAAATGAAGAAAAAACAAATGATATGGTGCTATAGGCACACTTAATATCAAATACAATAATTAAAAATTTTGTGTATACATTTTAAAACCTTAATATTAAATAAAATTAACAAATAAATTAATAAATCAATAAGACACTAATAACATAATTAAACATTAAGTACAGGGTGTTCCAGCGAGGACTGAACAGGGACCTATTTTCGACCTTCCTTGTATTTTGGAAAAATTCAAAATAGCCAATCGATGTATTTTTTCTTGTAGAATCCAAAAATGTCATCGAAAAAATATTTGAACCAGAAACAAAAGAGTTACGCTATGCATCAGGTGTTTTTTAAATGGAATGTATCGTTTTTTATACGATTTTTGGAAAGAGTGATTTTTTTTATGTCCGTTCTGATTAAAAGATTTGATTTTGCGATAGCTGTTTATATTACGTTTTAATGTTTTATAAACTAAAATTTTAGCTTCACCTGTTTAAAATATACGATAGGTTGGTATAGGTGATCAAGGTAAAATGAGGTTTGAATGCTTTGTCAATAAAAATTGGCATTATTTTAATTATTGTCGAAGTCTTCACTTAAAAAATATATATTTGACTCTGATCGAAATGAAATACTCTTTGGACGAGAGACTACAGATTGTTATGCTATTTTACAAGTGCCAAGAAAATGCAAGAGAAGCAAGAAGAAGATTTATTGCAAATTTTCATAGAAATATATCCATCAATACAATTCTAAGGATAAAAAACCTATTTGAGGAAAATAAAACTTTACATGATAGAAAAAGAAATTCAATAAAAAATAATTATTAAATAATAAAATAAAACTACTAATAACATAAGTTTTCAATGTGACCGCCGTTTTTCTCGAAACAATATCGATAACCCCTTTGTAGCCTTTCTAAACTTGCTGTTACAATATGATTTTCCTGGTTAAGGCGGTTTATTTCATCGGCAATTTTTCCCATGATCTCTTGAATATTTTCGTTTCGTTGTCTGTATACGACGTTCTTCAAATGGCCCCAAAGAAATGTATCCAAAACTGAGAGGTCGGGGCTATTGGGCGGCCAAGCAAATGTTCCATTTCGCCCTATCCATTCGTTATGGCGCCGATTTAAAAATTGAACCACATCATGCACGGCATGAGGAGGCGCCCCATCATGTTGCCAAATTAAATTCTGATATTCTGCCAATGGTAAGTCTTCCAAAAAATGTTCAATTTCGTTTTCTAAAAACTCATAATATCTGTGCCCATTTAAAGTCCCGTTAAAAAATATTGGTCCCAAAATTTTATTGTTTTTTATCCCACACCAAACATGAATAGAATTCCTCCCTTGAAATTTAATAGTCTGGAACTTTTTTGGATTTTCAACGGCCCAGTGGTGACTATTATGTTGTTGAATACTCCCGATGTTGTGAAAGTAGCTTCGTCGGTCCACACAATATTTTTGAATAAATCAGGGTCTTCGTTTTCTTGCCGAATTACCATTTGAGAAACAAATTGGAAGCGAAGTTCTTTTTGTGCCGGTGTTAGGTGCTGAGGTGGAAGGATACGAAAAGGCCTAAATTTATGAATTTTCAGAGTCCTGTGAACAGTCCCTCCGGTAACTCTTCTGCGCCTTACACCGCCACCGTACTGAACTTCCCGAACTGCATCCGAAATAGATTTGGTTGGATTAACTTGAAAATAATTTATAATGGCCTGGTCTCGATTTGTTCTTCTTTGTATATTTCTTTTTCTATCATGTAAAGTTTTATTTTCCTCAAATAGGTTTTTTATCCTTAGAATTGTATTGATGGATATATTTCTATGAAAATTTGCAATAAATCTTCTTCTTGCTTCTCTTGCATTTTCTTGGCACTTGTAAAATAGCATTACAATCTGTAGTCTCTCGTCCAAAGAGTATTTCATTTCGATCAGAGTCAAATATATATTTTTTAGGTGAAGACTTCGACAATAATTAAAATAATGTCAATTTTTATTGATAAAGCATTCAAACGTCATTTTACCTTGATCACCTATACCAACCTATCGTATATTTTAAACAGGTGAAGCTAACATTTTAGTTTGTAAAACATTAAAATGTAATATAAACAGCTATCGCAAAATCAAATCTTTTAATCAGAACGGACATAAAAAAAATCACTCTTTCCAAAAATCGTATAAAAAACGATACATTCCATTTAAAAAACACCTGATGCATAGTTTTGCATTTGTTTCTAGTTCAAATATTTTTTCGATGATATTTTTGGATTCTACAAGAAAAAATACATCGATTGGCTATTTTGAATTTTTCCAAAATACAAGGAAGGTCGAAAATAGGTTCCTGTTCAGTCCTCGCTGGAACACCCTGTACATTCACAAACAGTTTAAAATAGTAGCTAAAAATCAAAATTAAAAGAATAAAAGCACTTACCCTGCAAGTAAAATATAACACTCTTTTTAAACTGATTCACACCCTCAATATGCCTTATATTATTTGGTAGTGACCTGTATGCCCCCACTGCACGATAGTAAGGACCTCTCTCAAAAAAAGCTGAGTTATGTGAGGGGATACTAAGACCTGCCCGGTTTCTAGTTACCATTGTCATTGAGTCTGAATAATAATCTGAGTTTACATTAAATAAATGTGGGTTCTTTTTGACAAACATAACTAAGGCTAAGAAATATAAACAAGGCACAGTCAGAAAATTCAGGTCACCAAAATGAGTCTTGCAAGAGGTTCGAGGGGTTAGTTTAAGAATACATCTGATGATACGTTTTTGTGTCTTGAGAATTTTGTTTGCGTGTTTTGAAGAGCCCCAAAACAAGATCCCATAATTTATTAGTGATTGGATACATGCAAAATAGAAAGTTCGGATGCTGTCTATAAAAAGTGAATCCCGTAGTCTGCGTATCAGTGCACACATACTGTTCAGACGACCCTGTAGTAAATTAATATGGTCCTCCCAGCTTAAGTTGGAGTCTATGACTACCCCCAAAAACTTGATGTTATTCACCAGCTGATATTGACCTGCTATTCAGTTTTACATAAAGGGAATAGCTCTGGTTTAGCTTGTTTTCAAATGTGATTAGTCCTGTCTTACCCGTGTTAAGTTGTAAAGGGTGTTACTTGAGTTCATTTTAAGGACAAAACTTCATATGAACATATGTCCTGAACCTCATAACTTTTGAGATACAGGGTGTTAAACGTTTCAGAAATTTTTTTTTTTTTATAATATTTGGCATACCATTCTAGATATCTTCGTGGAATTTGGTACACATTTTCTAAGCATCAAGACTCATTTTCTGGTGTAAAACGTTTTTTTTAATTTCTACCATTGGCGTCCATACTGGATTGGCATTGTATATATTTGAAAAAAAAAAAAGGTTCGCCACTGACATTTTTTAATTTGGATATTTTTTTGGATAGTCTAGACATTTTTACATAAAAATTATCTCTTGCGTTTTTCTTGTCAGATGTACCGTTTAAAAGTTATTTAGCAAAATGTTGGAATTTTTGGAGTTTTGTTAAGCAAATTGACTATGCATGAATGATCATTTTGCCAAATAACTTCTAAACCGTAGAAAGAATAAAAAGTTAGGGAGCAGAATAGGGAATTTGAATTTGATATTCCTTGTTCAAAATAAAGGACAGTTGGGGGGTTGAAATAGACTACCCTATTATTCTTGTTAACTAAATTTAAAGAAAAACTTACGCAATGACTTGGAATAAAATAAATTTGGATAGCTTGGTTTATTTAAAAACTTTTTTACCTCTTGTATTTTTTTTCATAAAACTTACCGATTTGAAATTAAAAAATAAAATGTAAATCATTATGTGTCGGGACGGGGAAATTTTATAGAAAAAGTGGGCCGCTTTAATTTTTTAGTGCGTTTCTAATATTACTTTATTTGACATTATTCGGTTAGTATAAATACAATATTTTACGAATAATTTAATCAAAAATTTGTTATCTGATTAATCAATGGAACAATAATGGTTCATTTCACGAATATAGAAATGACAGATATGCGTTTTATGTACGGTCGTGTAAACGAAAATTCCTTTTTATCCAATTTCCCCAGTTTATTTTAAATAATTCAGATGACTCTCTGTCAGCGAGCAGGGCATTATACAGCTCCCAGCTGCAGAATTTGAGTGAAAATAGGTGTATTCTTTGGAATTGCCTTTTTTAAAAGACCATACATCTATCACATCGAATTTTGATATTATTTTTTTTAAAGCTTGGCGATGTGTTTAGAAGCTGACTATTGGTATCTCTTCCCGACAAAACACAGTTAAAATAACCCGTCGAAATATTTTTTCATTTGCTTTAATCAGCAAACTAAATTCGGTGTTAAAGAAAATTTCCCTTGCTGTTCTATTTTGTGGACCACTTGGTACATATATACTTACAAGTGTATAGTCATTAAGTTTAAATGATATACCTTTGGATGACTCCAATAAAATAATATCACTGTAAATAAGACCATCTCTAATTAAAACTGCTGTTCTTTGTTTGTTTTCATTCACATTTACAATATAATTATAACCATATATAAATGAAAAATCTGTGAATGTCACTTCTTGCAAAAAAAGAATATTGATTGCAGTACTTAAAAGCATCACCAGTAAAGTATTACCTGCCAATGATGACATGGAGCATCTCTTTGTCATAGTGGTAACTAATGTCTACAAGTTCGTAATAGACACTGCCTATTTTCCCCCACGAAGTCCAGTGTTATCCTATCAGGTGTTCGTTGAGAGCCTGGAGAAGCTAACCCACAGTTACCCAGAAGCTCGATTGTGTTTGTTAGGTGACTTTAACCACCCACACGTCCAGCATACCTAAGAGAGACCTAATGAATATATATATATATATATATATATATATATATATATAATATATATATATATATATATATATATATATATATATATATATATATATATATATATATATATATATATATATATATATATATATATATATATATATATATATATATATATATATATATATATATATATATATATATATATATATATATATATATATATATATATATATATATATATTGTATGATATATATGTATATATATATATATATGTAAATATATGTATATATATATAAATATATGTATATATATATATATATATATATATATATATATATATATATATATATATACATATATATATATATATATATATATATATATATATAAAATCATTTATTGGATTATATATATATATATATATATATATATATATATATATATATATATATATATATATATATATATATATATATATATATATATATATATATATATATATATATATATATAAATATATGTATATATATATATGTATATATATATATATATATATATATATATATATAAATATATATATATATATATATATATATATATATATATATATATATATATATATATATATATATATATATATATATATATATATATATATATATATATATATATATATATATATATATATATATATATATATATATATATATATATATATATATATATATATATATATATATAACCATTTATATAAACCTTCAACAGGTAAAAAACCCACTTACAGGAAATAATAACAAAATTAAGTGGAAACAAAGAAAAAAAAATACAAAATAAATGTTTTGTGAGATACAACAATACTTAAATCTAAATATATATTACAGTACCTAAGTTGGTTGATCTAACATTTAATAAAAAATAGAAAATTAAGTAAGTAAATTACTGTTAATGGAAGAATACAGATCATGTATTAACAAAAGCACCTTAATGAGTGTTTGGATCACTCCAGATTTAAAAAGGAATAGATGAAGCTACTCAATGAGTCAAAGTGCAAATCGCATGCATGAGACACCGAGTTGAGGACTGAACACATAAAGTATACCGGGCTCCATCTAAAAATATTTGATCTGGCTGTGCTGAGATAGAACACCGAAGTATGCCTTGTTTCGAAGCCGGGAACGCGAAAATGCAACTCTCCAAGAAGAAATGGACAGTCAACCTTATTATGAGTGAGGCCATATATTAGTGTTAAGCTTTGAATTTTTCTTCTTGTTGCTAAGGATGATATATTAAATCTCTGCAAACGCTGACCGTGATCACAACCTCTTGGAGGGTAAGCACCATCTGCCCTAAAAGCTAAATACTTTAGAAAACGTCGCTGCAAGGCTTCTAAGGCCTGAACATGGTAATTATAAATAGGGTTCCAAACCACTGCGGCATACTCCAGCTTTGATCTTATTTTTACAGTTCCACATAAGAAATCCTAGTGTTTTGAAGGAAGTTGTAATTAGAGAATTTATATGGGGAATGAAGGTAAGTTTAGGGTCAAATTCAATGCCAAGATCTCAAAGAAAAGGCCACTGCCATATCCGGTCTGTCAAGCACCGTACCATCTAGAGCATACATCAAAAATGGGTTATTTCTGCGACTGAAGGTCATTACATAACATTTTGATAAATTTAATACAGGTTTATTGCTGAGACACCATTCATATACCAATGATAGATTTTTTTGTAGGTGATCACAATCTGATAGAGCCTGAATTTTAGTAAACAGCTTTAAGTCGTCTGCATATGCCAGTGTATGACTTATTCAGTTATATCAAGGAGATCATTAATAAAAATGAGAAAAAGTTTTGGGTAATCCCAAATTGGACCCCTGTGGTACACCAGAAGAGACATTATATGATGGTGATCTGAAGTGCTCATATTCGACAAACTGAGAACATTCTAATAGATAAGATTTGAACATTAGTAAGAGTTGTTGTGACATACCAAAGTTCTCCAGTTTATGGATCAAGATGTAGAGATCGATGTGTAATTGTCCCCTGGAATCCAGTGACTCGCAGTCTGGGACAAGGATGCCAGGTTGGTTTGTGCAAGAACGTGAATCTAGAAAGCCGTGTTGATGGGGAGAGAGAATTGCTTTTGAACCCTCTGAATATAACTGATCATACAGAACAATTTCACATAGTTTAGAAAAATTACAGAGTATCGAGATGGGTCTAAAATTTTGTATCAATGTTTTATCACCCTTCTTAAAAATAGATATGACTTTTGCTGTTTTCCAGGTATCCGGAAAAATGCCCTTATAAAGTATTAAATTAAAAACGTGTAGAAGTGGGACAGAAAGGACTCCCGCGCAATCTTTTACTATGAAACTGGGTATTTCGTCAACACCGGCTGTTAGTTTGTTTTTGAGTTTTTTGCTAGCTAGTATTATATCTTGAGAGGATATTGTGTGAATGCCTATCATATCGGAGTTTAACACAGGGGACTTAACATAGTTATTGGGAGAAGAAATAGTATAAACACTTTGGAAATAATTTGCAAATGCATTAACAATGCTTTGAGGATCTGTGTTTTCGTTGTCACCCTCCTTTATGGTACCAGGGATGCCGGTATGCCCTTTTTTACTTCGGACAAAATACCAAAAGGTGGAAGGATCAGTAATCATGTTCATCTCAGCGTTTCTTATATAATTTTTATATGCATTGTCTCTCTGAGCATGAATAAGACGTCTGAGCGAGCAGAGTCTCCGATAATGAACCGGCGTTTTTCTTTATGTGCTTTTTCTTTTTATGTTTATTGCATCCAGCCCCTTCTATATATTTTCTATTATATCATGCGAAAACCTGGATGGAAAGCGACGGTGGCGTTGCCGTTTTAGTGGAGTACAGACTTGAAAAATTGTATCCATTACTTGGTAAAGCTGCTGCACAGCATGTATTGACGTTCTGACTTTCCAGTATTGATGGTCATTCGGCCTCAAGAAGCAAGCTATATAAGCGAGGAAAATCCGCCTGTGATAGTGATAGCACTACCTAACGCCTCACCTAATGAAGTTGAAGTGCTGTCTAACGTGTGTTCTATACATAATTTATTTCAAGTCAATACAGTTAGAAATGACGTTGGTTCTCTTCTGGATTTGGTATTTGTATCCAGAGATAGTTGTCGAGACGGCCGATGAGCCCATCAGACCGACAGGAATCAGGTATCTGAAGGCTTCTATAGGGACTTTAAATCAGCAGATTTCCAGGGTTTTCTTGGCTTCCTGTATCAATTTGATTGGGCTGTTGTGTGATATATCATTGGACCAAATGTTAATGCATTTTATGAAATTCGGTATTTGTCAATTGAAATTTTTGTTCCACTCAAAAAGTTCTCATCTCAAAAGTTTCCAAGGTGGTTTTCTCCTAAACTAAAAAATGCTGTTATTTCCAAGAAAAGAGCTCACAAGAAATATAAAAGATCAAAATCATTATTGGATTATCAGGAATTCTGTAGATTGAGAAACCTCTGTAAAACACTTAGTTCTATTATGGCTTTGTTTTTAACGTTGAAATTTCCATTAAAGAAAACCTAAAACAGTTTTGGAACTTTGTCAATTTAAAGCGTAAATATGTGGAAATGCTAAGGAGATGGAGTATGGTGACCTTAGGGGTTCATCGGGTATAGAGATTGTAAATTTGTTTGCTCAATATTTCTCAACTGTATACTGTGATAAAAAATGTCATATCCCAAATGTATTGGCTCGACAAATGTACTAAATATAAGTAGTTTATCTATAACCATATCAGAAATTTATGACAGGCTGTCACGTCTGGATGTGAGAAAGGGTCCAGGACCAGATGGAATACCCCCAGTTCTGTTGAAGCACTTTGCCTTTATCTTAGCAAGACCTTTGCATATTATTTTCAATTTGTCCTTCCAGATTTTTGGAAAGCGAGCTTCTATTACCCTAATCTTTAAACCAGGTGATAGAGCTAACATCCTAAATTATCGACCCATAAGTATATTGAGTACTATTCCAAAACTTTTTGAAAGTTTTGTTTCTGATTTTTTATCTTCATCGCTCCAGGGGCTTCTTATTGACCAGCAGTTTGGTTTCAGGTCGGGCAAGTGTTGAAAAGACCAGTAAATAGAGAAAACTTGTTTTCTTGGGTCTTAAAATCCTGAAAACGCTTCTCAAAATCTGCCAGAAGGCTTCTTATTTTCTCTGAATATATTTTGTATGATATTGGGACTCTTGTGCTTTCCTGATATGCCTTACAAGTCAGAAAATGTGACAGATTATCCTTTGCTAACTGTTTTTCCCACAACATCAACTTACACTTGAAAGCTTTCACATGATCATGCATATCTGTAATAACTTGACGTGGTCCTTGCAATTTCGTATTGAAGTCCGACAAGTGTTTTGTGATATCCACCATAAATCAAAGATCTTGTAAAAAAGGTACATCGCATAATAAGCTGAAATCTCCTTTCGTTTCCATGACAAGGTGTATTTCTTCTTTGAGTTTCCAAAACCGGTTGAATACCATAGAATACGAAAGCCATCGCACCTCTGCATAATATGGTAAACCTGTGTACTCACTTTCTAAATCACCTGAAAATGCAGAAAACTGTCAATGATTAAGGCCTCGTGACCTTATGAAGTTTATAATTTTTTTCACTGACTTTAAAACACTTTCTAACTTGATCACTTTTGAGCATAAATCTTCTTGGTGGATTATGCAATGAATATGATGAAAATCTGGTTTCTCACCGCCCGTTTCTCTGATCTTTGTCTGTATAATTTTAACGAAGCCATTTTTTACTCCAGTGATTGAAAGAGCTCTGTCTGTTGCAACGGAACACAGTTTTGACAAATCTAAATTGTACTTTTGCAGAAGTCCATAAACAGCATTGAAAATATCCTTCCCAGTTGTTGTATCATGCAATGGTACTAATTCCAGTAATTCTTCATACACATTGATATCTGTATCAACGCACGAGTTGCGCCACACCACACACATCCGTATTTTCGTCACAGGCAATAGAAAATGCAATGAAAGAGTCTGATTTTGTTTTTATTTGATCACTTATATTGGCAGCCAACTCAGTAACTCTTTCAGCGCCACTATTCCGGGGCAAGGATATATTTTGAAATGCCTTCACGCTCCCCGGACAATTTCTGCGGCCTTTACAAAGCACTCTTTTATAAATTCACCTTCAACAAATGGTTTTGAGTGTTTCGCGATCAACTCCGACAGTGCGTAACTTGCTTGAAGGACAGATTCATTTTCTTGCTTTGGACGTATAAACAAAAGCTGCTGATCTTTCAACCGTGATTTTAACTTATTTAACTTTTCGTTTCTGACCATGCCTGTATACTTGTCAAACATAGTTTTATAAATATTATAGTGACGTTTTATATTATATAATTTTGGGACACCGACTGTACTATTACAAATCAAACAAATAATTTTTTCTTTCACTTCACAGCAAAAAAAACTCTAATTCCCACTTTTCTTGAAAGATACGATGCTCGTCTACAAGTTTCCTTTTACTTCCACTTGGTTCTGGAAGAGACATGTTAAAAACTGTATCCGAAATAAATTGTAACAGTAAGGGCGCAACTCAACTTGAAACTCTATCGAAAGTGACTCATAACTGACTAAACACTGAACGACTGAATTCAATCGAACACGGCTTTTATACGGATTGTGATTTCTCGAGTTCTTTCCAGAATGTTCAGATAGCGTCATCTGTGTTTTTGCTCGATAGAATTTCATGGAAAAGGCCAGATAACGTTTGGCTTTAGGTTTTAGGTTGAGTATGTGTAGTTCATCATCCTAAACATAGATGGCACTATGTACAATTGTACATTTTGTTATACCAATCTTTGTTGCAGCGGCGCGCGCTTTCAAAAACGGTTTTCAACTTGTTCGCGGGCCGCATTATCTGGCTGTTTTCAAAACTGATTTGGGCCGCAGAAAAATGCTCACTGGGCCACATGGCTGACATGGCTGGTCTAGGCTATTCATATTAAAAATGTTAGTGGCGTACCATTTTTTTCTTCAAAAATATGCAATGTAAATCCCTTACGGACGCCACTGGTAGAAATAAAAAAAAGTGTTGTACATCAGAATGCAAATTTTACGAAGATATCTAGAATGGTATCCCAAATATAATAAAAAAAAAAGATTTTTTTCTGAAAAGTTTAACACCCTGTATCTCAAAAGTTATGAGGTTTAGGACATATGTTCATATGAAGTTTTTTTCTTAAAATGAACTCAAGAATCACCCCCTTAAGTTTTTCGCATTTGTTTTGAAACACCCTGTATATAGCAACTACTTTCATTTTACAATATTTTTAATTTCGCGTTCATATTGGATTTTTTTCTAGGACAATTTAGGAAACCTAATCCATCTGACTCGGAGGATTCGCGGTGTTTTAATATTCCCCAAAATCCCACGAAGCTACTCAAAAACACCAAACTGGATACCATGGTGCCGCCGTCAAGTTACCATGCGAAGAGGCAGACAAAGCCAAGTTTGGAGAGATTCCCGGAACCTTTTGATGACTATAAGTACAAGATTCCCAGTTCGCCGAGTGCGTCAAGTGGAAGCAGCGCTAAATTGTACAAGAAGGGACCGCAGAAAAACAAGGGAAAAATGTGGGAATCCATCAACCCCGTGTACGTGTCCGATTTTCCGAAACCTACAGATCCAGCTAAGTTGGTCGAAGCTCCCGTTTTTCATCCAACAGGTAAGATCTGTACGGGGTCTTGCCTTATATTTCGCCACCCCCAATATTGCTTAAGTTTAGAGAATGTTAAACGTCAAATGTGTCATATATTTAATGATCTAAATAGATATGACAACGTCAAGTGTACAAATAAAAGATAACATAAGACATTTTTAAAACAATATTAAGATTGGACTAACTAACAGAAAACAATTATTGCAAAATTGAAAAGTAATTTCTAACATTATAATAATTTTTTTCAAGGAGATAACTCTTTGTACTTTTCTTAAATTTTTTGTAAGAAGTTATTTCTCTTAGGCTTGCTGGTAGTTGGTTGTACATATTCCCACAAAAACAGTAAGGACTTTTTTGGAAAGTGCTAGTCCTATAGGGCGGTATATAAATGATTGTGGAGTTTCTTGTACCATAATTATACCGGGTGTCAACGATATCGTTTTACACGATGCCATTCAATTGCTTTTTAGGTTAGGATTTTTTTATTTGGGTTAACGAAATATGGTATTAAGACACATATTTTTCATGAAAAAACAATTGAATATTACTGCCAGTTTTTCCGATATCAGAACCAAGTTAAGAATTTCAAATGGAACCCTGTATATTATTTTACATAGTTTGATAGAGCTTAGAATTACCTTTTCAATGACATATCACACGTTATATTTTTTTTCAAAATGGCGGACCAGGAAGCGCTTTTTCAAAATTCAATATGGCGGTCGTTTCCCGATACCGATGAAATTTTTGTTTAACAAATTATTAAAATATTAAACAAAATCGGGTTTTCAATGGATTTTAATCAAATTTAAAA
Organism: Kuschelorhynchus macadamiae; assembly: GCA_030620095.1. Taxonomy (NCBI): domain Eukaryota; kingdom Metazoa; phylum Arthropoda; class Insecta; order Coleoptera; family Curculionidae; genus Kuschelorhynchus; species Kuschelorhynchus macadamiae. The sequence continues at coordinate 1,197,701 of JAUTXW010005323.1, read as the reverse complement.
TCAAATTTTTAATTTATCACAAAATGGGATAAGTTTAATTTTTTCTCTAAAAAGTGAACTTTTTCTTAAATTTTCTCAAAGATTTTAAATAGAAAGTTGTATTTATTAAATATTAGTATTAAAGTATATCTTATTAGCCACACGAAACCGCATAACAAGCCGTATTTTTGCTTTTTGTTTCAGAAAAAATTGACAAAACCTTGCCGATATACATTTTTCCTAATACATAACATGAAACAAACACACACATATTATTAATCAGAAAATCCTGGAATATTTTTTCTTGTTTATTGATAAGTAATTTTGTATTATTTTGACATTTTATGACTGTTGTCTTATTTTAGGAAAGCGAGAAAAAATCACAAGTAATATTAATTTTATTTTACCGGTAGATACGGTGCAGTAACATGAAAGATGACTTAACTAAGATAAGTAGGCCTTGGAAACAATTGCATAGGGATGCCATTATAATTTTCATTAGATTTAACCAGAAACGTCAAAAGTACTGTTTTGTATCGACATTTCTGATAACTTTCGTTACATTTTTATACTGAGAAGTGGTTCTAGTTAGTTTTAAAAATAAATATTATGGTTTATTCAAGAGAACATCAAATTGACATGCTCCTTATTTATGGGGAATGTCGCAAAAATTCAAGGGACACAGAGAGATTATACCAGGAACGCTTTCCGAATCGTGACGCTCCTTCACATGCATATTATCCTTGGTTAGTACAACATTTAAAAAATGAAAATAATGGTGGTGTCCATGCTAATGGCAATGATGGTTTCGTAGTAAGCGAAGAAGTGGAAACAAACGTTTTAGCGTACATCGAGTATGACCGTACAGCTTCCCTTCGTGAATTAGGCAAACAGTGCAATACGTCCCATGAAAGCGCCAGAAAAATTTTAAAGAAACACGGGTTTAAATCGTTTAAGTATCAAATTCACCACCACCTATTTGAAAATGACTTCCAAAGACGACTTATTTATTGCAATTGGTTTTTAGATAATTATAGAATAAGTCCTGTGTTTCATCATAAGATTATTTTTTCGGACGAATCAAGGTTTACTAATCTAGGGATGTTTAATAGAAATAATTTTCGTTATTGGGCAAAGGAAAATCAAAGATTAGTAAGAGAAGGTGCCTTCCAGGAACGTTTTGGAGTTAATGTTTGGTTAGGCGTTGTAGGACTAAGCGTTATTGGTCCAATATTATTCCATCAGCCTTTAACTGGCGAGATGTATTTGGACTTTCTCGAAAATGAAATTGAACATTTTATAAATAATTTGCAGCAAAATGATGATTTAGTTTACCAACAAGATGGCGTCCCTGCTCATAATTCAAGAATTGTTGCAAATTACTTGAATGAACGATTTGGTGAGAACTGGTTGGGAACCAATGGACCAATTCGATGGCCAGCGAGGTCGCCTGACCTAACCCCGCTTGATTTTTCTATATGGGGTCATCTGAAAGAAAAAGTGTATGCAACTCCTGTAATATCGTTGGAAATGTTAGAAAATAGAATAAGACGAACCGTTGAGAGTATCTCAGAACAGCATTTACAAAACCTGCTCGTGGAAAGTGTTGAGAGAGTTACACTATGCCAAGAACAAGGCGGACAGCGCATAGAACATTTAATTGAGTGACTTTTGTATTAATTGTGAAAGTTTGATTTTAAATTAGCATTAAACCCAATAAAAACCCCCATATTTGTTTATTATTTCTACCTATAATTCAAAAATATCTTCGGTGTTAGAAAATGGCCGCCATATTGAATTTTGAACAAAAGCTTCCTAGTCCTCCATTTCGAAAAAAAATCAACTTGTGATATGTCAATGTAAAGGGAATTCTAAGTTCTATCAAACTGTGTGAAAAAATATACAGGGTTCTTTTTAAACTTCTTGACTTAGGTCTAGGTATTTCCGGAAAAACCGAAAGCCTACCGGTAAAATAAAATTAATACTACTGGTGAATTTTTCTCGATTTCCTAAAATAAGACAGCAAAAATCATAAAATGTCAAAATAATACAAAATTGCTTATCAATAAAAAATATTCCGAAATTTACTGATTAATAATATGTGTGTGTGGGTGTGTGTGTTTCATGTTATGTATTACGAAAAATGTATATCGGCAGAGTTTCGTCAATTTTTTCTCAAACAAAAAGCAAAAATACGGTTTGTTATGCGGTTTTGTTTTTGTTTTTTGTTTTTCTCAGTGTAAAAATGTAACGAAAGTTATCAGAAATGTCGATACAAAACAGTACTTTTGACGTTTCTGGTTAAATCTAATGAAAATTATAATGGCATCCCTATGCAATTGTTTCCAAGACCTACTTATCTTAGTTAAGTCATCTTTCATGTTACTGCACCGTATCTACTGGTAAAATAAAATTAATACTACTTGTGATTTTTTCTCGCTTTCCTAAAATAAGACAACAGTCACAAAATGTCAAAATAATACAAAATTACTTATCAATAAACAATAAAAAATATTCCAGGATTTTCTGATTAATAATATGTGTGTGTTTGTTTCATGTTATGTATTAGGAAAAATGTGTATCGGCAAGGCTTTGCCAATTTTTTCTGAAACAAAAAGCAAAAATACGGCTTGTTATGCGGTTTCGTGTAGCTAATAAGATATACTTTAATACTAATATTTAATAAATACAACTTTCTATTTAAAATCTTTGAGAAAATTTAAGAAAAAGTTCACATTTTAAAGAAAAAATTAAACTTACCCCATTTTGTGATAAATTAAAAATTTGATTTTAAATTTGATTAAAATCCATTGAAAACCCCATTTTGTTTAATATTTTAATAATTTGTTAAACAAAATTTCATCGGTATCGGGAAACGACCGCCTTATTGAATTTTGAAAAAGCGCTTCCTGGTCCGCCATTTTGAAAAAAAAAATATAACTTGTGATATGTCATTGAAAAGGTAATTCTAAGCTCTATCAAACAATGTAAAATAATATACAGGGTTCCATTTGAAATTCTTAACTTGGTTCTGATATCGAAAAAGCTGACAGTAATATTCAATTGTTTTTTCATGAAAAATATGTGTCTTAATACCATATTTCGTTAACCCAAATATAAATATCCTAACCTAAAAAGCAAATGAATGGCATCGTGTAAAACGATATCGTTGACACCCGGTATAGTTCTAGATGACGAGAAAATCTGGTGAATTTTTTTTAACGAATAATGCCGAGTGTAAAATTAGAATATATGAAAGAGGGAGAATTTTATACTGTTTGAAGTAGGGTTTACATGAGTCTAATGGACCTAATGAGAAAATTTTTCTAATTATTCTTTTTTGTAATATAAAAATTCTGTTTAAGTCTGTTGATTGGCCCCAGTAAATAATACCATAGTTTAGATGGCTATATGCTAGTGCGTAATAGGTATTTAAAAGTACAGTAGAACTTCGCTAGTTCGGACACGCGCCATATCGGACACTCCAGTAGTTCGGCGCCTCTTATCAACCAGACAATTTGATATTTTTACCTCTTTATTCCGGACACCAATTAAGTGCAAATGCAAATAAATTCGGCATTTTTCTGAATAAAACTAGTTAAAACCAGTCGCGTTTGGCGACAACTCAACGACTCTGCGCGGTCGATTAGATTCAGTCTTTCTTTGTAATTGTACGGGGGTGTCGTAAATTGCTAAAAAAATGGCGCCAAACAAACGACCTCATAAAACGTTGACTCTTGCTGAAAAATGCAAGATGCTGGATGTCATTGACAAGGGGGGAAGCATACGTAACATTTCTGATACATATGGTGTTCCAAAATCCACTATCTCGGATATTAAAAAGAACAAACTTAAAATAAGGAGTTTTGTGGCCAAATCATACCAAGGACCAGGTACGTAGACATGAAACTAACAACATAATGCCATTGTGTTGTAACTGATGTTGGTTTTATCTTTAATGGTTACAATGTGGCTGATACGCACTTATCCTTTTTCAGGAAAGAGAAAGGTTATGAAGAAAGCTGAAAATCCTGAAGTTGAGATTGCCTTATATAATTGGTTTTTACAACAACGCAATGCTCATGTGCCAGTTTCCTCAGGAATACTACAAGCTAAAGCAAAATAATTTTATGAAAAAATCACTGGGAAAAAAGATTTTTTGGCGAGTGCTGGTTGGCTTGACAAATTTAAGAACAGACATGGAATATGATTTTTAAAAGTTAGTGGTGAAAAACTTTCTAGTGATGTAAGTGCAGTATCACCATTCCAAGAAAAATTTCGATGTCTAGTACAGGAGATGGGGTTAAGTAGAGACAGGTTTATAATGCTGATGAATCAGCGGCCTTTTGGAAAGCTTTACCTGATAGCACCTGGGTTCACAGGCAGGAAAAATCGGCGTCAGGTCGAAAAATATCCATGGAGCGTGTAACATTTATGCCTTGTTCCAATGCTTCGGGGAAACATAAGCTACCACTCTTAGTTCTTGGAAAAGCTGTACATCCAAGAGCATTAAAAAACTGCATATTGCCAGTGCTTTACAAGGCAACCACCAAAGGATGGATGACAAAAAACTTATTCATTTTGTGCTTTATACCCAAAGTTAAAACGTTTTTAACTGAAAATAATAGACCTCATAAGGCCTTGTTATTGGTAGACAACGCTCCTCCTCTCATCCACTTGAGGAAGATATAAATTTTGATCCTGACTTCAGAGTTATGTTTTTAAAACCCAATTGTACTGCTATTTTGCAACCATTGGATCAAAATTTAATTCAAAACATAAAAGTCGCATACAGAAAACGCTTGCTAGATCATTTAATCTCCATGGAAGACGTAGATGTAACAAAAGTTTTAAAGCAATACAATTTAAAAGATGCGCTTTGTAATTTAGATATAGTCTGGAAAGGCATCTCTGAAAAAAACATCAGAAAAAGTTGGACAGGTCTGTGGCCAAGCAAGGAAGAGGTTATTAATCCAGAGGAACTTGAAGAAGAAAGCATTGCAGATATCGCTAGTATTTCAGACTCCTTGCAGATTATAGACCCAGAAAATAAATTAAGTGAGGAAGAAATTGTCAGTTGGGCGGCAGGAGAAAAAGAATTTGTCTCAGGCTTAACTGAAGAGGAACTTATCAATGAAGCATTGCAAAGCAAAGAAACAAGTCACAACGAATTAAGTGAAACAGAGGATGACAATGTTGTGTTGAAAATGAAGCATAGCGATGCTGTAAAAGCCTTATCACATAGTATTCAGTGTGTCGAGGAAAACGATGTTCCTACCCAAGATATTTTACTTTTAAAAGGATTAAAAGAGAAGGCTGTTACGGCAGCAAAATCCAAAAGTGTGCAGACAAGAATCGATTCATTTTTTAAAAAACCTTCCAATTAAATATTTATTAATATTCTTTGCTTTTTTATGTAAATATTTAATGCATATTAAGGTACATATTGACATAATACATATATATGCACATTTTGTTACATATTTTCAGAGTTTGTGTTTTAAGTTATTTTATGCATACATATACATATATGTAGGTACAATTATCTGTTTTTCTTTAATGTTTTGTAAAGGGTTTGTTTTTTTTTAAATAAACATGTCTTTATATTTTGAGTTTAGATTGGAAATCATAAAAATAAGAAACAACGCAATAAAAAAAAACTCCAGTAATCCGGATACCGCACTAATTCGGCGGTAGCTGTTCCGATATGTGTCCGGATTGTCGAAGTTCTACTGTAGTTTTATTTCTAAAGTGTTTTTTAGATTTCTTATTGCAAAGTAGGCATTTAACCTACCTGCGACATGGTTCATGTGGTTGCACCATGTTATGTGTGGATCTAGATGTAATCCTAGAAACTTATTAGTTAAAAGTTATAAAGTTATCAATCCTATTTACATGTTTGCAGTTTAATAACAAATTTGGAACCCGAGGCAAATCTTTTCTTATACGAAATGTCATAAAGCAGGTTTTGGATTCGTTGGCAATAAGGCAATTTTTCTTATACCATAAAGCAAATTTTGCCAAAATTATATTGGCATTATTTTCCAATTTCTTGAAAATATTATCAGAAATTGCTATAGTGCAGTCATCTGCATAGAGAATTATTCTATTTTTTGATAGTGACAGAGGCAAAAAAATTTCCAGATCATTTATAAAAAGCGTAAATAGTAGAGGTAAAATAATGCTTCCCTGAGGTACACCACAGTTTATATTATGTCCAGTAGTTCCTCCAAATAAGACACTAACCATTTGTTGATATCTTCCCTTATTCCCAATGCATATAATTTCTTCTGTAAAAAGGAACTATTTAAGCAGTCAAAAGCTCGAGTTAAGTCAAAGAAGATGGCAAGAACATAGTTTGATGTGTCCAAGCCCTCATAAACAAAATTTAATAGCTCAAAAGCAGCTGTAAAAGTGGAGCAGTCTTTTCTAAAACCGTGTTGTTTGTTACTTATTAATTTTTCTGCATTTAAGAAGTTTTCTATCTTGCATAAAAACTACTTTTTCAAAAAGTTTAGAAATGGTAGGCAGGCTCGTAATACATCGATAGTTTTCGATTTTTTGCCTGTCGCCCTTTTTATAAAGTGGAATAATAACTTTTTTGAAGGATAAATTAAAGATATAGCATAATGGGTGTTTAATATAATCCCATATTTTTTTCTAATGCGATAACTGGGATGTCGTTATTACCAGAGCAGGCTGTTTTGTTTTTTAACAGTTTTAAAGCTGAATGGAGATCGTGCACATTCAGTGGTGTTAAAAAAATTGACCTGATATGAAATTCACTGGTTGTACAATTTGAAAAATCAATATTATGTTTAGCCAAGGTTGTTGACATTAGGTTTTCTGCGCTTGTTGCAAAATATTTGCAGAATTCTTCACATATTTCAGATATATTTATTATGTAATTATTGTTAGATGCTAATTTTGTGGGATTAGAGCACTTTTTTACTCTTCCTAAGTTAGTATTTATTACTTGCCAGATCGTTTTAGAGTTATATGAGGAGTCTAAAATTTTTTGTTTGTAGAAATTTGATTTCCGTAGAGCCAGCTGTTCATGAAATAGTTTTTTTGACTGAGTGTATAAGTTTTTTGACTCAGGTGTGTTCCAAGATCTGCACAACCAATACAAATTGTTTAAATTCTCGCTCAGTTTAATTAGGTCTGGGTTTATCCATTCTTTATTTGGAAGAGCGGTCTTTATAATTACTTTTTCTGTGGGACAGGCTATATCTAAACAATGTAGAAAATTGTGCCAAAAATAAGTCCATGATTCATTAACATCTGTAGTATTATATAGATAACTAAGGTCTGTTCTAGATAAGTGATAATTAAGTTGAAAGATATTTTGAGAATCAAAGAACCTTTAAAAAAAATATAAATTGGAAAATGAGGGCTTGTTCAGAGGGGCATTCAAATGAAATATTATTTTTGTGCTATATGATCTACGATGTTCGCTTCAAAGTTGATTGCATTAAAGTTTGGGTGATTTGCAATTACATAATCTAATGCTGAGGGGGTCTGATTCGAAATTACTCTAGTTGGTTCAACCGGGAGAATGGATTTTATGTTGAAAGAGCAGATTTTTCTGGTGATTTGATTAAATTATTAATATTATATTAAAATCGCCACAAATTAAAATATATTGATTGATGAAATAAATGTCTTAAAATTTTTATTGGGAGCTGCACTGCTGTTTGAACTATAAATAGTTAAAAGAGCCATCTTTATATTATCTAATTTAAAGCTGAGACCTACACATTCGAATACAAATTCAATACAAAACTGTGATTAATTTATAGGCTTGTAAGTACTGTTTTTGTTATAGATAGCAACACCTCAATGAAAAATAATAATAATAATAATAATGATAGTTTATTAACGGAAAGTTACAATATAACTGAATCCATTTTATCACATACATTGGATACATTCTTACAAAAAAAATTAAGTATTGTATTAAATCTATTAATAAGTTAGTGTAAATAATTAGCATTTAATAATTTTTTTTTAAGTTTAAATTTAAAAGTATTCAGAGACATGTTAAACATATCAATATCTTCCAAGGCATTCATTTCCCGACACATTCTTGACAGGGGACTGTTGAATCCATAGTTTGTTCTGTGATAAGGAACATTAAGCAAGTTATGTCTTCTGTTAACCCTTTGTGGAACAGATATTCTGGGGCATCAACTATAGAGTTCACTATTTTATAAAGAAAAATAAGATCTATATAGACACGTCTTTTTGATAATGGAGGTAGGTTTGAGGCAAGCAGATTTTCATAATCGACCTGGTCTTGGGGTATCCCTGTTTTAAAGGCTACGAATCTAAGAAATCGGTTTTGGATTCTTTCCAAATTTTCAATATAAATCCCATAGTATGGCGACCAAATTGGAGAAGCATATTCCAAAATTGAACGAATCAGGGAACAATAAAGCATCCTAAAACAATCAACATTATAGAAATCAGTTAGTGTTCTTTTTATAAAGCCCAACAGCTTCAAGCATCGATTGGTAAAGTCATTAATATGTAAGTCAAAGTGAAGACTACTGTCCAACAAGACACCCAAATCCTTTACAAAATCAAGACGAGTGATTAATTTATCAGCCAGTGTATAGTTGAAAATTACACAGCTTGGTTTCCTATGGAAACTAATAACTGAACATTTTTTAAAGTTAAGATGCATGAAGTTAGACTGGCACCAATTTGTGAGCTGATTCAAATCACTCTGCAAACCAATACAGTCATTTATATCCTCTATTTTATTGCAAATTACTTCTCCAATATCATTAATGAAACAGTTGAAAAGCAATGGAGCCTAAAATTTACCCCAGAGGTGGTAAACAGTTGAAAAGCAATGGAGCCTAAAATTTACCCCAGAGGTCACCAAGATATCTGAACTCACACAATTGTTTAATTTTACTTTTTGCCTTCTGTCTGACAAGTAGCTACTTATCCATTGAAGGAAGGTACCATGAACTCCCAGACCATACATCTTACATAAGAGCCTTTGATGATTCACCTTGTCAAAGGCCTTGGAGAAGTCTATAAATGGCATCCACCTGTAACCGCTCCTCCAAGGCCTCCAGCAAGTAATTCTGATATACTAGGAGATTAGTAACTGTGGACCGATTAGATACAAACCCATGCTGATAAACACTAAAGATCTGTCTGAAAAGAGGGGTGATTTTCTGAGAAACTATATCCTCGAAAATTTTAGCAAATATGCAAAATTTAGAAATACCACAGTAATTCTCAATGTTAGATTTATCACCTGATTTATGAACTGGTGTCAGATAAGTGGTCTTCCATAATTCAGGAAAGACTACAGTGGATAAAGAAATATTAAAAATGGTAGATAGTGTACTCGCCAACAGACACTGACAGTTCTTAATAAAGACAACCGGTATGCCATCGGATCCAGTGCCCAGGGAATTACTTAGTCGAGGTATTGATTGAAAAACATCTATTGGTTGAACAGATAAGGAACCCAAGTTAATGGAACTTGTGTAGGTGAAACTCTGCAAGTCATAATGCTCATTGGAATAGACCGTTGAAAAGAAGGACTTAAATAATTCAGCTATGTCCTTTGAATCATTATAATAAATAGAGTTAGGCAGAGAGAATTTTGAGACATAATCCCAAAAGGCTTTACTGTCATGCAGTATACCATTTTCAACCATAGAAATATGTTTATTGTAATCAGTTCTATAAGACTCTTTGCATAACCGACACAGTTCAGAAAAAACATCAAAGTCAGCTGGGGATTTTGATGTTTTATATTTTTTGTAAACGATCTTTTTTTCAAAGATTAATGCTTTCAATTCATGGGAATATTTTTTGATTTTGCTTTAGGAACTAGATAATCAATGCAACCATTTATGCAATTATAAAAGTTATCAATTGTTTTATTTACATTTCTGTCATCCATCGAGGATGGCCAATGAATACCAGATAAATAGTGCAAAATTTCCCTGTATTAAAATCCTATTAAAATCATTATAGATATAGTTAAATTCTGGTTCAATAACTTTCTATGGTACAGGAATTTCAATTTCAAGAGCAGGGTGATGATTATCACAAGTTGTGATCGGGACTTTAGAAAGATTGACCTTAATATCTGCTGTGGTAGAAAAACTAGGTCTAGTATATTACCTGATGTGTTGGGATATGAATTCAACTGATACATGTTAAGATAAGCAAAAATATCTGATATAAGTTCCGACTGATTACTAGTATTACCCCTAGGGAGCACTCCGTATTGATCATTGCACCATGATATCTTTGGTAAATTAAAGTCTCCACACATAATAAAGTAACTACATTTATAATTATTCACAGCATAGTCCAGAGTTGAACAGAAGTCTTCATATGTTTCCACTGAAGATTGGGGAGGTATATAAACACATGCCGCTAACAGTTTATTTATTTATTCAAACGGTTACACCATTTTTACAATTTACATTTCGGAATAAATATTGGCAATAAAAAATTAGTTAATTATTACAAAATACGGACTATACAACATCACAAGATCAGACTTTTCAACTTTTTTTGAAAGCATGTATTGACACATTGAAAAAACTCAAGTTAGGAAACATTCACACTAGTAATGACTCTATTTAGGGGCATGTTCTGACCATGCCTAGTATTACCATGCGTAGCAGACAAGAGGGGTGATCTTCTAAAATTTCTGGGTGGAATATAAAAATCAAAGCTATTCAGTATACTGGATGATGTTATTATGTTATTTATTACTTTATAAAAGAACAAGACCTCGAAATACTGTCTGCGACTTTCCAGCGTGGTCAAACCATGATACCCTCTTACCTCCTCCAGGGTTAGCTGTAAACCTGCTCGCGCCATTCTGTATCGTAGGTACCTCACAAACTTAAGCTGTATTGCCTCTAGACGCCCACGGTGCACCTCAAAAGTAAGGACTCGAAATCAAACAGCAATACTCTAACACAGATCGCACATAACACACAAACAATGCAACCAAGCTAGGCAAATTATTAAAATCATTAGACAATCTTATCATCATACCCAACACACAGTTGCTTTTATTAATAATTGCTTCATAGTGGTCCGTATAACGAAGCTTGCCGTCAACCAACACTCCCAAATCCTTCACTACATTCGCTCTCTGGAGTTCATTTCCCCCTATATTGTACCCATATTCCCCACCATCCCTATTGCGACCAAAGACAATATAAGTACACTTTGCCACATTCAGTGCCAAATTATTCTCCTGACACCAATAAGCCAGAGTATCCAAATCCAGTTGAAGCAGCTCACAGTCCTCGCTCGATTGCACCGCCCTAAAAATCTTTAAATCGTCTGCAAACAAAAGGTACTTTGAGACAAGTTTTTCTCCTATATCATTCACCAGTAGTTGAAACCGTCTAGGACCCAGGTGACCCCCCTGAGGCACTCCAGAGACAACATTAAACATAGGTGAAAGAAATCCCACCAATCTAACCTGCAAAGTTCTGCCCCGCAAATACGAAGACAACCAGGAGTGAAAAGGCTCCCCCACTCCAAGAGAACATAGCTTGTCAAGCAGAACCCTTTGATCCATGAGGTCAAACGCCTTGCTGAAATCTGTATACATTGCATGTACCTCCTGGCCAGCATCCATAGCTGCACTGATATAATTAGTATACAGGAAAAGGTTGGTTTCGGTAGAACGGCCACCCTCAAAACCATGTTGTTCTTCCACGATATAATTTTTGAAAGCATCGAAGGAGGGTAAAACCAATTTTTCCATAACCTTGGGAATTGGCAGACTGTATACAGACAGGTCTGTAGTTCTTGACATCACTGCTGTTCCCAGCCTTAAATATAGGGGAGATATAGGAGTGCTTCCATTTGTTTGGAAAAGCACCACAAGATAGTGACCTATTAAAAATAAACGACAGAGGCTCACAAAGAGACACAGCACACTCCCTCAGCATAACATTCGGCAGCATATCAGGACCAGCAATCTTTTTCACATTTAGAGACAGTAAACACTGAAGTAGACTTTCGAACTTGATTTCAATTCTATTTACATTAGCGTGAAAACTACTTATGACTCGATTCTGATCATTATTGTAAGCCATTTTACCCTTAAAACTCTGATAAACAGAACTGAACTGTCTAGCAAAGAGATTGGCGACTTCCTGCCCCCCTTCAACACATTGGTCCCCCAAAAACATGGATTCTTGGACATCATTGCCCCTTTGTGATCTTGACTTAACAAACTTCCAAAACTCGCTAGTATTTGCCCCCATTTGCTCCTCCACATTAGAGACATACCGACTATAACACTCACCAGTCTTTCTCTTACACTCATTTCTTAGGTTATTGAATTCTGTGTAATTATGCTGACCATTTGTTGCCTTATATTTCTTATGGGCTACCTTTTTAGCAATTACCTTTCTTTTTAATTCAGAACTGAACCAAACAGGGAAATTTGACTTTTTTACCATATACTTTGGCACAAACAAGTCCACAGCATGATATATTGTTTCATAAAAAGCATCAACAATATCATTAATATCGTTCAAACAATACAAACCAGTCCAATTAATTTGTAATAGATAATTATTCATAGCACCATAGTTGACTTTATTGAAATTGTAATTATATTCAGCCTTGCATTTAGCAGATTGGGATTCAAATGACAGAAGAGCCTATAGAGGAGGATGATAATTATCTTTTGGTAATAGTGGATCACAACTAGAGACAGACAAGTAATGGTTGGAAAAACACAAATCCAATATGGAGTCACTAGCATTATGTACACAGTTATACTGACTTAAACCTAAATATGACATTTCGTCACAGAGTAATATTTCAATATCATTACTTATATTCTTAACGGTCAAGTTATCACAGTCCCAGATTAAATCTGGGAGGTTATAATCACCCATTACTATAATCTTATGGTCTTTACCATATTCTATTATCACATCCTTAACTGCCTGAACATGATTACTGTAAAGCTCCAAATTTGAACGAGGAGGCAAATACACACAGCCAAATATAAATTTTATATGATTAATCCTAACTTTAACAAAAAGATGCTCAACAACTGAATTTTTTAAAGGTACAACACACGAGTCAAAAGCGCTACTAACAGCTATGAGGACCCCACCTCCACGTTTTTTATCGCTCGAAACAATATCCCTATCTCTACGATAAACATTATAGGATTCACAGAACACTTCATTGTCGATGATACCTGCGGTAAGCCGGGTTTCAGTCATCAAAATAACATCATATTCCAATGCAGAACTTGCCAGAAATACTTCCTTTAGTTTCGTTCGCAACCCACGAACATTCTGATAGTACAGTGCCAAGTTATTTACACATCGTTCCCCTGTACTTGATCGTTTTTTGGTTTATCTCTGGAAGCATCATCAGCACCACGGTCGGAAATCTTCGATAAATATGGGGTACCGTTTCTATATCGTATTAAAAGATTTTCCTCACCATTAGCCCTCCTCTCATTCAACTGCTTATAAAGCTCTTTAATATACTTCCGTTGCATTTCAGTTAGGTCAGCTTTCGTACTGATATCAGTAGATTTAAGTCTATTCTTTCTTCTGAGGCACTCAGTTGCTTTGCTAGTCTTATCAAATATTACCTTTATGGGTCTGGGCTTAGTACTGTCCCTTCCAATTCTCACTGCTCTAAAACCTGGATTTGACGCTATTTCAAGCTTGGCCAAAACTTCCAAAAGTTGTGCCTTGTCGTGGTTAATTCTTTCTTCTGTTATCTTAGATTTACTCTTTGCCACATTGAAAATCATAATATTTCTGGCCCTAGCTTGAAATTCAAATAGCATACTCTGATCTGTGACAGATATATCTCCCGGGCTTCTATCAGTAACTATAACTTGCGCTGCTGAATCCTGATTAATCAACTGATTAAGATTACTCTTCAATTGAGCAACTTCGAACTCCAGCAGCACGATTTTTTCGTCCTTAGCATGCTGAGATGCCTTGATTTCCTCCAGCGCAACCTGGAGGTCATTCTTCTGGCTTAAAAGCAAATTCACAATCCCTCCGATCACTGAAAGAACGTCCAGGGCGGAAATTTTCGACTTAATCTCATTTTCGCTAATGTTTGCTGCAACGTCGTCCGTGCTCCGCTGTCTTTGCGTTGTTTGGAAATCGGCTACCGGAGTTTTATTACATCTTGTATCAGATCCGGCGGGTGTACCACCGCTTGCTCCAAACGAAATTCGCCCAACTTCAACCTTTTTGCAAGCCGGGCATTCCCAGGTATGTGCCTTTGTTTTTCGAAACAAAGCACAAATTTTATCGTATTCCTTATAGTCATTATTTAATGTTATCACAATATATATCTGTTCATTCCTTTGATTATTTATCCTGATCTGATATGACGGCAAGTTTTTTACTGCAATGAGGACTCCTCCACCTCTTTCTTTTGGGCTTGTTTCCCTGGAACGATCACATCTATACAGGGTGGTGCAACCAAGATGGGGTGGACGATTGTGGGCAAACGGAGAGGAATTTGAAAAAGCATTTTTGGGATATGATTGATAGTCAAGAACGCTGTGTTTTAAAATTATACCCATTATACAGGTTGGTCTGAAAAGTTCGTGGTGAACCAAACTTGTGTTTTTTTAAATGGGACACCCGGTATATTATTATTTTAGTTGATTCTCCTATTCGTTAAGATCATTTTGATATGAGGTTTGTTGGGTCTAAAATTTATACCAAGGGAATGGGACGAGGTTAAAGTGGAAAAAAGGGTTAGGTATACTCCGGCCATTTTTTGAAAACGATTGAAGCAGGTATGGAAAAACCAAATATTCTATAAAATGTATTGTATCTAGGATTACAATAATCGCTTGTAAGTCGTTCAAAATTATTCACTGTTATACAGGGTGGTCAAGTTTTGCAAATTTACCTTGGATTGAATTTTTTTTAAATGAAACTCCCCATATATTTTACTGTCATATTAAAGATAACATCGCCAGTTATCAGAAAATACCCTATTTGATATCTTTCTAACCAACAGTTTTTTAGTAAATTAACCGTGAAACCAAAATTTACTCATTCTAACAGAAACGGTATTATTTACGTTGCTTAAATTGACTACCTATAATATAAGGAGGCCATGATATAATCATAAATGAAAAGAAAGATTGACATTCTTGTCAAAACCGCAAAGTGTCAGAGAATTGGCATCAATTACCATTGTTTTTTGACGATAAGCCGAGAAATTGTTAAGTAACAATGAGTTTGAGTACTCCAGAGTTGATAAACATGACTTTTATGTTGGGCGAGTGTCAAAAACACCCTTTACTAGCAAGCAGGGTTTATGCGGTACGATATCCCGATGCCGAAAAAAAACCAAGACCTGAAGCTTTTGCAAGTTTATCAGAGAGGTTTCAAGAAACAGGCAATGTTGGTTTTAAGAAACGTAAAGTAATTAATAAACCAGTTACCAATGAAGATAATGCTTTGACAGTGTTATTAACAGTGCAAGAAAATCCACACACAAGTACCAGGGAAATTGAGAGAGCTACTGATATTGAACGCACTAATATTAAACGGATTCTGAAACAACATAAATATCATGCCTACCACATTGAATTACACCAAGAACTGTATGATCGCGATTACGTCCAACGACAAGAGTTTTCAATTTGGTTTTTAAATACAATTTGGGATAATTCAGGTTTTGTAGATAGGGTGCTGTTTTCAGATGAAGCAACTTTTAAAAGCAACGGCTTGGTTAACAAACATAATATGCACTATTATTCAACCGAAAATCCACATTGGATTCGTCAGGTGGACCATCAAAATAAATGGTCAATTAATGTTTGGGGAGGTATAATTGGCTCTCATGTTATAGGACCATATTTCTTTGAAGAGCATTTAACGGGAGAAGTCTATTTAAATTTTTTGAGAAATGAGTTGCTCGAAGACTTGCCTTTAATGTTACGAAATTCCTTATGGTTCCAACATGATGGAGCACCCCCGCGTTACCATAGGCATGTAAGACATTTTCTCAATAATTGGAAAGGAGAGCATTGGATTGGGCGAGGTGGACCAGTTAAGTGGCCTGCGAGGTCACCCGATTTAACGCCACTAGGTTTCTTTTTATGGGGACATGTTAAAGAAGAAGTTTATAAAGAGGTTCCAGCCACAGCGGAAGATATGACGTTGAGAATAATAAGCAGTTTTCGCAACATTTCAGACCTGACTTTGAGAAAAGTGAAACTTTCATTTATGGATTGACTCGAAATGTGCCTTCAGCAAAACGGTGGTTTAGTTGAACATCTTTTATAAGTTTTAGAAAAAAAAGATCTGTTATTAATACTGTCAAAGCATTATCTTCATTGGTAACTGGTTTAATAATTACTTTACATTTTTTTGAAAGCAACATTTCCTGTTTCTTGAAATCTCTATGATAAACTTGCAAAAGCTTCTATCTTGTTTTTATTTCGGCATCGCATCATCAAAGAACAATATTTATTTATTTACTGATGACAATATTCTGACACTTTGCTGTTTTGACAGGACTGTCAATCTTTTGTTCAATTTATGATGATATCATGGCCTCCTAATATTAAATTGTCAATTTTAACAACGTGAATTCAGAGTAATTCGTGTTAAAATGAAGAAATTTTGATTTCACAGCTAATTTACTGAAAAACTGTTGGTCAGAAAGGTATCAAATATGTTATTTTCTGAAAGCTAGTAATGTTATCTTTAACATGAAAGTAAAATATACAGGGTGTTCCATTTAAAAAAATTCAATCCAAGGTAAATTTGCAAAACTTGACCACCCTGTATACCAGTGAATAATTTTGAACGACTTACAAGCGATTATTGTATTCCTAGATACAATACATTTTATAGAATATTTGGTTTTTCCATACCTGCTTCAATTGTTTTCAAAAAATGGCCGGAGTATAAGCCTTTTTTCCACTTTAACCTCGTCCCATTCCCTTGGTATAAATTTTAGACCCAACTAACCTTATATCAAAATGATCGCAAAGAATAGGAGAATCAACTAAAATAATAATATACCGGGTATCCCATTTAAAAAAACACAAGTTTGGTTCACCACGAACTTTTCAGACCACCCTGTATAATGGGTATAATTTTAAAACACAGCGTTCTTGACTATCAATTATATCTCAATTTTTTTTTCAAATTCCTCTCCGTTTGCCCACAATCGTCCACCCCATCTTGGTTGCACCACCCAGTATATATTATAATTTACCAATTTCAGTTAGTTATCTACATCTCCATTAAGCCATGTTTCTGTAAAAAACAGAATATCATATTCATCAATTTGTGATGCGATCTCTTCTTGAGAAATTTGCTGCTAGCTGGTAACCTGGAATGGTGGCTATTTCGGCTTGGTTTTCTTCCATCCAGTGTTCTGAGAAATATATAGAGATTGTCTCAAAATGAACAAGTAAAATTACAGAGCATTATATAACCTTTTTTGCCTATCGACCATTTATTTGTTTACGTTTACGCCCAAATTTGTTTAACATTAAATTTTTCAGGAACTACTTGCGTCCCGTTTACAAAACGTCGGAATTAAAATCCGAATACACGTAAAAAGTTGTTTGAAAAAAATGTGTTTATAGATTTGAAGATAAGAAATAAAAAAGAAACCTTATTTTCTTATTTTTTTTTTAACAAAAGCTGTAAAATTTGCAACGTAACTTTATCGGGACTTTTGGAGTCTTGAATACAGATCGATGAACATCGGGACGTCCCGGGCAAATGGGGACACCTGACAACACTACTTGAGCCTCAGGCATTAGGTTTATTTATAGATAAAATAAATATTTTTGAAATACCACTATTTCCTAGACCCTAAACGTTTGCAGATCAAGAATTTCAAGACCCGCTGGAATACATCGAGCGTATACGTCACAAGGCAGAACAGTTTGGAATTTGCAAAGTCGTGCCGCCAAGTAGTTTTAAACCCGAGTGTAAAGTATCCGATGACATGAGGTTTACGGCTTATAATCAGTACGTGCACAAGATGCTTCACAGGTGGGGACCCAATTTCAAGGAATTCATAGCGATTAAGAAGTATTTGGCAACGCAGAGTATCTTTTTAAAAACACCTCCACTGGTAAGTTTTCTGTTCATTTTATTTTCATCTGATAACAGTGTGCATGACAGTGTTGCCAACATAAAATTGGCAAAATGCACAATGCAGCTCTTCAAATAGCACACTTTTACACAACATCAATGTTGCCAGATTTTAAACCGTGAAATCGTGACTGGCAACGAATTTTCTATCTCAAAATCGACGACATAAATAAAAACTTGACAGTCTAATATAGTATCAAAGATATGCTGGATAGTAGTCATGATGTTAACACATTCGTGGACAGCTACTGCTATTGCAGTGAATCATTGGTGATCTGCTGGGTCACTACTGCTCAGGCAGTATATTTATGTACTAATATAAAACGCACTACTTCTTGAGCAGTAATCTTGCACATAAGAATACATGTCTATGAATTCGAACTGTCCAGCAACTAACAATTCGAATGATGGGCACGGTCTTCTAGGATCGTATTTTCCCGCCAGTACGAACACGTGATTTTGAACAGGTGGTTTGTGTGGTTGCCGGTGCTGCTATAGCAGTAGTACTTGCACAGTGGCAAAGGAAGGTTCGCGTTTAGTGTGCATTTTGGTTTGTTTATAGACTTTTTCTGAATTTATCTCTTCCTTGTTATAATTGACGTTGAATTTGACCCAAACCTTTGATCCTAGAACTGTTGAGGATAACAGCTCTTCCTCGAGCAAAAATGAGGTTCTGGTTGATCCGAATGATGTAATAGGTCAACAGAATAATACGGGTATGTAAAATTTTATATTGTTGGGTATTTGTGGCAGGTGAATGTTCGCTTTGTTATTCTTTGTATATCTTGACTTCTAGAGCGAGTGGGGGTACACGAGTATACGTGCTAGTGTTCGTGTGAGTGCGAATTATTGGGTAACTTTTTGTGTATTCATGTGTATTTTGCTTTCATACTTTCTTATTTAGATTTACCCCCTCATGATTTTGTGTTTGTGAATACTGTGAAACAAAAGAACATCTTTTTATTTAAATCAAATTTATATGTATTTTTAGAAACTATCGATGACAATGAAGAGGATTGGGTTGAGTCCACAGCTGAAATACTGGATCTAAAATTTGACATGGAGACAGCAGGAATGAAAATTCAAATCACAGAAACAATGACTCCGGTTGACGTTTTTAGAATGCTCTGGACAAATGAGGTATCAGAATTACTCTTGAGCAATTCCAATGCTTATGGAGAAAAGATGCCACATGCAGAGCGCCCTCATAAGAAAAATAGAAGAACAGCAAAATTCAACCTGATTGACAATCAAGAACTAGAAACTTTTCTAGGTTTAACACTTTTACGTGCTCAAATTGGCTTTCCAGTTTTTCGTTGGGCATTTTCTTCAGATCCCCTCTGCTTTCATCCAGTTTTCAAAGCGTCAATGTCTGGAAGACGCTACGAACAAATTTTAAGACATTTGTGTTGCTCCAGAGATCAAAAAGAATCAAAAGATAAACTGTATAAAATTACACCTCTTCTTGATTTGCTTTTAAGTAATTTTCAGAATGCTAGAAAACCAGACGAAGAATTATCACTTGATGAATCACTTCTTCTTTTTCGAGGTCGTTTAAGTTTTCAACAATATATAAAAGGAAAGAAAGCAAAGAATGGCATCAAATTTTTTAAACTTTGTTCATAAGATGGCTATGTTTATGATATCGAAATATATAAAGGCAAGCAAGAAGTACAAGAGAATATTACAAAAATTGAATCGTTGGTTTTGAGACTAATGTCACCTTATTTGAATCAAGGACACCATTTAATCATGGATAATTTTTAAAATAGTGTCACTTTATCCAATTCACTGTTGAAAAATCATAAGACACATACAACTGGCACACTTAGGGCTAACAGAAAAAATAACCCCAAAGTTTTAACATCCTATAAGCTTAAAAAATCAGAGCATATTTGGAGAAGGCGAGGTGCTGTTTATGTATCAAAATGGAAGGACCGTAGAGATGTGTTGATGATAACAACAAAGTATCACCCAAAATTAATCAAAATCACAAATAGATATGGACAGGTTTTTTTTTTGTTACTGTTCATGTCTAAATTTTTGTTCTTTTTTTTCAGGAGAAAACCAAGCCTTTAGAAGTCTGTGAGTACAACAAATTTATGGCTAGAGTAGATCGCAACGATCAGCTAACATCTTACTATTCAAGCCCCAGAAAGACCAATGTCGAACAGAGGGAAAGCGACCTCAAACCTCATGGAGATGCATAGGGTGTGAAAAAAAAACCCGCCTTATGTGTTGGTTGTTTTCACACATTCCATTCGGCCTAAAAATTTTGATATTAGTTTGTTTTAGTTTGTTTCATTATTTGTTAGTACATTTATATAAGAATAAAGTGTTTATTTTCCAGTATAACGGTTGTACAGCTTTTGCAAGCATTATTATTAAATTTTTTTCTATAAAAACGAAACACTTTACTGATAATGCAGTTACTGTGATGGCAGTACAGTGTCCCTCAAGAGCGATCCCAACTGATCTGGGTCACTACTTTCATAGCAGTAGGTACTAACAAGTTCTCAAAAACCATCCATTTCACCCATTATTTGTCCTGTAAAAATATCAACAAAATCGGTTAACTAGTACAGAAGTTATAAAACTGTGCATTTAGGGAAAGTCTACTCAACATCACTGTCCGCGAATGTGTTAAGAGAAAAAAATTAGTGATAATTATACTATTATTAATCTACGAGAGAGAGTAAGAAGTAGTTTACTTTTCTGCCTACCATTGGCCCAATAAATAACTAAAATATTTTAAAAACTAAACTTTTTTATAAGTTTAGGTTACTATTGTCAAACGAATCCGAGCGCTAACTAACAGCTAACTATACGCATCTTTTTCTATCTTGTCCTTGCAATGCAATTAGAATAGTTTTTGCACCGTTTGCCAGTCTTTAATCTTCCAGTGGCGTGCTCAGTTCGGCTTGGCCAGTTGGCTGACGCTGGCCGTAGAATATAATTCGTCCCTGTTGCATATTGCACAGAAATTACACACTTTTGACAAGGGCACGAATACTACATACATTGAATCCAAATTACATAAAAATCGTGTAATTACACAACGATTGGCAACACTGGTACATGATGTAACCGGATATCCCGTTCTCTATTTATTTAACAGCTGTAATTATGTGTCATGCAACTATGAAAGATGGCAAACGTTTAATAATGTCTAATATATCAAAATACAAGAATTCTAAACACACTACACCACAACTTGTTACGTTCTGGACGCGCGTTTCGTTAACCAAGTTAGCATCATCAGCAGAAGATATAAACTAAAGTAAATTATCCTAACCGAAACTATTTATAGGTAAATATGGTCATACTTCGTTGCACCCGACTGCACCGTTGTCAAGTAAGCAATAGAGGGGACTATAGGGAATAGGCCCTCTGTCTTTATTCAGTGCTTTCTTACCACATTTAACTATTTCTATACTGTCAAAAGCATCCAATAATCTATTATTAGAGTTTCCAAGGAGATTTTTCAAACTGTTCTCCGTCTTGTATGCTACTCTAAAAACTAAGTTTTTAAATACTTTTTCTAGACCTCTCGTATATCTGGGATCATATGGGATTACTATGAACTTATTGGGAGCGTCAGGTGCTTGAAGAGTAGTGGCATCTTTTAACATTTTCTTATGCTTATGTCTATTTACTAATTTATGTACAAAATTATCATTATATCCATTACTTTTAGCTTTATTTTTAATCCGATTCATTTCATTCTTAAAACGTTCTTTACTTAATGGAAAATTGACAAACCTGTGAGTTAAGAAATGAAATGCTGCCATTTTGTGTTGACGGCAATGAAATGAGTCGGATGTTATATACGAGTGCCTTTCAACAAAGACTAGGACTGAATTTTTTACCGCCTAGTGCAACGAGCTACATACAAGCAATTTTAAGGGAACAACTATATACATATTTTGAATCAAACAATTTATTCTCTCAATACCAATTTGGCTTTAGAGAGAAAAATCCACTACAAAGGCCATCTTAAATTGTTGGATGGCACAGTCGGGGCTTTTGAGAGAGGACAGCACACAAAAATGGTGTACTGTGATCTCTCAAAGGCTTTCAATTGTGTTTCACATCACATCCTGCTGGAAAAATTCACACATTACCGGATTAATTATTTAGTATAAACCTGCTCAAAAGTTATCTTACGGATCGAGTACAGACTACCTTTTTCAGTTGCTTCTCAGACTATGCTTACCCTGAGCACGGAGTCCCTCAAGGATCACTATTAGCTCCTTTATTATTTCTTATTTGTATTAACGACATAGAGGCAGCCGTCCCAGGACAGTGGCTGGGTCTATTTGCAGATGATACTGCACTTCTTGTTCACGATGAAGACTGCAGAACTGGTTTGCTGCAAATAAACTCTCTCTTAATGCAAACAAGACTGCTCAAATAGTCCTAACACTGAAGCAAACCACAGAACTGCAAAGCACATCAGAAATCAAATGCTTAGGTATCTATCTTGACCCTACCTTGAGCTTTCAAACCCAGGCAGATTATCTAGCCACAATATTATCTAAAACAATATTTCTGTTAGGAAATCTCAAAAACCTAGTACCTTTTCCAACACTATTACAAACTTATCATGGGCTCTTCCAATCTGTGGTTTGTTACCCAATTATGGTATGGGGCCACTTCTGCCACTCAGAGAGGGTCTTTAAATTGCAGAGGAGGGCTATAAGAACCATATCTGGCTTAAGGTTTTCGTAATGATGTAAAACAGAAATTCAAAAACTTAAAAATTTTAGTTACACCATCACGTTTCATATATGAATGTCTTGTTCTCATTCACAGTAACCAAAGTAACCTCCAAACAAATAACCAACTTCATGACCACAATACAAGACATGGTACATACATAAGACCAGAATTTCTTAGACTAAAAAAATCAGAATTATCTACCAACTACTATGGCATAACATTTTTTAACATTACCAAACAATATTAAACAGTTAAAATCAATTCAATTTAAAACCAATATTAAAAAATGCTTTCTATAAGTTTGAAGAGTTTCTCACAGCTGATCTATCTGGGACAGTATGTTGACGGCAACGCCAGACCCTGTGGATTCATATTGGAGGGGGCCTGCTTGAAACTGCACAGTGCTTACAAACTCTTTCTCCTTCATAACAAACATTTTAACGGCAGATTGAAATTTTATAGACCTGTTTTAGTCTTTTGATTATTAGTATGCAACAAGTTCATGTTTGTGCTGTATACTTATTTTTAGTGATGTTCAAATAGTCTTTACCTTTGTTTTATACACCTTTTAAATATATGTTATACTTATTTTAATAGATTTTGCAAACTACATGTTAATATTATTGTTTAATTGTGACGTGTGCAAAAATTTGTAGAAATTTATCGCATAAATAAATGAAATGAAATATCGCCAAAAATCAGAAAATATCATCCAAGTAGGCTTCTTTCATTTTGCGAAATGTCAGTTATCATAAATTATTTATTTGATTTTGACGCCTCTCTAAATTTGAGATATTGTTCCGCGCCTCTAAGATACGTGATGGATGAATTGAAAGAACAAAGATATGCGATCAAATTTTGTGTTCGTCTTGGAAAATCAGCAACGGAAACTTTTTCGATGATTAATACGGCTTTTGGGGAATTGTCTGTGGCAAGATCTGCTTGTTTTCGATGGCATAAAGAGTTTAGTAATGGCAGGGAAAGTTGTGAGTTGCAAGGCGGTCCAGGTGCTCCTATTGTGGCACTAACTGAGTAAACCATCAATACCAGAGGAGTAATTATTCGCACAGATTCACGTCTGACTATCCCACAACTCTCAAATATTCTTAAAATATCCGTTGGAGATGTTTTTTCTCTTTTACACAAGCATTTAAAGATGTCTAGAGTTTGTGCTCGCTGGATTCGGCGTATACTGACACCAGATCAAAAAGCGAATAGGGTAGCGGTTTGTGAATATTGGAAACAATGCGTTGAGGAAGAAGGCGAAGAATGGTGGAAGACTATTATTACTGCGGATGAAACTTGGGTGTATTTTTATGATCTGGAGATGCAGCAACGGAGTACGCAGTGGGTAGAAAAAGGAGGACCACCTCAAAAAAAGCACGTGCGCAAAAATCTGCCGGTAAAGCTATGGTCATACCATCCCACATGGTAGTACAGTAACTGCCAATTATTATAAACAAGTTTTATTCCAGTTGATAAAGGAACACATCCCCAAAAAATGACCTGAGCTGATTGGAAAGTGGAATATCATCATGATAACGCTTGCCCTCACGTAGCGAATATAGTGACAGAGTTTTTGAACACTAAAAATATCAGGTCTGCACCGCATCCTCTATATAGTCCTGACATAGCCCGATGCGACTTCTATCTGTTTCCTCAAGCAAAAAAAGACCTCAAAGGACGACGATTTCAAACAGAATTGGATGTCTGTCAGAAGCTGTCAAAGACTGGCTTCCGCCATGTCTTTGAACAATGGCAGCACCGTTGGAATAAGGTTATTGCATTACAGGTGGACTATATAGAGCGTGATAAAAGTATTGTTGTTTAAGATTAATAAATAAAGTTTTGGTAGTACTAGTCCTAGTCTTTGTTGAAAGACCCTCGTACCTGTCAGTATTAGTAAATTTCCTATAAATATTAAATTGTAAGCATAATAAAACGTTAAAAGATGCCACTACTCTTCAAGCACCTGAGACTCCGAATAAGTTCATAGTAATCCCATATGATCTCAGATGTACGAGAGGTCTAGAAAAAGTATTAAGATTAGGTTTTAGAGTAGACTACAAAACGGAGAACAGTTTGAAAAATCTTCTTTAGCTGTAATGACTGCGTTTTAAAATATGTTGTGCAAATTAAATGCTTCATAAACATTCGTTTTAAAGAACACATGGCACATTTAAAATACGGAAGAACAGAAAAGTCAAGGGTTGCCCGACATGCCTGGGAAAACAATCACCAAATAGGAATAAATAATCTTAAGTTAATTAAAAATGTATCTACTAATAGATTATTGGATGCATCTGAGAGTATAGAAATAGTTAAATGTGGTAAGAAAGCACTAAATAAAGACAGAGGGCCTATTCCCTATAGTTCCCACTAAACTCAAAAACTCAAACTCAAGAATACAAAATTCTCATTCACAAAGCAATTTACAACAATATCAACTAGTTAACTAAAGAAAATAATTATTATTCAATTGTAATGATCAGGCCATCTATAAAATAGCCTAATTAATATCCACTTTTATTATTTATTTATTTTTTATTTCTCTTTAAAATTTGCAAAGAAAAGTCAGTATAGAATTAAGCTACAATTAGCATGTCACTTTAAAAAAATAAAATAATAAATATAACATGAAAAATAAAGCAAAAAAAAGCAATTGACAACAAACAAACAAAAAGCAAAAATATCCTACACTGGAAAAAACTCATACAACAAGTCTATTGCTTACTTGACAACAGTGCAGTCGGATGCAACCAACTGTGACTACATTTACCTATAAATAGTTTCGGTTAGGATAAGTTACTTTAGTTTATATCATCTGCTGATGATGCTAACTTGGTTAGCAAAACGCGCGTCCAGAACATAACAAGTTGTGGTTAGAATTCTTGTATTTTGATCTATCTTCCACTACAGGTTCCAGTGTTAGGACTTAAAATGTCTAATATATTAATTACTTTTACCTTTAAGTTAGAAATAACAATTTTTTGTGTTATAGAGCATTATAATATAATAAATCTTTTACGTAATTTATAAATTAAGTATGTGAAAAATATGTTTTTTAACCATACGTCAAAAATAAGTTAAGTGCCACCTTCCAAAATCTTAGTTTTTTTGGATATAATTTGTATATCGGAATTATTAAAAAAAAGTAATTTTTCAAATGTATATTTTAAATTTGACAAATTCCATGAATAAAATTCTTTACAAGAGCCATAAATAACAAATCTTTAAAATAATACTTACCTCTAAAACTGCTGTAAGTAATAACAGGGGGTTTACATACCCCCTATCTCGAAAGCAAAGCGTTTCTAGACACATGTTAAAACTTTTTGTTTTCTCTTATTTTTGTGAGGTGAAACAACTGCAAAAGATTTGGTCTTGAATTGATTTACACCCCGTTTACCGGGGTTTTATTGTAGATTGGTGGTATGGAAATCGACCTTCCGAGGTTGTACCAAACTGTTCAAAGTTTGGGAGGATTGAAAGAGGTCATTGAGAAGAAAAAGTGGTCGAAAGTGTCAGACCACATGAAAATTCCCAAGTCTGCCCAAGACCGAGTGACTAAGCTCGATGATATTTATTGTAAATATCTTTTGCCATATGACACATTGTCTCCAGGTAAGTATATAATTAAGACAAAACCTTATAATAATAACATAATTTCTCCGTATGACATTGAAATCTTTTTAATAATGATTGACAGGCCCAAAAGGTGTATTTTTATTGCGTAAGCGTATTAGTGTAAATCAGAATGTTATCAAAAATGACAATAGGTAAACACAATATGTTTATGCTCACATATTGTTTGGAATATTTTCCAACCTTATATGCTATGAAAAATCCGTTATTTGGAGTATTTTCAGGGCGTACAGACTTGTAATTTTTGTGAATCCCATTGTAGCTTTTTTCAGGTCCAGGATTACATGCAAGAAATTTTCTTTCAATATTTATCTTTGTATTTGGTATTGTTACTACTAATAAATCATCTTCAACACCATCTATGGTGAGTTTAGTCAAATCTTCCCTTCGGCAAGTGCCTGCCATACCAAAAAATGTTGCAACTTTCATTATTAGGTAGACATGATCTGGTGATTCAGATAAAAACTTCTCAGTTACTGCTTTTGAGACTATTTTTTATTTTTTTTGGCTTAAATCCGTCATTAAGTTTCATTAAAAAGGCAGTTGACTTGAAAAATCTAGTCATATCGACGTTTTTCTTAACTATCGAGAGTATTTGGACCAAAAGTAGAAGGTGAATATTTTTTGAATAGATTATTAAAGGTAATTGTTTTATATAGGTCCGTCAAAAAATTGTTAGAAATATTACAGATGATCATAAATTAATAATTTGTAATAAATTTTTTTGCCTAGCGCAATTTAGTATTTTCAGAAATGTGATTGATTGAGGTCTTAAGAACTGCAGGAAATATTTTGTTAGTGTTTTTTTTTTGTTACATCACGTACATTTCTAGAAATATATCATTCAAATTTATTACATTACGTGACTGATGCCTATAAAATAACTGAATACGTTTTGGAGAATTCTATAGTATGTTACTTTTTTCCATATGTTAACCCCTTTAATCCCCCAAAACTTTTTACTATGAGACATCCCTTGTTGCCTTTTGTTTTAAAATTATTTTCATTTAATATTTTGCACCGATTAGATCTTAGCTATGTGGGAAAATATTTTGAAATTCTAAAAAATTCGAAATAGTAATCACTAACAAGAATACAACGTGCGCATTTGCATTATTATAGTCTGCTTCAGAAATGTATAGAGTAATAAACCCTCATTGGGTACACAAACGGACTACAGGTTGACCCATCAATGATGTATGCCAGTATGGCATTGATCTCATTGCAAAATTCTTTCTTTCCTTCTGCAAACTCTATCAACATTTTATCTAGAGTTTGTATTTCTTTATTAAAATAAAAAGAGTGAACTTTTCTTGCAATTGCATATTTGGTGTCTTCATCAAGTACTTTCGCTGGTCTTCTTGGAAGGTTCCGTTTGACCTGCTACCTTTCTCTCCCGCAATAATTTGAAAACGGTGGACTTTCCAATTCCAGTTATTCAGGAACATCGTTCAACAATCTCATGTACCTTGTATTTGGAAAAATTCAAAATAGGCAATCGATGTATTTTTTCTTGTAGAATCCAAAAATATCATCGAAAAAATATTTGAACCAGAAACAAAAGAGTTACGCTATGCATCAGGTGTTTTTTAAATGGAATGTATCGTTTTTTATACGATTTTTGGAAAGAGTGATTTTTTTTATGTCCGTTCTGATTAAAAGATTTGATTTTGCGATAGCTGTTTATATTACATTTTAATGTTTTACAAACTAAAATGTTAGCTTCACCAGTTTAAAATATACGATAGGTTGGTATAGGTGATCAAGGTAAAATGACGTTTGAATGCTTTGTCAATAAAAATTGACATTATTTTAATTATTGTCGAAGTCTTCACCTAAAAAATATATATTTGACTCTGATCGAAATGAAATACTCTTTGGACGAGAGACTACAGATTGTTATGCTATTTAACAAGTGCCAAGAAAATGCAAGAGAAGCAAGAAGAATATTTATTGCAAATTTTCATAGAAATATATCCATCAATACAATTCTAAGGATAAAAAATCTATTTGAGGAAAATAAAACTTTACATGATAGAAAAAGAAATATACAAAGAAGAAGAAATCGAGACCAGGCCATTATAAATTATTTTCAAGTTAATCCAACCAAATGTATTTCGGATGCAGTTCGGGAAGTTCAGTACGGTGGAGGTGTAAGGCGCAGAAGAGTTACCCGAGGGACTGTTCACAGGACTCTGAAAATTCATAAATTTAGGCCTTTTCGTATCCTTCCACTTCAGCACCTAACACCGGCACAAAAAGAACTTCGCTTCCAATTTGTTTCTCAAATGGTAATTCGGCAAGAAAACGAAGACCCTGATTTATTCAAAAATATTGTGTGGACCGACGAAGCTACTTTCACAACATCATAAGTATTCAACAGACATAATAGTCACCACTGGGCCGTTGAAAATCCAAAAAAGTTCCAGACTATTAAATTTCAAGGGAGGAATTCTATTCATGTTTGGTGTGGGATAAAAAACAATAAAATTTTGGGACCAATATTTTTTAACGGGACTTTAAATGGGCACAGATATTATGAGTTTTTAGAAAACGAAATTGAAAATTTTTTCGAAGACTTACCATTGGCAGAATATCAGAATTTAATTTGGCAACATGATGGGGCGCCTCCTCATGACGTGCATGATGTGGTTCAATTTTTAAATCGGCGCCATAACGAATGGATAGGGCGAAATGGAACATATGCTTGGCCGCCCAATAGCCCCGACCTCTCAGTTTTGGATACATTTCTTTGGGGCCATTTGAAGAACGTCGTATACAGACAACGAAACGAAAATATTCAAGCGATCATGGGAAAAATTGTCGATGAAATAAACCGCCTTAACCAGGAAAATCATATTGTAACAGCAAGTTTAGAAAGGCTACAAAGGGGTTATCGATGTTGTTTCGAGAAAAACGGCGGTCACATTGAAAACTTATGTTATTAGTAGTTTTATTTTATTATTTAATAATTATTTTCTATTGAATTTCTTTTTCTATCATGTAAAGTTTTATTTTCCTCAAATAGGTTTTTTATCCTTAGAATTGTATTGATGGATATATTTCTATGAAAATTTGCAATAAATCTTCTTCTTGCTTCTCTTGCATTTTCTTGGCACTTGTAAAATAGCATAACAATCTGTAGTCTCTCGTCCAAAGAGTATTTCATTTCGATCAGAGTCAAATATATATTTTTATAGGTGAAGACTTCGACAATAATTAAAATAATGTCAATTTTTATTGACAAAGCATTCAAACGTCATTTTACCTTGATCACCTATACCAACCTATCGTATATTTTAAACAGGTGAAGCTAAAATTTTAGTTTGTAAAACATTAAAATGTAATATAAACAGCTATCGCAAAATCAAATCTTTTAATCAGAACGGACATAAAAAAAATCACTCTTTCCAAAAATCGTATAAAAAACGATACATTCCATTTAAAAAACACCTGATGCATAGCGTAACTCTTTTGTTTCTGGTTCAAATATTTTTTCGATGACATTTTTGGATTCTACAAGAAAAAATACATCGATTGGCTATTTTGAATTTTTCCAAAATACAAGGAAGGTCGAAAATAGGTCCCTGTTCAGTCCTCGCTGGAACACCCTGTACAGTCAAACTAGGGTAATCGTGTTTTATGCATTAAAATAATAACTTTCATAGCCGATAGCGCAGAAAGCTTGATTTAGTTTAAGTTTAAGTTTAGACATTCTAACGGAATGTCAAATTTGACAGCGAGTTCCTTGATTTCTGTACGCAGCTTGTCAAATCCGAAAGCTCGGTTAAATATTCTAAACAGCAATTAAGTTTTGTGCAATCGGGGGTTTAACTCACTGACAGTGGAGAAGAAGTGTTAGAACATCTTTTCGTTGGAATGAATGTCGCCATTTTATTAATATTCTTATAATACTCTTAATAGTATGGCGTGACAGCAAATACTAACAAGTTTAAACAGGGGCGTGCGGTGAAATTTTAAGAAAGGGAAATAATTCGATTCTTCGATCATTTTTTGCAAATTCGTCAATGACGTCATCATAAAAACGTCGCGTCGATGCTCCGACATATTTTGGAGAAGTTTATTTTCAATGGACAACAGCGATGTATGCGAAAGTCTCTCCTGCCCCGTTGAATTTTTCACGAAATTTTTTATACGTTTAAGTGTTGAAAAATTGCGTTCTACTGATGAACTTGTGGCAGGTATTGTCAATACTAATTCACACAATTTCGTCACTTCGGTGTAGGCATCTTCCAGCTCCTTGTCTTTAAAAATTGCATTAGTTCCTTAGCGTTATTTTTCGCGCTAATGTCATCAGCAAGAAGAGATTTAAAAGCGTCTTCTGGAAAAGTTTTTCCTTTAATTGCATCAAAATTGCAGAGCTCGGGGAATTTAAAATCATTTAAACCGTTAAATCTATAGTTTATTTGTTGCTGAAATTGATCGATTATTTCATAAAAGAGGCGTCTGTATGATGTTTCTCTCGTCATCTCCGACCTTGCCTGTTCGAAGACGCTTGGCTTGTGGCTCTACATTTAACGTCAGCGTTTTCTCCCAAAATAGGTCAAAGTCATCTCTTTTTTTTGGCTTAACATGGACTTAAAATCATCCACTTTTTTTAGGCAAAAAGCAATAACATTTGTTTTAGTTTGTAATACACTCCGCCAAGAAAGTATCGCATCACTCGAAAAAACGGAAATATTTTTATTTTATCTTCAAACATCGACTGGTATTTCTTGATCTAAAAGATTAAAATTCCATTAACGCAAGTAAAAAAGGTACGCTTTGTGTTCAAAAAGGCATATAAACATCTTTATCTACATTCATTGCATTTAGTGTCTTGTAAGTCGATATTTTGTTTCGTTCAAAACTACGCTATTTATTTTGTCTAAGTGTAAACGTAAACTTAAATTTGCCAAGAGATCTAGTGGTTAGAATTATTTCTTTAGTTGAGGATGGGCGGAGTTATGTCGCTGCCTTAGTTGGAAACCAGTCATCTCGAAGGTACCATTAAACAGGAGGGTATGAGAGACGACCAGTACCAGGCCGGCCGCAAGCAATTACGCCAGTTCGATTTTTGACTCTCCAAGCGCTACGTCGAAGACATGTTAAAGAGTTAGTTGCAACTCGAAATGTGCGGGTATCTTCGGAAACTGTTAGAGAAATCTTAAGACAGTCTGGAATAAGAGCTATTGCCCCTCGTCTCAAACCACCGTGTAGCACGATTAGAATTTGCAAGGGAATATGTTGAGTGGAACATTGATGACTGGGGCAACGTACTCTTTACAGATGAGTCAAGATTTTGCTTATACACATCAGATCGCCGAATACCTGTGTATAGACGAGATGGGGAGCGCTACGCCCAATTTAACATAAGACCTTCAACCAATTTCGGTGGAGGGTCCATTATGCTTTGGGGAGGAATATCTTTGAGGGGTCACACAGAATTGGTACTGCTTGACGGCGGTTCCATCACTGCTGATAGGTATATAAGAGACATTTTGGAGCCACATCCCTTATATGCCATTTATCGGTGACAATGCTATCCTAATGCATGATAATGCACGTCCCCATGTAGCTAGGATAGTTACTGAATACCTTCAGTAAATATCAGAGTTTTGGACTGGCCCGCGTTTTTGAACATGTTTGGGACTATCTGTACAGAAGGGTTAGAGCTGGAAACATCCCTGGACTTAAAACTCTTAACTGCAGAATGGGAGAATCTGGACCACGGGTATTTGGAGGCCTTGATTGGGAGCATGCCAGAACGTTCCGGGATGTTATAAGAGCAAAAATACAAGATTCTAAAATGATATTTTGTTATGTTAAATGGTTTTTTCTTTCGTAATGTTAAATTTCGAATTTTCCTTAATTTACATTTAGTTCAAAAATCTAAAAATTAGAAGTTGTTTTAATTACATTTTTTCACAAAAATAGATTGAAATATTTCTAAAAAATGGATATCAATTAGTTTCTTTTTAATGTTAAGAAATTGTAGTGATGCGATACTTTCTTGGCGGAGTGTATATTAAAAACATTGTCCGAGAATGGAAATATTTCTGAAAATATGTTCAACAAATAATTAAAATTAAAATCTCGTTTCAGACAGTCCAAAAACCCCCTCGAACTATTTATTGCTTCTGAGTCCCACGTTTCATTATTTTCTGTTATATTCTCAAATAGTTTAATCAGTGATTCACGATACTTTGGGCAATTGTTTGTGGATAATGGATTCCAAAGCTTGTGTACGTTTTGTTGACTTGGAAAAAAAGCATCCATGCCACTTAAAGTAACGAAAAATACTTTACACTCTTTAATGTGATTGATGGACTGGGATAAAACCAAATTTAATTTATGCGCAAAACAATGGACAAACACAGCACTTGGGAAAGTTTCTCGAACTTTAGCTTGCAGACCCCCTAATTGTCCTGCCATCACTGCAGCTCCATCATAGCTTTGAGCAAATAATTTTTTATCTCCATTAATTTTTTTAGTAACGTTATAAATTACGGTATATAATGTATCTGCTGTACGATTTTCGGACACATTCTTAAAACCTAAAAATCGCTCTTGAATACTTCCGTCTGTTTTAACGTAGCGTATTACTATAGATAATTGGCTATAATCAATCATCATATTTAGCCATTAAACTAAGTAAATTTTGAAAATTTCCTCTATTTGAAGAAACCCTTGTTTCGACATGACCTCTAAATCTCAATTCGTGCTGTCCGAGAAAACAAACAACATCGATAAGTCTTCTTAATATTTGCCTATTTTTATCGACTAGTTCATTGTGTTGGCGATGACTAATTTCCAACGGTTTATTAAGGGTGTGTTCAATTCTGGTTTTGCGGAAGACTTTTTCTTTTATGACGGCCTGCAAATGCGCTTTGGACATAATGTGTTTTTACAGCTTTATGGAAATTGTTTAAATCGGAAAAACCAGTTTTAGAAATTCCAGAGACCTTTTTCGTTTTCAAAAAGTAGGCATGGCCAACAAAATAATTTACTTATATTTTCACACCCTAGTTACCATTTAAATTGTTTGTATTGTTTTTCCGGATAAAAATGTCTCATACAGTTTTTGAGACTGTTTGTTCCTAATTGCGTGCTGATGTTAAAGGGGGTGTTTTTATGCCCTAAAAGTCTTAACTTTTGAGATACAGGATGGTAAAGTTTAAAAAGAAAACATTTTTTTTTCATCCCAATTCTGATGCTATTGTAGATAACTGCATGAAATTTGATAGACGTCTTCTATGCATTAAGGAGCATACAAGCAAGGTTAATTACATATGCACGCCACTGGTAGAAATTTCAAAAATTGATTGTTAATAAAAAATGCCCTTTTATGCATAAAAGACGTGTATCAAATTTCACACAGTTATTTATCTATAATAGCATCAGAATTAGGATTAAAAAAAACATTTTTTTTTTAAACCCTGTATCTCCAAAGTTAAGACTTTTAGGTTCATATTAAACTTTTTTCTTAAAAAGGTCCAAGAATCACCCCCCTTTAACATTAGCACGCAATTAGGAAACGCCCTGTATAGTACCTCACAATGACGTCCCCTGTACAAAGTAATATGACAGACGGAGACAAACGGTCACTTTTGGCATACCCGAATAGCCCAAAGTCGAACTGCATAATTTAAAATTTTGATGTCTTGTTCACTGGAATCAGTGCTGGCTCCCCTACTATAACTACATTGATATGTTAATTTTGGAAGAATATGAGTTCTGTAGTTTTTCAAATATTAATTGCAATATTAGATATTTTTTGACACCCGGTATTGAACAGAAAATTAATTATTTTGAAGCAGTTTATTGACAGCTACTTTATGAACAATTTTACAAAATATATGAAAAAAACTAAGCCATTTTTGAGGTTGACGGCTGTGATTCTAATGGTTCGATTCCTTCTAAATCGTTGTCTTCCTCTGAAAATGATGAGGTTTCGTCGTCACTACTTGAAGATCCCAGTGTGATAACTAAATCATCAATAACCGTTTCAATTTTGCCATCTACTTCCTAGTATTTATCTTCAATAGAACGAACATGTTTAACATACGATTTCCAATTTTCAGCCGATATTGAGTCAATCGCTTCTAATGTTATTTTATTTAAATCTTTAATTGAAAGTTCACCGGTGTTGGGCTCTCGAATATATTTTTTTACTCCTGCCCATGCAAGACCAATAGGGTTGAGGTCGCATATGTATGGAGGCAGCCTTAAAGGTGTATGACCGAAGTTACGTAAAAGACCGTCAATTTTATACTTTTTTTCTCTAGGCTTGTTGCCTGATATTACTTCATATAATTGATATTTTCTCCATGTTGGATCACATACAAGATTGTTCGATTTAAGCCACGATATCATATGAGCTTTTGTAGAGTATTTAGTTGACATTTTATCTTCTACGTGAGAATGATAAGACGCATTATCCATTAACACGACTGATTTGGGAGGAATGTTAGGTAGAAGCTTCTCGAGCAACCACCAAATTTTCTCTATTTATCTGTCCATGATAGACTCCAGCTGTTAGTCCCGAGCGAAAAACTAAAGCTGCACCCGGAACAAATCCGGCTTCTGAACCAGGATGAACTATAATAAAGCGACTACTAGAACGGATTCCCTGAACAACACCTGTAATACTTTCACTTTGCCAGCATTTGTTCACTGTCATGTCACTATCTACCCAGGTTTCGTCTAGATACACAATATTGCGTCCTTCTTGCCTATATTGCCTTATAGCTGATAAATATTTCACCCGCCAGTGAAAAATATTTGGTCTCTCAATGAGCAATTTTCGTTTATTTTGGCACTTGCGCCAAACAAAACCATTTAATCGTAAAAGCTGATTTAAGGTTTTATACCCGTAATGGGGGTCTTTTTTTACCAGGAGATTTTAAAGGTGAAGTAGAACATGAGCGATCATTACGTTCTCTTTGAATTTTTCTTAAACCACTTTCCGAAACACCAGTGTAAAATGCAGCGCGTTCTGTTCGAATTTCAACTGGAATAGTCAAACCATTATTTTCAGCTTCTCTGGTACAGGCCTCTATAACGCTCGCAATAACTTCACGTGCACCGTTTCGAATTGTTTTTCCTCTTAAAATAATATTTTAAATTCAACGCTACGCGTTTATATAGAAATGCAAACTAATGCTCGAAATGTATAGGCGCCACTGGAAATAGCTAGAACCTTCTAGCGGCAAGTGCATGAAGACTCTAGGCACATCCCAATTACAAGTGGACCAGTGCAAAATTTACTAAATTCTCGATTAATTTTCCGTAGCGCTTAGCTGGCGCACTTTATAGGTGAAGCGGCAAACTATTACAACAAATAAAATAACATAAAATTTATTTGCGTACACACATTTTACTTTTCCGCTTGCTTAAGACTATAAACAATTATTTTAAGGACCGTTCGGTTTTTTTTCGTGTCCCGCACTATACAAAAATTGCCAAAATATGCATTTGTATATGCTTTCATGTAAGTGCATATATATCCTAAGCCTAAGTAATAAATGTAACCTATAAATTAATAAAACCTCATTAGGTATACAGAAGGACAGGGATTTAAGAGGATCTTTATTATTATTTCTATAAACAAAGTTTACCTACGTCTATGGAGACCCCGAAATTCAACCAAACTAGACGGAATTCCCCATTTTATTATTCTCTACATTTCTGAAACAGACTCTAGCTTGTTGTGAATTGTGTTGTCTATGTTTTAAATATCTAATTTTGTTCAGCTGAAAGGGAGAAACTCTTTGACGAAGTCGAAACCTACTGGGCGAAGAAAGAGTCAAAAAATCTACAGGAGAAATCGGATCCTAAACCCGGAAGTAAACCTGAAGAGTCCTCGGAACAGGATTTTTATGATTCAGATGACAATGACACTGAAGAATGTACAGTGCGGGGGAAAAATATGGCATTGAATGCGTTTTACAGAATCGCCAGGAACACAATGTCCATGTATTTCAAGGTGACTGAGCCAACGGCTTTAGAGGTAACTCAACTATGTTATAAAAATATAATTTATTCTAAATAAACTGCGGTTAAAAATTAAAAAGATTCTGAAAGGCCATTATTTGTTTAAACGATAGCCTGGAGTGGTCTTCATAAAAATATTTTGTATGATATACAATATCGTGTAAATAAAAATCATGTTTTGTCTCGTGCAATCGATAAAGTATTCCATTTTGTCACGGTCTAATCCCAAGAACCATGATTTCTTAATTGACCACAGCCGTGAAACCTTTCGTTCTAAAATATACTGTAAAAATGAAAAATTTTAACTCCCTGCCTCTTGCAATATGTATCCTAGAACTTTCATAGTAATCACATTTAGAAGCTTTGTTCGATATCTCGGGCCGTATTTGACGGTTTTTATTTTTTTGTTTTGAATAAAAAGGTATTTTCACAATGTATTTTTTAAATTAAAAAAAATTTAAATTTCTAGGGGTTCTTTTATTTATTGTGGAAATTCCGGGACTTTATTATCCCAGTTTCACTATACCCAAAAGTATAAAAGTGTTGCATTTAGACTTTTTTTCTCTAAAACCTACCATTTTCTTTTTCAAATAAGCAATCAGTTTAAAGCACCTGCTAATATCAACGATTTTTTTTTAAATTCTTAACATAGATTTTATCATTGATTACTTGGACCACATTGTAGAAGGTTGAAAATTCTTTGAAATTTCTTGAAATTAAACTAGAAACACCAGTCAGTTTGTTGATTTCTAACAATTGACTTTGAGCGGCCTTAGTAACCTGGAAATCTGGTAGTTAACCATAACGAAATTCATTAAGCCTGCTACACACTCTGAGATATGTATCAAAGACGGTTAATTAATACATATTAAATTAGTTTTGAAAAATTACGCGGGTAGGTCAATGACTTTTGATGTTGCGTGTATTTTGAAGTGCCCAAGAAATTATGGTATAAAGTCAAAAGCAGTGTTATTGTGCGGGTCATACGATTTATCAACGACAAACTTTTTAAGTTTGTCTTTCTTTTATTACGTGTAATCATATCCTCCGCATAAAATCCGGAAGTTGAATTAGATAGACCTATGATATTTTCATATGAAAAAAGAGGATACACATATAAATACCAGCAGTTGCAAAAATCTTTGAGCGATGTCACTTCAAAGTCAGATTGACAAGTCAGTGACAAAATGAGTAATAGAAAACAATTTTCGAGTTTTTTGCATTCACAAGCGAAAAAAATGGTATTAAATCTAATAAAATATGAAAATTCACCGGCCAATATCCAGGAGACAGTAGCAAAAGCTCTGGGAATCGGTATAAGGACTGTGCAGAAAATGGTGCATGAAAAAAAGCACAATTTACTACTGAAGAAGATTAAGAAATGCACACAAAAGCCAAAGACAGAAGACTTAAGTGACAATGTAAAAATGGATGTTCGTAATGCAATTTACGATTTATACACATCAAAAACTAATATAACCCTTCAAGTTTTAAAAGAAGTTTTAAAAAATCGAGGCATATTGGAAATTGGACTAAAATCGTTGTCAAAATTAATAAAAATGTTGGGTTTTCGATGTAAAAGGACTGTAATCGAAGATTTTTATGCAAGTTGCCACATATAGCAAGCCAGCGTATCCAGTTTTTAAAGAAATACACGGAAAATGTTAATTCAAAATTTAGAAAAGTGGTATTTTTAGACGAGACTTGGATATATTCTAATGGAAGTGTTTCGAAATCTTGATAGGACGAGTCCGTAAAAAGTGTCAAGAGAAACAAGAGATGTGGGAGGGGAAAACAGTTCATCATTTTGCATGCAGGTTCTTCAACAGGATTTCTCCCAGGTGTAAGTTTAGTGTTTTCTTCAACATCCAAAAATATGGACTACCATGATAATATAACTGTGAACTGTTTAAAAAGTGGTTAAAAGAACAACTGATTCCAAATTTAGATGCCCCATCTTTAATCATTCTGGATAATGCATCTTATCATTCAAGAATCTTAAATAAACAACCTACTTCATCCTGGAAGAAAAGTGATATTTATGACTGGCTAATAAAACAAAATCCTTTACCCAATATGCTGAAACTAGAACTTCTTTTAATGGCAAAATCTATTAAAAAACCAACAATATATGCCGTAGATGAAATATTACGGAAAAATGGACATGAGGTTTTACGACTGCCGCCATACCATTGCCAGTTTAACGCAATAGAATTAATATGAGCTGGAGCAAAATCATATTACGAAAAACACGTGAACGATGGTCTTACATCAGATGAAGTGCAAATTGTGTGGCAAGATTCATTAAATTATATGACGCCGGAGTACTGGAAGAAATCTGTGGAACATACGGAGAAATTAATATGGGATTGGTGGAATCGAAAACGAGTTCTAGATGTCGAAATAGCACCAATGATCATTGCTCCATTTGAGGACGACTGAGAAGATGAGGACTTTTTAAGTGATGATGATATTTTTTAGTCTATAATATTCAAAAGTTTCTGAGGGATTATATTAGTCTTTGACATGTATAAATCATAAATATCATTATGAATATCCATTTTTGCATTGTAACTTAAGTCTTTTGCCTTTAGATTTTTTCGTGTACATTTCTTAATCTTCTTCGGAAGTAAATTATGTTTTTTTTTTCATGCACAAGTTTCTGTACATTCCTTATACCGATTCTCAGAGCTTTTGCCACTATCTCTTGGATATTAGCCAGTGAATTTTAATTTAAAATTTTTTTTATTAGATTTGACATTATTTTTTTGCTTACTTTTTTAGTACATTTGTAATTTTGTAGGCAATAAATGAATAATTATAGAATACTTGTTCCAATTTTAAAGCGTGTTTAAAATAAGTAAATTTTTTTATTAATTATAAGACAAAATTTGATATATAAAAATCGGTAAAATTGCTTTACCAGAAACCCGGGGCTAACGAAATATATATATATATATATATATATATATATATATATATATATATATATATTTATATATTTTTATATTATTTTTCAGCATGCTATATATATATACAACAGACATACCTACAGACAGACGGAATTGAGAAAACATGTTTTTCAGCATCTAGGGACCCTTAAACGTAAAGATCCGAAAAAATCTCACGAGGGAAGTAATAATTATCTTGTGTTTTTAACAAAAGTGTATAATATTTTTGCAAAATAAAATTTTTTTGTTATCACAATACAAAAAAAAACAAGTTTTTTTGCACAGGGGTAGCCCGCATTTAAATAAATGACACTGTATAGGTGGTTAGATTTTTAGATCAAGCGGGGCTCATAATTTTTGGTGATTGATAAAAAAATCTCACTTTCATTAAGTGCTTTTAGCTATTAAGGCGCTTGCCATTTTGTGTATTTTTGTTTTTGCCAACCAAAAAATTTTAACCAAATACATATTTAGCGAATTTTCTTATTTAGTCCCTGGGCATTAATAGCCCATCGAGATTTAATGGCTCGATAAAAGAATCACACTACATTTTGGTATTCACTGTGTTTGATTATCATGATTTGATTTATAATGTTGGTGACCTTTGGACCCTCACGATAAGACCGCATTCGGCTATAGTTTAGGCAATTTCCAGACAAAAACTTTGTAATATTTACTTCGTCAGTATTTTATTGTCTGTCCATAGGTGGAACAAGAATTTTGGCGCTACGTCACCCAAAAGCAGAACCATATTTGTGTGCACTCAGCTTCCATAGACTGCGGCACCTGGGGGTACGGCTTCGCTGTCTCTAAGAACAGCCCCTTCGCCAGACACGCGTGGAACCTGAAGGCGTTGTCTAATAACAATGGCTCAGTGCTGAGGTCTCTCGGACCTGTGATGGGTAAGAGTGATTATATATTAATTCCTAAAGAATTGACATAAAACTGATTTTTATTGACAAATTGTTAAAGTAGAAATCAAAGAAGTTTGGGCCACACGCGGCAGAAGCTACGTTATCATTGCGAAGATCGGTGAATCGGTCGATATTCCAGTGGCGTAATTGATTTTAACATACTAAATACGTACTGCTGCGATTTTTTTTATGTTTTTGTAATATGTCGATATTAAATATTGTGAATAAAAGTATTTATACTCTAAGCTAGGTATTTTGAAAATAAAAAGGCAAGTTAATGATGCTACAGAGAGGAACCTGCTTCAGACATGTTTAAAAACCAATTATTGAAATAATAAAAGCAATATCACAGCTGATACTGAGGATTGGATTTTGGCAGGCTTACCTGATAACAGAAAATTTGAGTAGACTAAAAGATTCAGCTCAAATGTGTATAAATAGCCACATACATTTTTGAAAGGTGTTCAAATACTTTATATTCTCACATACCTAGTGTAACCAGATGTCCTCTTTTTAAGCAAGTGTTTCTAGTATATATTTTGCAGTTTATCCGAATTGTTTCCTTTTTGTTCATGAAAATTACATTAAAAAAGCATATAATACAGATACAAAAGGAGTGATCTTGTTTTTTTAGTCTTTTGTTGGATCAGATTAGGGGGATTTTGCTGTAGTAGATAGTATTATAAACACTTATTCGTTTTTGAAGTTATTAGAGTCTGTTAACTTTTAAGTCTTTAGTTCTATAAGAAAACGGCTACAAAGTTAAAAAAAAAATATATTTAAACATTGTGTTTTTAATCTGTTTTTTTTATAATCGTTTCATTAACATTTCCTTTCCTTTTTCTCTTTTCATTTCATTATTTAAGCTGTATTTATTTTTTGTTTGTCATCAGTTTGTTTTCATTCTTTCTTAGATATCCCAGATTGATATTTCTAAAAGCCATATTTAATTAATTAATGAATTAAAGATTCCATTAAGTATTAACTTTTATACCAGTCCACCGTCAACCTTACTAGTGTATGCTACTGCAGTTTCATTTCAAAGTGTAAGCTCGAAGGAATATCAGTGTTTAAAAAAAATTACTATCCGTTGCCAGCCTTAAGTCCCTTCGAAGGTGGACTAACTGTGTCCAAAACTTTTTGTCTCAGGATTTCTATGGTCGCAGGGGGATCAAATTCATAGACCTCATTCTTCGGGTGATCCCAGAGGTAAAAATCCAAGGGCGAGAGGTCAGGGGATCCAGGAGGCCAATATATTGGACTATTTAAGGAAATAATTCTTTTGCTAAACTGCTCTCTTAAGTTCCTGACTGAATGGTGGTGTGAGCCGGACACCTGTTGAAACCTGGTTTCGTAAAAGCTCTAGGCGTCTTTGTCCGTTTAGGTTGTACTCAAAAAAAAATGGTCCTATAACTCGATGTTCTGAAATGATTAATAATTTATAAATAAGTGCCCAATTAAAAAAGGTAAGTTAGAATAAATTACCAGTGACCCCACACCAAACGTTACTTCCAAATCTGGTCTGTAGACGTCTCTCTGCCACTTCGTGAGGGTTTTTCACAGCCCAATGATGACTGTTGTGCCTATTAAAAACTCCGTAATTTGAAAACCTACTCTCATCGGACCACAAGACATGATTTACAAAATCGGGATTTTCATTACACTTCCTAGTATATCACTCACAGGAGCGTGGTCGACTTGGAAAATCAGTGTCCTTAAGTCCTTGAACTATTGTGGTTTTGTATGGATGGTACTTATTATTTTTTTTAACACTATCTACTATTCATTTTGGCACATACGTTTTTCTACACTTCTTACAGATGTACTAGGGTTTTCGTTGATTGCTTGTAAAATTTTTCTGTCTCGATTTTCATGACGCTGTCGTCGTTCGGGGTACATCTGCTGTGTAAAATGAATCTCAATTTCCACGCTGCCATTCACGCCGGGGGGAACCGGATATTCCCGTGGTAGTTTGGGGGTAATTTTACACCTCCCGCTATCACATACCCTCTTAGGTGGAGCGGATGGTCGAGGTTCGGACCCCTCGATAAACTGTAGGACCCGTCTGGCTGACATTTCCCAGACGTAAACATTTCTTCCCCCATCTTCGAAGGGTGATTCTAATTCCCCTTTTCTGCGCACCCTGCCATCTCCTCTATATGTTGCGTCTAAACGAAAAAGTGTAGAGCTGTTCTCTTTCTTGTGTGTCAGATTTATGATTTTATTGAGGGAAAATCGTACTACTTATTAAAACACAACTTTGATACTTTGAATGATCTAACGTCAAAGGCAAAGCCCACTTTTGTTACAAATAAATTATGGCCTCCTTAGAAACAAATGAGACCTACCTTTACGAAGTGTAATATTTCGATGATACTCAAATCTTTTATGCACTTGTGAGACATCACTAGACTGAAAAATTTACGCTCTTTCCAAAAATCGAAAAATCCAATATGGCGGCCATTAGAAAATGAAAGTTGACGCGGATTGCGGGATAGCAAAATACTATGGAGACATGTGGTACACGCCATCTTATTCATCTTAAAAAAGTGTCACATTTTGACAGCTGTCAAATTTACCGTTCTGGATATACTGGCGAAAAATGAAATCCGCCATTTTCGGTTTATCTCCGATATTTCCCAAACTAATTGACTGATCGTGAATCTGAATACGGATATCGAATGCGCTAAGTTTCCTCTAAAACTTTCTATTTAACTGTAGGTTTAATAGGAGCCAAGATCCCTATTTAGAACTTCGCTAGTTCGGACACGCGCCATATCGGACACTCCAGTAGTTCGGCGCCTCTTATCAACCGAACAATTTGATATTTTTACCTCCTTATTCCGGACACCAATTCAGTGCAAATGCAAATAAATTCCGCATTTTTCTGAATAAAACTAGTTAAAACCAGTCGCGTTTGGCGACAACTCAACGACTCTGTCGATTAGATTCAGTCTTTCTTTGTAATTGTACGGGGGTGTCGTAAAATGCTAAAAAAATGGCGCCAAACAAACGGCCTCATAAAACGTTGACTCTTGCCGAAAAATGCAAGATACTGGATGTCATTGACAAGGGGGGAAGCATACGTAACATTTCTGATACATATGGTGTTACAAAATCCACTATCTCGGATATTAAAAAGAACAAACTTAAAATAAGGAGTTTTGTGGCCAAATCATACCAAGGACCAGGTACGTAGACATGAAACTAACAACATAATGTCATTGTGTTGTAACTGATGTTGGTTTTATCTTTAATGTTTACAATGTGGCTGATACTCACTTATCCTTTTTCAGGAAAGAGAAAGGTTATGAAGAAAGCTGAAAATCCTGAAGTTGAGATTGCCTTATAAAATTGGTTATTACAACAACGCAATGCTCATGTGCCAGTTTCCTCAGGAATGCTACAAGCTAAGGCAAAATATTT
Organism: Kuschelorhynchus macadamiae; assembly: GCA_030620095.1. NCBI lineage: Eukaryota > Metazoa > Arthropoda > Insecta > Coleoptera > Curculionidae > Kuschelorhynchus > Kuschelorhynchus macadamiae. The sequence continues at coordinate 1,153,919 of JAUTXW010005323.1, read as the reverse complement.
TATGAAAAAATCACTGGGAAAAAAGATTTTTTGGCGAGTGCTGGTTGGCTTGACAAATTTAAGAACACACATGGAATACGATTTTTAAAGGTTAGTGGTGAAAAACTTTCTAGTGATGTAAGTGCAGTATCACCATTCCAAGAAAAATTTCGATGTCTAGTACAGGAGATGGGGTTAAGTAGAGACCAGGTTTATAATGCTGATGAATTAGCGGCCTTTTGGAGAGCTTTACCTGATAGCACCTGGGTTCACAGGCAGGAAAAATCGGTGCCAGGTCGAAAAATATCCAAGGAACGTGTAACATTTATGCCTTGTTCCAATGCTTCGGGGAAACATAAGCTACCACTCTTAGTTCTTGCTGAAAGAGCATTAAAAAACTGCATACATCCAAGAACCACCAAAGGATGGATGACAAAAAACTTATTCATGGAATGGTTTAAAACATTAAAAAAAAACGTTTTTAACTGAAAATATATTTGTTATTGGTAGACAGTGCTTTACTGCTATTTTGCAACCATTGGATCAAAATTTAATTCAAAACATAAAAGTCGCATGTCGGATGACAAAAAACTTATTCATGGAATGGTTTAAAACATGCTTTATACCCAAAGTTAAAACGTTTTTAACTGAAAATAACAGACCTCATAAGGCCTTGTTATTGGTAGACAACGCTCCCTCTCATCCACTTGAGGAAGATATAAATTTTGATCCTGACTTCAGAGTTATGTTTTTACCACCCAATTGTACTGCTATTTTGCAACCAATGGATCAAAATTTAATTCAAAACATAAAAGTCGCATACAGAAAACGCTTGCTAGATCATTTAATCTCCATGGAAGACGGAGATGTAACAAAAGTTTTAAAGCAATACAATTTAAAAGATGCGCTTTGTAATTTAGATATAACCTGGAAAGGCATCTCTGAAAAAAACATCAGAAAAAGTTGGACAGGTCTGTGGCCAAGCAAGGAAGAGGTTATTAATGCAGAGGAACTTGAAGAAGAAAGCATTTCGCTCGCAGAACTTCGATAAAGGCTTTGTCCGTTAAGCATTGCAGATATCGCTAATATTTCAGACTCCTTGCAGATTATAGACCCAGAAAATAAATTAAGTGAGGAAGAAATTGTCAGTTAGGCAGCAGGAGAAAAAGAATTTGTCTCAGGCTTAACTGAAGAGGAACTTATCAATGAAGCATTGGAAAGCAAAGAAACAAGTCACAGCGAATTAAGTGAAACAGAGGATGACAATGTTGTGTTGAAAATGAATCATAGCGATGCTGTAAAAGCCTTATCACATAGTATTCAGTGGGCCGAGGAAAACGATGTTCCTACCCAAGATATTTAGCTTTTAAAAGGATTAAAAGAGAAGGCTGTTACGGCAGCAAAATCCCAAAGTGTGCAGACAAAAATCGATTCATTTTTTAAAAAACCTTCCAATTAAATATTTATTAATATTCTTTGCTTTTTTATGTAAATATTTAATGCATATTAAGGTACATATTGACATAATACATATATATGCACATTTTGTTACATATTTTCAGAGTTTGTGTTATTTTAAGCTATTTTATGCATACATATACATATATGTAGGTACAATTATCTGTTTTTCTTTAATGTTATGTAAAGGGTTTGTTTTTTTTAAATAAACATGTCTTTATATTTTGAGTTTAGATTGGAAATCATAAAAACAAGAAACAATAACGCAATCAAAAAAAAACTCCAGTAATCCGGATACCGCACTAATTCGGCGGTAGCTGTTCCGATATGTGTCCGGATTGTCGAAGTTCTACTATATATATATATATATATATATATATATATATATATATATATATATATATATATATATATATATATATATATATATATATTTATATATATATATATATATATATATATATATTTATATATATATATATATATATATATATATATATATATATATAAAATAACGAGGGATGTGTGAAGACAAAAGACTTTTTTCTCACAAGAATTTATTTCGGTTTACCGGTTTCGGGTGCTTTGTATTTGCTCCCCTTCTTTAGAACCGCTACAAAAATTAATTGAAAATCAAATCTACCAAACCTAACCATACTCGTCAATCCTACTTCTAAAAAAACAAAAAACAATACTTACAATTCTCTCAGTCAGAAGTTGCACAATAAAATATATGACAATACTTATTCATAAAAAATCAGAAGCAATGTAAAAGTAACATTAATACACCAAAAGACAAACAAACAAACAAAAAAACAATCAACAGGGAGATATTTTAAGTACTTCTCCGGTGATTAAAGAAATGCCTTGACCGTTTGACGATATACAAATCTTTATTTAACAACTTTTGGAAGCAATGATCCATTATTTAGTAATGATTTCTTTTGCTAAGTTTGTAGGGACATTAGTATATAAAGATATAACATCCAAAGATATTAATATATAATTATCTTTATATTCTTTATTTTGGTGTATACACTGGACAAACCTGTCAGTACTTACAAAACAGAATACAAGGACACAAAAACCAACATTCATTCGATTTTGGTAAAGTTAAAATTTTAAAAGCCGAAAATCATCAAAAAATAAAAATACATTTTAAAAATGTACTGTTATATTGTAATATAATCTTCGGATTTTAGTTTTAAGCGGTAACACTTACTATTGTTTTCTAAGTGTACCAACTTTTAATTCTTAAAATGTCTATAGAAGAACTCGATTCTATATATTCTGATGAAGATCACGTGGTTGATCGAAACCTCAATATTTTGTAACATGTGACTTTCAAAAGAAATGTTTTAATTTTCGTTTAGAAGGACCCTAACCCGAGAAAATATAAAAGTATTTGCATGTATATATATATATATATATATATATATATATATATCATATATATATATATATATATATATCGCAGTCATATATATTCATATATATTTTGGCATATATATATATATATATATATATATATATATATATATATACATATATATATACATATATATATATATATATATATATATATATATATATATATATATACATATATATATATATATATATATATATATATATATATATATATATATATATATATATATATATATATATATATATATATATATATATATATATATATATAGGGTTATAATAAATTAAGGAATAAATTCAATATCTTGGAAATTAAAAAGGTAATAGAAAAACGCTCGAACCCGTCGATTTAGATTTATTTTTACGCATATTTAGAAATTATTTTAAACTATACAGGGTCACTCACAAAAGTTGTACAACTGTCATCTTTCATTTTTTCAATACAACGCCTTATTTTTTTCTGTTGATTTGAATTCTCTATGAAATTTTAGACATTTTTGGTATAACATAACCTATACTGAAAATCAACAGTTATTGAATAAAAATCTAAATAAAACATAAAACACATATCAGGAAATTAAGTAAGAAAACTACTTTATTAAATTTTGAAAATGTCCACCATTTACAGCTCTACAATGCCCTAGACGATGGAAAAACTCTTGTTGCACATTAGTAACTGTATCACATTGAATATTTCTTATAACAGTTCGAATACGATCCTTAAGAATTTCAATAGTATGTGGCTTATTTTAATACACTTCGTTTTTCACATACCCCCAAAGAAAAAAGTCTAACGGGCTTAAGTCCGGTCTTGCACTCTATTGTCCCACGTCGCCTAATCCATCGTCTCGGAAAGGTTTCATTTAAGTATCTCCTGACATCAGCTGCAAAATGGGGTGGTGCTCCATCCTGTTGATACCATAACAGTTCACTGGGAAGATCCGGATCGTTTACATTAGGATGTAGGGTAGCTAATGCTGGTATAAGATTCTCTTCCAAAAATTGAAGATACATTTGCCTCGTTAGTGAGGAATCAAAGAAATATGGACCTATAACTTTATTGCCTACAATACCTGCCCATACATTAACACTTTGACGATACTGTGTATGACTTTCCCTGTACCAGTTAGGATTTTCTTGTGCCCAGTGTCTAAAATTTTGTTTATTTACTTCTCCATTGAGACAAAATGTTGCCTCATCTGTGAAACAAATTCTTTTGACAAATAATGGATCATGATTACACATGTTGGTCATAATTTCGCAAAACTCGTTTCTGCGATCTGAATCATCATTTATTAATTCTTGAACTTTCACTTTATAGGATAAAAATTTTCTTTTTTCAAAAATTTGGAAACTGTTGTTTGATGTATATCATTATCATAGGCTGCGTCAGTAGTTGAAGAATGTGGATTATCTTGAAAAGTTAAGAGAACGTCTAGTTTCTTTTCATCTGAGATCCTAGGGCGACCTTTTCCAAAGCGGTCCGTAACGCTACCAGTATCCGTCCATTTCCTTTCTATTTTGCTCACTGCAGACTGGGTAATAGGTTGCCTATGAGGATATCTGTTGTTAAACAGCTGACAAACTTCTTTTTGTGTCCTAGTCTTATCACCTGTACCAAGCATTATTAGAATTTTTAGTTCTTTCTTTCTCTGTTAAACGCATAGTCAATATTTGAAATCAAAATGGCAGATCGTAAATAAATTATATGACTTGTCAACACAGTGACAGTGACAAAGTCATTTTTCTTTGGGATTACGCGACAGACCTAGGTAGGGTATACAAATGTCCTATAGGTTATTAAATACACAGGTTTTATTTAGATGTCTAGAATTTCATAGAGAATTCAAATCAGCAGAAAAAAATAAGGCGTTGTATTGAAAAAATCAAAGATGACAGTTGTACAACTTTTGTGAGTGACCCTGTATAGTTTAAAATAATTTCGAGCGTTTTTCTATTACCTTTTTAATTTCCAAGATAATGAATTTATTCCTTAATTTATCATAACCCTGTATATATATTAGTGATGCAACGATTGTTGTTATACGATTACGATTACGATTATCAAATAAAAAAATGTTAAAATATATACTTAATACATTTTTTATTTTTTAAAAGAAATTTTAAAGAAAATAAATACATACTGTAAACAAAATAATAAATAACAACCAAAACATTTAAAATCTGAGTAAAAAAAGCAAACCATACGCCAAAAAACCAAAATTACCTGTTTTTGGCCTTTAATATTGGAAATTTAGGGAGATTAAATTTTTATTAAGGAAACATAACTTTCAAATTTTCGGAACCAGGTCAGTTTCTCTTAGGACTATGAATATTCCTTGCTGTCAAAAATAACCTTTTCAACTGAACCGAGGATGGTTTGAATGATAAATATTTCTGTGCCAATTTCTTTAAATTTGAATGCAAAGTACTTTCAGACCGATATCTGAAAGCATTTGCTGAGTGATCTAAATTAGGTGACCTTGAACCAGTGGCTGAAAATAAAAAAAAACATTATTAGAGAAGCAGTATTCTAAAATTAATTTGAAAATATGTCTTTATGTCTTCTGGCACTGACCAGCAAAATTTGACAGTGGCTCTTGCATTTCCACATCGCTTATTAATAAATAAATGTATATATAAATGTCTTGCTAGTTGTTAAGTTCTACTTGTTATCAACATTTTAATATTCATGTGGTTGTATTCGTCCTAATTTAACGTTCTACTGTGTGTTAAAATGCATATAGCCATGTTTTTGTAACTTCACTTGTAAGTCTTAACTGTTTTTTTTTTAGTTTGATATCATTTTAATCTGTGGTATATTTTAGCGTTTCCTCCTGATGAAGTCATAAATAAATGACGAAATATAGAGGATGTCAGAAGTAAATTAGTTATTTATTTGACCTACAGACCGCATACCCGATATTAGATTTCTTATTTATCTTATATATATATATATATATATATATATATATATATATATATATATATATATATATATATATATATATATATATATATATATATATATATATGTATATATATATATATATATATATATATATATATATATATATATATATATATATATATATATATATATATATATATATATATATATATATATATATATATATATATATATATATATATATATATATATATATATATATATATATATATATATATATATATATATATATATATATATATATATATATATATATATATATATATATATATATATATATATATATATATATATATATATATATATATATATATATATATATATATATATATATATATATATATATATATATATATATATATATATATATATATATATATATATATATATATATATATATATATATATATATATATATATATATATATATATATATATATATATATATATATATATATATATATATATATATATATATATATATATATATATATATATATATATATATATATATATATATATATATATATATATATATATATATATATATATATATATATATATATATATATATATATATATATATATATATATATATATATATATATATATATATATATATATATATATATATATATATATATATATATATATATATATATATATATATATATATATATATATATATATATATATATATATATATATATATATATATATATATATATATATATATATATATATATATATATATATATATATATATATATATATATATATATATATATATATATATATATATATATATATATATATATATATATATATATATATATATATATATATATATATATATATATATATATATATATATATATATATATATATATATATATATATATATATATATATATATATATATATATATATATATATATATATATATATATATATATATATATATATATATATATATATATATATATATATATATATATATATATATATATATATATATATATATATATATATATATATATATATATATATATATATATATATATATATATATATATATATATATATATATATATATATATATATATATATATATATATATATATATATATATATATATATATATATATATATATATATATATATATATATATATATATATATATATATATATATATATATATATATATATATATATATATATATATATATATATATATATATATATATATATATGTATATTAATATATATGTATATTAATATATATGTATATATATATATATATATATATATATATATATATATATATATATATATATAGTATACTTTACAATAAACAAAATTTTTTTCAGGCGTAACAATCCCCACTCTCCATGTGGGCATGGTATTCAGCGCCTGCTGCTGGTACCGTGACCCGCACGGACTCCCGTGGATCGAGTACCTGCACACGGGAGGCAGCAAGATCTGGTACGGCATACCGAGTTCTTCCTGCGAAGTTTTCCACGCCGCCATGCAGAAATTGGTGCCAAACTACTGCAGGGACAAGCGGCTGTGGCTGTCATCCGACACGGTTATGATACCGCCTGGAATGCTGATAGATCATAACGTTTCGTTATGCAGGTACTACTCCAGTTAATTTTAATTTTAAACAAACGCGGCGTATTGTGTGTAAAGTTCGGACAAAATAAAAACCGTCGCACTCAGTGCCGTTTTATTTACTAAGCGGTGTAGTTCAATTTTTCCGTTTTCTACTGAAAAAAAGTGTTAGGAAATGTCCTTAAAGAATAATATTGTGGGAGTCGTAGGCGTAGATAATTGATATTTTTAAGGGTACCTATATATATTATGTCATTAGAACATGTATAAAGATGATGTGCACCTTATTAAGTAAAGGCATTGTGTATGACGAAGATTCGAATATAAACGGTAATTTTGTTATCGTTCTCTGCAAGCAGTTCCGTGCTGCATGGCGAAGTGTTAAGATGACGGTCGATGTGGTCTGTTCAGTCCTCAGCAGAGGCATGAGTGGTTCTTGGGATTAGAACGTGTCAAGTTGGAAATAATATCCGACGTTTCGACTTCGATTGCACAAGACATCTTCAGGGATCTTTACTCCACGAGATCTGAATGAGCTCGGAAAGATTCAGGCGGGCTTTTCTATCCGACTTGTGCTCGTCGAACTGTGTGATGTAGACCGTAAACCGTACCTCTATTGAAGTTTTTTGTATGTTTAAATATTTCAATATATTCTTTAATTTTTTGTTTATAAAAATCTGGAACCTATGCTAGAACCTTGGTTTCCTTTACATTTATTATATGGCCAGTGGTATGCTGGTGTTCAGCTACAGCAGATTGAACAATTTGTTTCTTTTTAATACATCGTTCATGTTCCTTAAGTCTAGTTGATATTGAGCGTCCTGGTGTACCTCTAAACTAGGCCGCAACGATTCAGCCGCTCCAATTACCTCGGAAACAGCCATATACCCTTTTAGGTGTTTAATTTTTTCTTAACCTCGTACCCTTTGTCCCCAAGAACTAAATCGACAGAAATGCTCTTCTATATGCCCTGGTATCTCTAAACTAGACCGCGATTATTCAGCCGCCCCAATTACCCCAGAAACAGCAATCTACCCTTATAGGTATTTAATGTATTTATAATTATGGACTCGAACTGGAACTGGGAATTTCTACAAGGGGTATACAGGGTTATTCACGCAACCCGTTCATTAAAAGTTTTTGATGATGCCATTTAGATAAAAATTTCAAATTTTGGGATTAAGGTAAGGTCAAGGGGTACTTCTTTTTTGAAATATTTTCAACTTTCTGTCACTTCCGGTTTAACCGGAAGTTGGTATCAACTTGCTTATTTTAAATGGAACACACTGTATTTTATGATATTTTTGGATTCTACGGAGAATTTTAATGCTGTTTTATGTAGCACGTCCTATACCTAGGTTCAAGCGTTCTTAAGATATTTGACCTTGAACCAAAAATGAGCCTTCGGGGTACCAAATTTTAAAATCTCATATTTTTGTAAGTTTTGAAGATATAATCTTCATATTTTGCAGACGATCGGTAAATAATCTTAGGTTTCTATTTTTTTATTGAATTTGTCTATTTTTATACAGGGTGTCCTAAATTCAGCGGCAAACATTCACATTTTCAAAGCCGCTAAAGTCCGTTTTTTTAAATGGGACACCCTATAACTTTATGCACTATCAAATGTAGAATTTAATTTTCTATCGAACTGTATTAAGGTTCCCTATACCTATTCGTAACCATTTTCGAAATAATCAGGTTTTTAGTAAACTATCATATGTATTTGCTAAATGCTTACACCTTCCCGTAGTAAGCCATGGAAAAACAATTGTTGTGCTTTTCTATTCAACATGACAGCTGATGAGAATGTTACAAAATATTGGAGAGAACGTGCCATGTTTTTAATGAAAAACATCCTCATTTATCGCCAATGAACAAGAGAAAATTGAAGAGGATTGAAACGAAATTTTTTCGTTTCGGAAAAGTTAAAGTTATAAAAAATGTAATAAATTGTTTACATTATTTTAACCATATCTACTAAGTTCGAGACTGTTATAAACTTGTTTTAATGAACTTAAAAATTATAGCAGTCTAACAATCAACAATAAATAAATAAATTAATAAAATTGAATTATAACAAATGTTCTATATGCTGTCCCTTCATTTGAAGACACATTTCAATTCTTCTTTGTACAGTTGCTGTGGCCCGTTGAATTTGTCCGTTTTCTAATTCGGCAAAAGCTGTTCGTATCCTGTCCAGTAAATCTTGTTGGTTATTTACTTGGGAAGCATAGACTTTACCTTTGATAAATCCCCATAAATAAAAGTCTAGGGGTGTTAAATCAGGCGATCGCGGGAGCCATCTCCAAGGGCCATTGGGACCAATCCAGCGATCTTCAAAAATTCGAGATAATTGGAGATAAACTGCAGCGGATTATGTGCTGGTGCCATCTAATTGATACCAATAATTTCGCAGCTCACCAATAGGAATTTCTTCTATAAATTCAGAAACCGTCCCTCGTAGAATTTCCAAATACTTATCACTGTTTAAATTGTCCTCATAAATACAGTACCGCACCTGATCATTTAATACTATACCGAAAACATTGAAGCTAAACCTCTCTTGAGAACGCGTTTCGCGTAAAGCGTGCGGATTTTCTGCTGCCCAGAAATGTTCGTTTCTTCCATTTGTTATTCCTTCTCTAGAAAATTTCGCTTCATCGGTCCAAAATTTTTTGAAAGGAATTGAGGGTCCTCTTGAATTTTCAGAAACATGAATTCGCAAAATTCTACTCGTCGGACGTCATCACCAGGTCTCAAGGCTTGCACGTTTTGGAAGGAATAAGGGTGCATATGATGTTCGTTCAAGATTCTTTGGACAGATGAAGAAGAAATTCCCAAATCGTTTTCTGCAGACGGTATTGAACTCTGCGGGTTTGCGTGGAAATAAGCTAATGTGTTTATTACGTTATCCTCGGCATTTGTCACTGGTTTCGGAACATTTTTTGTAACTTTAACCTTGCCAAAACGCAAAAAGTTCGTTTCAATCCTCTTGAATTTTGACTTGTTCATTGGCGGCAAATCAGGGTGGCGTTCATTAAACACACGACACGTTCTCTCCAAAATTTTATAACATTCTCCATGAATATAAAATAGATTGAGAATATCAGCGTTTGAGTATTCTTCCATTTCGATTTAGACGATTTAGTTTATCACTGACAGCTTTCGATAAATAACGCATACTAATCATCTGTCATATTGGATATTGGATCTCAATTGTTTTTCCATGGCTCACCATTAGAACATGTAAACATTTAAGCAAATACATACGATATTTTTATAAAACCCAATTATTTCGAAAATGGTTACGAATAGGTATAGGCATAAAGTTATAGGGTGTCCCATTTAAAAAAAACGGACTTTAGCGGCTTTGAAAATGTGAATGTTTGCCTCTGAATTTAGGACACCCTGTATAAAAATAGACAAATTCAATAAAAAAAATAGAAACCTCAGATTATTTACCGATCGTCTGCAAAATATGAAGATTATATCTTCAAAACTTACAAAAATATGAGATTTTAAAATTTGGTACCCCGAAGGCTCATTTTCGGTTCAAGGTCAAATAACTTAAGAACGCTTGAACCTAGGTATAGGACGTGCTACATAAAATAGCATTAAAATTCTCCGTAGAATCCAAAAATATCATAAAATACAGGGTGTTCCATTTAAAATAAGCAAGTTGATACCAACTTCCGGTTAAAACGGAAGTGACAGGAAGTTGAACATATTTCAAAAAAGATGTACTCCTTGACCTTACCTTAATCCCAAAATTGAACGGGTTGCGTGAATAACCCTGTATAATACTCCTGTGAGTATATTCTGGTATATAATTTATTGTTACAGAATTAAGGCTTTCCTTGGTTTTACTGTTATATCTGTCGGTCGGAAGCAAGCTGCTAAAGAAACTAGTAAACACATTTCAGCATATAAAGATTCACAAAATGAGAGAAGAATCGATTTTTACACTTCGAAGAAATATTCTCACTAGGCGGTTCCCTACATGAAAGGGTATTTTATAGGTAATTTAACTACATCGTCAATAATTAATTATATTTCATTTAAATTATACACCTGATAAGTATCAGTACGCAACTGCCAGGAGCCGTCGGCAGTTTTCGGGACTTGAGTGGCTAGAATTTGGCGGCCATCTTCACACTGGTACCCAACTGCCAGTCAATAAAATCCGTCTACCGAAACAAAAGACAAGGTATGTCATTTAGAAATGTCATCCTTCTTCATGACAACGCGAGTTTGACAGAGGAGAAATTGATTGCATTTAAAGTTATAAAATTATGGATGCCAGTGGCGTGGAAACATCACATTTTTTTGGGGGTATACTTTTTAAATGTAAAATACACCGATTTGAATTAAACTGGGAACAGACCTTTACCAGTGATACAATTGGCTTGTTTTTTTTTTGAGAATATAAATTAAAAAAAAATATTATAAAGGTAAATACCTCAAGTGTTGAGAGTCATTGACGTATAGGGTGGTCCAATAATAGAGGACGTGGGATGTAGCTCAGGAACCGTTAACGACAGAACTTAAGGAAAAACATATTTATAGGTAAGTCGGTCAAGAGAAATCACTGTAAATTATTTTCAAGTTCGAAAGTGGGTCGCTAGGGGGGTAACAGCAACACAAAAGTGTAAATGATAATTTTCTCTTAAATTTAATTAATTGGGGTATGTTGGAAATATAAGCATTGTATTCTTCAACCAATTACACACTTTTTTAATTCATTCAGACCATTTTTGTCTATTTTCAGAATAAATTCTCAGAAAAATCTAATTGTATGCTATGACTTTTACATCACAATTTATTTGGTAAACTGAGTCCTGCCCTGCCTCGCCCTAGCTTTAGCTTATGTAATTATGAGACTGAGTTTTAGTATTTTTTGTTTTGCTTTGTTAAGTTTTGTTCTTTACAGTTATGCAAGATTATTAAAGTTTCTATTGGAGCGTTGTTTTTGTTCCAGTTTTTTGGTTTTCCTAACATTTTAGGATTAATTGAATCGAGAGATGAATATAATTTCCACTTTGCCATTGTCTTTTTTCTCCTCTACAAAACGCCAAGGTTAATTTTCCAATCCGATGTTTCGGTTTCGATAGAGCGTCATCGACTTAATTTAAATGCGGACCTGGATTTTTTATTTCCCTATTTAATGCCCCTTATAACTGCCAAAAAAATTGTGATATAAAAGTCATAGTGTACCGGTTGATTTTTTGAGAAAATCAGCCACTATTCCGTAACAACGCCATCTAGTGGCCACTAACAAAGTTATTACGGTACAGTTTAGGCTCAAAGAGTAGAGCATAAAAAGTACTTTTTTTCGACATCAAGTAGAATAAAATCGGTTCATCCAGAACAGAGATACCGACATTTGAAAGTAAAAATTTTTGACCTTCCCCCACCACTTTATTTTTGAAAATAGACAAAAATGGTCTTAAGCAAAAATGCCTAAATGGTTGAAGAATACAATGCTTATATTTTCAGCATACCCCAATTATGCAAATTTAAGAGAAAACTGGCATTTACACTTTTGTGTCGTTGTTACGCCCCCTAGTGGCCAACTTTCGAACTTGAAAAATAATTTACAGCGGTTTCTCTTGGCGGGTTTATAGGTAAATCCTTAAGATCTGCCATTAACAGATCCCGAGCTACAGCCCACGGCCTCTATTATTGGACCACCCTGTACATAACGGGGAAGTACTATGTTTTCCAAGACGCATTTTTTTTTCAGAACAATTCAAGATCCTGGCCAGTTTATAGTGGTGTTTCCTAAAGTGTTTACCTCGAGCATCAGCACGGGCTACGTTGTCTCAGAGAGTGTTTACTTCGCTCCCTTGTATTGGCTAAAAACGGCGAGAAATCTGTTTAATGATCTGAAAACCAGCTGCGAACCGTCGATGTTTTCGTTGGACAAACTGATCGTCAGCATATGCAACGATACTCGGTCGAGCGTTGAAGTATTAAGGTAAGAGAACTAAAAGTAATCTTGCCACATAAACACCAAAAAATTGCAGACATTTTTGACCAATTGAATCTGAACCATCTTGTACATGACCGTCCTGACACTTGTGGTCTTTTGTTAACATCTTGTACCTTTCCACATATTTGAGCTGATATTAACTCGATTCTAGTCAGATCTGAATTTGAGGCCTTTGCATTTTCAATTTTAGGGTGATAATTCCATTTATAGAGGAACTTTGTACAAAGGAGAAAGAGAATAGACTTCGACTTAAAAATTTTGGTGGTATAAAAGAGGAACACGTGACTACTACCGAACCCCCGACCAAAAAGAAGAAGATCCTGAGCGTGGACGGTGACTTCGAGTGCGAGATTTGCAGAACGAATTTGTTTGTCTCCATGGTATGTATTTTTTTTATGGAACACTCTGTATAATATATGTCCATTAAATGGGTATCTTTTTGATGATTATATAAGTATACTAGCTTTGATACCCTTTAAAATTACCCGACACATTTGAGAAAACCCTTCAATAAGAAGCAGTGTACAGGGTGTCCAGATTTGGTTGCAAAAGCAGGGTATCTCGCTTATTTTTAAAGATAGAACCTTGCGGTTTTCACGAACCTGAGCTAATTTTTTGTGAAACTCAAGAAGCCGTAAACAAAATTTTCATAGCCTTCTTCGTTTATGAGATACAGGGCGAAATAGAAAATTTTGCATTTTGGGACCCCCCTCGTATCTCGGTTATCCTTTAACTTAACGCAAAGGGAAAAATTGCTGCTTATGTAGTTTTTACGCTGGATCCAGTGGCGTAGTCATATTTTTCATTTGAGTTGTTATTTAGATATTACCCAAAGTTGTGTTTTTTTAAATAGGACACCCTGTATATTTGTCCAGAAATTGATTTGTCCTTTTAAAAGCTTCTCAAAAATATATAATAGTATGGGTCTATTTTAGTAAACAACAACAAAAATCCAAATTTTTACAATTAACCCAAATTTTGCAGTAGGCCATGCAAAACAACGCTGCCTTTAATTTAAAGTCGTTAACAATATCTACATCCTAACAATAAATCAAAATAAATATGTAATTAAATTTATTTAGCAAAATATGTATTGATAATTTCGCACCAAAAAAGTACCACCTACCTAGATTTATGTAACACAAGAACAAAACAGTAATAAATTATTATGTAACAAGCCTTTCAGCAAAAATCAACTGTCGGATAAGAACTATGCATGCTTCGCACAATTTTCGTATTCGTTTTAGGGAATTAAGCAAAATAACGGGATGATTTTGTAAATAGCGTAAAAATTGTGTGTAAAAATTTTCTCTTATTGCATTTCCTAAATCTTGGACATTATCATAGTGGTCTTTGTAAATTCTATTTTCCAGATATCCCCATAGAAAGAAATCTAAAATCGACAAATCTGGGGACCTACGGGGCCATCTTATAGGTCCATTTGTTCCGATCCATTGATTGATAAAATTATTGTCCAGAAATAATCTCGTCATTCCAGAATTGTGTGCAGGAACACCGTCCTGTTGAAAATAAATTTTGTTAATTTGCGCTAGAGGAACATCGTCAAGTAATTCAGGTATAGCTGCCTCTAAAATTTCTATATAGCGATTGGCTGTTAGATTTTCCTCAAATATATAAAATTTTATGTGTTCCTAATATGAAGCAGGACACATTTAGACGAAACCTGCCCTGCTGTCTTCTGGGAAATATTTGGTGTTGATTTTCCTGGGACCATAATCTACTATTGTGCCTATTGAATATACCAGAATTACTGAAATGTGCTTCGTCTGACCATATAACCTTCCTTTCAAAATCTCTAACCATATCGCATCTTTCTCGAAACCAATTGCAGAAGACTACCCGATGCTCTGCATCCCCTGGCTGTAACTGCTGCACGAGCCTAAATGTGTATGGGTGGTATTTGTGCTTTTTTAGAATTTCTTGAACTCTAGTTTTTGGAATCCCTATGCTCTTTTCACTGGCCCTACTAGAGTTTGTAGGGTAAGCTTCTGCATTAGCCAAAACTGTAATTTCCCTAGCCTCCCGATTTTCTTTACTATATGTTTTCGTACGAGGTTTGATAAATAATCCGTTATTAAGTAAATTCTTTTTTATCCGATAAAAAGTGGATATATTAGGTTGCCTCCTTTCTGGATATCTAAATAAAAATTAAGCAATAGTATTTCAACATACCTAAAAATTAACTATTTACCTGTTAAAATACATCTCAGAAGCCGCTTCAACATTTTCATTACTTAATATAAAACAAGCTAACATATCGTACTTTTCATAATGTTCGAAAGTTTGGTTTTCTTCCATAATAATACAAATATATTTTTACACAATAAATAAATACAAAAAACTAGCGCTATATTTTATATACGCGTACAAAATTGGGAAATGTCATTTGCTTCCAAGCAAACAAAAGAAAACGGCATCGTTTTGCATGGCTTACTGCAAAATTTGGGATGATAATTATAAAAATTAGGATTTTTGTTGTTTTATAACACAATATATATACAGGGTGTCCCATTTAAAAAAACACAACTTTGGGTCATATCAAAAAAATAACAACTCAAATGAAAAATATGACTACGCCTCTGGATCCAGCGTAAAAACTGCATAAGCAGCAATTTTTCCCTTTGCGTTAAGTTAAACGATAACCGAGATACGAGGGGGTCCCAAAATGCAGAATTTTCTATTTCGCCCTGTATCTCATGAACGAAGAAGGCTATGAAAATTTTGTTTACGGCTTCATGAGTTTCACAAAAAATTAGCTCAGGTTCGTGAAAACCGCAAGGTTCTATCTTTAAAAATAAGCGAGATAACCTGCTTTTGCAACCAAATCCGGACACCCTGTACATATTCCTATTGACTCCACTATGTATTGGAGCGATCTCCGTTTTTCATTAGTTGCTTCTTATTGTTTTTAAATATAAAGGTGTCCAACTTGGTATGTTTATAAAAATTTGTATAAAAAAATAGAATTGTCTTTAAAAACAAAGCACTCGTGCTCGTCATACGATTTATCAACGACAAACTTTTTAAGTTTGTTTTTCTTTTATTACGTGTAATCATATCCTCCGCATAAAATCCGGAAGATGAATTAGATAGACCTATGATATTTTCATATGAAAAAGGAGGATAAACATATAAATACCAGCAGTTGCAAACATCTTTGATCGATGTCACTTCAAAGTCAGATTGACAAGTCAGTGACAAAATGATTAATAGAAAACAATTTTCGGGTTTTTTGCATCTACAAGCGAAATAAATGATATTAAATCAAATAAAAAATTCACCGGCCAATATCCAGGAGACCCTAGCAAAAGCTCTGGGAATCGGTATAAGGACTGTGCAGAAAATTGTGCGTGAAAAAAAGCATAATTTGCTACCGAAGAAGATTAAGAAATGTACACGAAAAAAGCCAAAGACAGAAGACTTAAGTGACAATGTAAAAATGGATGTTCGTAATGCAATTTACGATTTATACACATCAAAAACTAATATAACCCTTCAAGTTTTAAAAGAAGCTTTAAAAAATCGAGGCACATTGGACTAAAATCGTTGTCAAAATTAATAAAATGTTGGGTTTTCGATATAAAAAGGTCTGAAATCGAAGATTTTTATGCGAAATATCACATATAGTAAGTCAGCCTATCCAGTTTTAAAAGAAATACACGGAAAATGTTAATTCAAAATTTAGAAAAGTGGTATTTTTAGACGAGACTTGGATATTTTCTAATGGAAGTGGCTCGAAATCTTGGCAGGATGAGTCTGTAAAAAGTGTCAAGAGAAAAAAGGGATGTAGGACGAGAAAACGGTTCAACATTCAAAAGTATGGACTACTATACACCACAACTGTTTGAAAAGTGGTTAAAAAAACAACTGATTCCAAATTTAGATGCTCCATCTTTAAACATTCTGGACAATGCATCTTATCATTCAAGAATCTTAAATAAACAACATACTTTATCCTGAAAGGAAAGTGATATTTATGACTGGCTAATAAAACAACATCCTTTACCCAATATGCTGAAACTAGAACTTCTTTTAATGGCAAAATCTATTAAAAACCGAACAATATATGCCGTAGATGAAATATTACGGGAAAATGGACATGAGGTTTTACGACTGCCGCCATGCCATTGCCAGTTTAACGCAACAAAATTAATATGGGCTGGGGCAAAGTCATATTACGAAAAATACGTGAACAATGGTCTTACATCTGATGAAGTGCAAATTGTTTGGCAAGATTCATTAAATTATATTACGCCGGAGTACTGGAAGAAATCTGTGGAAAATACGGAGAAATTAATATGGGATTGGTGGAATCGAGATCGAGTTCTAGATGTCGAAATAGCACCAATGATCATTGCGCCATTTGAAGACGACTCAGAAGATGAGGACTTTTTAAGTGATGATGATATTTTTTAGTCTATAATATTAAAAAGTTTCTGGAGGATTATATTAGTCTTTGACGTGTATAAATCATAAATTGCATTATGAATCTCCATTTTTGCATTCTTTAAGTCTTTTACCTTTGGATTTTTCGTGTACATTTCTTAATCTTTTTCGGAAGTAAATTATGTTTTTTTTTCATGCACAAGTTTCTGTACATTCCTTATACCGATTTTCAGAGCTTGTCACTGGCTCCTGGATATTAGCCAGTTAATTTTAATTTAAAAAATTTTTTATTAGATTTGACACCATTTTTTTGCTTACTTTTTTAATACATTTGTAATTTTCTAGGCAATAAATAAATAATTATAGAATACTTGTTTCAATTTTAAAGCGTGTTTAAAATAAGTAAATTAATTTTTTTATTAATTATAAGACAAAATTTGATATATAAAAATCGGTAAAATCGCTTTACCAGAAACTCGGGGCTAACGAAAAATACAGGCTCTATATATATATATATATATATATATATATATATATATATATATATATATATATATATATATATATATATATATATATACATACATATATTATCGGATAAGAAGTTTTTTTAGCTATAACGCGAAGAGACAGACTGACAGACAGACATACCTACAGACAGACGGAATTGAGAAAACATGTTTTCCGGCATCTAGGGACCCTTAAACGTAAAGATTTGAAAAAATCTCTCGAGGGAAGTAATAACTAATTATCTTGTGTTTTTAACAAGTGTATAATATTTTTTCAAAATAAAATTTTTTTGTTATCACAATACAAAGAAAAGCAAGTTTTCTTGGCACAGGGGTGGTCCACATTTAAATAATTGACGCTGTATAAGTGGTTAGATTTTTAGGTCAAGCAGGGCTCATAATTTTTGGTGATTGATAAAAAAAATCTCACTTTCATTAAGTGTCTGACGGACAAACATACCTACAGACAGACGGAATTGAGAAAACGTGTTTTTCGGCGTCTAGGGACCCTTAAACGAAAAGATCTGAAAAAATGTCACGAGGGAAGTAATAACTAACTATCTTGTGTTTTTAACAAAAGTGTATAATATTTTTGCAAAATAAAATTTTTTTGTTATCACAATACAAATAAAAACAAGTTTCCTTTGTATAGGGGTGGCCTGCATTTAAATAACTGACACTGTATAAGTGGTTAGATTGTTAGGTCAAGCAGAGCTCATAATTTTTGGTGATTGATAAAAAATCTCACTTTCATTAAGTGGCTGTATAAACAGAACATATCCTGATTGTTCCACTGATTCGAACCGCCTTCCGACTTTATTAAGGCGCTTGCCATTTTATATTTTTGTTTTTGCCAACCAAAAAAATTTAACCAAATACATATTTAGCGAATTTTCTTATTTAGTCCCTCGGCATTTAATATATAAAATAATATTAAGTGGTTATCTTAATAATATTGCGTAATATATTAAAAAAAAACTATTTTCTTTCTCCCTGTATATTTGTAAATAGGCCATCGAGATTTCGTAGCTCGATAAAAGAATCACACAACATTTTGGTATTCACTGTGTTTTCTGATTTGATTCATAACGTTGGTGACCTTTGGACCCCGCACGATAAGACCGCATTCGACTTTAGTAAATTTTTAGTGGTCTTCCATTAAAAAATATGTAAGTTGGGTTTAATTTTTAATTTATTTATAAAATATTTTAAAGTTTGATAATATCAAAAGATTATAGAGTAAAAATCCTACAACTTTGATATTTAAAGTTCTTTCGATTTCCAAAAACAAAAGCCGTAGGTGGATGTCAAAATATATTGAATAACCCTGTACAGGGATAATTTATTTGAAAACTTCAAGGGCTGTGTACACGTGGAAAAAATAATGAAACAAAAAGGTCTGTCTGTACAACGTGTACATTATTCAAGTCCAAAATTATAACAGAGCTGTTTCAACTAACTAGTCATCATCAATGCTACATACTTGCAATAAAGTACATCGAGTAATAAAGGAAGGAAACCGTGTATCAACAAATATATGATATTTTAAAAGTCTAAGTAATTCCTATCGCTCGGGCGCAAACTCGTCCTCGACTGGTAAATGTTACTTACATCCCTTATAGTATAAATAACTATTAAAAACGTAGTTTGAAAAATCTACTCGGAGACTTTAAAGACAAAGTCGACTTGAAGGAGAGGAGTGGCATCTATGAAATTAGCTGTAATGACTGCGATCTAAAATATGTTGGGCAAACTAAACGCTCCATAAACCTTCGTTTTAGAGAATACCTGGCACATTTAAGATACGGAGGAACAGAAAAGTCAAGCGTTGCCCATCATGCTTTGGAAAACAATCACCAAATAGTAATAAATAATCTTAGGTTAATTAAAAATGCTTCTAATAATAGATTATTGGATGCATTTGAGAGTGTAGAAATAGTTAAATATGGTAAGAAAGCACTAAATAAAGACAGAGGGTCTGGAATCTGTGGTGGAAAATAGATCTAAATACAAGAGTTCTAACCACACTACACCACAACTTGTTACGTTCTGGACGCGCGTTTTACTAACCAAGTTAGCATCATCAGCAGAAGATATAAACTAAAGTAAATTATCCTAACCGAAACTATTTATAGGTAAATGTGGTCACAGTTGGTTGCACCCTCCGTCTTTATTTAGTGCTTTCTTACCACATTTAACTGTTTCTATACTCTCAAATGTATCCAATAATCTATTATTAAATACATTTTTAATTTACCTAAGATTATTTATTCCTATTTGGTGATTGTTTTCCAAAACATGTTGGGCAACGCTTGACTTTTCTGTTCTTCCGTATCTTAAATGTGTGCTTTAAAACGAATGTTTATGGAGCGTTTAGTTTGCCCAACATATTTTAGACCGCAGTCATTACAGCTAATTTCACAGCACTAAATAAAGACAGAGGGCCTATTCCCTATAGTCTCCTCTATTGTTCTATTCTTTACTTGGCAACGGTGCAGTCGGGCGCAACCAAGTGTGACCACATTTACCTATAAACAGTCTCGGTTAGGATAAGTTACTTTAGTTTATATCATCTGCTGATGATGCTAACTTAACAAGTTGTGGTGTAGTGTGGTTAGAACTCTTGTATTTTGATAAAATTGAGAATATGTCAAAAACGGTTAAACTTAGGTATAGTGTATTATACATGAAATATATCTAAAATTTTCTGAGGAATTCAAAAATATGCTAATATACAGGATGTTTCATTTAAAATAACGAAGCTGACACTTGACCACGAAAAACCAAACACCCTGTATTTATAAAAAACATGATATTTTAAAAGTCCAAATGAATCCAAAAAACTTTTGTATTAAATATTTTTTGCGAAAATTGCAGTTTTGAAATTTTTTTATTCGATACGCTATTATGTTTTTAGGTTATCGATACTCAGGACGATCTGATTTATTGTCTTGAAGACGCGGTTAAACTGGTCACGAAAAACAGCAAGATGGTGGAGAGGCTGAAACTCAGATATAGTATAGAAGAGACGGAATTAGATGACATTCCGAAGAGAATAAATTCCACGATCGAGGCCAAGCTTCAGAAAAAGGTGTCCAGCAAGTGCACCGGGTTTTCTACTTTGACGAAGTAACTTTCCGTTATTTGGAATTGATATGGTCATCTGACATCAGATTGTCAAAGTACGATTTTATCAGTTATTTTAGGAGAAATGAAAAATCAAACACTGGAAATATTTTTGATTAGGACCTTTTTTTAATAGTTTTCATCGTGGTTTAAAGTACAAGGTCCTCAAATAGTCATAGTCGTGCCTAAGGGTTCTTATGAGATAAATATGGGAGTTTTACCTGAACCGTCAGAAAATAAAAATTAAATAAATGTGAAAACTTGGGTTTTTTATATGGGACACCCTGTATATTTTGCAATCTAAAATATGTGCAAAAAATCTCTGATATTTTTCATGATTGTAGTACTTGTTTCTTACTCGGGAAGTAAAAATCAGTGTCAAAAACTATTTCAATAGACCGAAAAACCCTCACGACATTTTTTAGATTAGTGTTCCTGCCTCAGTGGCGGCTCTTCCATAGAGTCATTTGGGCAAGACTTAAAACAATTAAAAGAAAAAATAAAAAAACATGCGTTTTCTGCAGATCACACGGTCGGAAGTGTTGATATTCGCACTCAGCTAGACACAGCTTATTAGAAAATCCCTTAGAGATTTTAATGAAAATTTATCCAAAAAGCGTTATATTTTAAACAAAATTGTAGATTGTATAAATTTTTGTGGGGCCTTCGAGCTGGCACTACGTGGCCATGATGAAACGGCTTTGTCTGATAATCTAGGGGTTTTTAGAGGGCTTATAAATTTTGTTGAGGAGTTGGGGCAAAATAGACTATCCTCTTTAGCAATGTTAAGTATCGAGAAATCGTTTATAAAAGGAACGTGTGTGCAGTTTTAACGAACGTGTCATTCAGCATTTTTCCAATTCCAAAGAACGAAGAATAGACTTGAACTTCAAGAGAATTTAAAGCTCAATTTAAAGATAAGATATTTATTTCTATTTTAAGTATGCCTATTTTTAAACTTGTTATTGACCTCCCAGTATAATTCACCACGAGCCGCCACTGACCTGACTTGTTTCCAAACAAAGCGTTGCTCGATGTAAATCTCCATAAAAAATTTGTGTGATATTATCTTAGTTCAAAATATTTAGTGAATTTCCACCATAAACTGTGAAAATAAAGGGTAAACATAAAAAAAATACAAATGGACAATAACAGTGGTATAATTTAGGTTATTTCTAGTTAATGTGCAGAGTGGTCGAGATAGACAACTCTCTCTCGGTTATTTTTGAAATTAGAAAAAATGTTCCAAACAAAAGTTGTTTGACTCGATCTGCTTTTGGAGCTAACTCTCACTATATATACAGGATGTTCTATTCAAAATTAGAAAGTAAAAAAACTTAAAAATTGGGCATTTTGTTTTTGGTATTCCCGGTTGGTTGTCAAAATAGAATGACATATACTCAAAATTAAATGAAGTTACTCAGTCAAAACCTCACCTTGATAGTTCTTTCCATTTATGAGATATTCAAAATAAAAATAGATGTGTCAGAATATGGATAGTTACCCGGTACAGGGTGTCCCATTTCTGTGTTTTTTTTTACGGAGTTTCTCGTTTATGAGTAGAGATACAAAGATTCTACACACAGAGTTGTCCTCTTAATTTCTGAGATATAAGGCAAAATTCAAAATGTTGCATTATGTATCGAAAATGTAGGCAGTTTTTTTACGAAGAATCCAGTAATGTAATCTTTTTTTTTTCATAACAAATGAACTGTGTAATGTAAGTAGAAGTACCTCTTGTCTGAAGAAGCTACAGTGTTAGCGAAACGATCGTCACAAGTTGTGAATATATGCGAAAATTTAAAACATACTGAGTGTTTTATTATCTATTTGATAATTAATTTTCATCAAGTAACGATCCACTCACTTAAATTTTTGAATTATTGATTGAAAATTGCAATTTTTTTAAAAGGAACACCCTGTATATTTTTTGTCTCTTTATGAGCTTTCAGAAAATATACAGGGTATTTCAAAACAAATGCGAAAAACTTAAGGGGGTGATTCTTGAGTTTATTTTAAGAAAAAAAACTTCTTCTGAACATATGTCTTAAACCTCGTAACTTTTGAGATTCAGGGTGTTAAACTTTTTAGAAAAAAATCTTTTTTTGTTTATAATATTTGGGATAACATTCTAGATATCTTCGTTTTGTTAATTAAACAAAATTGGCTATGCATGAATGATCATTTTGCCAAATAACTTTAAACCGTAGAAAGACTAAAAAGCTAGGGAGCAGAATAGGGAATTTGATGTTCCTTGTTCAAAATAAAGGGCACCCCCGTACAATTACAAAGAAAGACTGAATCTAATCGACCGCGCAGAGTCGTTGACTTGTCGCCAAACGCGACTGGTTTTAACTAGTTTTATTCAGAAAAATGCGGAATTTATTTGCATTTGCACTTAATTGGTGTCTGGAATAAAGAGGTAAAAATATCAAATTGTCCGGTTGATAAGAGGCGCCGAACTACTGGAGTGTCCGATATGGCGCGTGTCCGAACTAGCGAAGTTCTACTGTATATATATATATATGTATATATATATATATATATATATATATATATATATATATATATATATATATATATATATATATATATATGTACATATATATACATACACCTAATTTGAAAATGACACGAAATAATAAAATGCCCTTATCCCTTCGCATATATTTTTATATATTTTGATTGCACATATCCAGTCACATAAGTCGTACATATTTTTATTAAAATAACAATTTACTTTTTTGTTTTCGTCTTTATCATCTGCCGAATTTTAAGTTATATTATACCGGCAAAGGTCGACATCAGGTCTTTAATTCGAGACATTTCTGCATTTTTAAAAGGTTCTGCTCACTGGCAGCTTTTGAAGTCTTTAATAATTCTAAACCACTGTGGCTACCATTATTTAAAACATTAATTTTTTCAATTAATTTAAACCACAAAATCAATAAACAAGTCTTTAAAATAAAATAAATTCTATAAAAATACGCAATTGTAACCACAATATATCACACGATTCATATTAAACGCATCAACTGACAAAAATATTTTAAGTTTCCTCTGCGCGGCTGTTGACCCAAAATTTGCCAACGTAAGCCGTATATTACCTATGCAATTCAATCGGGAACACTCGGGAAAAACTAGCCTCCGTTTATAACCACGAGGACATCGCGGGCTGCCAGCCTCGTGGTCCAACGAAACGAAACCTTCGGAGATCGCTGTGCGAGGCATCGATAGTGCGACTGCCGTGGAATCAACATGAACATTCAACGAGTTTACACGCTTAGAATAATAGAAGGAATTTCCAAATTTAAAAGAAATTTAAAAAATATAAATTATTTATTATTTTCTGTTTGGAAATATTTATAGGGGGGTCATTGACCATATGACTGTGTTAACTAATGCGGACTATTTAAGATAATACTTCACTATTCCTAATAAAAGGAAATATTCATAACTGTAAACGAAATTAATTTTTTTTCTTAATTTTCTGATAGTTCATTTAAGACATCACAATTTCACTATTTAATTAAAGTTTTTAGGTCTCTTTTATAAGACACCCTGTAGGTCTACGCCTAAATATTTCTGTGGTTTATCCAAAGTATTATTTGAGTATTGTCACGTGTCGCTCTGAATCGACTGTTTAAAGGTTTAGTTTTAATGGTTTTTTTTAACCTAAAATGCTGGGAAATTAAACATTCTTTTCAGATATTTCAAACTCAAATTTTCAAGGCCTAATTAAATTATTTCTTGTGTTTATGTTTTATTCCCGGAAGAATAATGTAGAAATAATAAATCTATTTGCGCAGAGCTTTATGGATTTGTTAAAATGCAGGATAAAAAGAAAATTACTATAACTATTTTAACACGTTATAGTTGGGGTAATAATCATAATAAAAACTGAAAGTTTTTTTACATAAGTATATTTGAACTTTTATACTTAAAATGAATGAAAAAAATCGTGAATTATGACATTTTTTGCTAAAAATGTCCCGTGTTTAAATATTTATAGTCATTTCCCTGTATCGCAACTCGACTATACCTGATTTGGGAAGGCAGAATTTCTAAATCTCGAATTTAAGTGTTTGTAGATGGTAGAGAAATATATGTCTAAGAGGTAGTAATGTAGACAGGATCGGACTCGTAATTTGATACTGCAATTTGCCAAACACAATTTGAAATAGCATTGAAAAAAGTAGTGTCTTACGTTTTACTAGTCATTGTCTTATTGGTGCAAAATATTTTTTCTAAAATACTGTCTTAAAAATTTATCGAAAAAATATTTCTTGACTGTTGCTATCAAGGCCAGTTCGACCCTGTATATGTTTTTTATGTATTGATATATTCTATCAAACTAATAGGCAAGATCTTATACACAGTTGTTCAAAAAAAGACACCCATGTTTGCTAAGTTAAATTTGAGCTCTCTAAAACAGTACAGCATTATATCCACCCACCTTAATTTATTTGTCTTTAGTATTACAAAACGTGAAAAAAACATTAGTTCCTACGAATTTTTGTATACTTTTTGAACAGATATACTAAAACTCAATTGTGAAAAGGAAGATTAAAAAATTACCATTTTTTTAAATGAAATATGTCGCTAATTATAAATATACAGGGTGATTCACGTTGAGTGTCCTATTAAAAATTCTGGAGAACTATAAAAGGGATTTTTTTCAAATTCGGCATTCAGACATAATAGGTAATAATCTATATTTTAAAAATATTTTCGCAAGTGCAGCGTTGCCACATCTCTCCGAAACCAATAGCAACATTGAAATTTCAAATAGAAAACCCTATATTTTATTGCAGTTTCTAATTCTACGCACGATTTTAAGTAACTTTTGTTAACATCTTCCTATACTTATCTCCTACCATTTTCTCTAAAAAAATTAATTTATGATTTTTTTTTAGAAAATCACCACGTTAATAAAATTCCATATTTACCTGCGTAAGCGAGATAATTACTAGATTTTTTTTTCTGGGTTAGAGAATGCATATATTTAAAATAACTATAGGTTAGAATAGCAATATATCATACAGGGTGTCGTATAAAAAGGGCATTTTTATCGAAATTTAGTAATGATGAAAACTCATTTATTTTAAATGCAACACCCTGTATTTTATGGTATCTTCGAATAAACCAATACCTTACCTACAATATTTCCATATATGTTCCTATACCCATCTCCCACAATTTTTTAGATATGAGCCAACTTTGAATATTTTCCTGTTTTCAAAGACTACCATAACAAAACCACCCGCTTAACGAATAACTTAGCTTGGTAGGCCATGGAAGGTTTTGTTTACTTCTTCCTGACATCTTTTTGACATTAAAAGATAGTTTTCAATTGATGCTTCGTAAAAATGGAAAACGCAGTTGAATATTCCAATATTGATATTTTAAATTTATTTTACATTCATGGAGAGTGTAACAAAGTTATTTCAAGAACCTGCAGAAAATTTAACGAGATGTATCCTTATTTACCTCCTATGCACAGGAAAAAATTAGAAGGTACTAAATGTAATAATAGTTTTTATTTCCTTAAAAATCAATTTATGTTGCTGAAACAACAGGAGGTTGTCAGGATTAACGTGCATAACATAATATTTTGATGATGGTTCTTGGACTCTGATTATACACATTAATACTGACATCCTCTCTTTTGGTACAATTCTTTCGTAAGTGTACACCGCATTTTAGGCTTTCTATTTATTTTGCCTTCATATTTCAGATATGAAGCAAATTTTAAAAATCACGGCAAAATTATAAAACATAGATCATACACAAAACTACAAACTGATAATGAAGGCAATGAAATAAATGTACTTGGATATTTTAAAGTTTACCCTCAAGCATCAATTAGAAGTGCTGAAATAGATCTAGGACTTTCATATTCAACAATTCAACGTGTCTAAGCAAACATAACATTCAACCATTTAAATTGATCACCCAGCAAGGCCTTTTACCAGAAGATTTTCAGAGACGTACTGAATTTTGCGAAATAGTTCTAACTAAAATTGAGAAAGACCCAATATTTTTCAAAAAAAATATCTAGACTGACGAGTCGAAATTTACGAGGAAAGGAATATTTAATAGACGAAATAGTCATTTATGAGCGGCTGAAAACCCAAAATTGGTTATTGAACGAAGATTTCAGTTTCAATTCGGGTTTAATATTTTTTGCTTACTGATGGACAATAAATTTGCTTATTGTATCTACGATGAAAATTTAACTTCGAATAAATATCTGGATATTTTAAGAACTACAGTTAATGAGTTTTGGGATGAGTTACCACTACAATTATTGATTTCTTGCTGGTGCTAATTGGATGGGGCTCTTGCACATTGCAGCAATGAAGTGAGTCAAGAATTATATGGAATGTTCGAAGATAGGTGGTTCAGACGTTTGGGACCATGGGATTGGCCACCTCGGTCTCCGGACCTAACTCCCCTAGATTCTTACCTTTGGGGAACCATCAAAGAGCAAGTGTATGTAGGAAATCCAATACAAAATCTCCAGGATCTAGAAAATCGAGTACGTCGAGCTTTTGACGAATTAAATCCTGAGGAAATACGAAGAGCAACAACAAGAAAACAATTAACATGTTTGCACGAATGCCTTAATGCGAATGGTGGCCATTTTAAGCAATTTAACAATTAGTTATCTTTCTTTTGCTAAAAATTAACGATTATGTATTATTTGTTTGTTTAATTATCACTTATAATATCTAACACCTTTAGGTTACAAATTGTATTTAAAAAAATACATTTTGGATTATTCACCGTATTTAAAACTGTCTGTTTATTTCAAATATTTGTCAGTACGAGGTAAATAAAACCTTACATGGCCTAACTAGTTAAGTGATTCGCTAAGCAGGTGCCGAGGCGGGTGCTTTTGTTGTGGATGGTCTTTGAAAACAGGAAAATATTCAAAGTTGGCTCGTATCTAAAAGATGGTGGGAGATGGGTATAGGAACATATATGGAAATATTGTAGGTAAGGTATTGGTTTCTTCGAAGATACCATAAAATACAGGGTGTTGTTTTTAAAATGAATGAGTTTTCACCATTACTAAATTTCGATAAAAATGCCCTTTTTATACGACACCCTGTATGATATATCGCTATTCTAACATATAGTTATTTTAAATATATGCACTCTCTAACCCAGAAAAAAAATCTAGTAATTATCTCGCTTACGCAGGTAAATATGGAATTTTATTAACGTGGTGATTTTCTAAAAAAAAATCATGAATTAATTTTTTTAGAGAAAATGGTAGAAGATAAGGATAGGAAGATGTTAACAAAAGTTACTTAAAATCGTGCGTAGAATCAGAAACTGCAATAAAATATAGGGTGTTCTGTTTGAAATTTCAATGTTGCTATTGGTTTCGGAGAGATGTGGCAACGCTGCACTTGCGAAAATATTTTTAAAATATAGATTATTACCTATTATGTCCGTATGCCGAATTTGAAAAAAATCCCTTGTATAGTTCTCCAGAACTTTTAATAGGACACTCAACGTGAATCACCCTGTATAGCTAGGAGTGGTCGCTGATCTCCGACGCGTGTGGATCTCTTTGTAACTTCACACAATACTTCACACACGAAAACTACAGAACGTAGAACTTCTTTGTAACTTGAAATACTTCCCACAAGAGATCTATAAAATGTCCAAAAAGTAGATATACCTTTTTTAACAATTCCCTTCTTTTAAGTTAATGACAATCTTGAAGTTTGTGCTACACCAATAAACAATTCCGGTGAAAAAGAATTATTACTTTTTTATTATTCCTGAATAATAAAATTACACACGTTACGTCAAGTATACTGCACTGCAAAATTCACTGGACAAAAATATTGTGTTCAAATTGAATCTTAAATAACTTATAGGTTTTTTCATCAATTTCGATAATCGAATTTAGGAAAAGTTTAAATGGATATAGTGATATACAGGGTAGAACCAAAAGTTGCATTTTGCCCGAAATTTCTGAATACCCTGTAGACAATTTTTTTACCTGAATGATTTTTCTTTGTAGGATATTTTTAAGCCACATCTTTTATCAACAACTCGTTTTTTGAATCGAATCGATATATGAATTCTTAAAGTAATAACATATTTTTAAACAAAACTAAGCAATAATTCTTTAATTAACAACGAACATTTGAAGAATTACATCAGCATTATTACAGTATTCAGATTTCATTTTAAAACCTAGTATTTCCTCTCCGAGCTTAACTAACAGCTCTCATTCTTTCTGCAATGGATTGAATTAAAGCAGCTACTGCGTCTTGGGGTATTTGCTCTCACTCGTTTATTAGGGCCCGTTCCAATGCAACCAAAGTTTGAAACTCACCATAGTTCTGCCGTTCTGCCTAACATTTCTTCCTAGGTTATCCCACATATGCTCTATGGGGTTTAAATCAGGACTTCTGTGGGGCGATTCTAACACTTGAATACCAACATCGTTCAAATATTGTCTAGTCATTCGGGCTATGTGCAGACGAGCATTATCTTGCGTTAGGAGGAAATTTTCTCCTATAAATGGCATATAAGGAACCACATGTTCTTCCAAACACTGCCTAATGTATGTATGTATATATATATATATATATATATATATATATATATATATATATATATATATATATATATATATCTGCGTTAATTCTACCTGCCTAAAGCGTAACAAGGTTTGTGGGAGCAGAAGCTGTTCGCTCTCGGAGAACTTGAAGTCGAAGAAATCGATCTTCAACTGCATTTGTGGCTCTCGGCCTTCCTTGCCCAGGCATTCTTGAGTAAGAACCAGTTTCCCTAAATCGTTGTATCGCATCGGATATTGCGCTGCGAAGCCTTTCAGCGATATACCGAATTGACCTGCCATCATCTTGTAAAGCAACGGCTTGCGCTACTTCTGCTCTCATCATTAAATTTTTATTATTAAAATACACTTATCGTTTACAGAACAGTTTCAAAACGCTTAATACAGGAACATAATCAACTTAACAAACGCTATTAAGTACAGCAAATAAATGTGTTGTTTGTTGACAAGTCACGGAAACTGTCATAACAGAAAGAACAAGCCTAATTTACAATTAAAATTGTCTTTATTTTATGTATCTTATTAAAAATTGCATTTGTTTAAAAATGTGTTATTTCTTTAAGAATACAGATATCGATATGATTCAAAAAACAAGTTGTTCATAAAAGACGGGGCTTAAAAATATCATACAAAAGAAACGTCATTCAGGTTATATATTTTTCTACAGGGTATTCAGAAATTTAGATCAAAATACCACTTTTGGTTCTACCCTGTATATCACTATATCCATTTAAAATTTTTATAAAATCGATTAAGGAAAATGATGAACATGGAAGCTCCTGCAACTTGACAAAAAATTATCGAAATTGATGGAAAAACCTAAAAGTTATTAAAGATTGAATTTGAACACAATTTTGTTTGTCCAGTTAATTTTGCAGTGCAGTGTACTAATAATGAAGAACTCGTTAAAGTGTCATAAATGTGAAAATACGACTATTCTTCTTTTAAAATTAAACAGCCAGAACTACCACATTGTTGTAAATTTCAATAACTGACTCAAGAATATGGCAACGCTGTACTGTAGACTGACTGAACTCTATAAGACATTTTACATATCAGAATTGTTTTGCTATTTGCTACATTCAACCCTTTGAAATTAAATCAATTTACTTTTTCAATTTTTATTTAAACATTTCTGCAACCCCGAAGCTCGCAATATGTCTTCTCCCCAGTTTTCTCAAAAAGTCAAAAAGTTTTCGAAAATTGAAAACGAATTTTTTATATGAAACGAAAGAATTAAAATAACTTAGGAAGTAGTTGGTTTATATATATATATATATATATATATATATATATATATATATATAAAATAGAATATAGATCTATATATATATATATATATATATATATATATATACAGGGTGTTTCAGTTTTTTGTTGCATAACTTTAACAGTTGATAGAACTTTTCAAATTAGTGCAAAAAGTTCATATAAACATAGGTCGTGAAGCGCTATTATCAAGATACAGGGTGTTAAAGTTTGCATTAAATTTTTCCTTTTTTTCCATTATATCTAAACGGTTGGACATAATGGCACAAAATTGGGTATTTGGGGGTTTTTGGGTGCGGAGAATTTAAATTCGATGTTAGTTTTCATATTGCTGCTCGAGGGCGCCACCGGCTTATCAGCACACTAACGTTATTGAACAGAACTTTTTTACCACTCGGTATATGGCTTCAGTGATTAAACTTTCTAATTCCTCCATCTCTTCTTAATAAAAAAGGTATACTTTGTTTAAGTCTCTAGGATTGAAGAAAATCGCACTTGAAAGTTAAGGTTACCCTGCCATTTTTTAGTCTTAGACTGCCTAGCAGAACCGTGTTAATAATAACAAAAATAGTGGGCCATGAAACCTGTTGCTATGAAACCGAAAACAAAAGTAAACTTTTGAGTAAACTTCATTCATATTTGTGTATTTTATTTGCAGAAATTTCAGTTTGCCTATTTTCTTTCTCGTTTTTTGTCTACTTTAGTACTTTACTTAATTTTCTAATCAAGAGTTGGCGGATATTCATTTTATTTATGGGTTTGCAAATGGTAATTCTGCCGAAGCAGCCCACGAATACAGGCGCAGATTTCCAAATAGAAGACATCCGAATCGTTCGGTTTTCGTAAGTTCATCGGCAAATATAAACAGGGTCTAGGCAACGTTCAAAAATGGTATTAACGTTCGGCCACCTAGAAACTTTGAAAGACAAATTTTGGGTATGTTTGAAAAACCACAAGTTAAAAGAGTTTCCATTGAATTAGGAATTTCAACATATGTTTATAATTCTTAAACGTGATCGGAATCCTTATCATTTGCAACCGATTCAAGGATTATGAAGAAAGAAGAATGTTATTTTGTCAACTTAATCTAATTGCAAATAATAGATACTTTTTAAGAAATGTCTTATGGACCGATGAATCCTGTTTTACTCGTCGTGGAATTGTAAATTTTCATAACCAGCATTTGGGCACATGAAAATCCACATGCCGTTAGGCCAAGAAACTTTCAATACGAGTTTAGTGTAAACGTCTGGATAGGCATTTACAACAATAATCTTTTTGGACCTTACTTTTTGCCTCAGCGGGTAAATGCAGCGGTTTTTTTGGAATTTTTAGAAACCGAACATGGGAATATGTGGGAAGACATTCCATTGAATTTAAGAAGAAGAGCTTGGTTCCAACTTGATGGATGTCCAGCACACTATGGGAGGCTGGTGAGAAACTGGCTAGATAATCATTATCCACAAAGATGGATTGGTCGTGGAGCACCAGTTCAGTGGCCTCCACGATCTCCAGATTTAAACCCTTTGGACTTTTTTCTATGGGGATTTTTAAAGGAAAAAGTATATGAAACTCCCGTTCAAACAAGAGACGAACTTTTGGATAGTGGGATGCCTGTGGTCAGGTGAACCATTCCTAAATAACATTTCACGCTCAGTTTTTCGGCGATGTGAACTATGTATTGAACAAAATGGTTCACATCTTCTTTAAATTTTTTAAAATTCATTTTGTTTTCAATGGCTATTAAAGTTTCCTATGTTTTAATTAAAATTTTTTATATAAATTTTTTTTTATTTTGGGTTTACGTTTTTTTTTTAGTTCAAATGAAATAGAAAAAGTGTGTCAGCCACATTTTTTAAATTATAAATTTTGGCTATGTGATAAAATAGATTACACCATACCATTATTCCAAAAACCTATATTACATTGAAAAAAAAAGCAAATCTCAAAAAAGGCCAACTTTAATGGGTCATGGAAAGAGTACATTTTTTCTACCGCAAAAGATATGTTAAAAATGTTTTAAATATTTAAAAAGCATCTATTTTTAAAATTAAAAACTTTAGAGCTCTGTGTTTTTAAAAGTATTTTAGAAAAAAAACGTATGTATAAAAATTATAAAAATTTTAATCAAAAACGTTAAATTTTTTAACAATAAAAAGTTCTCCCGGAAGCTGTTTATTTTTCAGTTTTTATCGCAAAAAACTTAATAAATTTACGCAATAAATATTAAAGATAATTTTAAAAAATAAAAATACGGCAAAACTTTATATTCAGAAAAAAAAATGTTTGAAAAGTCCTTTAATTTGTTGATTAACTCATTTAACAAAGATCATAATAATTCATAGTATTTGAACTTTCAAGTGCGATTTTCTGGAAAACGGTCACTCCTAGAGACTTAAACAAGGTATACCTTTTTTATTAAGAAGAGATGGGGGAATTGGAAAGTTTAATCATGAAGCCATATACCGAGTATATATATATATATATATATATATATATATATATATATATATATATAATGGAAAAAAAGGAAAAATTTAATGCAAACTTTAACACCCTATCTTGATATATGTTTATAAGAACTTTTTGCACTAATTTGAAAAGTTCTATCAACTGTTAAAGTTATGCAACAAAAAACTGAAACACCCTGTATATACACACATATATACAGTTACCTAAGTTCTCTACATATGGAAAACTTTTTTATTAGTAGTTTTACGGAAAAAAGCTACTCTTTATAAAAAGTTCTGCTTTGTGCCAAAATAATATTAAAATATTCAAACTTGAGATTGCATATACAGGGTGGTCAAAAATTCCAAAAAATCGAAATTGACTCCAGAGAAAAATACCTTAAATTTTTATTTTATAGCAAAATGTAATACAAAATCTTATTTAGAATAAAAAAACATATCTAGAACTAGATTCGTTGCTTCCTGTCTGAAATCACTTCTTAAGGAATGTAAAACTTTGGCTTCTTACTGGCCAAGTCCAGTTTCTTACTTTTGTTCCTACCTACATACCAGCAACATTTTCTTATTTATCGATTGTTGATAATGGCATTGTCACTGCCATTGTCAACCGCAATATTGTATTACTTTATTGAAACATCAGTTTGAATATAAATAGTAAAAAGAAATGCCGCTGAAATTAAGCAAAGAAGATAAAATGGAAATAATTTTAATTTTCGGAGAAAATTATAAAACATTTCGAGAAGCTGCAGACATTTTTAACAACAGACACCCCGATAAAATTATACATTTCACAACAGTGGGGAATATTCCAACTAAATTCAAGACTTTCGGAAATGTAGAAAATAATTTCACTAATTTTAATTCCAATAAACATTACATGTAAATAACTTAATAACCAATAAAAACTAACTGTTCCGTCACTGCACATTTGCCTCAACATATCCACCATCTCTTTCCATACAGGTAACCGTACTACAGAAAATTCTCTTAAAACATGACAGGCGTTATGGCCTGTATCTCTTCCCTAATTACCCTCTCCAAATGATCGACATTCTGAAATGGCATCTTTAGATACACTTTCTTTTTTAAGTAGCCCCAAAAGAAATAATCAAGAGGGTTCAAGTCCGGAGATCTAGCTGGCCAGCAAGTATCAGAATACCTGTCGATTACTCGTCCATTAGAGATAAAATTTAAGTATTGTCTTACCTCCCTTGCTCCGTGGCACTTATGGGTAGTTCATGTATAAAATCGTACAAAGTATTTAGAAAATCCAAGTAGCGTTCACTATTTAAATTATGTCGAAGAAAACTGGTCCAATTACTCTATCTTTATAAATTCCGCACCACACATTTGTTTTGAATGAATACTGATCACGAGTTTGTATAACAAAATTAGGATTAACGTCACTCCACCAACGACAGTTTTGTGAACTTACAGTCCCATTGGAAGTAAACGTTGCTTCATCGGTAAAAATAATACGTCTTGCCATAAAAGGATCATCTTCTAGCTCCCCTTGTATCAGACAGCAAAACTCGAACCGTCGCTCAAAGTCTCCTGGTCTCAAGGTATGTATAAATTTTGGTTTGTAAGGTCGAAAACTGTTTTCTTTCAATATTTTTGAAACTGTATCTTTACCTACGTTATTTGGCAATGTTCTTGACCTTTTGCGTAGGGACTTTTTAGGGTCTTCTATCACAAAGAGCATTACTTGATTTGTAGGTTCGTCATTCGCAACCCTTGACCTCCGTTTCTTGTTAAAGTTATTTTCTACATTTCCAAAAGTCTTGAATTTAGTTAGAATATTCCCCACTGTTGTGAAATGAATAATTTTATCGGGGCGTCTGTTGTTAAAAATGTCTGCCGCTTCTCGAAATGTTTTATAATTTTCTCCGACAATTAAAATTATTTCAATTTTATCTTCTTTGCTTAATTTCAGCGGCATTTCTTTTTACTATAATATTCAAACTGATGTTTCAATAAAGTAATACAATATTGTGTTTGACAATGGCCGTAACAATGCCATTACCAACAATCGATAAATAACGAAATTTTGCTGGTATGTAGGTAGGAACAAAAGTAAGAAACTGGACTTGCCAGTAAGAAGCCAAAGTTTTACATTCCTTAAGAAGTGATTTCAGATAGGAAGCAACGAATTAAATTTTTTCCCCCGATAACCTAGGGCAAATACTTTCTGAGATATGGCCGAGAGCCACCCTTAGTTGAAAACCCTGTATATATATATATAAATCCAAGTAAATGAATATTTACTATTTTTTAATATGATTGTTTTGATCGAAATCAGCCTTTTTTATTTGGACAACTGTGTACTAAAAAGTAGTTAGATGTGTTGAAACTTCTAAATGTTTTAACAAATAAAAATCAAGCTTTAGCTGTGATTGGTGTTATATTAGATAAGCGTTACATATCAAATTAATAAAGTTTACTGCGGGTCCATATACAGGTATAAGGAAAAGAACAACAATGTTTATTGTATAAAAAGTATCATAAAACAACGTAATGTCTTTAGCGAAATTCTTGTATACAGGGTGTCCAAATTTTGCTGGGACATCAACTATAAAACTTTAAATAAAATATCCTGTATTTTTGTCCATTATATGATTCCTTGTCAAATATAAACATAAATTAATAATTTAAACTATAGTCGATTTCTAATTTTATTCTATGTTTATTTATTGCTAAATTTTAAATTTAAAATTATTATTGAAAATTAATATTAGAAACAAACTTCTTGAGTAACATAGGTACCAACATAAATAACATATAGCAACAGATAACATAACACCAGATTACATGGAAATCGAAAAACAGGAAACATTTAAAACAAATGACTATATAATAATTTTTCACATACTGTCACTTTTCTGCTATACACTGTGTATATCGCACTTGAATGTTTGCCACAGCGTTTTGAACGGCGTCGCTATTATTAAGACTAATAATTTCTTCACGAATTTTTTGGTTTAGAATAATTGTTTCGATTTTTATACCCTCTATCTTTAAGTGTGCCCCATAAAAAATATTCTGAGGATATCAAATCGGGACTTCGCGGCGGCCATGGAATCTCACTCGTTACTATACATACTTAAATTAAATTGCTCGTTTAAAAATGCTCTTGTATCTTCTCCACAGTGCTAAGAAGCATCATCTTGTTGATATACCAAGTCCACACGAATATGTTCCAGAAGATCATTGAGTTTTCCCATAATTTGATTTGTGAAAAGATTTAAAAATGTTCTATTAATGTCTATTCAAATAGGGGTAAAAAACACAGATCCTCTTATGCGGTTGTTTATAATTTCACACCAGACTTTGACACTTTGATGTCCTTGCCTTTTAATTTGCTTTACCAAATGTTTATTTGTCCCAGAATAATAGTGAGTATATCGCCTAATCTGTTCAAAGGATTTTATTTAAAATCCCTCTCTCAAAATGCTGATCCATCATTTGCATACAAAAATCCAGTCTGGTCTGATAATCAGCTTCACTTAAAAATTGTACTGTAAGAACTTTATATGGCGATATTTTGTTTTCTTTTAATACTCGATGTATTCTGGTCATGGAAAAATTCAAATCTCTTTGTGCATTTCTTAAAGAGTTGGTAGGATATTCAATGAAATATAATAAAATCTCCTTCAGAAACAACTGAACGGACTTCTTCCCTTTTTCTGTATATCAAAACTCCATGAGTTGATAAATCATTGCAAATTTTGTTAAACATTTTCTTGTTTGGTATCCTTACCATGGGAAATATTCGGCGATACTCTCTTAATGCAAGTGCTGGACTTTTATCATTTTCAATGTAACAGTTATACAAATTTAGTCTGTTTTGTCTTGAATATTGAGCAATTTTTTAAAATAGAACAAGCAAACTCCGATACAAGAAAACGTTTGTAAAGTCTAATTATTTTAAATTTAAATGATTTCAATAAAACAACTACCACTAAAATCACTATATTATCTATTCCATTGCCTCCTATGGTTTTTTTGAGTATGTAGCATCACAATATTCAATAAATAATTGAGATTTTCTGTTAAATTGCGCTTTTTTCTGTAACCATGGAATTTAGGTATAAAACATGCAGGTGCCAGATTTATTTCGTAGTATGTCCACCCTGTATAGGTGTGGACAAAAATTTTGTATTCTGTATATTATTATGCATTGATGCTTTATAAACTGGAAATTACCACCCAAAGGCCCCATTTTAGATTTTTGCCATTATTTATAGAGATTTGAAAAATAGCTCTAGTTCTCAAAAAATGACAGATAACCTTAATTATCTGGGAAACTACGTAGCAATTGACTATAGTTTAAATTAGTAACTTATGCTTATTTTTGACAAGGATTCATATAATGGAAAAATACAGGATGTCCCGTTTAAAATTTAATAGTTGAAGTCGTCCCAACAAAATTGGGACACCCTGTATAGATGCAAACATTATATTTTAAAAGAACTTCATATTTAAAGAAATTTTTGTATGAAACTTTTAGAGCCAATATTTTCAAAACCAGGTGACACAGGAGACTTGTAACAAACAGGCTAACATTTTTTTAGTTAAAAGTATCGATTTGAATTTGAGACAGATTTGTAACTCCATAAGGGGCAACTTTTTTATGAAAAAAACAACGTTACTTCCAGTTTTACCAGAAGTTGTATATGTATTTGTCAAAAATTGCTTACGTATCGCCATCTTGAAAAAAAAGGTTAGCATTCGAAACATCTTTCAAAAGGCAATTTTACGGCGAAAAAAAATATACAAGGGGCCCTTAAAAATATTGGAGTAAAATATCCTTTCGATTAAACAAGAAGTGAAAAAAATTAACAAATTCTCTTAATATCCAAAACGATTTTAAAACTGAAGTGTTCTAAAAAATTAAGAATAAGTTTATTTTGGACTGTTTAAAACCAGTATTTTATAAATTGTGACAACTGTCCAGTCGCCATTTTGAAAATAAAAGTTAACTTCGGATATATCATTGAAAAACTGATTTTCGGCTGAATACGATGGTCCATAAAAATGTAAAGGGTGTTCCATTGAGGAGGAAAAACGGTACTCTTTTTGACTTCCCCCATATTTCTCAATAAATTCAAAACAGCCAATTGATGTATTTTAGCTCGGAGAATTCGAAAATCAATTGAATGAACACCCTATATATTATTACATTTTTGGATTCTGTGATCAATTCTAAGTGTTTTTTAATAAGGGGTACTATATGTCTATCTTCAACTGTTTTTGATTTATTGATGTTTGAAAATTGACATTTTTGCTTCCTTGAGCCATTATAGCCCCTGAACTGTTGGACCTAGAGCAAAATAACTTTCACATTCTTATCTTAGTTTTTGATATGGTATCTTATGATGCCAGGCAAACAAAAAAACGGAAATTATTTTGCTACCTATTTATTTGAATATATCATATGAAATGCAGGTGATCACTTTACGTCAAAATCATTGTAATTTTGACGTATTAGTAGATATTATATTAGTTTGTATGAGATATTCATTAAATAAAAAACTACAGATTGTAACGCTGTATTATAAATTAAATTCCGATATTCTTCCAAGGGCAATTCTTCCAAAACGTTTTCATTTTGGTTTTTAAGGAAATTATGATATAGTGGACCACTTAGTGATTCATTATAAAATATTGGACCCAAAATTTTATTATTTTTAACACCACACCAAACATGAATGGAACTTCTCCCTTAAAATTTAATGGTTTGAAATATTCTCGGATTTTCTACAGCCCAGTGATGCGTATTGTGTCGATTAAATATTCCTAAGGAGGTAAATGTGGCCTCGTCTGTCCAAACAGTTTTTTTAAACAAATCAGGGTCGTTTTGTTGCCCTATTATAATTTATAATTTGAGACACAAATTGAAAGCTACTTTCTTTCTGTGCAGCTGTCAAATGCTGAAGTGGAAGTTTGTGAAAAGGCCTGAGTTTATAAATTTGTAAAGTTCTGTGAACGGTTCCCTGGCTAACCTTTCGACGTAGAGGTAGACGACAATACTGAATGTCCCACGACCATACCGAATGTCCCGAACTGCATCCAAAATTGATTTGGTGGGATTTCTTATAAAATAATTTAAAATAGTTCTATCTTGATATACTTTTCGTCCTTTGGCATCATATGTTCTTCTTTCTACATTGGCGTTTTCTTGACACTTATAATAACAGCGTTACAATTTGAAGTTTTTCATTTAATGAATATCTCATTACGGCAAACTAATATAATATCTACTAATACGTCAAAATTACAGTGGTTTTTGACATTGATATGAATATTCATTTAAGTAGGTAGCAAAATATATTCCCTTTCTTTTTTGTTTGACTGGCATCTAAGATAGAATTGTGAAAATTATTCTGTTCTAGGTCCAACCGTTCAGGTGCTATGACGGCTCGAAGAAGCAAAAATGTCAATTTTCAAACATCAATAAATCAAAAACAGTTGAAGATAGACCTATAGTACACTACGTTAAAACTGGAAGTAACTTTTAATTGTTTTTTTCATAGAAACTTTGCCTCTTAAGAAGTTATAAAAGTGCCTCAAATTTCAAATTGGTATTTTTAAAACCAAAAAAATAGCAGCCTATTACGTGAGGCTCTTTTTGCTCAAAATGACCATTACCTACTTTCAAGGTGTTAACATATTTGTGGCATTTTTCCTTTCGCCCTGTATATATGGCCCGCAGTACTTTATTAATTCGATTAAGTAAGTTTAGGCAATCCCTATGCTTTTCCCAAACTTTATTTTTGTATATTTTTATATTTAAGAAAATTTAGGATACTTTAAAATTATGACTTCTGCTAACACTTTTTTGTATTGTCTATACATTTTTAACTTGCTATAATTTATAACAAATGTCTACTTTAGCCTTAAAGTTTTATCCTACTAGTTATAGTTACTTGTAATTTGGGGGAATCTAAGTCTTCATTAACATGTAATGTTTACCGAAAATTCACCACTGACCAACGCGACATTTTTGTTGTAACAAGAGAGTTAAAAAAATTAGGCATTTGGCAGGACGATCATCGGAATCAGAAATTATCCATAGTTCTAATAAAGCTTCAGAAATATGTTAAATTCTTGCAAATTTACGAAAATGAAATATTCCCAGGAAATATTTTCGAAAAATTGAGAATTTCTAACACGAAAGAGAACAAATTCTCGAGATTTTATAAAAATTAAATATTCTCTGGAAATATTGGCTATATAGATGAACATATATTTCTTTTTAAGATAATTTGAATTGTGCGGTGTTGCCGCTTCTATCTTAAACCGGTGGAAATGAAGTGGAATGAAAGCCCTGTATACATTGTACAACATTGTAATGGTGCTTGACACTTGAAATTTTCGACCCTTTGAAGCTCTCTAACTCCCAAACGACTTAACTTGCAAGAAAAAGGATTGCATTTTCCTATCTTAGTCTTTGGTTATCTGTCTCGTGACACAACTTTCTACTTTGACAGGAAATTTCAAATTTTGACACCGCCTGTCAAACTGGAAATTTGTGTGGGAAAATAGATAGTTAAAAACTGAGATAGAAAAGTGAAATTTATTTCGTTGCAAGTTAAGTCGGCAACACTGCTCAATTTAAAATATTTCAAAAAGAGAGTTTATGTTATAATGTTATCTATTCATTTGTTCTCCTGATACTTCTAATATGCCACTGGGCCCGAATAAACTTTAAAGCAAAAATTGAGAATGTATAGAAGATTTAGACAATATACCAATGAAATGAAACTTTACACATTACGTTTATTTACAAATAAAAATAACAATATATTTTTAAATTGTTATTTTATTAAATAATTATTTATTGCCGGTTATAACTATGCTTAGAATATATATGCATTTGCATGAAAGCATATGCAAATGCATATTTTGGCAATTTTTGTATTTAAATGCATATTTTGCAGTTATCACAGGAAAAATGCATATATTCTTATTTTTCTGAATATATTTTTATTTCCAAGACAAATTTGATGTATTTCAAATATAATCCATAATAATAAAAAATGTCTAGTTCAAGTTCAAATTCAAATTTTTTATTTGGTTTCGAGCACTATAAATACAGAAAGAAACACGTCAAATAGAAACGTAAATAGACATATGCCAAGTACCTAATATAAACTAACAACAGATATATCTAAATATAGATCACAAAACATAGTATATAATTTTTTCCTCGAGTTAAAATCCCTTCTGCAGTGCGGTGTCCAACAAAACAAGGAAAAAAAAGGTTTTCAGTTTGCATATTATGATGGGTTATTCCTCAAAAAAGTGAAAAATTCATCTGTGGTGTAAAAAGTCTGTGATAAAAGTAAGCTTTTAATTTTATTTTTGAATTTATTTTGACAATTTATTGCTTTAATGTTATAAAGTAGCATATTATAAATTTTACTCCCAGCGTAGATTGGTGATTTTTTATAAATATTTAAGTTATGCTTGTCTAAGCAGAAGTTATTTTTATTTCTTGTATCATACGCATGAAAATTACTGTTAATTTGAATTAGGTTTTTATTTCGATGAATATATGATAATAATTTTAAGAGATAAATTGAAGCAACTGTCAAAAGTTTATATGACCTGAATGTCTCTCTGCAAGATGTTTTAAAAGGTATACTAAAAATGATTCTAACAATTCTTTTTTGTATTATAAATACTCTCTCTATATCTGAGGCCTGACCCCACACTACTATGTTATAAGCTATTGCAGAATATATGAAAGCATAATATACATTAATAATTGTTGTACGGTCAACATAATTACGGAGACCAGAAATTACGTAAGCTCCCCTATTAAGCTTCTTACAAACATTGTCGATCTGAATGTTCCAATTAAGGTGACAATCCATAGACAAACCCAAAAAACTAACACATGAGGAAAGCTCAAGATCATGCCCATCGAAGGAAATGCTGATATCACAAGGTTCTCTACGAATAGTTCTTAAGTTCATAGCTACAGTTTTGGTATGGTTAATCATTAGCTTATTAGCAAAGCACCATTTAGAAAACTCATTTAGCACAGTGTTGATGATTTTATGTTTTAAGTGACTTTCTGACATATTGGATACTACGATAGTAGTATCATCTGCATATAGAAAAACCTGGCCCTGACTTATATAGTCAGGAAGATCATTAGTGAAGAGTAGGAAAATCAGGGGACCTAAGATACTTCCCTGAGGTGTGCCAATATTCTGATTAAAATCCGACGACATTACATTTTTAATTTTTACAGAAAATTTTCTGTCAGTCAAAAATGAAACTATAAATGCGTTTATATTA
This sequence comes from Kuschelorhynchus macadamiae, assembly GCA_030620095.1. Taxonomy (NCBI): domain Eukaryota; kingdom Metazoa; phylum Arthropoda; class Insecta; order Coleoptera; family Curculionidae; genus Kuschelorhynchus; species Kuschelorhynchus macadamiae. The sequence goes on along the minus strand of JAUTXW010005323.1, from coordinate 1,110,768 downwards.
CCACGTAGTCCTAGGGCGTCTAGTTTAGCAGAGACAAACTGTTTATCAACAGTGTCGAATGCACGTCAAAAGACAACGTAATTACAAATTCACCTTTGTCCATCTTATTAGAAATATATTGTACAAGATCAATGCACCCAGTTTCCGTAGACATGCCTCTCCGAAAACCATGTTGCCTGTCGTTTAAGATATTACATTTGCAAATAAAGTCATAAATACGATTGTAAACAATTTTTTCAAAAATCTTAGAAAAGGAACTCAATAAGGAAATAGGCCTGTAGTTTTCCATGCTAAGAGAATCCCCCCTCTTAAATATAGGTACAACTATGGATTTCTTTAGCCTGTCCGGAAATACACCAGCACACACCGAAACATTAATCAGGTCACACAATGTGGTTGAAATATTAAATATAACACGTTTAATAAACTTAATGGATATAGAGTCGAAACCACAAGAGCCTTTGTTGGGGAAACTCATGACAACTCTCTCCACCTCGGTACTTGTAACAAACCGGTAATAAAACGAATTCAAGACAAGTCTTCGACCAATAGTGCACATGTCGGAGAATCACCCACCAAAATAAGTACCCAGCTTTTTTATTTGGTTTCGAGCACTATAAATACAGAAAGAAACACGTCAAATAGAAACGTAAATAGACATATGCCAAGTACCTAATATAAACTAACAACAGATATATCTAAATATAGATCACAAAACATAGTATATAATTTTTTCCTCGAGTTAAAATCCCTTCTGCAGTGCGGTGTCCAACAAAACAAGGAAAAAAAAGGTTTTCAGTTTGCATATTATGATGGGTTATTCCTCAAAAAAGTGAAAAATTCATCTGTGGTGTAAAAAGTCTGTGATAAAAGTAAGCTTTTAATTTTATTTTTGAATTTATTTTGACAATTTATTGCTTTAATGTTATAAAGTAGCATATTATAAATTTTACTCCCAGCGTAGATTGGTGATTTTTTATAAATATTTAAGTTATGCTTGTCTAAGCAGAAGTTATTTTTATTTCTTGTATCATACGCATGAAAATTACTGTTAATTTGAATTAGGTTTTTATTTCGATGAATATATGATAATAATTTTAAGAGATAAATTGAAGCAACTGTCAAAAGTTTATATGACCTGAATGTCTCTCTGCAAGATGTTTTAAAAGGTATACTAAAAATGATTCTAACAATTCTTTTTTGTATTATAAATACTCTCTCTATATCTGAGGCCTGACCCCACACTACTATGTTATAAGCTATTGCAGAATATATGAAAGCATAATATACATTAATAATTGTTGTACGGTCAACATAATTACGGAGACCAGAAATTACGTTCCCCTATTAAGCTTCTTACAAACATTGTCGATCTGAATGTTCCAATTAAGGTGACAATCCATAGACAAACCCAAAAAACTAACACATGAGGAAAGCTCAAGATCATGCCCATCGAAGGAAATGCTGATATCACAAGGTTCTCTACGAATAGTTCTTAAGTTCATAGCTACAGTTTTGGTATGGTTAATCATTAGCTTATTAGCAAAGCACCATTTAGAAAACTCATTTAGCACAGTGTTGATGATTTTATGTTTTAAGTGACTTTCTGAGATACTACGATAGTAGTTTGCATATAGAAAAACCTGGCCCTGACTTATATAGTTTTGAAGAGTAGGAAAATCAGGGGACCTAAGATTTTGAGGTGTGCCAATATTCTGATTAAAATCCGACGACATTACATTTTTAATTTTTACAGAAAATTTTCTGTATCAAAAATGAAACTATAAATGCGTTTATATTACCACGTAGTCCTAGGGCGTCTAGTTTAGCAGAGACAAACTGTTTATCAACAGTGTCGAATGCACGTCAAAAGACAACGTAATTACAAATTCACCTTTGTCCATCTTATTAGAAATATACTGTACAAGATAAATGCACCCAGTTTCCGTAGACATGCCTCTCCGAAAACCATGTTGCCTGTCGTTTAAGATATTACATTTGCAAATAAAGTCATAAATACGATTGTAAACAATTTTTTCAAAAATCTTAGAAAAGGAACTCAATAAGGAAATAGGCCTGTAGTTTTCCATGCTAAAGAATCCCCCCTCTTAAATATAGGTACAACTATGGATTTCTTTAGCCTGTCCGGAAATACACCAGCACACACCGAAACATTAATCAGGTCACACAATGTGGTTGAAATATTAAATATAACACGTTTAATAAACTTAATGGATATAGAGTCGAAACCACAAGAGCCTTTGTTGGGGAAACTCATGACAACTCTCTCCACCTCGGTACTTGTAACAAACCGGTAATAAAACGAATTCAAGACAAGTCTTCGACCAATAGTGCACATGTCGGAGAATCACCCACCAAAATAAGTACCCAGCTTGGTAGGGATAACTAATTCCAGGTATTCCCCAAAACTGACGCAACCTCAAGTGGCTCAGAAATAATTTTATTATCCCGAGATAGAACTACATTTTTTGTGGTATTAATGTTTTTGCCCTGTATTTTGTTAACTATTGACCAGCTTGTTTTACTTTTATTGGTTGAACGAGAAATTAAAGTGTTATAGTAAGCGAGCCTTTACTTTAATTTTCATAGTTACTTCTTTTTTAAAAGGTCCTCTGAAAATCTCATTTTAAAATTATTTTTAATTTTTCTGGTCTTTATGGGAAAAGTGGTTTGAAAACTAAGTTTTTTACATCCTTTCTAAAAATTGTTATAGCTACCCAATAAAACATCTAAGCTTTAAGAACGGATTTACAATCATAAATACCCACGTTTTACAATTCAGTATAGTTTACACATTGTGGCGTGAACATTGTCCAATACGCGGAAAGAAAAGCGTTCATTATGTGCCATATTAAATCAGTTCGTGAAAGATTTTACGAATGACCGTTTTGTGCTGTTTTGTAAATATTGTGATGTTCCTGTTACTGCGAACAAGGAATTCCAAGTGAGACAACGTATAGAAACTACAAAGCATCATCCAATGGGGATTTGTGCAAGGCGTTTATTAGTGCGGATATTCCACTGATATATTAAGTAATCTTGCCCTGAAGTCATGTTTAGAGCAGTCCACAAAGACATCAATTCCACATGAATTCACGATAAGAAAAAACTATGTTCCAGATTTGTACAATAAGCCTTTTATCGAATTGCGGGAAAAAGTAGAAGATAGAAGTATATGGATGTCACTAGATGAAACAATTGATGTGGAACAGAGATGTGTTGCTAATTTTGTTTTAGGTGTGTTGGGTGTAGAAGCAGAAAGAGATAAATCATATTTATTTACAACGAAGACCTTAGACAAAAGTAAATCATTCAACTGTTGCTGGATTTTTCAACGACTCTCTCACTCTTTTATGGCCCGGTGGTATCAAATATGATAGAGTGTTAGTGGCAATTACAGATGCTGCTCCATACATGTATAAAGCAATGAGTGGTCTACAAATATTGTACCCTAAAATGATACATGCCACATGTCTTGCCCATGGACTTCATCGAGTTGCAGAACAAGTTCGTGCTTTTTATCCACGAGTGAACGATCTAATTTCCTCGGTGAAGAAAGTATTCCTAAAAACTCCAACTCGGGTAGAAAAATTTAAAGAAACGGCAGGAAACATTCCCCTGCCCAAGTGTAAATAGATGGGGAACTTGGATAAAGGCTGCCATTTGTTACGCAGAACATTTCGAAGTAATAAAAAACATAGTCAACCAATTTAATGCCGAATATTCACGTTGTATACAAGAAGCACAAAACGTTTTGCGCAAAAAAGATGTACACTGTGTCCCAGATTGCTTGTAATCACAGGGTTTCTCGGAAACCAGCAGAGACATAACTTTGCGGTTTTCACGACACTGTGTCACTTTTTCGAGAAACTTTGAATGCTGCAAACAGAATTGTGCCACATCGTTTCGTTCCCGAGATACAGGGTGAAATAGAGATTTTGCGCTTTTGGGGGTGGTATATTTCGGACACCCTATCAGATAGAGAAAAGGTAAAAACTGCTATGGATAGATATTTTTACGTAGAAGCCAGTGTTGTAGTCGCACAAATTTTTAGACAATCCGTTTTTGAGATATAGCCCAAACTTAGTATTTTTTAAATGGGACACCCTGTATTTTTTTATTCCAAAAAATTCTCCTTTTTTTTCTCTTTAAAATGATGTATCACACTATGCACTTTTGACGTAAACTAAACCTTATAAACGCTATATTAAAAGAAAAACGTAAGTTGGCCATGGAAATATGGGTAGATATTAAAAGTGTCCAGAAGCAAAATTAAACAACATAAAAAGTTAATAGGGGAGACTGGGGCACATTCGGCCCTATAATCGATTTTTCGTTACAAAAATGTTATAGATGATTGTAGGCTCTAATAAAGAATCAACGACAATTTACACATTCTTTCCACAGCTTTTTTACATGGCAAATGTTTTATAATGTTTTACTAAAAAACATTATATAGTCATAACAATATGTCTGCATATTGGCTGATTGTGCCCCCTATAGGGGCACAATCAGCCAGTTATAGGGGCAGTTTCGGCACATTAACGTTTTTAGTTAAAACTGTTTAAAATAATGCAACAATTCTTGAAAGAAACTTGTTTTTATTATATTAAACATTTGCAATTTTTGAAAATAAAAAAATAACCTAAAACAAAATAGCTGTTTCCTTTTTTACGTTTAAAAAAGCTCTCAAACAAACAAAACTTTTTAAACTCAAACCATAACAAATATATCCTTAATTCTAAAATGTCTTTAAAAAAATACATTGTGGTTTCCTATTTTACAATAATATTATCAAAATTATAGTAAAAAGTTAAACTTGAATCTCTTCTGGACTTATTAGGACTTGATAATATGGCATATACATCATTTCGTGTACTCTATATCATCTACTTGGGGAAAATGAAATTTATTGGTGTTTGCTCTGCGCCTAAGATACTTCACTTGATACGCATTATCTGAAATAATATCTTGCACACAACCAATATAATATATTGTGGTGTTTTTCACTGAAAATTTCACTAAAATATAGTTATTTAATTCTATTTTGTCTTCTTCTTGTAGTGATTCCAAACTTAGGTTTTCATCTGTCTCACTATCATAGTCATAATCAGATCCCGATGATTCGCTACTAGAGCTTGAAAATACCTTCTTTTTGACCTGTTTTATTTTTTTATTTTTGACTGATTCATTATCTGTGTAGGGTCTCTTCAATTTTCCTTTTCCTTTTTCAATCTTATTCTTTTGCTTTGTTTTCTTGTTTTCTTCTATTTCCTCTATTCTCTTTTTTTCAGGAGTTTCAGTGTAAATTCTTGACTTTCCCTGATTAGCTTTAGGTTTTTTTGGCTTAGTTTTGGGTCTTATCACTTTTGGGAGAGGTCGAACAGACTCAGGAGTTAAAGTTTCGATTTGCGCTTTAGTTTTTGCAGAACTGTCACTTTCGACTTCATCAAGAACAGGCAATATCACGGCTTCTTTGGAGGTAGATGGTTGGTTTCTAAAGTCTTCTGGTTCAATAGGGTCATTTTCAGTTTCTTCCTTCTCTTTTTCAGCTAAGGGATTTCCTGTAGGTTCGTTGTCATTAAATACTAAAGTGGCTTCAAAATCTTGGTCCGTAAAAGCTAAGGAGTTAACTGGCCATATTCCTGGTTTTTCAAAAGAACTGGTTATGTTACGTGGTGTAAATGCTTCTAAAAATGGGATTTTAGTGAGTCTTGGTATATGTTTAACTGTGACTGTTTTTCCAGGATTACTTGACAACCATTCATTTAAGGAAATTGCACATTTGCTTTTAAAGGGTCCAAAAACTCCAATATCAAGTGGTTGGAGTTTATGGGAGGTATGTGGTGAAAAAGAAAGAAGAACCACTCCATTTTCCCTTGCATAAAGTATGGCATTCAAAGTTGTGTGGGACTCGTGGTTATCCATAAGAAGGAGTATTTTATTTTCCCTATTACATTTTGTATGTTTTACAATGTGTTCTAGTGTCTTAACAAACAATTCCCCGGTCATCCATCCTGATTTATTTCCAAAAGCGGCACTTGATGCAGGACTACCTTCCAGATACTCTTCTATATTTCTCACCCTCGGGAAAATGTATACAGGAGGAAGTGCAGTTCCTGTTGCGTTGATTATTCCTACCAAAGTAACCAACTCTCCTCTCTCGGCCGAAGCAATAAGACCAATTTGTTTTTTCCCTTTTGTAGCTATGACCTTTGGTGGGTTCAATACGGTAGTCACACCGGTCTCATCTAGGTTAAAAATTCGTTCAGCTGTAAATTGGTATTTTTCCAACACGCTCTTGTAGTTATTAAAAAATTCATTAACTCTTGTCCTATTAAAACCTAGTCCTCTTGCCAAACTTGTGTTCTCTGGTTTTCTTAACGACAAAGTGCGATTTCGCTTCATGAAACCATATAGCCAGTCAACTCCTGCTTTCTTATGAGTATTCCAGATTTCTGGGTATTTGCAACTTGGCAAAATTTTTGCGTAATCATATACCATGACCCTTACTTGCTCATAAGTCAAGCCATAATTCATACTTGAGCATTGCTTCAAATAGTTTACGAGCTTTTCTTCTTGCTCTGTCGAAAATACTTTTCTAGTAGCATATTTGCCTAGAACAAGAAAATACGTTACTGTTACATTTTGTCAATTAAGTCCTTAGAGAACAAACAAAGAACAAATAACTATTTTTGTTTACCCTTCTGTTGCAATTCCGATTCACTTTAATAGCCATCATCATCATTTCTTTGCAAATACTCTTCGACGGTCATAGTTTTTAGTATCTGTTTTATTCGGGACTGCAAAGTTTGCCTTTTAATACCAAAAACTCGACCAGCTTCTCTTTGGTTCATGTTTTTTGATAAAACTTCTCTCAAGGCCTGCCGCATTGTAGCTTCATTTATATTAGCCCTATTTGTTTTGGGCTTATAATTGCGAACCATCTATAAAATAATTATACAATTTATACAATAACTGCTTAATACGCACTTATTAATATGTGGAGCACTTTCGGCCACAGCCGTGTGGGGCACTTTCGGCCACTGCCGAAAGTGCCCCACCAGCAGTGCTTAAAGTGCCCCAACCGGTTTTTTTAAATAAAAAAATATTTGGCTTTAAAATGAAATGAATTATAGGTTATGTTAATGTAAATAATTAAACTACATATACCAAAGCTAACATAACCCGATTTTGGAAAAACTGGAATTAATGTAAACAGGTAACATGCGATATATAAGAATATTAGTGAAACTTACCTTTTTCTGCCAAATTCTCCGTTTTCTAAATAAAAATGTCTTAAGCCGCCACTAAATACATGAAACGAATATGGTATTTGGCGGGGGTTTATTGCCAACTTTTAAGAACAAAACCGGCGCCAAAACTTTTAAATTTAAATTTTTATAACTGACGGCTGATTGTGCCCACGGCCGAACGTGCCCCAGTCTCCCCTAACCATTTTTTTACTATGAAATAAATAAACTTAATAATCTTGATAAACTTAATCACAATACTAAACAAATTCTACATAACTAGAAAAACTATTCAAAATGGCCGCCCCCCTCACGAACACATAATTGGCACACTGTGCGAATTCTTCTTAGAGCATTCATCATTATTATAGGTCTATCTTCCAATGATCTAAATGCCTGAATGGTTGCATTTTGCAGCTGCTCCATCGTATTGACTGGATTCAGGTAAATTTTGTTTTCTAAGTAAGACCAAACGAAAAAATCTAATATTGAAAGGTCTGGCGACCTAGCAGGCCACCTTACTGGTCCATTTGTACCAATCTAGCGATCGTGAAAATTTTCAAATAGAAATGGCCTTATAATTTGCGCATTGTGGGCAGGAGCACCGTTCTGCTGAAAGTAAATATTGTGCAGATTTGCTAGCGGCAAGTTATCCAATAAATCCAGTAGTATTTGATTTAAAATTGCTAGATATCTATCTGCTGTTAAATTATTATTGTAAATATGGAATGTAATCTTTGTTCCCAATATAAACCAAGCGACGCTAAACCCAAACCTTCCTTGCTACTGACGTTCTCTTGTTAAAAATTGGTTTTCCGTATACCAGTGCCTATTATTATGCCTGTTAAAAATACCACTACAACTTATATAGGCTTCGTCGGACCATATAACCTTGCTACCGAAGTCAAGGTCATTTTGGGTTTTTTGAAGATACCAGTTATAAAAATTTAGACGCCTTTCTGCATCTCCAGAATGCAATTATTGTACTACATTTACTTTATAAAGCTATTTATGTTTTCTTAATATCCTTTGCGTTTGTGATTTTGACACCCCCACTGTTTCCTGAATATGCCTACATGAATTCGCGTGATTGGCCTGAATACTTGCTAATACAACAATCTCATTGTTCTCGTGATTTTTTTATTATATGTTTTAGCCCTGTGCTTTGAAAATGATCCATCATTAATTAAATTTAATTTAATTCGGCGAAAAATTGCCTTGTGTGGCTGAGGCCTTTCTGGATATCTACGATATAAAAAAAGCTTTTGGAAATAGTCCATAACTCAAAAAATTTTGAAAGGAGGTTCATAATAATTTAAGCGCTTGGTGCTTACCTGTTAAAATATAAATCAGATGCTTGATCACTGTTTTCATGACATTCAATAAAACAAACCATCATATCATACTTATGACTATTTTCAAAATTATTCATTTCTTCTTAATATCTATTAATTTACCTGTTAGAATTATTGGTAACTCGTATGATAAGAGGATAAACACGGCAATATTTGATATATTTAAGAAACAAATAGTTTTGATTTTTGTTTCCATGCCATATTTCCATGGCCAACTTACGTTTTTCTTTTAATATTTCGTTTATAAGGCTTAGTTTACGTCAAAAGTGCATAGTGTGATACATTATTTTAAAGAGAAAAAAAAGGCAAATTTTTTGGAACCAAAAAATACAGGGTGTCCCATTTAAAAAATACTAAGTTTGGGCTATATCTGAAAAACGGTTTGTCTAAAAAAAAATTCGACTACAGCACTGGACTCTACGGAAAAATATCTATCCACAGCAGTTTTTACCTTTTCTTTATCTGACAGGGTGTCCGAAATATGATACCACCCCCAAAAGCGCAAAATTTCCATTTCACTCTGTATCTCGGGAACGAAACAATCTGGCACAATTCTGTTTGCGGCATTCAAAGTTTCTCAAAAAATTGACATAGAGTCGCGAAAACCGCAAAGTTCTATCTCTGCTGGTTACCGAGAAACCCTGTGATTACAAGCAATCTGGGACACAGTGTACATGAGGATTTAATCTACATTAAAAACAATTTTTTTTTTTGCTTATCTGATACTATAAAAAAACTGGAGATGAAAGGACTTTCTTTGTCAAAAAGCGTAGAAATGATAGAATAGTGCAGTTTTGGACAATAAAGAGACATTAAATCCAGATAAAGAACAATTTTTAGTAAACAGTGATTTGAACTTGTTTGAATATGTTCCAATTGTATCTTGTGATTTTGAACGAATATTTTCTGAGTAGAAAGTACCATTGTCAGATAATAGAAGAAAATTTGAATTTTTTATGATTTGTGTCAATATATATATATATATATATATATATATATATATATATATATATATATATATATATATATATATATATAAAGACAGTTAAATCTGAACGACCTAAAGGCGGATTACTGCCAATAATATGACTTTATTTTTTTAATAAAAGAAAACTGACGTAAGTGTAATAAGGAAAGAAGAGAACTGCCAATCAGTCAATCAATATTAATAAGGAATATATCCGAGAATATATAATTCAAAATTCTCTTGGTTTCTTCTCTTGAAAATATCAGAATATTTCATAACTTCTTTGGGAAATTTTCTTCGCGTACAACACCATTCAAAAACCTACAAACCATAATTATACACAGACTTGACCGCGACCTATATGCTCTCTGCTACGGTTTCCTCCAATAATAGCCCAGATTCCTGAACCGTTGGTTGCTTAACCTCGGGTTTATTTTTGTTGTTTGTACAGTTTTTGCATCAAATCAAAAGAAAATGCTTATCCACCGCTAACAAAAAACAGTCGGATCTTTGTCATTGAGCTATGAAAATTCACACCAGAAAGGGATGTTTGGCTTTCATTATTTCAGAAAAGTAAACTCTAAAACTAGCATAGAGCTCGCGGCTTTGTCTGTGTAGAGTGCCTTATCAAAAATACTGGCTTTGGTTCTACTTTAATACGTGTATAAAGGTCAATTGTTAATTTAGCTTCAATTTTTAGATTATATCTATCAGATTCAAGTAAATCTATCAGATTATGAACAAGGTTGGCACCTTTAAATTTTCCAACAGGAATATTGTATACAGGGTTCACTAAAAACTAAGAGGTGGACGTTAAATAATGATTTGTTAGGTTTGGTTTGTTTATCAATCTTGAATTCGATGTTGCTTCTAATGCCCGTTTTAACAGTAATGGACATTTTTACTGAAACAGATTTTTTACATTTGAAATTTGCAATATTGCTTTTAATTTAAAATGTACTGTTTAATAAAATATTAAAAATCGCCTTTTATCATTGATATAATTCTCTTTTTCCCAATAAAATACAGTTTCACATGTTATTTCTGTTTATACAAATTTGCTTAAACTGTTTACCCATCATTTCGAATAAGCTAAGAATATGTCCCAATAATACTGTGGGTACCAAAGGTCTGAAATACTACCTACCTTGCGGAGCATAAATTCAACATTGTTAAAGTTTAGAATCGGTAGAGTTTTTGCTATACCCTGTAGACAAAATTCATGGGTGCTAACCCTGTTCATAATCTGATAGACCATACTGAATCTAATTGCTATATATATAAGTAGGCTTTGTTTAGCAGACCATTTAAAAAAAAATAATTTTTCTAAAAAACCATGCATGTCGGAAAGGAAAAAAAATTGAAAACCGCTGGAAAATGTTTTTGTGTACCTAGCTCTAGATTATTTTGGTTGCACAAACAGAAATAGAAATCTTCCAGTAAGAGTTCTGGTCAAAAAAACTTTTCAAAAACTGACGGGGTCTTATATAACACTCTGTATAAAACGGTTGTGATGGAGTCCTGAGGCTGTCCTTATCGGGCTGCATACTCTAGGAATTGGCCAAACAAAGGCCGAAAACCGTAACTCAAAATAGTCATCCGTATTGAAAATATTGCATTTTGAATTTTCAGAAAAAATTTCCTTGGTGTATGTACTTCGAAGTTCCAGCAGTGTATATACAGGGTGTCCCAACTAAAAGTATCCACCCCAAATAACAATTCGCCAAGATAAAAAAGAAATAAAACTCTCGGACCCGTCGATTTTGCTTTTGAGGGGGAAACATTTTGCGCCTATTTTTAATTTCGCAACATCACCCTCTGAGCGGGGGTGAGATTCACCCCCAAAATGTTAAATGGAAAGGGGGGTCGAGTGATACCTTATTTTGAAGGGTTTCCGACCCTGGTTACAACTGCCAAGTTTGAAGCCTCTGCTGTCATTCATGAAGAAATGGCAGCTTGTCGAAAAAAAAAAATTAATAAATTAACTGCAAGAGTTGGCTGCTTTAAATTTAGGGTATGATGCAGGCTAGTGAAAAGATTTTAATAATAATTACTCCGGACGAGAGGAAAATAAAAATAGTAAATGTAAATTAATGGGGAATTTTTGCGTTTAAGAAATGTTTTCTACAAAGACTAAATTATTTTATGAATTGTTCGAAATGTTCGCCATTTACTCCCTTGCAATGAAACAGATCGTTGCCAAAACGTTTAAGCTAACTTGTCGAATTGTCACTGTACAAAATTTAAAAAAAAATCAGCATTCCATTCTTACTGTTATCATAAAACATCAGCAACAAACAAAATAAAATCACATTGTTATCGTTTATTTAGTGTCAAACATTCATGCGTTTATTACAGTTTGTGCATTTTATTTAAAATTTATTTTGTCTGAAAGTGTTAAAAGACGAAAGTTTCTAACAATTGCCTATGAGGTTTACGATACAAGAGAGAATTGAAATTATTGTTCTTTACATTAGAAACAATAATTGTGCGAGAGCTGCAGCTGTAAGTTTTAATGAATCTCATCCCGAACATTCTTTGACTCATAGAAGTGTATTACAACTGTGGAACAAATTTTTCGAAACCGGCTCAGTTGTCAATAAAAAGCATGAAAGAGTAAGACCAATAAGAAATGAAAATGTTGAGGTTGCAGTCCTTGGCCATGTTGCTACGGTCCCAAGTAACTCCATCAGAGAAACAGCTGCAATATCAGGAGTCTCCCGAAGCAGTGTTCACCGAATTCTAAAAATCCCATAAGTTTCGACCCTTTAAATATCAATTGCTTCACGAAATGAACGAAGATGACTTTGATCGCAGAGTAGAGTTTTGTGAGAATATTTCTGAAAAGTTAAACAACCATACCATTTCATTGTACAATATTTGTTTTTCTGACGAAGCCACATTTTACTTAAATGGAGAAGTAAACCGTCACAACTGCAGGTATTGGAGCGACAGCAACCCCCATTTATTCAGGGAAACCCATAGCCAGCATCCTTTAAAAGTAAACGTGTGGGCGGGAATTCTAGGCAATCACGTTGTTGGACCTTTTTTCATAGAAGGCAATTTAAATGGTGAAAGTTATTTAAATTTACTTGAAAATGCCATTGATCCGCAGATTACTGAGATTCTAGAAAACGACCAGGATTTAGCTGAAGATCAGATATTCTTTCAACAAGATGGAGCACCTCCTCACTACGCTCGTCCGGTAAGAGATTTTCTCGATAATACTTTTCCCGATCACTGGATTGGAAGAAGAGGTCCCATCGAATGGCCGGCACGATCACCTGATTTGACGCCGTTGGACTTCTTTCTTTAGGGACACTTGAAAACAAAGATTTTTAAGGTGCAGCCAGAATCACATGAGGATTTAAAACAGCGAATAGTAGCTGAATGCCGTCAGTTAACACCTGAAACATTTCAAAATGTTCGAGAGGAATTCGAGGCTGGTCTGTAGCATTGCATGGAAGTAAATGGCGAACATTTCGAACAATTCATAAAATAATTTAGTCTTTGTAGAAAACATTTCTTAAACGCAAAAATTCCCCATTAATTTACATTTACTGTTTTTATTTTCCTCTCGTCCGGAGTAATTATTATTAAAATCTTTTCACTAGCTTGCATCATCCCCTAAATTTAAAGCAGCCAACTCTTGCAGTTAATTTATCAATATTTTTTTTTGGACAAGCTGCCATTTCTTCGGGAATGACAGCAGAGGCTTCAAACTTGGCAGTTGTAACCAGGGTCGGAAACCCTTCAAAATAAGGTATCACTCGACCCCCCTTTCCATTTAACATTTTGGGGGTGAATCTCACCCCCGCTCAGAGGGTGATGTTGCGAAATTGAAAATAGGCGCAAAATGTTTCCCCCTCAAAAGCAAAATCAACGGGTCCGAGCGTTTTATTTTTTTTTGTCTTGGCGACTTGTTATTTGGGGTGGATACTTTTAGTTGGGACACCCTGTATATATATATATATATATATATATATATATATATATATATATATATATATATATATATATATATATATTAATTAATTAGTATATTTAGATTTATAAAGAGAAATCCGATGATCGTTTTGTCATGTCTAAATTCCATACCTACCCCCAAACCTTTCTTGACTCCATTGGTGTAAATAAAAATGCAAAGAAAGACTCTAAGTCTTTTATTTATAGAAACCATCTAGATAATTTACACAATATACAATATAGTAGAAAAGAATTTTGTGCCAGGATGTTTTTTACAGATATTAGAAACTGATGTAGTACAGTGTTGGTCGAAAATGGATTTTTTTTACCAACCAGAATATGCCAAGCTTGTATTCGGACTTCACCGTTCTGCTATAGCCAAAAATAGAGAACGCAAACTGATAGCTAATAAACCGGAACGAATAAATTTATTTTTTTTACGAACTGGAAAGCCGTTCCGGCATGTTTCTGTCTATTTCCAGCCCTGTACAGTGTGGCCCAATAACAGGACAGGAGCTCGGGAACCGTTAATGACAGAACTTAAGGAAAAAAAATATTTATCGGTAAAGAGAAATCGCTGTAAATTATTTTCAAGTCCGAAAGTTGGCCGCTAGGGGGCGTAACAGCGACACCAAGGTGTAAATGCCAATTTTCTCTCAAATTTACACAATTAACGTATATTGAAAATATAAACATTGTATTCTTTAAGAAAATTACCCACTTTTTTGTTTAAGACCATTTTTGTCTATTGTTAAAAATAAAGTGATCGAGGAAGGTCAAACATTTCTACTTTCAAATGTAGATATCTCTGTTTTGGATGAACCGATTTTATTCAACTTAGTGTCGAAAAAAAGTGCTTTTTTTGCTTTACATGTGGAGCCATAAACAGTTTCGTAATGTCTTTGTTAGTGGTCACTAGATGGCGCTGTTTAGAAATTCTCAAATTAATGCTGATTTTCTCAAAAAAATCTAATGGTACGCTAAGACTTTTATATCACAATTTATTTGACTCCGTAGAATCATTAAATGCGACAAGCATACGCATTAGAGAGGAGTTTCCGTTGGAAACATCAACGCCAGTCTAAAGACAATACAAATATACTGCTGAAGCATCGTTGGATACCTCAAAGAATGTAAGAAGTAACAAATCTACTATCTCAACTGATACCCTAAAGGATCGCTCATCTCCAGATTTTATAATTCACGCACATTTGGATGGATTAAGGTCAAAACCATCACTATTTGATACAGTTTATGGGGTACGTTGTGATACAAAAATAGAAAGTATATGGGTAATTTGGAAATACATTTTCCGCCCGGTAAAGTGGTACTATGGCACCAAGCTAAGAATATTGCAATATTTGAGGAGAATCCGTGGTTTTACGACTTGATATTGTTAAAAGATCCGCCGGTATTAGAACATATAGAAAAGGTGACTACAGAACTGTTAGAAACCTATAAAAGGATGTTACACTTGACAAATGGTTGCATACAAGGGCTATGGCGAGAAGCGGGGGTTACAGGAAACCAGGTGGAAAAAATATTTACAGATTATAAAACCGTTAATTACAGGGAATCGATTGGGAAGTGGGATTGCAAGAAAAAAAGGTAGGTTATGAAGGTCACTGAATAGTGAAATAAAAAATCCAGGTACGCATTTAAATTAAGAAAGTTGATGATGGTCTCTCGAATCCAAAATGTCGGATTAGAAAATTAACCTTGCCGTTTTGTAGAGGAGAAAAATTCACAATGACAAAGTGGAAATTATTTTCATCTCTCGTTTCAATTATACCTAAAATTATAGGAAAACCAAAAAAACTGGGATAAACAAGGCTCCAATAGAAACTTTAGTAATTTTGCATAACTATAAGAACAAAACTTAACAAAGGAACAAAACAAAAAATACTAAAACTCATAATCACCTAAGTTTGGCAATAAAATAGCTAACTCTGAGTTTTGTCCTATAAATTGGAGTGTCTTTAGAAAGGACAGAAATTCGACTTTGACGGTAAAGTGGTAGGGCGGTGGTGTATTTCTTGCTATAAAAGAAAGGTATGCAGCTGCAGAAGTTAACATTTTCGACATTGATTACGAGGCCATATGTGTAAAAGTGTCCATAAGTGTATATATGTGGTGATTGTGTATTTTGTGCCTAATTCTACTGTTGATTTATATGCTCGTTTTTTGATACCCTGGAATCATTTATGTTTAATTAGACATGTTTGATACTGGGTGACTTTAATATTCCAGGTTACGTTGACGAGCGGGCGTCCAGCGACATTCTTGTTACTTTTCGGAGTTTTTTGACTTTTAATACTATGCAGCAAATAAATGATATTAGAAATGTGAATAATGTTATTCTGGACTTTGTGATTTCTACATCTGAGAATGCCTCAGTTGTTGTTGACAGTGATCCTCTGTTGCCTCTTGATCCACGCCATCCTGGATTGGTTATAGAATTGCCCAACAAATTACCCAGAAATTATTGCAAACAGGTTTCAAATAGTAAATATAACTTTAAAAAAGCTGACTATTTAATGGAAAAGGAGTGTACAAAAAGTTCAACGGGCCAGAGGAGAAAGTTATAAGTCAATGTCTACTGGAAAAATGGTACTGGAACGCAAACAAGGCACTGACTGTAAATGTGAAAAAGAGTGTTTGAAAAAGCTTTCTCCTAATGAAAAAAACGAAATATTTACGGCATTCAATGGTCTTGCAGATCAAGAAAAACCAGATTCGTACCTCTCAAGTTTAATAACTGTTAACACGATTAAAAGACGTCGTAAAGATGTTGTCAATTCACAACGAAATTGCAGCTACAAGTATAAGGTAAGCTACTTAAAAGACTAATTTTTTACCATGTTTTTATTAACTCGCTTTCGTGTCTGTCTGTCTGTCCGGTATAAATCTTGCAATCGAGTTTGAAGTTAACCAATTTTAATAAAATTTGGTACATGTTCGGTGAAAATACGTAATGTTATGTCCGTAAGAGGTGGCCAAGGGGTCGGAGGTGTTCAAACGTAAAAATTCAGCACTTTTAAACCAAAGTTGTTACTCGCATATTCAGTTTCCAGAATTAACTGTTTTTTTTAAATGAGGGAATAGAAAGGGAAATCTGCGTCGGTGGTAGGTCGTTAAGGGGATGAAAGGGACTTTTTACAGTTTTTTTTTACAGTTTTTAGCTGGTTTTTAAAAACATGGTATGTTAAATAATGTTTTTTATAAATAATTATTTCTATTGAGTAATCTAATATTGTTTCAGTTGAGAAAGGGTGCATTCGAGTTACCAGTCTGTAAGCAAGCTGTATGTTTAATTCATGGAATCGGAAAGAAGCGCTTAGAACGTATTGCAAATCACCTAACACTCAGTGTAACCCCTGTCCAGGACAAACGAGGTAAACACGTTAATAGAAAGAATATGATTCCGGAACCTGTGAGAAATCAAGTTCGTGAGCATATCGAAAGCTTTCCTAAGCAAATATCGCATTATTCTAGAACAAGAAGCAGTAGGCAGTATTTGTCTCCTGATTTGAATCTTAAGATTATGTACGATCTATATCTTAAGAAATTTGAACCAGAAATTTACAAGCAAAAACAAGACAATCTACCCTTTAAACCTACAGTTTCTTATGATTTTTATGGTCGTTATTTTCGCGAAAATTTCAATTTAAGTTTTGGCCGTCCGAGAAAAGATACGTGCAAAAAATGTGACATATTGCAAAACAAGATTCAGGGAGCGGACTCAGAAGAAGAGAAAAGTAGTTTCGAAACCCAAAAAAAACTACACCTTCTTAAGTCCGAATGGTTTTACAAGGAACTGAAAGAAAAATCGAAAGAAGTGGAAGACAATGATCATGTCGAAGTTTTGTCTTTCGACTATCAGCAGAACATGCCCCTTCCCAAGGTGGCATCTGGGGACGCCTTTTATTTGCGACAACTATGGGTCCAAAATTTTTGCATACACTCGGCGAAAAACAAAACGGGACATTTTTTTATGTATGATGAAACTACCTGTAAAAAAGGAGCCAACGAAGTTGTAAGTTTTCTACAATATTATATCGAGAACGTACTTGGGCCTGATATAAAGGTTTTGTACTTATTTAGTGACAACTGTTGCGCTCAAAATAAAAACCATGCCCTGGTTCGATATCTAGCCACTTTGTGTTTTACAGGAAGGTTTGACGTAATTATGCATCGTTTTCCCGAGCCAGGGCATAGTTTTTTACCCTGTGACAGGTTCTTCGGGATGATTGAAAAGAAAAAACGTTATATAGATCGCATTTTTTTACCGCAAGAGTACATGGACATTGTCAAGTCATCTTCACGTAAATTTCATGTCGTTCCTGTTACCCAAAGTATGGTGTTGAACTACACTATCATTTAAAAAGTTTTTTTTGTCCGTATCCAAAATCTAGATCAAAAGAAAAGTTTGGCATTGCTTCTTATCGCGTATTCAAATACACGAAAAATGGTGAGGTTGCCTGTACCCCCTCGGCTAGTGCTAATGCTCATTTAATAAATTTTGTTTTGTTGAGAAGCAATGCAAACCCTACATTAAATGGTGTGGAATAAGCTTATTTAAATAGGCTGCCATTAAAAGATTTTAAATATAAAAACGTTATGGTATTGGCCAATGAATATGTAGGCAAAGGTGAGATGGGGTTTTACTTGTCTCTAACATTAAAGATTTAGGGAATCATGATTCGGAAGTTAGTGAGTCCGAGAACACTGATGTAGAATAAGCTACTACTCGTATATCTGTAAACTTTTTTTTATTAATATGAATGTATTTTTTTATTTTGACCTAAATCTCCATAAGATGTACATGGGTCAAGCCTTCTTTTCTTCTGGATTTTGTCAAAATCTTATTTTAACACTTTTGCTCTACGCCAACAATAAACCCACAAAATCCATTTTATGAAAAGTGGACACCATCTGTACTCTGTACCTAATGTTTTAAAAATTTTGCTTTTGGGTCATATAACTATTTTTATTTTTATTTGTTACAAGTTCGTTGTTTCATTCTTAGTTCTTGTTTTGTTAAAATTATTGTCTTAGAAATATAATAAAAAAATGTATACAAAAAACTGTTGCAGTTTCTACTTATCCCTTTCTTGGACCATCCTATGAGCCGAGTTAAGAATAGGATGAACATATACCGTTTTTGCACCACACAACTTTTTTTCTGGTTTCTAGTTTATTTCTGCGAATAAATGTATTTAATATAAACAAAAATATTCAACTTTTCTCCCTCTTTCATAAATAACATTAAATGCAATCTAAAAAAAAAAAAAGTTTTTTGCCTCTCCTGTAAAATTTAAAAAATGTTACATATCCCCTTTTTGCACGAGTCTTCATTTGTTTACGGCAGTTGCTATGGCAACGCTGTGGTGAATATCTGTAAGCCAAATGGAGATGGGAGCGGCATAAATTGCTGCTGCAGGCGCTTGTTCAATTGTTATAAAATTAATGTAAATTAGTGCGCTCGAATCATCGGAGGAGGAAGCAATTTTGCATCGATCGAACCGAATCGAAATTAACTTTAAGATAAAGAACTGTTTTTTAAGAACAAAAAAATATATTTAAAATCTTATAAATTCATATTATTTCCCCGAAGTATTAGAAAACGCTCCAAAGCTATGGATAATTAACATCATTAAAAAAATAGCCATTTTGGGCGTGCTACCCCGAAACATTTTCTGCGCTTCACCCAATCTTATATCCACGAACCGCCACTGGACTCGACGTACTACAAGAAACGATATATATGGCGGACCGTATTAGGAATGCCATCCAATGTATCTCTATAGCACAAGTTGAGGATGTAGTCCAATTGACAAAGAAAAGATTGCCACTTTGTATTAACAATCACGGCCGGCATTTTGAGCATTTGCGAAAGTTTTTTTGAGAAAATCAGCATTATTTGAAGAATTCCGAAACAACGCCATCTAGTGATCTACTAACAAAGAACATTATAGTACAGTTTACTTACTTTAAAAGTAAAAATGTTCGTAATTGGTTGAAGAATACAATGCTTATATTTTCAACATTCCTCAATTATAGAAATTTAAGAAAAAAAAGTGGCATTTACACTCTTGTGTTGCTGTTAATAATTTACAGCAATTTCTCTTGGCCGACGTCCTCTATTTTTGGACCACCCTGTGGAATACCTTAATGGAAACCTTTATTACCTGGAATTGAAACATACAGACAGATCTTATTTTACCAGGTCACAGTCCCGGCATATTATGAAGTCATTTCCATTATTTCATCAATCTGCCGTGATTGATATGAATACCGGAACCGGGAGGGTAGAAACTTTATTTTATGAAAAGCATTTTCGGTGTTGGTGCATTACAGAGAAGGACAATTACATTTTCGCATTGTACGATAACCCGAAAGAAGAAGAATATATATATATATATATATATATATATATATATATATATATATATATGTATATATATGTATATATTTCTGCAAATACAAAACGGCCTACAAGATATTATATATTTTTGCTATTCTACATAACTTTTCCGGCCACATCTTTATAAAATGTACGAAAGCGCATTTTCACCGATTTTAGTATCGACTCCTTTGCCAAAACAACTACGGGTCTGCAGCAGGAAACCACCGGAGCCCAATAGATGGTGCAAAGTGTTACATTTAGCATGTAGTACTGTATATATATATATATATATATATATATATATATATATATGATATAATATATAATTATATATATATATATATATATATATATATATATATATATATATATATACATATATATGTAAGGCGACCAGTGCTGCCAGATTAAATTATTTTCAAATTTCGTTAAGAAAAATTGGGCTATTCAAAAAAATAAAAAAAGTGTCTTGATTTCATCTTTTAAAGTTATCAGAAAACTCAATCAACCGAACGACCGAACCGGATAGACCGAAAAATAAACTTGATAATGGCTTGAGAGAGTGACGACGTATAATGTCGAAATTGTCGAATATCGAATAAGAATATTCGTTAACGTAACGATTCAAATTTAAAACTTTTAAAGTGTTTAAATTTACCTGTTTACCTATTTTGTTTACCGGTTAACCGCGGAAGCAAGAAGACAAAATGGGCAGTTTATGAGAAGAAATATAAAACCACTTGGGAAGCTCTACCTGAATTTAAAGGTATGTAATGTGAAATAAGCATGGAGGAAAATGTGGAAATGTTATCTTTTTTTTTGTATGTAGTACAGTGGGGAGTGAAGGACCAAACACAAGCAGGGCATGGGAAGACGATGATGGGTTTATCGAAATTATTACTATTTGTGCAGAGGTTAAAATAATGTATTTGATTTGTTTCTGTAATAATTTAATATTTTATATTCTCTACATTATTTTAAGGTGCTTTAATTTCTGCTTATTCTTTTCCACAGTTTCAATTGTTTACTAAAATTTTACAAATATTGAATTTTTTACATACATACGGCAAAAATAGAAAATATAGCGGAAACCCAATCTCGTCTGAGAGTTATCGCAGAGTCTGCGGCAGTTGCAAAACGCTGCGACATCCGTCCACATTAATCTGGCCACCCTGTGGACGGAGAGCCCATAAGATGGCAGGTTTCATAAAAATGTACCTATTTTACGAGAGGGTAAATATCACATCACACTATTTTACCTACAAAAATTATAGGTCTTGTTAAAAAAAAAGCAGACCTCAGACAATATTCCATAACCATGGAATGTTGTGATAATTAGCCACTACTGTTTCAGTTAGTAGAGTTCGTTGGACACGGCCGTCTAAAACCAGCGCAGTTTGTCGGAAATTTCAAAAATTAACAAATTGTTTTATTTTGTACCAATTGGACCAACTTATGCTTTTGTCACAGATTAATAACCAATCAGATACCGCACTCCTGGAATTTTCATTCTTAAACGTGTTTAATCAAACCCCATTAGCTGGGCGGAGAACTCAGAGATGTACTCGAAATACTTCTATTTATTCTGAGCAGGACCTTATTCAATAATTTTGTGAGTAATGTTTAACCAAGTTTAATATATTTATATTGAAAAATTTGTGTATGCATAGTAGTTATGCACATGTACAGAGTGGTGTGTTTTTATAGGTTTATGAAAGAATAATGACAAAGTTAAATTTTAGTATTATTGTTAGATCGCTGAACTTGTGTTTTAGTATCATGTAGAAAGGGTTTTAGCGCATGTTATATTCATTTCACTTCTGCCATTGGCGTGCGTGTGAATTGAGGTAAATATTATATACTATTATACTCTCTCACATCACAAAAATGGAATATTATGTTTCTGATTTTCACAGTTTTTGTGGTCAGCAAATTATGTTTGTTGTCCATTGAATTGAGGTCCACATAACAAATTTGAATATTTTTAGAGAAATCAATTAAAAGATATTGAATGAAAAAATAGTTCCCGCAACTAAGTATCTCGAAAAATCCCTACATTTAATAACGCGATGCCACGAAAGAAATGGTATGTGAACGTTCTCACTTACTTCGCGTATCGATCGTTACTTTGTCTGTAATTTCCATAAATTCACTTTTGTTGTCAGGGACTCCCAAAACAGTAACGAAGTTTATTATATTTGTTTTTAAAATATGAACTAGCATAGCGTAGGCTATATAATAGTGTCCGCGCTTTCGAAAGTGGCTTAATTTTTGAGCCCGTGGGCACTTGGATGTTATAAAGGGTGTTCTGTAGGTTCAGAATCCACTTGTCGTAAAAAAATCGTAGTGTTCCTAGGGAGAAAATCAACATTTTCTAACTGAGTACACCAGACCATAGAGATAACCATTGGGCATAATATATACCAAAAGAAGATTACGATTTCTATACAAGTTTATTTATTATTCATAAATAAAGAATTATATTAACGTAGGCCCTTATGGGCCGGCGATTCACAAAAATGAGATTCTGTTTCAACTTGGTTAAAAATTAATTATTTTGAAGGAGATTTTTAACTTAATCTTGCGATAACTCTGAAAGTATTGCAGATACGGAAAAAAACTTTATTGATAAAATATGCAGTAGACTGTTGGCAATATATTGGTCTAAATAATATATTTTTAAATTAAATAATAACCAATATATTAAATTATATATCAAGCCATGTTACTTTATTCGGGCTCCCGTCGCTGCTAACGACGCCACACTGGTCGATTTTTACGGAAACGTGGTAAAAAATAGAAACATTAAAAATGTTACTGAGAACAGAGAGAACTTATTTAATAATGATAGTTACACTTATTTAAAATAGTTTTTAATTGGATATGATAATGTTTGGAGTATCTTGGACCCCTGGGACTACAAAGACCATTTAGTGAACGTAAAAAATAAAGAGCAAATTTTGAAATGTATTTCCAACCTTAGTTTTAAGTAACTGTTCTAGTAAATCATTACCTCTTTGTTTATAGTCATTTACGCTTATGTATATTATTTGGGATTATAAAAAATTGTTAAAATCCACATTTATATACAGGGTGTACTCACAAGATCATTACTAAAAACATAAATCAAATATACTTACTGTCTAGTTATGTGTATCCCTAAAGTAAAACTCTAATTTCTACACATTAGTCTCCATTGTGCAAAATTGATAAGATCCAAATCTACAGAGTGTCGTCACAAAATAAGAATTAATAGTATAAAACAAAAATTTAAAATTACTTATGTCTAGTTATGCCAATTTCCAAAATAAAACATAAATTCTTAAACGATAAATTATGTCATCATTATACATGTGAAAATTATGTAAAATTTTAAATATCCAAATTTACAGGGTATAGTCACAGAATAAGTATTAAAAATATACAATAAAAATAGTTATGTCTCGTTGTACTTCTTGTTGTTGTATTTCTAAAATAAAACTTTAACTCCTAAACATTAGATTTTTCAGCATTGTGTATGTATATTTAAAGTAAATATTATACAAAATATCATTGTATCGTAGAATTGAATATGTGAATATATAATATTTATTGGGTTCTTTATTTTGGATTGTTTGAACTATCATTCACTATTAGAGGCCTAAGTAATTCCAGTGCCTCAGGAAAGAATGTCTTAATCTTTTTTTGTGCTAGTGCTCTTAAACTCAGTATAAAAGGATCCGAGGAGAAAAAAAGTCGATTTATTACATCTTTTAAACTATCAGTTCTCGAAGTCTTCCGGGAAAAATCCTTCCTATATTTTTTTATGTCTTTATTCCGGGCTTCTTGTGCCTCCTTGGATAATTGCCCTATTGGAATAAGCGAGTTAATTATGCCTGATCCGTGAATCAAAACCTTATGCACGGTAACAGGCATAACATACCAGGGATACAAAGATACAAAAAGTTTTGCTGTTTCTAGTGAATATTTTTTGAATTCATCTATATTAATATCAAATCCTGACGACAGAGTTTGCAATAACACATGAAATTTTGTAATTATATTAAAATAAATTTTAGTTATTTCTACATCCTCAAAAAATCTCCACGCTGTGTTTCCATTATTGGAACTACCGAAACCTGGCTTCGGTTTGTCTACAATTAGCCCCATCTGAGAACGAAGTTGTTCCTGAATATGTTTCTTTGATTCTAAAACTTTTAACTTATCTTCCGCACCTCTAGCTTGCCACTTGGAAATGCTCGTTTTATAAGCTAAATGTAAAAGACATTCAAAGAAACGTGTCCAGGCGTGTAATGTTGAGAGTCCATATTTCAAATTATTGTCAGCAGTCGATCTTTGAATAACAGCATCAATATTATTGATGTCCCTGGATGTGACCCCACAAATATATGAGTTGAACTATTTGATGTTAGAGCATTGCAAACTTTGTCGTCAATCATTGTGAGATATAGTTCAAAATGTACCGTTATTCTTTTATTATTAAGAATATACTTAAAAGGAACAACTTTGTTTATTTGATCATCCATATTTTTCTTTTCCTGCATAGTCATTTCTATTGTTTCGTGGGCGAATTGTAAGTTAAGTGGCCTAAAAAATTGAGGAGATGAAGATCTTGGATTTTGCCAGATGATGGACTCAAAGTTTCTGGGCTCGTTGCATACCAGTTTAATAGGCACTAAAGATATTATATTCATTACAAATTTTTTTTCTCTACGTTTTTGGACTTTTTGACAAATTAGTTGGACACCCTGTACAGAGGTATTTGGCTTAATTTCGTTTTCAACATTGATTTATTCTATTTAACAAACAAATACAGTGAGACATTCTATAACTAATGATAAATTTTGCATGACATCATTTAAACACACTACATATTAATGCAAAGTTCGATTTTTAGACCCAAGACGCAATTTAATTTTAAATTTTATAGAAAAAACTGCAAATATCTGCAAAATTTTGTTTTTAGATACTTACGATAAGTAATCATAGAAGTTAAAAAATTATATTAGAAACCGGGATCTGAGGCGGAACATAAACAAAAAGCTTTCTATAATATAGGTTCCTTAAAAAAAAGTTGCAATTTGCAGACATTGAGATTTTGGACTTAAGTTTCCACTACTATCCTACTTATATCTAAAACTGATACATATTTTGTAACTACATACCTTAAGATTTAACATCCACCGAAAATAAGTATCGATCCAGGTAATAACTTTTTTGTAGCAACTATTAAAATTTTACACTTTTTTCAGATTATAGTCTTACAAAGCATTACCTGCTGACATATTTCTGTTTTGACGCCTGCTGTCAACGACAAATGCTGGAAAGAATTTTTTCACAGCCAACTTGTTGTTTGCAATATTGACTTTAAATTTAGGACATTTTTGGTCATGTTGAGATAAATAAATTTTATGCATTTATGCCGTGATTCCAGGCAAATCGACCAGTGTGCGACGGCGGCTCGTTCTTGTCGCCCTCACCCGGCTTTCAACTAGATGCTTATAAACTTATGTGGGGTCTCAGCGCATTTCCGACCGTCTTGGGTTTTAACAGTGGGCTAAACAAAGAGAGTTCCGAGTGTCCGAGCGCCACGACGTTCATTCATTTACACAAGGAACCGGGAGACGAACTGATTTCATGCATCTGAAATACGTATTTTTAATGTGAATTAGATGAAGTACGTGCTTATGTTTTTGTTTTTTTTTGATGTGCCTTTATATTGGAAACCACGATTTGTGAAAGTATTTTTTTAGAATAATTAATTATACTTCGAAGGGTAAGAGACTTTTGCTTTTATATTTAACTCATATTAAACCAATGTACGTGATTTTAGAATATAAAATGGCTTCCGTCAGCAGTGAGTAAGTTTGCTTGATTTGTATGAAAAGTGGGAGCTTAATTGAAGGTACTACAAAGTCATCTGCAAGATTTATTATCTGTTTAGAGCAAAGGTAAAATATAACAAATAAAAAACATGAATTGAGCAATAAGGTTACGTTAATAAAACAAAGTAAAAATATGCGGGTTTTAGTATGGCACCGAAATTGCTATTCTAGTTTTACTAGTAAACAAAATATATCTCATTTAGAAAAAAAGATGCTTAGAGAAAAAATTGGTCGGGAATTTCGACATGAATTGGAGGGTCCAGAAATTTGGGGATTGGAGAATATTTAAGAAAAATTGATTTTTTTCCCAGACAGATGTGTTTTGTCAAAAAATTTCGCGAAATAAGGTTTCTCAAGTGATGAGCTAAAATGTAGAGAAAAAAATTGGAATGATAGCTAGAAATAGCCCCACAATATTAAAGCGGATTGGTAGCAATGATCTAATTGCAATGGAAATCAAACATCACGTATCTTGTTTATTAAGTCACTGGAAAATATTCAAGGGGGTTGAAATGTAAAAAAAACAACTGTTAGAAGAAATAACATTGTAAAAGATCCAGCATTTAAATAAATTTGTTAAATCCTACAGCAGGATTTGCGAAACAAAAAGGATACGGCACACAGAAATATATAAAAAGTACTTAGGATTAAAAGGGCAGTCGTCAAAAAGGCATTTTTTTAGACAAATTATGAAACTTTTTGCAAATGTAAAAATATCCATAAGTAGAAAAGCCCTTCAATAAAGGCTCTGGGTCCAGCTGAAAAACACGTGGACTACTCTCATGGCGATTAATTGTTTTTTGATATATATATATATATATATATATATATATATATATATATATATATATATATATATATAGATACTAAAATCAATAAAAATGCGCTTTCACACACCTTTATCAAAAGTTCTTGGCCGGAAAAGATATATGTAGAATAGCAGAAATATATAATTTCTGCAGGTGCAAAACGGCCTACAAGAAGAATTGCTTTCGATTATGTCACAGGGTACCCTCCTGCGATCATGATTTCTGGGCCTTTCCCTCATCAGGCAGGCTTGTACCCAGGGAGATCTGAAATAACAGATTGCTCGATATGACAAAATCGAAAACGAAACGTCTATCATACTGAAATAGTACTACATGCTAAGTATAACACTTAGCGCCACCTATTGGGGCTCCGGTGATTTCCGGCTGCAAACCCATAGGAATTTGGCAAAGTATGCACTAGCACCATCATACGGAGAGTAGATACTAAAATCAATAAAAATGCGCTTTCACACACCTTTATCAAAAGTTCTTGGCCGGAAAAGATATATGTAGAATAGCAGAAATATATAATTACAGCAGGTGCAAAACGGCCTACAAGAAGAATTGCTTTCGATTATGTCACAGGGTACCCTCCTGCGATCATGATTTCTGGGCCTTTCCCTCATCAGGCAGGCTTGTACACAGGGAAATCTGAAATAACAGATTGCTCGATATGACAAAATCGAAAACGAAACGTCTATCATACTGAAATAGTACTACATGCTAAGTATAACACTTAGCGCCACCTATTGGGGCTCCGGTGGTTTCCGGCTGCAAACCCATAGGAATTTGGCAAAGTATGCACTAGCACCATCATACGGAGAGTAGATACTAAAATCAATAAAAATGCGCTTTCACACACCTTTATCAAAAGTTCTTGGCCGGAAAAGATATATGTAGAATAGCAGAAATATATAATTTCTGCAGGTGCAAAACGGCCTACAAGAAGAATTGCTTTCGATTATGTCACAGGGTACCCTCCTGCGATCATGATTTCTGGGCCTTTCCCTCATCAGGCAGGCTTGTACCCAGGGAGATCTGAAATAACAGATTGCTCGATATGACAAAATCGAAAACGAAACGTCTATCATACTGAAATAGTACTACATGCTAAGTATAACACTTAGCGCCACCTATTGGGGCTCCGGTGGTTTCCGGCTGCAAACCCATAGGAATTTGGCAAAGTATGCACTAGCACCATCATACGGAGAGTAGATACTAAAATCAATAAAAATGCGCTTTCACACACCTTTATCAAAAGTTCTTGGCCGGAAAAGATATATGTAGAATAGCAGAAATATATAATTTCTGCAGGTGCAAAACGGCCTACAAGAAGAATTGCTTTCGATTATGTCACAGGGTACCCTCCTGCGATCATGATTTCTGGGCCTTTCCCTCATCAGGCAGGCTTGTACCCAGGGAGATCTGAAATAACAGATTGCTCGATATGACAAAATCGAAAACGAAACGTCTATCATACTGAAATAGTACTACATGCTAAGTATAACACTTAGCGCCACCTATTGGGGCTCCGGTGGTTTCCGGCTGATGAGGGAAAGGCCCAGAAATCATGATCGCAGGAGGGTACCCTGTGACATAATCGAAAGCAATTCTTCTTGTAGGCCGTTTTGCACCTGCAGAAATTATATATTTCTGCTATTCTACATATATCTTTTCCGGCCAAGAACTTTTGATAAAGGTGTGTGAAAGCGCATTTTTATTGATTTTAGTATCTACTCTCCGTATGATGGTGCTAGTGCATACTTTGCCAAATTCCTATGGGTTTGCAGCCGGAAACCACCGGAGCCCCAATAGGTGGCGCTAAGTGTTATACTTAGCATGTAGTACTATTTCAGTATGATAGACGTTTCGTTTTCGATTTTGTCATATCGAGCAATCTGTTATTTCAGATCTCCCTGGGTACAAGCCTGCCTGATGAGGGAAAGGCCCAGAAATCATGATCGCAGGAGGGTACCCTGTGACATAATCGAAAGCAATTCTTCTTGTAGGCCGTTTTGCACCTGCAGAAATTATATATTTCTGCTATTCTACATATATCTTTTCCGGCCAAGAACTTTTGATAAAGGTGTGTGAAAGCGCATTTTTATTGATTTTAGTATCTACTCTCCGTATGATGGTGCTAGTGCATACTTTGCCAAATTCCTATGGGTTTGCAGCCGGAAACCACCGGAGCCCCAATAGGTGGCGCTAAGTGTTATACTTAGCATGTAGTACTATTTCAGTATGATAGACGTTTCGTTTTCGATTTTGTCATATCGAGCAATCTGTTATTTCAGATCTCCCTGGGTACAAGCCTGCCTGATGAGGGAAAGGCCCAGAAATCATGATCGCAGGAGGGTACCCTGTGACATAATCGAAAGCAATTCTTCTTGTAGGCCGTTTTGCACCTGCAGAAATTATATATTTCTGCTATTCTACATATATCTTTTCCGGCCAAGAACTTTTGATAAAGGTGTGTGAAAGCGCATTTTTATTGATTTTAGTATCTACTCTCCGTATGATGGTGCTAGTGCATACTTTGCCAAATTCCTATGGGTTTGCAGCCGGAAACCACCGAGCCCCAATAGGTGGCGCTAAGTGTTATACTTAGCATGTAGTACTATTTCAGTATGATAGACGTTTCGTTTTCGATTTTGTCATATCGAGCAATCTGTTATTTCAGATCTCCCTGGGTACAAGCCTGCCTGATGAGGGAAAGGCCCAGAAATCATGATCGCAGGAGGGTACCCTGTGACATAATCGAAAGCAATTCTTCTTGTAGGCCGTTTTGCACCTGCAGAAATTATATATTTCTGCTATTCTACATATATCTTTTCCGGCCAAGAACTTTTGATAAAGGTGTGTGAAAGCGCATTTTTATTGATTTTAGTATCTACTCTCCGTATGATGGTGCTAGTGCATACTTTGCCAAATTCCTATGGGTTTGCAGCCGGAAACCACCGGAGCCCCAATAGGTGGCGCTAAGTGTTATACTTAGCATGTAGTACTATTTCAGTATGATAGACGTTTCGTTTTCGATTTTGTCATATCGAGCAATCTGTTATTTCAGATCTCCCTGGGTACAAGCCTGCCTGATGAGGGAAAGGCCCAGAAATCATGATCGCAGGAGGGTACCCTGTGACATAATCGAAAGCAATTCTTCTTGTAGGCCGTTTTGCACCTGCAGAAATTATATATTTCTGCTCTTCTATATATATATATATATATATATATATATATATATATATATATATATATATATATATATATATATATATATATATATATATATATATATATATATATATATATATATATATATATATATATATATATATATGTATTTAAAATGTGTTTTCATTCCGGGTGTACATCCGTACACTACTGTCGTTCTGAAAAGAACAGTTTTGCTGACGTTTCGCCAAAATCACATTTGGCATTTTCGAAGCTTTCTTTCTCGCGTCCGAATAAAGACTGAAGTGTTCGTGACTGCGACGCTTCCTTTTATACCCCCACTCGGGGACGAAGGTTATATCTGCGCAGGCGTTGGTCGTTATTTATGCTTTCCGCATGGTGCTGTTGTTGTTGCGCTAATTGCGCTTGAGTTTTTGCGATTTTAGATTTGTCGATTATTGTCTTCCATACTGTTGGTAGTTTTAATGATTCGTCCCTTTTATTCAAATCACCTTGTTTTTCAATTTCTATGGCTTCTCGGATTATTCTGGTCTTATAATGTTCTATATTGGCCATCTCCCTACACCCATCGAAATTTATTTTATGGCCGGTTTCCTGATGATGTAGGAATAAAGCTGAGGTTGTTTGTTTATTTCTGATGCTGAGTTTATGCTCTTCCACTCTTGCTGATATTCGCCTGTTAGTTTGCCCTACGTACAACTTTTCACAGTCCTGGCACGGAATACTATACACTCCGTGGTTTTCCAGTTTGATTTTATCTTTTGGGTTTCCGAGTAGTTTACCTATAGTTGTTTGTGGCTTGTGTATTGTTTGTATGTTGTGTTTCCTCAGAATTCTTCCGATTCTGTCTGTTGTGCCTTTTACATATGGTAAGACTACTCGTTGCATTCCCGGCTCATATTTTTTGTTGTTCGTTGTTCTGGAAACCTGTGCATTAATAGCTTTCTCTATGGTGCGATTTGTGTAGCCATTTTTCTTTAAAGCACTAGATACTACCTTAAGTTCGTTTTGTCTCCTCTGTGTTTCAGTTAGTCGCACGGATCTAGATATTAGAGTATTTGCCACAGCTTGAATTTGTGCTGGGTGATGATGTGATTTTGCATTTAAATATCTCTCTGTATGTGTTGGTTTTCTATACACGGTGTATTCGAAATGTCCGTTATGTAGTTTTGTGACCAAAACATCTAAAAATGGTAGTTTGTTGTTTTCCTCTAGCTCTAGAGTACCTTGTGATGGAATCCAAGTTGCAAAAGTAGGCCATATCATTGAACTATAATTAAGGCAATAACTTATTGCAACAATGTCCAACACAGCTTTTCGATTGTTGTAAATATGGAGTAATAGTTTATAGAATCATCAAATTATTATTTATTTTATTAATTAGGTTAGTCTAAGTAGTTTTATACCATTGTAATTAGATTTAGAGAAGAGCAGAATAAAGTGTTACACAGTAAGGACTGCACGCTGATTATTTTCTTAAGCATGTAGTTCGAACCAGAACAAGAAGATATTACATGGCGATCCTGCAGCCTATGTGCTTAAGTTAACAGTGCAAAAATATCGTTATGGTGCTTTAGAAGAAAAGAAAAACATGGGAAAAACACAGTCAAAAGAAGAAGTTATAATTGCCCAGGCAGGCAACAGTGGTGGTACGACTGCAGAGGGTAGCAACAGTAACTATTCTCTTTGGCAAGTTTGCGGAGTTGTAGCTATAATGATAGCAGTTACCTTAATTGTTTTATGGTGTTGCCGTCGCAGTAAAAAGGAATTGGAAAGAAAAATACGTCTAGAAATTAGAAGAAGCCAAGACTTATAAAGTCGAGAAAAAAAGAAGACACTGGCCGAACCAATCCGGTGGTCAGCAACGAGGGCACGTGCTAGTGTGGCAAAAGGCCGCTAGTGCGCAACGTTGGGATTGATAAAGCCCCTAGTATTGGTGAATATGGACAGTATGGACTTATCTTAGGCGACTATGGACAATGAACATACTTAAGTATTAACATAATTAGTAAGTCATAGTTTTAGCACTATACAATTTTATTGGATATTATTTATTGCCTTAAATTTATTGATAATTATTTTATTTAATGAGTGTAGTAGATTTCAGCGATTTGGATAAATTGAATAACATTATTTCATTATTTATCATAAATATAAAAAAGGAGTCATTAGAGCGTAGAGAATCTTTGGATAGGGTAAATAAATTAAGTAGCAACGTAGAAACATTAGAAAATAAATTTTTTCAGCTTAGAGATCAGTATAGTAAACAGGTGCATGACACCGATAAATTAGAACATTTTCAAAAATATGTATTAGAAATAAGAGAAAACATAGATAAAGCTAGATCTATTTTATCAGGTCGGTTAATTGCCATAAAAGATAAAAAAAAATTACAGCTCGCAGAGACTGATTTGGTTTTGGGCATTCATCCTAGTTCAACAATGAGTGAAAAATTTGATTTGCGAACCGCAGCTTCTTTGTTGCCATCTATGGATGGTACCGAAGAAACTACGAAAATGTTGATTGATGCTATTGAATTATATAACGACTTGCTTGACGACAACGGGAAAGTATTGCTAATCAAATATGTTTTAAAGGCCAAATTATCACAAAACGCGAAATTAAGATTACAAACGACGTATACTAATGTTGGTGCTTTGGTCACAGATATAAAAAACCAACTTCTTACAAAACAATCTGCACCAGCTTTAGCTAATCAGTTGCATAACGTTAGACAAGATACTAAAAGTATAGATGATTATGCGAAAACTATCGAGCAACTTTTATTAAATTTAACCTTAGCGCAAGCGGACGGTGATCAAAATTCGGCAAAAATTTTACAACCGGTGAATGAAAAATTGGCGATAAATGCTTTCGCGAATGGGTTAAAAAATTCAGATTTAAGAACAATAATAAAAGCTAGAAATTACAATAATTTAAAGGACGCGATAACTGGCGCTAAAGAAGAAAATTTAAATTTAACCCCAACTTATTCTAATAACTTATTTCATATGCGTGGGCGTCACCAATATCGAGGAAATCGGTCTAGAGGTAATTTTACAAATTTTAGACAAATTCATAATTATAATCAATCTCGTAACCCGAGTAGGCAAAACTTTAATAATTACAATTTTAGCAGACAGCAAAATAATTCGCAGTACCAAGGCCGAGGTCGTTCCAGCTTTAGTAGGTCAAATTTTCGTCGAGGAGGTAGGCGTCAGCAGTTTTCAAATAATAGTGTATATTTTGTTGATAATGTGGAAAGTAGTAACATAAATAAAAACAGCGAGGAATCTCAAGGAAATAAGTTTTTTCGTTTCTAATAATTTAAAAAATAATGATACAGCTAGTTTTAATATGAATGCTTTAAATTATGTGCGTGTCGGGTATGAAAGGGAAGAAATGATATTTTTATGTGACACTGGTGCAAGTATTTCTTGTTTTTTTGAGAATTATTTGAAAGATAGTAGTATTATAAATACAACTAATAAAATTAAAATTAAAGGAATTGCAGGCTCAACATATTCAGCTGGATCTGCAAATATTTTATTCACTATGAACAATGAATATATTTCTCATGATTTTACAATTATTAAAAGTTTCGATTCTAGTATACATGGAGTTCTAGGTTCAGATTTTTTCCTTAAGTATGGTGCAATTATCGATTATGAAAAGGTTTTATTTTCTTTTTGGCTTAATCAAAATAAGCAAATAACAGTACCTTTGGAGTCCAAAAATAATTTATATACTGTTATTCCACCCCGATGTGAAATAATTACACATTGCTGTACCAGTCTCACAGATGAATGTGTCATTTTAAATGATGAATTATGTGAGGGAGTGTTGATCGCAAATAGTATTGCAAGACCGAAAGATGGTAAAGTGGCTGTAAGGCTATTGAATGTGAATGAAAGAGAAATAAGATTGCGAAATTTTGAGCCTAAAGTTGAATATCTATCAAAATATGATGTTTATTCTTTTACAAAAAATAAAATCTCCGTTGACAGAGTTGATACAATTTTAGATCTTATAAATACAGAAGCCCTTAACGTAGAAGAGAGAAATTCTATACAAAAAATATGCGCTAAATATGCGGATGTTTTTCACTTAGAAAATGATTCATTAACAGTTACTAATTTATATAAGCAAAAAATAAGGTTAAAGGAGGACGCAACTCCAGTTTACGTTAAACCTTACAGGTTACCTCATGCTCAAAAAGAGGAAATTAATAACCAGGTGGACGATATGCTAAAAAAGGGTATTATAGAGGAAGCACACTCAGAGTGGTCTTCACCTCTTTTATTAGTTCCCAAAAAACCGGACAAAAATGGCGTTAAACGTCACAGATTGATAATAGATTTTAGGTTATGTAATCAACGCCTACAAAATGATGTATTTCCGCTATCGAATATTACGGAAATTCTAGGTTCCCTATCTGGTGCGATTTATTTCTCGCACCTTGATTTAGCACAAGGATATTACCAATTAGAACTTGATCCTGAGAGTAGGCCCTGTACAGCCTTTACAACGGACAGAGGACAATTTCAAATGAAACGATTACCAATGGGTATGAAAATAAGTCCTAGTGCGTTCTCAAGGTTGATGACTGTAGCAATGGCGGGTTTAAATTACGAGGCATGTTTTGTTTATTTAGACGATTTGATAGTTTTTGGACATTCCTTACAGAATCATAATCAAAATTTAACTAAAATTCTACAACGCCTTAGACAAGTAAACCTTAAATTAAATCCTAGTAAATGTGAGTTCTTAAAAAAGGAATTTTATATTTGGGTCATTTAATTTAATCTGAAGGTATATCACCTGATCCTGAAAAAACAAGGGTTATTTCTCAATATCCAGTTCCTAAAAATTGTGACGAAGCCAAACGCTTCGTTGCATTTGCAAATTATTACAGGAAATTTATTAAAAATTTTGCAGAAATTGCTCACCCTTTAAATAAACTAGCTAGGAAAGGAATAGTTTTTAAATGGTCTGAAGAATGTCAAAACTCATTTGAAACTTTAAAACAGTCTCTTATTAGTCCGCCCTTGTTACAGTATCCAAATTTTTCAAAAGATAATCAATTTATTCTTAGAACCGATGCAAGTGGGTACGCGTTGGGGTCTGTATTGTCGAACTCAGATGACAGGCCTATTGCATTCGCTTCTAGAACTCTAAATAAAGCAGAAATAAACTATTGTACAATAGAGAAGGAATTATTAGCAATCGTTTGGTCATGTAAACATTTTAGACCATATTTATTTGGTAAAAAATTTATAATATTATCGGACCATCGTCCCTTAATATACTTATTTGGCATGACAAATCCTTCTAGTAGGCTCACAAAATTTAGGCTAACGCTCGAGGAATACGATTTTTCAATCCACTATGTGAAAGGTGCTGAAAATGTTACAGCGGATGCTTTGTCACGTGTGTGTATAGAGTCGAACGAATTAAAAGAAATGAATAATAAAGTGAGTGCCAGTTTAAACGCAATCACTCGTTCGGAGACAAAAAATAACAAAACAAAACCCAATATGACAAGTGATAATACTTCCATGGAAAACAGGATTGATCACCCTGTTGCAGTGGAAATATTAAAATACCCTAAAACTCAAATAATAGAACTACGGCCGGTACGTGAAAATGAATTTACGAAAATAAAGCTTAATAATAAATTAAAAACTGAATATGAAAATTTAATGTATGACGTCAATTCTAAGATAGTGTACATATCCCAGAAATACCGATCAACGTCGAACTTAGGTGAGTCGTTGAGGCATCTGGAGAAATTATGTAAAAAACACGATATTCCGGAATTAATTATTATAAAAAATAATGAGTCTAATCAGTTTTTAAATGACATGCGCATGATTAAATGTAAAAACGAAATTTTCAAGACAAATCTTAAACTCAGTATTATAAAAGATAAACAAAGGATAGAAAATAAGGAATTACGTCAGTTAATTCTTAATGACTTTCATACATTACCAACGGGAGGACATTCAGGGATAAACCGAATGTATAACAATATAAAAAGATATTACTTTTGGGTAACCATGAAGAATGACGTTGAGGATTTTGTCAAAAGGTGTGACGAATGTCAAAGGTACAAGCATTCAAAACCAAATAAACAACCTATGACAATATCATCAACGGCTACTTCAGCATTTCAAAAAGTATACCTAGACTTAGTCGGTCCATTACCAGTTGATATTGAAAATAATCAATATATACTCACACTTCAATGTGAGCTAACAAAATTCGTGGAAGCATATCCGCTTCCCAATAAAGAGGCATTGACTGTTGCAAAGTCATTTGTAGAAAATTTTATTTTGCGTTACGGTATTCCTGTTTCTTGCGTAACAGACAAGGGAACCGAATTTTTATCTAATATATTTAAAGAATCTTGTAAGCTGCTTAAAATTAAACAATTAAATTCTACAGCATTTCACCATCAAACTTTAGGAGCCCTTGAAAATACCCATAAGCATTTGGGTGCATATCTACGCATGCAACTGTCGAAAGGAACTATTAACTGGAGCTCTTGGGTTCCTTATTGGTGTTTTTCATACAATAACAGTGTACACACGTCAACGCAGTACACACCTTATGAACTCGTATTTGGAAAATCCAGTAATATTCCATCTAACATCGTTAATCAAGTCGATCCAGTATATAATTTTTATGATTATCCTAAGGAACTCAAATTTCGGTTGCAAACAGCGTGGA
The DNA here is from genome assembly GCA_030620095.1 of Kuschelorhynchus macadamiae. Taxonomy (NCBI): domain Eukaryota; kingdom Metazoa; phylum Arthropoda; class Insecta; order Coleoptera; family Curculionidae; genus Kuschelorhynchus; species Kuschelorhynchus macadamiae. Next base: position 1,074,176 of record JAUTXW010005323.1, on the reverse strand, counting down.
ATGACGCGAGAAATAATTTAATGACATCAAAAAATAAACGCAAAATTGAGTATGACAAAAACAATTGTAAAAGTCAAACTTATAATGTAGGAGATATGGTTTTAGTAGAAAATAACGGTAGAAATAATAAATTAGAAGCTTTATTTAATGGTCCATATCCAGTTTTGGAGGATAATGATCCAAATGTAGTGGTAAAAATTAAAAATAAGAATGTAGAAATACATAAAAATAGAATAAAACATTATTTTAGTTAATTCCACAAAGAAAAAAATCTATATGTATATATTTTTTTTTTGCTTTTCGGGGAAGGTGTGATGGAATCCAAGTTGCAAAAGTAGGCCATATCATTGAACTATAATTAAGGCAATAACTTATTGCAACAATGTCCAACACAGCTTTTCGATTGTTGTAAATATGGAGTAATAGTTTATAGAATCATCAAATTATTATTTATTTTATTAATTAGGTTAGTCTAAGTAGTTTTATACCATTGTAATTAGATTTAGAGAAGAGCAGAATAAAGTGTTACACAGTAAGGAGTGCACGCTGATTATTTTCTTAAGCATGTAGTTCGAACCAGAACAAGAAGATATTACAACCTAAATTGTATTCTGGGGTGGATTGAATTTACGTGAGTCAGAAATTTTTCGAGCTCTGCATGACCATGTTGCCATATAATAAATATGTCATCCACATAACGAATCCATAATTTGGGTTTTAAACTTGCTTTCTCAAGAGCTTCCTTTTCGAAGTATATCATAAATAAATTCGCGACTATTGGTGATAGCGAGGATCCCATTGGAGCACCATCCATTTGTTTATACATTTGCCCGTTGAAAGAAAAATAAGTATTTTTGAGGCAATGCTCCGAGAGTTCTATTATATGTGCCTGGAAATCCTCGTTCATAGCAATCTTGTCCAATGCTTCGTCGATGGGAATACTGGGATATAACGATTTGACATCTAGGCTTGCTATGATATCGTTTTTTTCAAGGACGATATCTCGTATAATTCGAGTGAAATGCTCCGAGTTTTTTACAAATGAATCAGCTTTTTCTACAGTTGGTTGCATAATTTCAGAAAGGTATTTCTCCAGTTTTTGTAGCGGCGAATTAACAGCACTAACAATAGGTCTGATAGGCGCCCCTGGTTTGTGTATTTTTGGTAAACCATAGAGTTTAGGACATCTGTTGGACTTTTCCCGTGGTATGATTTTTTGTTGAATTTCGGGGTTTATTGGTGAACTTTTTATTTTATTTTTAGTTGTTTTTTCAAGGTACGTTGTCGGGTCCCTTGGAACAGGCCTATAACAATTGTCTTGTAGGATATCCTGCATTTTTTGTACGTAATCTTGAGTATTCATAACCACAGTTGGGTTTCCTTTATCTGCTGGAAGGATTGTGATGTCTTTATTTTTTCGAAGGTTTATTAGGGCCCTTTTCAATGGCATTTAGGTTCTGTTTTGGTGTTTTGCTTGTTCTTAAAATTCTTGCCACCTCTTGTCGAATCTCCTCTGCTTTTGTTTCTTCAGAGGAGTCAAGGACAGCTTCCACCCCAGCTATTATTTCTTCTTTTGGGATTTCCTTAGGAGATATCGCAAAATTAAAACCTTTACTCAGTACGGATTTTTCACTTTCTGAGAGACTGTAGGATGATATATTATGTACTAATTTATCGACGTCTACTGATGATCTTTGTCGCTGACTCGACTTTCGTAGAAGGTTGTCATACTTTTTCGAAAGTTTATCTGTCTTAATATTCTTATTTGATTCTGTTCGCCAAAAAGCCAAAGTTTCTATGCGATTCCACAATAAAGGGTGAATGATGTTACTTAGTTTAAGGTGTAACTTTAAAAGTTCTTTTTCTGTCTCGGCAAGTTGTTTTCTAGTTTGATGGATTTGTTCTTTTAATAACGCCTTACTAGCATTTTGAAGTATGGTGTGTTTTTCTAGTTTTAGTATGATAAGACAACCGTGTAAAAGTAGGAAGTAAATCGCTGTCACGACACTTAATTTGAAAGGTTAGATCACATAAAAGATTAGTTTTCTTACCTCTCAGTTTCTATCTAAAATCGCAAAAACTCAAGCGCAATTAGCGCAACAACAACAGCACCCTCCGGAAAACATAAATAACGACCAACGCCTGCGCAGATATAACCTTCGTCCCCGAGTGGGGGTATAAAATGAAGCGTCGCAGTCACGAACACTTCAGTCTCTATTCGGACGCGAGAAAGAAAGCTTCGAAAATGCCAAATGTGATTTTGGCGAAACGTCAGCAAAACTGTTCTTTTCAGAACAACAGTAGTGAACGGATGTACACCCGGAATGAAAACACATTGTATTTTTCCATCCGTGAAGGAGTAAAAATCAACACATAATTATATTTCTTAATAATATCATAACAATATCGTATTATAATTTTAAACACCATTTTTAAAATCAGTACCTATTAAAAATTAAAGCGCTTCCATGCGGTACGCGAATCGAACCACGCGCTCTGCGCGATTATTTTACCGAGGGAAACATTAAGTAAAATTCGTGCGAGCAGCGACTGAAACGACTTCTAATAAAACTCTCTATGGCGGTCGACGCGCCAGCAGTCTGTTTGAAGCGAGCGCGTACCGGCAAGAAGTTAATATTGTTTAACAAAAAAATCAATAACTTTCTTATTATTTGCTTTAAAAGTATGAAATTAAAACCAATATACAGCCAAAAGCCCACTGACTATTAATAAAACTCTTTGTGGCGGTCGACGCGTTAAGTTTTTTTCCGTACCTGCAATACTTTCAGAGATATCGCAAGGTTAAGTTAACATGCCCTTCAAAATAATTAATTTTTAACCATGAGAAAATCCCAATTTTATTAATCGCCGGCCCATAAGGTCCCATGTTAATATAATTCTTTATTTATTAATAATAAATAAAGTTTTACAGAAATCGTAATTATGCTTTTGGCATAATGAGCTCAATGGGTAGCTCTATGGTCTCTCTCCCTTAGGAACACTATGATTTTTTTACAAGTACATCCTGAACCTACAGGACATCCTTTATAACAATCCCAGGTCAAACCATTTTAGCCACAAGGTGTCCACGGGCCGAAATTAGGGACAATGTTGCACTCTACTAATAGCGTATTTAGAGCTGTTTTAGCATATGTCTTAAAGTTTTTATTTTCTTTAAATATTTAAATTTAACGTATACTTTACTTGGCGGCCGGCGGTTTGAAGAACTAAAAACGTCGCCACTGCATACGACTACGTTTGAAACAATAACGCCAGTCTCCGGCCGACCCAACGCTGTTGAGTTGATAGATTCTCCGCCCAAATTGACGTTATGTGATGATTTGCGCGCCGAACGAAAGGGCCTATCTGTATTAATCTGTGCTTTTGTTAAAAAAAAAATCAAAAACGTCATTTTTTCATAAAAGTCAATAAATAACCAACATCTTTATACAAAAAAACCAACCAGAGGGAAAGAGCAGTTCCTTTCTCAAAAAAGTACCCAGAGTAGACTGCTCCACTTAGTGAAGGGACTATTCGAACACAAATAATCGTAGTATAAGTATTCGATTCTGGCTTGCATTCGAATACATTCGATCCTCAACGAAGAATTCGAATACAAAAAATATTCGAAACCGCTAAAATTATGTAAGAAAGTATTTAAAGAAATTTGTAAATATTTAGCCCATTAGGAAAAGAAAACCATAGTATATTCTCGATTTTTACGATGAAGACGGACCATAAAATAAAAACATACTACACCCTTGATTAATTTTATGAGTGGTCATACATCAATTATAATTAAATATATGTTTTTTACATTTCTATTTAAATAGGTCATTGTAACCATACATTAACAGTTAATATAATGTGACCATTGTAATCACTGCCCCCAAAATCGACATGCGATATCGCTAATTCTAAATTAACTGCTTATGAGCCCTGTACCACCCTTTCAACCTTTAAACTTTTAACCAATATTTTATTTTTTAATTGTAAATAATTTCGCTAATCTTTGTAAAATCCTTAAATGTATCAAGAATAAACAGTTCAGAAGCAAACAATCATTGCAATATTTGGGATGTCGCGACCAGGGATGTAAATAAGGGGGGCCGCCCCCCCATTCGCCTGTCTAAATATATTATACAATACGCTTATACAAACACAATATGTTTAACGAAATAAAATACTCAAACCACAACAACACAAAATATCTCTACTAGTAAGAATTCCAAATATAAGCTGACTTACCTAATTAAAACAAAGAAAATATAAAAATAATAATGGCTGCAACAATCCCGGTCTCTAGTGCTTCATGTGAGAGAACTTTCCCTTGTTTAAGAATAATTAAATTATTTTCGAGAAATAGAATTGGAAATGACAGACTATCAAACTGGGCTATTTTATAAATTGAGAAGTCATTGATAAAAAACATAGATCTTTAAAGAGTAATAGATATTTTCGCGGAAAATCAGAGAATAACTTTAATTTTATGAATTGTTTTTTTTTGTATTTTTTAGTTAACGGTACATTAAATAGAAGTGAAAAAACATGTCTCTTCAAATGTGTTTAATTAAATTACTTTTGTATAAAATTTGTTGATTAATTCAAAAACTTAAAATAAATGTAGAAAATTCGTTTTAATTTTTTTACTGACACATATTATTTCTTACAGGATCCATCATTAGTGTAAAAAAATTTTTAGTAGGAAAGTATGCTACTTTGACACACTAATGACAAATCCTGTATACAGTGTGTCCCAGATTCGCTTCTCAATATAGGGATCTCGGCTCCTATTATACCTACAGCAAAGATTAAATGAGGAAAGTTTTAGAGGAAACTTATTGCATTCGATATCTGGCTTCAGATTTACGATCGATCAGTAAGTTTGGGAAATATCGGCGAAAAACCGAAAATGGGGGATTTCGTTTTCGCCGGTATATCCAGAACGGTAAATTTGACAGCTGTCAAAATGTGACATTATTCGGACACGTTTTTAAGACAAATAAGATGGCGTATACGACACGTCTTCATTGTTTTTTGTTAACCCGCAACCCGCCTCAACTTTCATTTTTCTTATGGCCGCCATATTGGATTTTCCGATTTTTGGAAAGAGCCTAAAATTTCCAGTCTAGTGATATCTCACAAGTGTATTAAAGATTTTAGTATCATCGAAATATTACACTTCGTAAAGTTAGGCTTCAATGTTTTTAAAGGAGGCCATGATTTATTTGTCACAAGATTACATTAATAAGTAAGTAATGTATCGATCGCATTGAACGACTCAAAAAATCTAAATGAGCCTTAACTACTTTGTAAGTGGGTAACATTAATTTACAAATCTGCAAAATGACGTCCATTTGCATCAAGACATTTTTGACAATTGGTGACTGTTTTTCATACAACCCTGGTAAGTGTATTTCGGTTAATATTTCTAAATGTGTCCAGAACTCTTTATCTCAGGATTTCTATGGTCACGGGGGGATCAAATTCATAGATTTCAATCTTCGTGTGACCCCAGAGGTACAAATCCAAGGGCGACAGGTCAGGGGATCTAGGAGGCCAAGATATTGGGGCATTGAAAGAAATTATTCTTTCGTCAAACTGCTCTCTTAAGAAGTTCCTGACTTGAATGGTATTGTGAGCCGGACATTCGTCTTGTTGAAACCAAGTTCTTCTTAATTCATCTTCCGTTAGAATAGCTCGTAAGGCTAGTACAACCTGGTTTCGCAAAAGCTCTAGGTACCTCTGCCCGTTTAGGTTGTAGTCAAACAAAAATGGTCCAATAAGTCGATTTCCTGAAATGATTAATAATTTATAAATAGGTGCCTAACAGTCAAGGGCGGCAGGGTCGACCGGGTGGTACTAGAAACTATAAATTAGAAAGGGAAAATTATCTTTATTAATTAAAGTAGATATTTTCTTTCCAAAAATAATTATCGAAACATCCCGTAATGAATGAGCTTGTATACAGTTGAAACCTATTCAGCTTTATTATGAAAAAGAAAAACATATTTGGTTAGCGGGAAGTAATAGCCGTAATAAATTATTTTGTTGGTATTGCATACTAATTTCGGAAATACTAAATCAATTTACCTCAGTGATATAATAATCTTAAAGAAGTACACCGTGCCTTAATAAAACATACAATATCAAAAGAACAAACCCCTTGCGCTTTAAAATTTAAATTATTCGGAAATACAGCTGAACGCCTTTCTATAAATCATAATGAAAATCGAAAAATAATTCGACATTTGATTAATATGGTATTTTTTTCATAACGCAAGAACTAGGGTTCCCGGGTAATAATAAATCATTAAATTAGATAAAGTGTTAATAAATTTATAGAACCCAATTCTATTTTTATAGGTTCTTCGAAACTACAATACAAGATGATTGAATAAAAATGTAATACAATATCAAAAAAGTAAGTTGAGTGACTAGAGTAGAAGGTTTTACTTTTTTTTATTAGATTATACTCTTTTAGTATCATTAAAGAACTAAACGAAAAAAAAAAGATTATTGTTTGACCATCATTTGGTACTTATTCAAAAAAAGATTGGTTAGATTAACTTACCAATGATCCCACACCAAACTCTACCACTTCGTGAGGATTTTGCACAGCCCAATGATGACGGTTGTGCCTATTAAAGACTCCACAATTCGTGAACCTGCTCTCATCGGACCACAAGACATGATTTACAAAATCAGGATTTTCATTACATCTCCTAGTACACCACTCACAGAACTGTAGTCGTCTTGGAAAATCAGTTTCCTTAAGTCCTTGTACTATTATGGGTTTGTATGGATGGTACTTATTCTTTTTTAAAACTCTCTCTGGCGCATTAGTTTTCTGTTCTACAGTTCTTACCGATGCACTAAGGTTTTCGTTGATGGCTTGTAAAATGTTTCTGTTTCGATTTTCATTGCTATTATTGTATCCGCTTCTAGGTTGTTCGAAGGCACCATGGTTAATTAAATTAACTACGATTTTCCTGAATTGGGTTTTATGAGGCTGCCGTCGTTTAGGGTACATCTCCAAATACCTTGCTGAGGTAACGTCGGCGTTTCTGTATGATTGAAAGTACAAAGCTAACATGTCAACCTTTTCTTCATTTGAATACGTAATACCGGCCATTTTCTATAGGTTTTGACAATTTATTTTTATTATTATAAAAGCGTACCTACAACTTATTAAAACACAGCTTTGATACTTTCAACTATTTAACTTAACGTCAAAGTCAAAATCCAATTTTGTTACAGATAAATCATGGCCTCCTTAGAAAAGCATTGAGAGCTAACTTTACTTTAAATCATGGCCTCCTGAGAAAAAACTGAAACCTAACTAAAGTGTAATATTTCTATGATACTAAAATCTTTAATGCACTTGTGAGATATCACTAGATTGGAAATTTTAGGCTCTTTCCAAAAATCGAAAAATCCAATATGGCGGCCATAAGGAAAATGAAAGTTGAGGCGGGTTGCGGGTTAACAAAAAACAATGAAGACGTGTCGTATACGCCATCTTATTTGTCCTAAAAATGTGTCCGAATAACGTCACATTTTGACAGCTGTCAAATTTACCGTTCTGGATATACTGGCCAAAAACGAAATCCGCCATTTTCGGTTTTTCCCCGATATTTCCAAAAACAATTCATCGATCGTAAATCTGAAGTCGGATATCAAATACAATAAGTTTCCTCTAAAACTTTCCCCATTTAACCTTTGTTGTAGGTATAATAAGAGCCAAGATCCCTGTATAGAGAAGCGAATCTGGGACACACTGTCTAGGCCCCTCTAGAACTATTTGTACCCCTGACTGGCCCCCCAAAATGAATTTTCTGTCTACGTCCCTGTTCGTGACCTCGAAACCTAAACAATTCGATTCTTTGTATTCGAATAATCATTCGATTCTAAAAAGTATGCGAATGCAGGATATTCGATTCTAGAAATAATGCGATTCTCCCTTCACTAGCTCCACTATACTTAAATCGTATTCAGTTTCCAAATACCGGTTTCGGTTTCGTATTTACCGGTTATCTGAAAAATCGATTATATACCGAACAAAGTTGCTGAAAATATCTATCAACAGTGTCACCAGAAGGACCGAAGAATTTTGTTGGTTGTCGGGTGTTCGATTTTTAAGTGGTTTTTCTGAAGACGCTGCCAGACTTGTCAATTGGACCGGTTTGGAAACGGAATACGGCCTTAACAATACCTACAATACTCATCAATAAAATAGTTACACGTGGTTTTGTAAATAAAAATGTCACCTGTATCTATAATATTTGGTTTTAATCTTAAAAATACTTATATTTATTAATAGGAAACAGGAATGTAACAAAAAATAATATAGAAAACAATAACAAATATTTCTCAAAAGTATACTACAAACAAAATATAATTAAAACTTTGCAAATAACTTATGAGATGGACAATTTTGTTTTTGACATCCACCTGAGATGGTGGGCTTTAAAGTTTGGCCTTTGATCACTAGTCGTCGAGAACTATCGATGGTCAGGACTAGAGATGTACAGGCGTTCCCTGGCTGGGAATGTACCGGAAACCTTCCCGCACCACTGGGATAGATCGAAAAAATTGGAATTTTTTTATCTATGAAGTACGAGAAACAAGATAAGATTTTGCCAACAGGATTGAATCCCCCATATGTACAGGGTTTTCCAGTATATTTTTCCACCCACTTAGAGAATTTATTTGAATAGATACGGAATTGTCGTAAATACAAAAGTTGTCGGGTTTTTTATGAAGATTTAGAATATTATATCATTAGTGCGAAAATATTATTGGAAATGTCAAATTTTGACAGGTTATCAGTTTTTTTAAATGAAACACCCTGTATATTAAATCATATTCTTGAAGATCTTTTTTTTCTAATTTATATATTAAAAGTATATATATAAAATATATATACTTTTAATATATTATGTCAATTAGTTTTGGATATATAAGCGTTTAAACAGAAATGGTAAGGTAATTTGCGCTAAAACATAGTGAGCCATGCCCATAAGCCTTTTTGGCGTTTACCGGTCAGAAGTAATTGTTTACGAACATTTTTAATATCTAACACGTTGGACGATGGGTTATTCGGAAGAAGAGAAACTCGACATGATAGAATTATTTTATTTACATGGTAAAAATGCATCGATAGCTCGTAACGAATATCATAGACGCTTTCCAGATAGACCAACACCGACTTCTAGGACAATAATAAACATCGCTAAAACAATTTATTCTTGTTTTAGAAAATCCTGAACGCTCAATTCCCAATGCAACCACTTTTTTTAACAAATCATAGCATAAAATCCACTCAGTTCTAAAATATTATAAATATAAGCCATATAAGTTTTTACCTACTCAAGAATTAACCAATCAAAATAAAATAGACCGATTACACTTCAGCCAAGAAATAGAAAGACGTGTTATGATGAACCAACTAAATCTGTCAAACATAATTTTCACTGACGAGGCAACATTTACCACTGGAGGCATGTTTAACCGGAAAAATAAGCATTTTTGGTCAAAAGAAAACCCGCGAGCTCTTCACGCGGTCAAAATTCAGGGAAGAAGATCCCTACATGTTTGGTGTGGCCTTCTTAATAATCATGTTATTGGAATGTTATTGTTATTAAATGGGAATTTAACCGGACAAAGGTATCAAGAGTTATTAGAAAACGAAATCGAGGGGCATTTAGAATAACTACGGATTAATTCATATTTTAATTTGATACGGCAACAAGATGATGCCCCTCCTCATAATGTCCAGCCGGTCACCAATTTTTTAACCTTACGGTACACGGGTTGGGTCTAATAGACCAAGCTATTCGTTTTTTAGCCGCCATTTTTAACAGCGCTTGAATTTCGACTCGATCCTCTGTGTACCTTTCGGTCGGCGCCACCTACATCTATTGCTACTGGCAACAATTCAGTTCAGTTCGCTCTGGACCTGCAGCAGCAGTATATGTCCTAATAGACCCAACCCGTGCACTGGTGTTAGTTTTTGCAGTGTTGTGGATTTTTGTTATTTTGCTGTGTTTTTATGAACTTTTGTTATAAATTGTGACTAAAACGTTGTTTTCTTAAAATAATGTATTCTTATGAAGCAGAGGTCGCTAGACTCCAAAAATTGTATGTAGAAGTGCCTACAGATGAAGATCCCGATAGTGACGATGACTCCGTTGCTGATCCCGACTTTGAAGAAGTTTTGGTGCATGAAACAGATTCAGAGCAGGAAGGAGAAGATAATTTTGAGTATCCAGAACAAGAAGAAATTGGAAATGAAGAGACGGGGGATAGTAACTCTACTAAATATTATTATGGGAAGGACAAAACCAAATGGCGCAAGGATCCTAATGCCCAAAATGTACGTACAAGGAAGTATAATTTAGTGTCTCATTTACCTGGTGTCGTCGGCAACGCAAAACATTTAACCGAGGTAGTCGAATGCTGGAATTTATTTTTCGATGAGTATATTATAGGCATGATTGTATGGAATACCAATGTATACATTCAAATCATTGCCGAAAAATTTAAAGATAAATATGATGTTAAACCAACGGATAGCACAGAAGAAGGCACTTATAGGTCTGTTATACTTAGCTGGGGTATTGCATGGAGGGCGTCTAAATATTTTGGAACTTTGGTCTACCACAGATGGGATGGGAGTAGAAATATTCCCTGCTACAATGGCTTTGCGCAGATTTCGATTTTTGCTAAGGTGCCTGCGGTTTGACAACGTTGCAACTAGAGACGAAAGAAAAAAAGGAGATAAAATCGCAGCAGTATGAGAACTACTGAACAAAATCAATGCAAATTTCCAGAAACCTCTTGGAGAATTTGTAACCATTGACGATTTTTATTTTTATACAATAAGATTTCCCTTTCTTTAATAATTTTTGTACGAAATAAACTTACTAGAACATTTGTTCAAATGATTTTGTGGTTTAAATTCAAAGAAAGATGTATTTGTAATATTTAGGAATAACATGTTTGTAGATGATGAAGAAGTAACCATTTAGTTATTATAAAAAAAAATTAGTTATAAATATTTTTATACATACATACTGTTTTTTATTTTTGTTAAAAATAGGAAATTAGTTCAAATAGTAATATAAAAACAAAAAAAAAGTTGTAAAAACTATTTGAAATAATAATATTTTTATTGGGTCTAATAGACCCCACCCGTCTACTAGTGAATCATTTTTCCACCCGTTTACCGGAAGGTTAAATGACAGGTATCTGTTGTGAATTAGAAGACATGGACCATTAAGATGGCCAGCAAACAGCCCCGATCTCTCTCCATTGGACATCTTTTTGTGGGGTTATCTGAAAAACAAGATATACTACAATAGGCCAAAAACCATCCAAGCTTTAGAGCAAAATATAGTCCAAACAATCGACGATTTAAACATCCAATCACCTGATTTTATCTACGCATCCATACACAGAAAATTTAGAAGAAATATTTAGAAATGTCTTATAAACCAAGAAGGCTATATAGAAAACCAAAATTTAGTTCTTTAAGCTAATATTATTATTTACCTACTTTATGTTATTGATTTTTTATGGTATTGTTTCTTTCCACTATTCTAACTTTTCGCTTAAGTGTTTTTCTTTCATTCAATTGTTTCACGATGTTTAATATTATGCTACGAGTCGGTGTTGGTCTATCTGGAAACCGTCTATGATATTCGTTACGAGTTATCGATGCATTTTTACCATGTAAATAAAATAATTCTATCATGTCGAGTTTCTCTTCTTCCGAATAACCCATCGTCCAACGTATTAGATATTAAAAATGCTTGTTAATAGATTCTTCTGACCGATAAACGTCAAAAAGGCGTCGTTCATTGCAATTGTCTTGGCCATGGCTCACTATGTTTTAGCGCAAATTACCTTACCCTTTCTTTAATGTTTAAACGCTTATATATCCAAAACTAATTGACAGAATATATTAAAAGTATATATATTTGAAATTAGAAAAAAAAAGATCTTCAAGAATATGATTTAATATACAGGGTGTTTCATTTAAAAAAACTGACAACCTGTCAAAATTTGACATCCAATAATATTTTCGCACTAATGATATAATATTCTAAATCTTCACAAAAAACCGAACCACTTTTGTATTTACGACATTTCCGTATCTAACTCTCTAGGTGGACGGAAAAATATTCGGGAAAACCCTGTACAAGGTGGCCGTTTTATTATGGGACGATACCTTATGTCTGAACCTGTAAAAGTTAAATGCAAAAGTTGTTTGAGGTAATCTGAAAAACTTTCTTGTTTCAAATAGGACACCTTGTATATTGTGCCATTTTTGGATTCCCTACAAAATTCTAGTTATAATTTATGTATATTGTTCTATACCTAAACCAAACCGTTTTTGACATATCTTATGTTTTATGTCAAAAATAACGTGCCTCAACTCAAATGTAGATTTCTCCTGCTTAAACTCCTTTTTTAAATAATCAGGACCTATTTTCTGGTAGAATGGGCTCTACTTTAGTAGATTATGTCAAAATTTTTGTAATTAAAAAATACAGGGTGCTCAAAAACTAACGTTTAAAAATTAAATGAGAAAATCGTTAAAAGTAATTTTTTTTCAAATGGAAACCCCATAATTTTATAAGTTTATCTTATTAAGCATTAAAAATGAGGGTGACTTTGTTAAAGAATGTCTATATCAAAAATTTTTAGTTTTTGAAATATTTGCTCTACATACAACTTTTAAAGTTTTCAGTAAGTTAGCCAAGACGGCCAGGCCGAAATAAAACACAATCGAAAACTGTCATTCTTTTCGTTTTGAAATCAATCTATTGGTTTTATTCCAAATAATTGTTACTCTAAAGTTGAAGTATAGAACTATTTCAATGGAAAAACGTTAAATTGCCAAAATTTCGAAAACTAAAAATTTTGCAGACAATTCTTTAACAAAGTCACCCTCATTTCTAATGCTTAATGAGATAAACTTATAAAATTATGGGGTTTCTATTTCAAAAAATCACTTTTAACGATTTTCTCATTTAATTTTGAAAGGTAGTTTTTGACCACCCTGTATTTGTTAATTAAGAAAATATTGACATAGTCTAACAAAGTAGAGCCCATTCTACCAGAAAATAAGTCCTGATTATTTAAAAAACGATTTTAAGCAGCAGAAATCTACATTTAAGTTGAGGCCTGCTAACGTCATTTTTGACATAAAACATAAGATATGTCAAAAACGGTTAGGTTTAGGTATAGAACAATATACATAAATTATATCTAGGATTTTGTAGGGAATCTAAAAATGGCATAATATACAGGGTGTCCCATTTGAAATAAGAAAGTTGGTACCGGTCGACGAAAAACTAGACACCCTGTAGATATGAAACATACATAAAATGAAATTTTGGATTACCTCAAACAACTTTTGTATTTAATTTTTTTTGCTATCTTTTACAGGTTCCGAGATAAGGTATCGTCCAATAATTAAACGGCCACCTTGTATGTTCCTGCTCTCAAGCAGATACAGTTCCAAATTTCGTTGATATTTTTATTAAGAAAATTTTGCCTGAGCGAAATCCTAAAATGTACTAACTAATATTCATATATTAATTTTGATAGAAAAATCACAATTAAATTACATGTAAGTATTTTGACATTTTACTTGTTTAGTATTAACCAATATTGTGTTTAATGTTCTTTATTTAGATAAAAACAAAACTAGTCCAAAAACGATGTCAGCAAGAAAAAGTATTTTTTTTACCAGCGTGCGGCGCGAAGTGATTGCTTTGCGCACTCATTTGCGTGAGCAAAGTTGAACTTTGCGCACACTTTTTTATCCGCAGAATCTTAAAACAGGACTTTAAGATATTTTAAAGTTTTCAGCATTAAATAATATTCAAAAAATAAAGATTTATCGTTTTTTGTTATGCTTGTAGAGAATTTAGCCAAAATTACTATTAGATTACCATAATTTCATAACTAATTAAACGACCTGCAGTGCCGGCTAGCGGGTGAAAAAGTAAGTGAAGTGCATATGAAGCAAGAAAATATCGCAATTTTTTTTTTCAGAATTTTTTTATATGTGGAGAGGGTAGAATATTTTTTACGACACCCCTAAATTTTGTATACTAAATCAATTCTCCTATACTTCATAGCAGCAAATTTATTTATAACATCCTCATAAAATGGATGAGTTGCCCTAATCTCCTCCAGACATTCCTTTTGAATTGAAATTGTGACGATTGTCTTTTCTATTTACCCTGTATCTATTTATTTATTAAACATAACGCATCATATGACACACGTTAGTACCGTCACGGTCACCCCACCTCTTATTTCTGCATTCCTATTATTAGCAAAGCAGTGTAGATCGGAATGGAATACATGTAGGTACGTCTATAGGGAAATAAAATAATACACGTAATATTCGGAGTTTCCTTTTCCCATAGGACGTTACAAGTGGCGACGAGGATGGGATAATTATTGAACTCGCGATTTAATATTTAGTGTTTATAAAGACAGTAAAGTAGTGTGTTAAAGCAGTAAGTGTGTATAGTGTGTGTCAAAAATGGCGGCGACCGTTGGTTTGCAGTTGGAATTTGACCCAAAAATACATGACTGGACTGTGCACATAAATCGCTTGGAACAATTTTTTGTGGCAAATACTATAACTGACGAATCCATAAAAAGAGCTATTTTGCTAAATGGACTCGCTCAAGATGCCTTCATTTTGTTACAAAACCTGTGTCTTCCTACAAAGCCTTCTGAGGCTAATTACAAAGATCTCCTGCAACATTTAAATGGCTATTATAGTGGAAAAACCATTGTTTTTGCCGAAAGGTGTAAATTTTATTCCGCGTATAAGTCACCGAATGAAAGTATTTAAGATTGGGCCGTCAGACTTCGTAGTTTATGTGTAAAATGTGAATTTGGAGAACAATTGAAAAATATTCTCCGTGATCGATTTATTTGTGGATTAAATTCCGGAAGAGTTTTGGAGAAAATGTTGGAACAAAAATCCAGTATTACCTTCGATGCAGCTATAAATATAGCATTGACAGCTGAAACCAGTGCTATCAACCTAAATATGGGGAATAATTCTTTCGTGAAGCAAGAACCTCACGAAATTTTCCGACTTCAAGGTTTCCAAAGAAGTCGGGGCAGAGGTAGGTCACAGCAAGGTCACCATCAGGGAGGCAGCGCAGCGGTGACCTTGCCGTGACCTCAGGTTCATCCGGCAACGTTGGAAATAACAAAACAGGTGATAGTGAATTGTGTTCTATTTGTCGGAAAGGTAAGCATTTAGAAAGCAAGTGTTTTTATCGTAACTCAAATAAATATTGTAGATATTGTCGTACAAAAACTCACAATACAGCAAATTGTAAACATAAAAATATAAATAGCTTAAATATTGAAAATGTTACTGATAATCACAATGTTTTGAACTCCGGTTTGAATTTGAATGATTTTCCGGTCTATACTCTTCAAAATAATGTTTCTAAACCAATAACAATTGATATATTTATAAACAATAGGTTGTTTAATTTTGAATTAGATTCGGGGGCAGCACTTTCTTGTATTCCTGGCGTGATGTATGAGAAATGTTTTAAAAATGTTCCGTTGATTAAAACAGATGTAACTTTGGTAAATTATACAGGCGGGAGAATTCCTCCAATTGGCCAAATTGAATTATCTGTTCAATACAATAACAAAATATCTAATTTGAAATTTTATATTATCAAAGAGAGCAATATTGCCTTACTTGGCAGAGATTTTATTTGTAAGTTTAACCTGGAATTTAAGCAAATTAATTACGTCTCTAACGATCAGTATATACACAAATTAGCAGCAAAAAATCCAAAGGTATTTTCTAATAAAATAGGATGTTTTAACAAACTTGAATTAAAATTATATTTAAAAGAAAATTCGGTGCCTAAATTTTTTAAACCCAGACCCTTGCCATATGCACTTAAATCTAAGGTTGAAACTGAGCTAGATAGGTTAGCGGATTCAGGAATAATTACGCCTATAGAACATTGTGAGTGGGGCACCCCAATCGTTCCTGTTTTAAAGGAAGATGGTTCTGTTCGCCTTTGTGGGGATTATAAAATCACTTTAAACCCATTTTTAGTGGCCGACAAGTACCCTATTCCGCGAATTGATGATTTGTATGCTAAACTAAGTAGGGGTGAGCAGTTTTCAAAAATTGATCTGAGTTCTGCATACCAACAAATTGTTCTTGAAAAGGAATCCGCGAAATTAACCACTATTTCTACGCACAAAGGGCTATTTTTTATAATAGATTACCTTATGGGGTTAGTTGTGCTCCAGGGCAATTTCAACGAATAATGGATCAACTTTTCCGAGATGTAGAGGGCGTATCTGTCTTTCTGGATGACATTTTAATTACCGGAAAAGATCGCGCTGCACATGAGCAAAATTTGGAAAATTTTACATATTTTAGAAGATTGTGGTCTTACGGTAAAAATAGAGAAATGCAATTTTTTCGCAAATTCTGTTTCTTATTTGGGATTTGATATAAGTGCAAATGGATTGCATAAGTCCAAAACGAAATTAGAAGCTATTGAAAAAATTGCAGTACCACAAAATGTATCGCAACTAAGATCTTTTATTGGGGCAATAAATTACTATAACCGATTCATACCTAACATTCCTTCTATTTTACATCCCTTATATAATTTAATAAAAAAAGATGTGCCATGGAATTGGACAAACGAATGTCTAGAGTCCTTCGAAAAAGTTAAAGGTATTTTGCAATCGAATAATTTCCTAGTTCATTTTAATCCTGAACTTCCATTAAGATTAACTGTCGACGCCTCTGACTATGGTGTGGGGGCAGTCTTATCTCACGTGTTTGAAAACGGTGTGGAGCGACCAATTTGTTTTGCATCCAAAACATTAAATGATCAACAAAAACGTTGGAGTCAAATCGATAAGGAAGCCTTCAGCATTATTTTTGGCATAAAAAGATATTATCAATTTTTATTTGGAAATAAATTTACTTTAATTACAGATAATAAAGCACTAGTATCCATTTTTGGAACAAAAAAAGGCATACCAATTATGGCAGCCAATAGGCTCCAAAGATATGCTTGTTTTTTGAGCGGTTTTGATTTTGATATAAAATACGTTAGCTCTAGTAAAAATATTGCCGATTTCCTTTCAAGAATGCCAATAAAAATTTCTGAAAATAATGATATCGATAATTTTGATTCCCTACATATAAATTATTTAAACGAATGTTCTGATTTAAAGATTGACTTGTTTAAAATTGAAAATGCAACGCAAAAAGATAAAATTTTGTCTAAGATTTTTACTTTTGTTTTGTCAGGTTGGCCAGAACAAATAAATAATCCGATTTTAAAACCATATTTTCACAAACGCGACGAACTATCAATCACAAATAATGTTCTTGTATGGGGACAAAGGGTAATTATACCAGAATCCTTACAGACTTCAGTTTTGGAAATGTTACATAACACCCATATGGGCATTGCTAAAATGAAGTCATTAGCCCGTTCCTACGTTTGGTGGCCTAGTTTAAATAGTAAAATTGAAGAGTTATGTAAGTCTTGCGTTGTCTGTCAAATTTATCAGAAAAATCCTAACAAGGGAATTTTGCATTCTTGGCCAATTGCAGAAAATCCCTGGGATCGTATACATATAGATTTTTTAGGACCTATAAATGGAAAATTCTGTTTAGTTGTTTTAGATGTGTTTTCTAAATGGCTAGAAGTTTTTGTTATGTCCAGTATTACGTCAACACAAACCATTGATAGACTTAGAGGGCTATTTGCTAGGTATGGATTACCTAAAACTCTTTGCTCGGACAATGGTCGGCAGTTGACATCAGAGGAATTTACACTATTTTTGTCAGAAAATAATATTAAACATATAACTTCACCAACATATCATGCAGCATCCAACGGAGCTGCAGAAAATAGTGTAAAAACTGTGAAGAATTTTTTGATTAAGGAATTAAGCATGTATAATAATGAAATTAATTTTAATCGTTCATTAGATAGATTTTTAATGACCTACCGAATAACAGAACATTGCTCAACTGGGGAAACTCCATCTCGCTTATTTTTAGGTAGACAAATTCGTTCTCGATTTGATTTATTAAACCCTTGTAATACTAATGAAAAACCACCTAAAAATGCTTCTGAAATTATTGAAAACCTCAAGAATGCTCAAGATAAAAATAAGAAGTATTTTAAGGGGGAGAGAGAGGAGAAATTTTCAGTTGGTCAATATCGTAAAACCAACTTGGACAATATGTCATATTGACAAAATACTAGGTAAAAATGTGTACTTGGTGAAAGTGTATAAAAATGAAAAATTAGTGTGGAAAAGACATCAAAATCAGTTACGGAAATGTGAAATGCGTAACCTTAATGAAATTATTGAGGTAAATGACGATGAGAGCGATCTAATAACAGAAAATAAATTAAATTCTCCTACTGAAACAAATAATCCATTTTCCTTGCTTATTGAAAATAAACCGAGCACTTCATCGTCACGGACTTCATTATTAATAGAAAATAGACCTAAGCGTATTCGAACATCGCCAGATAGATTAAAATATTAAATATTGTGTAAAAAAAACTGGTATACTTACCTATAATAAAATTAAAATATTTTGCATTTACATGTTTAGATTAACTAAATAATATTATTATAAATTGGAAATGCAAAGAAATTAAGGAGGAGAGAGTGTGACGATTGTCTTTTCTATTTACCCTGTATCTATTTATTTATTAAACATAACGCATCATATGACACACGTTAGTACCATCACGGTCACCCCACCTCTTATTTCTGCATTCCTATTATTAGCAAAGCAGTGTAGATCGGAATGGAATACATGTAGGTACGTCTATAGGGAAATAAAATAATACACGTAATATTCGGAGTTTCCTTTTCCCATAGGACGTTACAGAAATATTGCCTAGAGAAGTAAGTCTTTTTTGAGATATTGTATTTCTTTCCACTGAAGCACTTGTCGACGGTATTGTCAAAATAAGGGAAAACAGTTTCGGTAAAAATATCTTTATTTTCGTTAATTTTTTTCACTTACTCTTGCAGTGATATATTTCAATTACTCTCATTGACAAAAATAAGACCAAGCTCATTTTTAAGTCGTTGACTTTTTGAAAATATTTCCCCATATAACTGTAACCAATTTTCAAACGGGCCAGTCGGAAAATTTAAACTATATTTTCATCATGTTTTCACAGTCTTGAAATCTTAGTGTCATTTCTATTAAAATATGGTCCAATATTTCATAAAAAGGGGTTCTATACTTAGCCCTAATTTTTTCAGGTGAAAGCTTAGCAAGCTCACGTTTGTAATGATTTATTTCTGTAATAGAATTTGCTTTATCAAACATGGTATTAAGAAAATGTTCATTTCTTTTTTTACAGAGCGCCTCACGACAGCGTTTTATGTTGGTTACGCAAAAATGAATGTCAAGCGATTTTTTTTGAAGAACGTCAAATAGTATGTCCGTGATTGAGAAAATGTCATTAAACACTAATGCCAGAAACGTGAATTCAAAATCATTCATTTCACTAAAAATCCTTTCGCAAGCCGGATTGATTTTTCATCAGATTTGTAATAAATTCAAAAACGTCTTTTCATTTATTCCAGTCTTGAACAATCACATTTACTAACTTCGAATTTGAAGATCAACGAGTTTCTGTAATTGTTGGTATACGCCTCGTAGATGCAGATGTAAGAGCATACGTTTACGCTTGGCTGAGTGATGAAAAAATGAGGGAATACCACTAAGGCTTGCAAAAAAAATTCGACATTTAGAAATATTTTTTAGACTTTGCTGCTTCACAAGGTTAAGACGATGCGCAAGACAATGGACAAATACAGCCTGCGAGGCTCTTTCTTTTATTTTTTTTGAAGGCCATTTAGATGCCCAGACATCACATTTGCGCCACCATAACATTGCCCTATTAATTTTTGTTTATATGCAAATTGGCCCAAAAGAGAATATAAATTCTCCGACGTTCTATCGGAGCTGACATTAAAAAATCCTAAGAATCTCTCGATTACTGAATCTTCTGAATTAACGTATTTTGAAATAATGAAGCACTGGGAGATTTGCGTAATATCAGTGGTGTCATCCACTTGCACAGAAAAAAACTGTGTGTTCATTATTTCATTTTTTACATGATCATTTAAATAATCAGAAATGCATTTAATTATTTATTACTTTTCGAGTCACCAGTAATAACATTTTTAATATTTTCGTGATGATCTTTTAGTTCTTGGGAACTTATCGATATTAATAAACCTAAAAGCTTTTTAAAATTCTCCCTCAGTGGCGGCGCGTGGTTAAATAACTTGGGGGTGCACAACCTTAGAATAGAACATGAGTGCCGTTGGTAAATCGGCGGAAGCGAAACGTTTTTTGGGTGCCACGCCCAAAAGACTTTCATTGGACTATCAAATCATACAAATTAAATAAACTTATAAGAATTTAAGAATTAAGTAACTTACCTCTCTGAGTACATCGGTCTGGCCAAACAATAATTGTTTTTATATTTTACAAACACGTTTTGTACTGAAAATGAAGTCTTCTATCCATTTTTGAGACAAATTCTTCAATAACCAATTCATTAAAATTTGGAATTTCTTGAATCATTTGTTTCTCAATAGATAACATTGCGAGAGCAGTTAGTCTATTCTGGCTCATTGTACTTCTAAGAAAAGTTTTTATGCGATTCAATGTGGAAAAACAACGTTCCGCTTCTGCGGTTGTCATTGGCATTGTAACAATCGCCTGTAACACTGAAAATGTTTCTGAGAAATCTATTTGCAAATTATTTTCAATTAAAAATTTAAGCACGTGGACTGCTCCGGAAACTTCTCTAAAATCTGCTCTTTTGTATATTATTTCGAATTCTGTCTTTAATTTATTTTTATTTAAAAATGGAAAGTTTTGAATTGCTGAATCTAAATGTAGTATAGGAAAATTTGCTGAATATGTTTCAAAATTTTCCACCGAAAATAAGTGAGCTATTTCCAAATGGCCTGTGAACGAAAACCTTCTTTTTATTTCTGCAATTATGGTGTCACACACTTCTTTAGCTTGCACAGTCGTGGAAACATAAGAATTTCTCTCATCCGTCTTCCTTCTTTTTCTAGCTTGACTTTCATCAATTCTACTAACCCGGTTTCTCTAATAGTATGTATGTTATCTCTCTCCTTTTGAATATTTTTTTCGAACTCAGTAATACATCGTTTTACAGTAACGGAATCAGTAGCCCTTTTTTGCAGCTGTGAATATAAAATATCAACATGGGGCATTACACGATGAAACACTGTCAACCAAAAAACAAATTTAGAGTCATTCAATAATCTGAAAATAGCACCTGCCTTTCTAATGGTATCAGATTGTTTGGATGTGGATTGTATTTTTTCCATACACTCTAAAAGTGCTTCTCTGTTTTCGTATACAGTGTTAACTGTTCTAATTTTAAAATTCCATCTTGTAGCAGATGCTCTAGGAACCCTATTTCCAACCACTTCATCTAATATTGCAACTCTTTGTGGAGAATTCGAAAAAAATTGGTAAGGTCACTCAAATCGGAAAAAAATATAAGTACATTTGTATTTATGCTTGTTGCCTGCGACATTATCAAATTTAGTTGATGAGCATAAAAATGGATATAATGCGCATATTTAAATTTATCTTTAATACGTTTTTGCACACCACCATGGGCGCCACTCATGACACTTGCTCCGTCATAACTTTGGGAAATCAATTGTTCAGAATTTTTTAAAACATAATTAAGAGCCTCCTCTATGCAGCTAGCTAAAGCAACAGCATCATGTTCATTTGGTTTTACAAATGTCCAAAATCGTTCAACGGGGGTGCCGTTTGCTAAAGTATAACGGTAAACTATAACCATTTGAAAAATATTCGAAATGTCACTTGTTTTCGTCACTCATAACAGACAAAAAATTTGCAGCGGCAATATCTTTTTTTATATGTGCCTGACTCACGGAAAGCATACATTCTAATAAATCATTTTGAATGTCTTTTGACGTGCCTTTAAACACGGTAGCTTGCTGCAAATGATCCCTCAGTGCTAAATCCAATTCGGCAGAAAAATTTATGAGGCCTCTAAATATACCAGGGTTTAATGAATCTTGTTGTTCATCGTGTCCACGGAGAGCAAGCTCAAATGCGCCACAAAATTTAATACAATTTATAATTTTAGATAAGACATACCTATTATTCTTTACTTCGTCATTATGTTTTTGAATGCTTAATCGGTATTCACTATTTAATTGTTGCCGAATATCTTGTTTACCTAATAAATTAAATCCTAATTTAGCAGAGAGATGTGACTTTGAATTTTGATGCTTTTTAATTTTTTCGGATAAATGTACTAAATCTTTAACCCCGGATTTTGTCCATTCTGATGCCTCACCGCTTTCAAATAATAAACACGGAAAACAGTAAAGACTATTACTAATACTACACCCGCACAACCACTCGGTTTTTTCGTAAGTTTCTATTTTAAAAGTCCGTTTATAATCACGACTTTTGCATTTAGTTACACTCGTAATTAACAAATTCGGTTTTGGACGACCGACACTTTTAATTTTTATTTTTTCGTTTAAAGATAACGAGGAAAATTTAATTGTCTTTAAATATTGCACGCTAATGCAATCAAGGTTTGATAATTCCGTCATTCTTGCAATCGCGAAATGAAAACAACCTTATCGTACCGCAAAGCGCTAATTCTAATGTGCACTGCTTTCAGGTGCTCGGGAGCTATCGGACGTCGCCTGATTGTCGCAGGGAACAAAGAGTGCGGGGGGCAGGTTTCCACCAATTAGATTTAATATTCGGGCGAGCAGTGAACGAAGTCGATGCGGCAGAATGGATGGATCCGATGAAAGGCCCGCTTCGATATTTAATACGTACGCATAGGCGTCTAGGTCCAGCGTCAAAGTCTACAGAAATATTTATTCTGCAAACTTTGGTTTTGTTTAGTGCTTATTATTGATGATTCATGACAATGCCGCTAGTTAAGAAATTCGTCGATCAATTTACATCGCATATTTTAATGTCTGGTCTTTGGGTCATGTTCTTTGACGGCATGGTTTTTAAATTATTATTTTATGATAATATTGTTTAAAGAAAATTAACATTTAAATATGTTTGTTTAAAAAATTTGGGAGTGCACGTGCACATGTGCACTTATTGAGGAGCCGCCACTGTTCCCCCTGTTTATTGACTCGCTGCTCTCATCATGGCCGCGAAAGGCTAACTCTTGTTTTGCAAGGTACAAAACGGCGTCAATTACCAAGCACATAAATAGTCTATTTAATCGGACGTTTTCGTTAAAATGTATTTTATATAGTTGAGCATTTTCTTTTAAAGTGTCAGCTATAGTGCTTTGATTTTTTACAAATGTTTTTAGCATTAATTCGCATTTCAAATGCTCCGCCGAGCCTTCAAGTTTATAAAAAGGCCTTCACATATTTAACATATCTGCAAATCCTTCCTGATTCCACAATGAATATGTATTGGAAACTAGTAAACAAGGCCAGCAAAACATTTTTGTAATATTTGACTACTACATAATCATTTGTACGCATCCCTCTGATCTTGTTCCTTCCATCGATTAAATGGAGTTTCCAACAAAATGCAAACCACATCCGTGATCGGATTCATCAATAATGTAAATTAATAAACCCGATACCAAATAAAGTTGTAACAACACCATAAATAAATATAACACAAAACAGTCAAGCAAACTGCAAAGAAACTCACCGGTTGCAGCGAAATCCTCGAAAATAAAAGTAAACAACCACCCCAAACTGAACGACACGTGGGTGAAGTGTACTGCTGCGGCAATTCACCGAGAGCGTTGTCATGGCAACATAGTAGGAAAATCGTAAACTAAACATTAGCACCTCCAGCAAAGTCGAAACGGTTTGCGCCACTGTTATAATTGTTATAATAAAGTTCGATTGAAAGTGTTAAAAAGACATGCCGCCAATGGTCAAGTAAAATATTTATTCGAGATGTGCAGTTTATTTTTTGCCAATTAGGTGAATAAATAAGTATAAGAACTAAAATTTTAAGAGATATATAATAAATATAGTTAGATGTTTGCTTGTTTGTTTTTCCTGGTGAAGTAGCACTTCCCCTACTTCACCTGAATAGCCGCCACT
The DNA here is from genome assembly GCA_030620095.1 of Kuschelorhynchus macadamiae. NCBI lineage: Eukaryota > Metazoa > Arthropoda > Insecta > Coleoptera > Curculionidae > Kuschelorhynchus > Kuschelorhynchus macadamiae. Next base: position 1,049,942 of record JAUTXW010005323.1, on the reverse strand, counting down.
GACGACCTGTATCATTACTTGTCAGTGTCAAATAAGACAACAATAAGTTCTCTTTGCTACCTTTTTTAACAATTTCAGTCTTTTTGCTATGGTAACCAAAATACAAACATTCAATCATTTGAAACAAGCTTCAAAAAAAGCAAATATTTTTACAAAAGAAAACATATCGGATTTCATGAATAAGGCGCCAGATGATATAAATTTTTTGTTGAAAGTTGCGATTATTTTTGGGCTTGCAGGCGCCTGCAGAAGAGAGGAATTAGCAAAACTAACAACAGTTGACATTGAAGACAAGGGAAATTTAATTGTGGTCAAAATTCAGGATTCAAAAAATTACACTTCACGCTCTTTTGTTATAACCGACGAAATTAACAATGGAAAGGATCTATTTTATAGAAAATATACAGCCTTGTGACCACCATCAACAACGCATCAACGTTTTTTTTATAAATTTTAAAAGAGGGAAGTGCACAACACAGTGTCCAAATGCCCTCAGAAATTGCGGCATTTCTAAAATTGCCTAACCCTGAACTCTACATGGGGCATAGTTTTTGTCGCTCCTCTGCAATTTTGCTGGCCGATTGGGGAAAAGGACTTACCGATGTAAAGCGTTTAGGAGGCTGGAAGTCATCAACAGTAGCGGTGGTATATATTAACGACTCGACTACATACAAAAAAGAGTTATGCAACAATATTTTAAGTGATAGTGTAAAAAATTATACAGTTGAAATACAAAGTTTGTCAATTTGCGAGAAAACCATTGAAGTTGTATTTCATTCATTACCGCCATATAACGAACCATCTTCATCAGCTTTCGCAAGAAACCAGTTACACTGAGCTTTAAATTTGCAGCATGCCACAAACTGTACTTTTAATATTAATATTGTTAACAATAATAAGTAATATTGTTTCTGTTTTAGGTTAAAATAAAAAGTTTTTCTACTTTATTTAAGGTTTTTTTTATAATTTACCCGTGCTTAAAGCCTACCTATATAAATAGGTGAAAAGTTTGTAAAATTTGTAACACTCGTAGAAAGATCACAGGCTTTGCTTCGTCTTCTGGAAAACTCTAATGGAACCAGTTTGTTTGTTTGTGGTCCGCCTCTTCAGATGAATCGTCCAGTACTTAACAAGATTATTCAACAGGACGACTTTCATTTGCAATGTCTCTTTAAAAATTATCAACATATCCCTTACATTCCGTCCAGAGTCACAACCGAGAGAGGTATAATCCATTTCAGTGAAAAAGCTGAGCTTGCGCAGATGATTTTTTCAAACTTTGTTGGGTCTGTGAAACACGTTTGTACGTCTAATTCTGATCACGACAACCCCAGTGCTCGTTCTCAGACTATGAATAATGCTCCAACTTCTCTGCAGCAGGAACTATATGAAGGTTCGAATTTTTCGCTATCAACGAACAAAATGTATTATCAAAATGTCAGACTACGCACAAAGACTGACGAGATTTCTCTAAGCATTTTGTCTTGCGACTATGAAGTAATTTCTCTTACCGAGACGTGGCTTAATGGAGATATTAGTAGCTACGAAATGTTTAAACATAAATATATGGTTTTCCGTATGAAGAACTGGGATGCCAGCGCGGCGGAGGCGTGTTGATTGCAGTTTCTTGTTGTTTTCAGGCATCCTTGATTATTACTCCTATTCATCTAGAGTTTGACGATGTTTGGGTTCAGGTGAACGCTGGCGACACAAAATTAGTCCTAGGATGTGTATATTTCCCACCCAATTCTAGCCTGGAGTATTATCAGTCATTCTGCAATACCTGCGAGTCGCTGGTATTGGTAATTTCTAATTTCTGATTTTAACCTTTCTTCAGTGGAATGGATCTATGAAGACGATACCCTTGTTCCAAGGTCTTTAACATCGTTGGCCTCTGAAACTCTTATTGTGTCAATGAACTTTCTAGAATTGCAACAAATTAATTCTTTATGCAATCACATGGGTAGAACTTTAGACTTGATTTTTGCTGATGACTTTGTTAATGTTCGCATTTCATCTCCTAATCTACCCCTAGTAAATATTGACCCTTACCATCCAGCGATTGAATTGTTACAATCAAGTAAGTGTATATCAATTTCATCAAGCGAATTTCCATGAACTCAATCTTTTTTATAAGCAATCGGATTGGTCTTTCTTATCATCTCCTGACATCAACAGGATCGTTGAAACCTTCTATGAGGTTTTGCTTCGGGGAATCGATATTCATGTTCCCAAGAAAACCATGGTTGACTGCAAGTACCCAAAATGGTTTGACCTCCCATTGAGAAGGCTTATTGGACAAAAGAATCGCCTATATAAGAGTTATAAAAGGACTGAACAACAAGCTGACTATCTGGCCTATTCGGACATACGACGTGAAGTAAAGTTTCGAACTGACATGTGCTATCTTACATATGTCACGCAAACTGAATTACTTATTCCGGAAAATATCAAGCACTTTTGGTCATTTGTTCGCAACTTAAGAAGAGACTCTGTTATGCGTAGTGTTATGAATTATGACGGTGAAGAAATTATGGGTTCAAATCACATCGCTAATGCCTTTGCAGCCCATTTTCAGTCCTGCTATTCACACCATGAAATTTTAGATTTTAGTCAGATCAGTCCCGTAAGTTCTTCAGGGAAACTACTAGCGACATATTATTTTACAGAGGCAGAAATCTGCACTAAAATAGATGGCCTTGATGTTTCTAAGAGGGCTGGTCCTGACGGAATTCCCACTATCTTTTTGAAAAGGTGCTGTCAGTCGTTGTCTCAACCGCTATGTGTAATTTTTCAAACATCTTTTAATTTAGGTTCATTTCCTGATATTTGGAAATTTTCTACACTGATGCCGATCTTTAAATCCGGTGATAAAAGCGATATAAAGAACTACAGAGGTATCTCTTTGCTTTCACATATCCCAAAGCTGTTTGAGGCAATTATCACTGATCATTTATTTGAGTCTTTGAAACACTACATTACGAGTATGCAACATGGTTTTTATCGCGGTCGCTCAACTACTACAAATCTTGCGATGTTCCAAAATTACTTAATTACATCTGTCGAAGCTGGCCAACAGATTGATGCTGTTTACACGGACATATCCAAGGCTTTTGATAGTGTTTGTCATCAGCTTTTATTATTAAAATTGCAGCAAATTGGTCTTTCTGGAAGTTATTTGGAGTGGATTAGATCTTATTTGTTTAATCGTCGACAACAGGTCAACATTTGTGGTTCAGTTTCTAGGGAGGTTATTGTGACATCGGGTGTCCCACAGGGTTCACATATTGGTCCAGTGCTCTTTCTACTTTTTATAAATGACATAGTATCTTGCTTTAGAGCGTCCAAGTGTTTTTTGTATGCAGACGATTTAAAATTTTTTGCTCCCGTTTACACTGACTCAAATGCACTGCAATCTGACATTGGAAGGCTCGTCAACTGGTGCAGCACTAATTATCTCCATCTTAACATATCCAAGTGTAAAGTGCTCCGTTTTCATAAACGCATTAATCCTGTTCTGTCCTGCTACTTCATAAATGATGTAACACTAGAGGTTGTTAGTTCTTACACTGACCTAGGTGTTACTTTTGATGACAAACTAGCATTTGATCTGCATATTGACAGCATTGTACTCAAGGGTTTTAGATTGTTGGGCTTTATAAAAAGGAATACAAGGCATGTGACGGACACCAAAGCAATTGTCTGTCTGTATTGCTCACTGGTACGGAGTGTTTTGGAGTATTGTTCAACAATATGGAGTCCATCATACCAGTGCCATAACGATAGAGTTGAAAAAGTACAAAATAGATTTGCGAAATACCTCTTATATAAATTTAATTTTCCATATCAGGATCTATCGTATAACACTAGAGCTCTTCTATGCGGCCTTCAAACCCTTGAGTTTCGGAGACATAAGGCACTTCTTGTCTTTCTACACAAGCTAATAAATGGAGACACTGATTGTGAAATATTGTTGGGGTCGGTCTCATTTCTGGTACCTATTAGAAGAACAAGACAACCTCAGCTATTCTTTGAAAGATACCACCGTACAAATTATGGGTCTGGCGCATTTATTGACCGACTAGTGTGTAATTACAATCGTCATTTCGCAGAATATGACATCTTTAGACTTAGCACTTTGCAGCTAAAAAGGCAGCTAAATGGATTGCTTTTGTGAGGTTTTTTACACTTCGTATTCATATGGATTTATGTATTCCTTTGTAATTTTTTTTTTGTGTCTGTAAATGTGTATTTGTGTATCAATTTTTTTAGACTTAGATTAGACTTTTTTATTTTGACCTTGTTTACGAATCCGTACCATTTAGAATGTTTAGCATTCTGTAGTGTACGTTTCAGAAGGACCACTTGTCCGATGCGTGCATCGGCTACGTCCTTAATTAAAAAAAAAAAAAAAAAAATTTATATTGGTCCTAACACTTGCGCAAAGTGTTTTTCCCGCACTTAAAGCTAACTGCTTTTGCGTGCGGGAAAGTATCACTTTGCATCCAAAAATTACTATCACCAACTAGTAATTGTGTTAAAAAAGTACCGATTGTTTTCGATAATTCAAGCTATTGACAGTCATCAACGACCACTAGTGATCACGGCATAACCCTTCCTGAGATAATAGAACTTGTATTGCCAATAATACATACAATCAGTTTTATATAGAAAATAATGGAGGTGCATACAACACACATGCGCAGATACATATTTGACACAAGGTGGAAACCAGCCCCACCAAGATTTTAAGTTATCTTAAATTTTAAATTTTATAAAATTGGTACACAAATTTAGTTTTCGTTGCAAGTAAATCTGAAAATGTCTATGCAAAAACGCATACCCTTTTAAAAACTATATCGCTTTTCACGACCTAATATGTCGAATAATACTTGGGTATCACTTTTCTCATCATCGCTTTCGTCTGATTTGAGGTCCTCAATGAGAGTTTCACCGAGTTCATATCTTTCATCTCCATGCTCGTATACCCGACCTAAAAACAATGCAAGTAAAAAAAAACAATTTTGAAATCAATAAAATTTAAGGTAAGTGCAGGGTGTCCCATTTTGGGTACTTTTGCGGGGTATCTGCGTTATTTTTATAGATAGGAACTTGTCCAGTGTGCAACTTTTCCGTAAAACTAAAGATGCCGTTAACAAAATTGGCACCCCTTGTATCCCAACTAGTATCTCAACTATCAGATAACTTATCGAAAATGTAAAAACTGTTTCTTATATAATTTTTCCCGTAGAAGACCGTCTTCGGAATTAGTATACAAGGTCAGGTCAAAAAGTTATCGAACCCTACTTTAATTTTTTAAATGGAACACACTGTATATTTATACACTATAAATTATGTCTTTTTTTTACCTTTTCAAAATGCCCTTTTTCCTCAGAAATATGCAAATAAATGAAAATTTTCTAAAATTAAATGCAGAATTTAATAGTAAGCCATGAATAATAATAATAAACAATTGAAAATACAGGGTGGTGCAACCAAGATGGGGTGGACGATTGTGGGCAAACGGAGAGGAATTTGAAAAAACATTTTTGCGATATGATTGATAGTCAAGAACGCTGTGTTTTAAAATTATACCCATTATACAGGGTGGTCTGAAAAGTTCGTGGTGAACCAAACTTGTGTTTTTTTAAATGGGATACCCAGTATATTATTATTTTAGTTGATTCTCCTATTCGTTACGATCATTTTGATATGAGGTTTGTTGGGTCTAAAATTTATACCAAGGGAATAGAACGAGGTTAAAGTGGAAAAAAGGGTTATACTCCGGCCATTTTCTGAAAACAATTGAAGCTGGTATGGAAAAACCAAATATTCTATAAAATGTATTGTATCTAGAATTACAATAATCGCTTGTAAGTCGTTCAAAATTATTCACTGTTATACAGGGTGGTCAAGTTTTGCAAATTTACCTTGGATTGAATTTTTTTAAATGGAACACCCCATATATTTTACTGTCATATCAAAGATAACATCGCCAGCTTTCAGAAAATACCCTATTTGATATCTTTCTAACCAACAGTTTTTTAGTAAATTAACCGTGAAACCAAAATTTACTCATTCTAACAGAAACGGTATTATTTACGTTGCTTAAATTGACTACCTATAATATAAGGAGGCCATGATATAATCATAAATGAAAAGAAAGATTGACATTCTTGTCAAAACCGCAAAGTGACAGAGAATTGGCATCAATTACCATTGTTTTTTGCCGATAAGCCGAGAAATTGTTAAGTAACAATGAGTTTGAGTACTCCAGAGTTGATAAACATGACTTTTATGTTGGGCGAGTGTCAAAAAAACCCTTTACTAGCAAGCAGGGTTTATGCGGTACGATATCCCGATGCCGAAAAAAAAACCAAGACCTGAAGCTTTTGCAAGTTTATTAGAGAGGTTTCAAGAAACAGGCAATGTTGCTTTTAAGAAACGTAAAGTAATTAATAAACCAGTTACCAATGAAGATAATGCTTTGACAGTGTTATTAACAGTGCAAGAAAATCCACACACAAGTACCAGGGAAATTGAGAGAGCTACTGATATTGAACGCACTAGTATTAAACGGATTCTGAAACAACATAAATATCATGCCTACCACATTGAATTACACCAAGAACTGTATGATCGCGATTACGTCCAACGACAAGAGTTTTCAATTTGGTTTTTAAATACAATTTGGGATAATCCAGGTTTTGTAGATAGGGTGCTGTTTTCAGATGAAGCAACTTTTAAAAGCAACGGCTTGGATAACAAACATAATATGCACTATTATTCAACCGAAAATCCACATTGGATTCGTCAGGTGGACCATCAAAATAAATGGTCAATTAATGTTTGGGGAGGTATAATTGGCACTCATGTTATAAGACCATATTTCTTTGAAGAGCATTTAACGGGATAAGTCTATTTAAATTTTTGAGAAATGAGTTGCCCGTATTGCTCGAAGACTTACCTTTAATGTTAAGAAATTCCTTATGGTTCGAACATGATGGAGCACCCCCGCATTACCATAGGCATGTAAGACATTTTCTCAATAATTGGAAAGGAGAGCATTGGATTGGGCGAGGTGGACCAGTTAAGTGGCCTGCGAGGTCACCCGATTTAACGCCACTAGATTTCTTTTTATGGGGACATGTTAAAGAAGAAGTTTATAAAGAGGTTCCAACCACAGTGGAAGATATGAAGTTGAGAATAATAAGCAGTTTTCACAACATTTCAGACCTGACTTTGAGAAAAGTGAAACTTTCATTTATGGATAGACTCGAAAAGTGCCTTCAGCAAAACGGTGGCTTAGATGAACATCTTTTATAAGTTTTAATTACATTGTTTTTGTTGATTTATATTAAATTTATTTTTTTTGTAAAAAAAGATCTGTTATTAATACTGTCAAAGCATTATCTTCATTGGTAACTGGTTTATTAATTACTTTACGTTTTTTTGAAAGCAACATTTCCTGTTTCTTGAAATCTCTATGATAAACTTGCAAAAGCTTCTATCTTGTTTTTATTTCGGCATCGCATCATCAAAGAACAATATTTATTTATTTACTGATGACAATATTCTGACACTTTGCTGTTTTGACAGGACTGTCAATCTTTTGTTCAATTTATGATGATATCATGGCCTCCTAACATTAAATTGTCAATTTTAACAACGTGAATTCAGAGTAATTCGTGTTAAAATGAAGAAATTTTGATTTCACAGCTAATTTACTGAAAAACTGTTGGTCAGAAAGGTATCAAATATGGTATTTTCTGAAAGCTAGTAATGTTATCTTTAACATGAAAGTAAAATATACAGGGTGTTCCATTTAAAAAAATTCAATCCAAGGTAAATTTGCAAAACTTGACCACCCTGTATAACAGTGAATAATTTTGAACGACTTACAAACGATTATTGTAGTCCTAGATACAATACATTTTATAGAATATTTGGTTTTTCCATACCTGCTTCAATTGTTTGCAAAAAATGGCCGAAGTATAACCCTTTTTTCCACTTTAACCTCGTCCCATTCCCTTGGTATAAATTTTAGACCCAACAAACCTCATATCAAAATGATCGTAACGAATAGGAGAATCAACTAAAATAATAATATACCGGGTATCCCATTTAAAAAAACACAAGTTTGGTTCACCACGAACTTTTCAGACCACCCTGTATAATGGGTAACACAGCGTTCTTGACTATCAATCATATCCCAAATTTTTTTTTTCAAATTCCTCTCCGTTTGCCCACAATCGTCCACCCCATCTTGGTTGCACCACCCAGTATTGCTAAAGAATAATTGGATACTTTGCATATAGGCATCTTCTTATAGAAAAATACCTATAGAGTTTTTTAATAACAGTTGCAACAACAGTTTTATAGCATAAAGTAACAATATAACAAATACAAAAAATAACACTACTAAAAAAAAGAAAGGTGATGTTTAAATTGACGACGGTTTCTTCTAATGCAAAATTAGCACATTTTTGTAATTTTTTGAATAGCATTAAAAAGAACTATTGGTCTCATTCCCAGATTTCGAAAGGCTAAATGAATTGCCTCTCGAAGTTCTGCTATGCCGTCACATCATGTTTTATATACTTCATTTTGTATATAGCCCCATAAAAAAAATCTAAAATTGAGAGATTTGGAGATCGTGGATGCCATCTAACAGGTCCGTTGGTATAGTCGAATGCGGTCTTATCGTGCGGGTCCAAAGGTCACCAACATTATGAATCAAATCATAAAACACAGTGAATACCAAAATGTTGTGTGATTCTTTTATCGAGCTATTAAATCTCGATGGGCTATTTACAAATATACAGGGAGAAAGAAAATAGTTTTTTTTTATTATATTACGCAATATTATTACGATAGCCAGTTAATATTATTTTATATATTAAATGCCGAGGGACTAAATAAGAAAACTCGCTAAATATGTATTTGGTTAACATTTTTTGGCAAAAACAAAAATACACAAAATGGCAAGCGCCTTAATAAAGTCGGAAGGCGGTTCGAATCAGTGGAACAATCAGGATATATTCTGTTTATACAGCCACTTAATGAAAGTGAGACTTTTTTATCAATCACCAAAAATAATGAGCCCCCTTGACCTAAAAATCTAACCATTATACTGTGTCAATTATTTAAATGCAGGCCACCCCTGTGCAAAGAAAAATTGTTTTTTTTTGTATTGTGATAACAAAAAAATTTTATTTTGCAAAAATATTATACACTTTTGTTAAAAACACAAGATAATTAGTTATTACTTCCGTCGTGAGATGTTTTCAGTTTTACGTTTAAGGGTCCCTAGATGCCGAAAAACATGTTTTCTCAATTCCGTCTGTCTGTAGGTATGTCTGTCCGTCAGTCTGTCTGTTCGCGGCATAGTTAAAAAACTACTTATCCGATTTCTTCAAATTTCAGTCTAAAATACAGGTTATATATATATATATATACATTGATATTTACATATATATATATATATATATATATATATATATATATATATATATATATATATATATATATATATATTGAAAAAAAATAGTCTGAAATTAAAAAATTTACAGATATACCCATGGAAGAATTTCTAATTGCTATCGAATTAACTTTAAAGTCCACATTTTTCATGTACAAAAATAATTTTTATAAACAAATAGAAGGATGCGCAATGGGTTCCCCTATATCTGGTGTGGTTGCACAATTAGTTATGGAGGAGTTAGAACGCAATATAATCGAAAAATTAGATATTCCTCTTCCATTCTTCTATAGGTACGTCGATGATTGTATAACCTTAATTCCCAAAGACAAATGCAATTATATTTTAAACGCCTTTAACAATTTTCATGAAAAGCTGAAATTCACTATCGAAACTGAAAACAATTCTCAAATAAACTTTCTAGATATGACATTACATAAAAAGAACAACATTATCGAAACAGAATGGTATACAAAAAGCACATGGTCAGGCAGATATGTAAATTATTTTTCTCAACATCCAATGAACCAAAAAAAATCAGTTATTATCGGGCTAGCCGATAGAGCAATAAAATTAAGCAATGTAAAATATCAACCACAAGCAATAAGAAAAGCTAAAAATATCTTAATGCAAAATAGCTATCCAAAAAAATTAATTAACTCTATATTTAATTCTAGATTGCATAAAATAAACAGCCCAAATCAAATTATACCAACCGAAAAAAATACAGATAAAAATAAGTTTCTATCAATCCCATACGCACAAGGCCTTTCAGAAAATATAAAAACTATTTTTGATAAACATAATATAACCATATGCCACAAAAGTTACAACACCTTCCAAAAAAAATTTTTTAGTTCTCTCAAAATCCCAACTCCAACCAATCAAAAAACACACACCATATATAAAATACCTTGTAAAGGCTGTCCTGGAGTATACATCGGTCAGACTACACAATACCTCAAAAAATAAAAATAAAAAATAAAACTTCATTAACGAAACATGAGAATGAAACATCCCATAAATTTAATTATAAGGACACACAAATCTTAAAAACTGAAATAAATCAGAAAAAAAGGGAATTATTAGAAATGATGTAATTAAAAAACACGAAAATTCAATTAATGACAAAACGGAAATTAAAAACTTAAACCAAATATATTACAACGTAACAAAATAACTGCATATATTCTGTAATTTTCTCGTAAATCTAAATTTAAACTTTAAAATTAAATGGCAATTTGCAAAAATAAAAAAATTGTTCAATTTTCTACATTTTATCTTAAATGAAATAATAATAGATACACTAATTACAAAAATATAAAATAAATGCGCTCGTTCCACATACCAAAATACTAACAATATAAAACACCTTGTTTTTTAACCCAATAAAAACGATATATATGACGAGCAACAGCAGCTAAACGAATTTTAATTTCAGTCAGTCAGTAGTTTTAAGTATGTATATACTGTATTGTCACATATATGTAGAACAAATTTTAAGTGTGTATGTCCCATTTGTGAATGGATTAAAAAAATTTACCTTCTTAGGTGAGTTATAGTATAATTATATATCCAATTTGAACGTTTTGTTTTAAAAATAAAAAAAAAGTAATATTAATTAGGTTATATGTGTTTATTAAATTTCTGTATATATGTATATATCTGTGCAGGGGTGTACTTATGTATGTATATATATGTATATAAAGGAACATTTTTATCCTCTTACACAAAACAAAAAAAAAAGTAGACATCTTTATAAGTAAGAATCCAAAACAGCATTGTTTGTTAGTTTTAGTGACCTGTATTAAAATCCACTGATGAAGGCATGTTGCCGAAACGTTTGGAAAAAAAAGAAAAAAAAAACAAATTAAAACGATTTCCAAAGAATAAACAAGTTTTATTTTTCAAAAAGATATTTCAGACCAAAAACCCAAGAAAATCTCCTAAGTATATATATATATATATATATATATATATATATATATATATATATATATATATATATATATATATATATTATATTTCTTGAACCATACAATTTATAAATATCAAGTACTTTCTTGGGATTAGGTTCGTGGATTGAAACAAAAAAACTTTAATTGACGTTTCGCCTGTCCATTTCAGGCTTTTCAAAATATTTATTTCTGCACATCTAAAAATTAAATACAGAAAATGTATATACCCAAGTTAAAAAATAAAAACAATTAGTTATAACGGCACGCATTAAAATTATTAAAACATATAGTTAAAATAGTACAGTACATACCTTGAGAAAGATGTTATTTTGCCGTGCTTGGCGGTGTGGAGGTAAGTGATCCACTGGTTAAGGAATTCTATTGATTTTTTTATATATATCATTTAATTTTTTTGATTATATTTACATTGTAGACACTATTGGTGGATACGGGTCGTTTTAAAAGTATTTGAGAGTCTGACAGTATACAGTATGTATTTATGATTGATGGAAATAGTTTATAACAACTGAATTAAATTAGACTGTGATATATTTGGCTGGGAAAGACATTGACAATCTCAGCCAAATATATCACAGTATAAATTAAATTCAATTGTTATAAACTATTTCCATCAATCATAAATACATACTGTATACTGTCACACTCACACAAATACTTTTAAAACAACCTGTATCCATCAATAGTCTCTACAATGTAAATATAATCAAAAAAATTAATTATATATATATAAAAAAAAAACAATAGAATTCTTTAACCAGTGTATCACTTACGTCTACACCTTCAAGCAAGGCAAATAACATCTTTCTCAAGGTATGTACTGTACTATTTTAACTAAATGTTTCAATAATTTTAATACGTGCCGTTATACTTAATTGTTTAAATATATAGATATACATTATATATATATATATATATATATATATATATATATATATATATATATTTTTATATATAGCCTGTAGCTTTCGTTAGCCCCGAGTTTCTATTAAAGTCATTTTACCGATTTTTATATATCAAATTTTGTCTTATAATTAATAAAAAAATTTACTTATTTTAAGCACGCTTCAAAATTGGAACAAGTATTCTATAATTATTTATTTATTGCCTACAAAATTACAAATGTACTAAAAAAGTAAGCAAAAAAATGGTGTCAAATCTAATAAAAAAAATTTTAAATTAAAATTCACTGGCTAATATCCAGAAGCCAATGGCGAAAGCTCTGAGAATCGGTATAAGTAATGTACAGAAACTTGTGCATAAAAAAAAACATAATTTACTTCCGAAGAAGATTAAGAAACGTACACGAAAAAATCCAAAGGCAAAAGACTTAAGTTACAATGCAAAAATGGATATTCATAATGCAATTTATAATTTATACACGTCAGAGACTAATATAATCCTTCAGAAACTTTTTAATATTATAGACTAAAAAATATCATCATCACTTAAAAAGTCCTCATCTTCTGAGTCGTCCTCAAATGGCGCAATGATCATGGGTGCTATTTCGACATCTAGAACTCGTTCTTGATTCCACCAATCCCATATTAATTTCTCGGTATGTTCCACGGATTTTTTCCAGTACTCCGGCGTAATATAATTTAATGAATCTTACCAAACAATTAGCTCTTCGTCTGATGTAAGACCATCGTTCACGTGTTTTTCGCAATATGATTTTGCCCCAGCCCAGCATTAACTCTATTCCATTAAACTGGCAATGGTATGGCGACAGTCGTAAAACCCCATGTCCATTTTCCCATAATATTTCATCTACGGTATATATTGTGGGTTTTTTAATAGATTTTGCCATTAAAAGAAGCTCTAGTTTCAGCATATTGAGTAAAGGATTTTGTTTTTGTTTTATCAGCCAGTCATAAATATCACTTTTCTTCCAGGATGAAGTAGGTTGTTTATTTAAGATTCTTTAATGATAAGATGCATTGTCCAGAATGATTAAAGATGGAGCATCTAAATTTGGAATCAGTTGTTCTTTTAACCACTTTTCAAACAGTTCACAGTTCATATTATCATGGTAGTCCATACTTTTTGGATGTTGAAGAAAACAGTAAACTTGCACCTGGGAGAAATCCTGTCGAAGAACCTGCATGCAAAATGATGAACCGTTTTCCCGTCCCACATCCCTTTTTCTCTTGACACTTTTTACAGAACCACTTCCATTAGAAAATATCCAAGTCTCGTCTAAAAATACCACTTTTCTAAATTTTGAATTAACATTTTCCATGTATTTCTTTAAAAACTGGATACGCTGACTTGCTATATGTGGCAACTCACATAAAATTCTTCGATTATAATCTTTTTTATATTGAAAACCCAATATTTTTATTAATTTTGACGATTTTAGTCCAATTTCTAATATGCCTCAATTTTTTAAAGCTTCTTTTAAAACTTGAAGGTTTATATTAGTTTTTGATGTGTATAAATCGTAAATTGCATTACAAACATCCATTTTTACATTGTCACTTAAGTCTTCCGTCTTTGGCTTTTTTCATGTACATTTCTTATCTTCTTCGGTAGTAAATTATTCTTTTTTTCATGCACAATTTAAATTTACTCCAGCTGTAAAAGCTTTCGTACTGTCATATTTGTTTTATGAAATTAAAGCATATTTTTAATTCTTTTTAAAAATATATTAATTTTATACACTAATTAATATAAACCAATATTTAATTAATACACGAAGGAGGGTCTAGAAATGAAAGAGATGTTGAACTGGACTAGTCCTCATTGAAAAAATTAATCCTCATTGAAAAAATTAAGAAACTGCATTGCTTACCTGTTTGTCTCGTCTGAGGAGTGGACTTAATTTTATGTATCACATGACCTGAAATACCACAGAGACATATAAACAGACCAGCCATGTTTACTGGCGACATCATGTCTCCGTTCATTTCGACAGCTAATGCTAAAATAAATACCTCCTAAAAAGAAAAAAAATATTAGAAAGCCCAAATCATTTTTTTAGTGTTGTTCTTAAAATAATTTTTCCCCAGGTACTTTTGTGCCACAGAAATCTGACAACATAGCGTGACGTCAGAAACTGTAAAGCTTTGGAAATCGAAAACGGCATTTTTTCGAAATTCACTATTGTGTTGAAATCATCATCAACAAAAACTTAACCTCAATAAAAAAAAGCCCGTTTTAATACAGCTCTGTCGTCTTTGGCATTGAAACTTTAGGAGAATTAGGAAGCAGGCCGACTTTATAATTCCACCGAAATCTATTATTATAGTATTGTAATTGTGAAAAAATCACCCTCCATTATTTTTCTTCACGTTACAGGGTCCCTAGATAATCGATTTTTACTTGGTTGTTAATGGCATTGTTTTAAAAATTATATGGCATTGACTTTTCAGGTTAAAATTATGTGACATTGAGTTTTTAGGTTGACAGAAAATATTGTGTGAATATATTGTACAATAGACCAAGAGATTTTTGTTGTACTACTGTTTATTGATCGCAATGGTACAAGCGTTGAAAACAACAGGGGGGCCAAAAATTTGTAGTTACGCCACCGACTTTTTGGCTTCGATATAATTATTATTCGATACATTCGACAGATCTTATTATTATAACCCTATTTAACAGACATGTTTTACCCAGGAATATACATGATCAAATTTTTGTAGAAAGATTTTATTGATGTTACATCATTCAGTAATTGTGGTACTAATGATACTTACTTTAAATATTCCTGCAATGGCAAGAGTCAAACTTGACGTATAAGTAACTAAAGTAACCTCACTAAATTCCATAAAAAATGCAATAAATGCACCCAATAATACTTTCAGGGACAGCATCAAAAACTTGTGCAGCTCCATAAAACCAAACACCTGACAGCTTCGAATAACATCAAACCCTAAAATATGATGGGTAAAAAAAATGTTAATTGGGATACTTATAACAAAAAAAAATATCTAAATGGCAAAATAAATCTTTAGATAAAAGCAGGAATAAACTAGGGAATAAAATCCAACCATTTCTGAGATAAAAGAAAGTAAAAATTGAACTTATTTTGCATAATTTTAATACATTTCTAAATGATATTAATTTGACAATCTAAGGTGGTTATAATTGAATAATTGAAAATAAGAAACTTCAAAACTGAGACCACTATCTATTGGGACATGCTGGTAACCATGTAGAGCAGGGGTGCTCAAATTTGAACTGCTGGTGATCTACCTCAATATTTTTAGACTACTTACGGTTGACTCTGAGAGGCTGCAAGTATGTGTGATGCAGGGTTGTTGTACATACACGATACAGACACCCTATCTACTTACCTACCTATTTAGGTAGGGTGTACCGTCGCATATATAGATATTAGCCTTCCGCACAATACACATTATTTTAGTCAAGGTTTGGGTTAGGTTTAGTTAGGTTCTTCTCTACAATATCAATGAAAAAACTCATAGTTATTCAAAATTGCGAATTTATTGGTTGTTACAAAACAAAAGAGTTACATATGGTGTTAAAATTAACTAAGGAGTGACTTTAGATGTTGAAGCGTGGCACTGCATGTCCTCAGCATACTTTTCATAAGATGGTACGTAACCAATGAGTGCTAATCGCAAGCATGATGACATATGATCGTCAGTTAGTCGATTGCGATATTTTGACTTAATTATCTTCATTTCAGAAAATGCAGACTCGCACAGGTAAGTTGACCCAAAAATTGCTGTCAGTTGAAGGGCGATTTGATTTAGATTCGGATATTTATCTTCAGATATAAAACAACAGAAATTTGTATCAGATGCTGTAGCTTTGAGATGTATACCTGATATAATCTGCAACAACTCATTTTCAACAGAACATGAGTTCATATTAAACTGACTTGCTATTTCA
Organism: Kuschelorhynchus macadamiae; assembly: GCA_030620095.1. Lineage (NCBI taxonomy): Eukaryota > Metazoa > Arthropoda > Insecta > Coleoptera > Curculionidae > Kuschelorhynchus > Kuschelorhynchus macadamiae. The sequence goes on along the minus strand of JAUTXW010005323.1, from coordinate 1,033,622 downwards.
GTAGCTAATTCCTCAATGTTTTTACGTGAAAAAGGATAACTCATAAATGATGCTACATTTGCCAATTTACTACAATCATAAAAACGCCTTTCGAATTGTCCCAAAATATTTGATAATTCAGCCTCTGTCATTCATCTGAGGAATCCTTGCTTTCAAAGACGGAAAATGTTTCAGATCCTTTCTTTTCAGTTGATCTATCATAAGTTGCAATTGACTTTTGAATGCATTTACTGCGCTAATCATCTCAATAACAGTTTTTCCTTTACCTTGAAGCTCCAAGTTAATGGTATTTAAGTGCATTGTGATGTCAGTCAAAAATGCCAAATCAGTCAGCCATTTTTCGTTTTTCAACATCTGAGTGTCATCACCTCTTTCGTCTAGAAAAGCTGTTATTTCGGAAAATAATTCTAGAAACCTTTCTAGGAATTTTCCGCGACTCAACCACCTGACGTCCGTGTGAAGAACTAAATCAGTGTTCTCAGCTGACTCCCTATCTTCCAACTGCAACTTAAAGAGCCGCCGTTGCAAGCTACGTGCACGCATGGACTTCACAATTTTTGTTGTAATGTCCATAATTTCCTCCGTGTTTAACACTTTTGAACACAAAACTTGTTGATGTATGGATGATGAATGATGGATTGAAAAAATGAAGGGAAAATGAATGGAAATCTGAAATGAAGGGAAATCTTCATCAGCTCGACACAATGCCACAAAACCGTTTTTGTTTCCAGTTATTGCTGGTGCTCCATTGGTTGTAATGCACACGAACGTCATATATATCTTCGCCACGGGTCTTCCCCTTCAGAGGAATGATTGTAAAAAATTCTTCCTTAGCCAACAGGTCATTGAATACTATCCGAATAAAAATACACAGCTGGGCAGTGTCTGTCATATCGGTGGATTCGTCGAACTGTAAAGAAAAGTATGTACATTCCATGATATCATTTTTTAGTTTATCTGCCATGTCCTGACTCATGACTTCAATACGCCTTGTGACAGTCGGACGAGATAACTGAAGTTCTCTAATAGCAGACATCTATTACTAGGATGCATATACCGACCACCCAATTACTCAGTGAATGAAAACAATAAAATTCTGGAGATGCTTGCTGAATTAAGTGATACTAATATTACAATAGTTTTTGGGGATCTAAACTATCCTGAGATAGACTGGACCCTGGGTCAAGTGACAAAACATAATCCCTCTGCTGAAGAGTTTCTTTGGGCTTACCAAAAATCGGTGCTGTACCAGTTGGTAAATTTTAACACGCGGTTTAGAGAAGGTACTGACCCATCCCTTCTTGACATATGTTTGGTGTCTGATGAGAGACTTATGACAGGGGTGGAGGCTGCTCCTCCAATTGGTAAAAGTGATCATGTGACTATATTAGCCACCACTCAGCTTATGTTAACAACACTTACAAGGAAACTACAAGAACGCAAAAGCTATTGGAAGGCCGATTATAACACAATAAATAATTTCATATCACAGTGGGTGCCTGACAGCAGTATCTCACATTTTCAAAACTGCAAAAAGCCTCTTAACTGAGATCTCAGATACATACATCCCCTTGCAGCATCCTAAGAAGACATATAACAAACCATCGATCTCAAAGACACACATTAAACTCATAAATCGAAAAAGTCGACTTTGGCAATCGAAACACTAACAGGGCGTGTGACTACAAACTGTACAAAGCTTCAAAAAACGAAGTCTCCACAGCGTTGAGAAGGGCTAGAAATACATATAAGAGTAGTCTCCTAGAGCAAGGTCTAAGAAGATTTTACCAGTACATAAACAGCTGCCTTGACTCCAGAGTCCAGAACTTAGTTTTAAAGGAGGGCGGCCAACTTGTGTCCGAGCCGCTCCAGGTAGTTGAGGTTTTCGCTAGACAGTTTGACAAAGTGTTAATTCATGGGGACACCTCAAATATTCCACAACCTCCAGCGACCAGTTACTCTATACCATCAATTGAGTCCATTGTTTTTACTCCAGAAAAAGTGGAAAAGGTATTGAACGCCTTAAAAGCTCTGCCAGTCCTGGACCTGATAATGTGTCTCCCGTTCTGCTTAAAAACTGCCGAGCAACTTTATGCAGCATCCTTGCTGATTCGATGACTGAGTCTTTCAATTGTGACAGGGTGTCTGAGATTTGGAAGGGTGCTGTGGTAATCCCCATATATAAAAAAGGAGACAAGCATCTGGCTGAAAACTACAGACCCTTTATCTTAACATCAATACCAGGCAAGTGTATGGAGAAGATCATTGTTAATGAAATCACAGAATTACTTCAGATGCACCATGAGGGACTTGTGCTTAACAAACATGGTTTTCTTAAGGGAAAGTCAGTAACTTCCAATCTGTTGTCTAACTTGGAACTATGGACCAAGGCATTAGAGGATCACTTCCCAATGGACGTGATTTACCTCGATTTTGCTAAAGCATTTGACAACATTCCCTTAAATACTTCTTCTATGTAAGCTTAACCATTTTGGCATCCGAGGTCCATTGCCTTCCTGGATTAGGGATTATCTGTCAGATAGGTATTACCAAGTCAGAATGAATGGCAAGCTCTCTGGAAGGCATACAGTTATTAGTGGTGTTTCGCAAGGATCTGTGCTGGGTCCTCTCCTTTTTATAATATATGTATCCGACCTAGCAATGAACATGTCTTGTATGACTAGTATGTATGCAGATGACACTAAAATATAAGGTGATCCCACAAGTCATCACGGTAGTTTGTTGGAGGATCTTGCTGAGTTGGAGAGGTGGACGAGGGATTGGCTGCTCGAGCTAAATATTAGCAAGTGTGCAGTGCTTCACATTCGATATAACAACCTTCAATTCAACTTCATGATTATCATATTGATAATAACGTACTAAAGAAAGTCACTGAACAGGTGGACCTCGGTGTTCGCATTTCACATGATCTGAAGTGGGAGCATCACATAAACAATATTGTGAAAAGGGCAAACTGCACAATCTATCTAATTCGTAGATATTTCGGCAACATGACACCGGAACTTTTTTCAAAGTCTACAACACATATGTAAGACCATTGATATGATGACAGGCTTAAAGCCCTGAAGCTTAGCACACTGGAGGAGAGGCGAAAGAGAGGATGCCTAATAGAAACTTTTAAAGTCCTACATGGGCACTACAAATGTGACAAAAATTAAACACCAATCAACATCTCCGAGGACATTCTCTAAAGTTGACAGCAGAGCTGAGTCGTAGACTCTTGAGGAAATACTTTCTTACTAACCACACAGTCCAACAGTGGAATAAGCTCCCTGAGGATGTCATAACTGCTCCCAGTATAAATGCTTTTAAGAACAGACTGGACAATTATGTTAGTACTGGGGTGTAATCACAACTATAAAGTGTGGATAGTTTAAAGTGCATGGACATAATAATGGATAGATAGACAGATATTTATTTGTAACATTACACAAAGTGCTTTTACATGTCAATAAATAGATACAAATAAAATGTCAATAATAGAACTAACACTATTTGGACAGTTACAAAGTAAGTATACAGATACAAAAAGTACAGTTAAATACAAACATAATTAAATTTTAAATTTTTAAACAATACAAACTTTACACATTAAAATTACTGAAAATTAAAAAAATATACATATATAAATATGGGTTAACAAATCTAATTAAGATCATTAAAATCATTATCGCGGTACTCCTCAAGGGAATAGAAAGATTTTCTCACAAGATAGTCTTTAATTTTGTGGACAAATATCTCCCCCTCCAGCCGTTTGACATTGTGCGGTAGGACATTGTAAAAGGTCATACAAAAATAGTTAGAGCCACCTCTTGTCCTCCCAAGCCTGTGAATGCTGTGCATAATATTGGCACTATTACGAGTGGAGTAGGTATGTAAATCAGCATGCGATGTGAAGTCTCCTATATTTTGTTTGAGATAAGTCAGACAGTGCAGCACAAAAATACAGGGCAAGGTAAGTATATGCAGTTCTGAAAAATATAATCGGCACCAATCGCGACTTGACAAAGGCAACACTGTCAGGACGGAAATTGTAAAAAGAGAGCTTTTTTATGAGGATATCAAAGGAGACACAGTCAAATGCCTTTGTCAAGTCAAAAAATGATGCATATGTATCCAGGCCCTGCTCCGTGCCCTGAAACACACACTCAATCAAACTATTAGCTGCCAGGTTTGTTGACTTATTATTCCTAAATCCAAATTATTTTTGTGAAATGTATGGCAGTTAATCGGTTACAACCGCCTACTGACTAATAACCATAATAACAATAATAATAATAATGATTTCTGTTTTATTTTTAAAGTCTTCAAATAAAGTCTCATCTGCTTCAATAAATGCTTCCTTCACAACCGATCCATCTTCGAATGGTTTCTTGTGCTTCGCCAATATATGAGATATTTTAAATGACGCGATCCTAACAGCTTTTGATTGTTTGGCTGGTCTTGTGAACATTTTTTTTTCAAACAAGATATTAAATCACATACTTTTCGTTTTCTTAATTCACTCTGTGGCGGAAAATCCTTCTCATAGTTTTTATGAACCATTTTATGATGCCTCTCTAGGTTACCACGCTTAGGTATTGCAACTGACGCACGACAAATAAGACAAATGCACTTATCCTTCACCATACAAAACAAAAATTCTTCCTCCCAATCGTTATTAAAATGATACGTTTTAGATTTCTTCACTGCACTCATTTTGTACTATTTAATAATAAGCTTATATCGACGTAGTATTGCCTTCAAGTTGCAATTCAGAATGACTCCAATTCCTGCAGGCGCAACATTTATATCGGCGTGAACGAAAGTCTCGAATGTTCCCGTCAAACGCGGGCGGCGCGAAATTTCTAGAAAAGCGGCAAGAATAAAAAATGCGGCTTCTTTGACAAGTATCGCGCGTTCCTTTGATAAAGCCGCCTTTTGCCGCTAGCAGAGTGTTATTTTATAATGTAACAAATTTTTGTAGTTTAAGTACCTACTTATTAAAAAAAAAATTTCTTCTCGAAATCTACTCAAAAAGCACTCGCGATCGACCATTTGAGCAACCCTGATGTAGAGTAATAAAACATATTGTTAATTTAGGGTGGAATAAAATTCTTGCATTTTTATGGCATCATTAAGTATTTATTTTATGGTAGAAGTACTCAAAGTGAAAATACTTTTGAAAAAGTTATCAAATTACTCACCATGCCATTTGAAAAATTTAAATATATGTTATAACTTTGACAGATGTCAACATAGAAACAAATAGGTGTTACTAAAATATAGGAAACCTAACATCTAAATTGATGTATTTTCATGTCTTTTTCAAATATTGTTTAATTTCAAGTATTCTTTCACCCTGATATGTATTTACAAAAACTAAAAGCAACAATACCTTCATTCCATAAAGCAAATGGCAACACAGAAGCAATCATCCAGGGTTGCATATGGTAGATCATATCAATGGGGTTTGTCATACCCATTTTGGATTTCTGAAGTAATAATTGTATGCAAGTCCACCTTAATCCGCTTGAAATGGACGCTATTAGCAGGAGAACAAATCCCAGGAAATTGAACTGAGTAGATTTGTATGTGAAAAGTATAAGACCTGCAGTTATCATGAAGACGATACCACAAAGACTCCATGACTAAAAAAAAATATTCCTTATTTATTCCTAAAATAACAACTTATTTGTATTTGTTCCAACTCATAAACTGTAAAAAATAAAGTTTACCTTCTTCTCCAGCTTGAATAAAATTGAGAAAAATAAAATAAACACAATTGTAGTAGACTTGGTCATTGTGTACCTAAAAATAATAATATTATTAATATACATCTAGATATATGTTATATATAGTTCACAATAGTTTTAACACAGAAAGTTAGATGATGTTATAGTGTAAAAAAAAACTACTATATCAAAAATAAATTTGAAAATGAACCAGATGAAAGTGAATACGTTAATAATTATTTTCTACAGTATGAATAAAATTTCAAAACTACAGGTTAAATAAAGGTGGTCTAAAATTGGATGAATATCATACATCAATACGTTTCAAGTACAGAATTTTGATATTGATTTAATAATTAAATATAATTCCATTCTGTATCTACTTCTTTTTTAAAAATACTTACAAAGATACCGTGATCAACTCCAGTCCCCAGTTTGAAAATCCAATGTCTATTCCACTAAATACACCCGTCGGGGCTACGGCCAGCACATAGTCTTTCCATCCCAGAAGGACCCTTTGCTTATTCTGTTTTTTTATCAAACACAATCTCACCAAGGCCGCTAACAAGAATTTCACAATCATATGGACCAGTACTGTCAGCAAAGGAAATGGAAACCTCTGCAAATATTAGAGTTTTTAGTTTATTAATATTCACATGATGAAGAGTTATTACATAAAATATACACCACCTAAATGATTGTTCCTTGAGCTACATGTAGCTTGTCGGTAGCTAATAACTGAAGTACAATAAATTACAAGATTTTCATTTAACATAACATATTATAAGACAACATTTTTCAAAATTTTATTAGATTTAAACCAAAGAGACAAATCTGAATAATAATCTATTGTTATTTTCAATATTATAAAAATAAACCTTAAATTAATTTTATGAACAATGAATATAACAACACATTCTACAGACTTTGTCTTACGGAAAGTAAAATTAAATAGGAAGGCAAATTAAAAACCTAATATTAACTAAGGAATTATGATTCAAAATTATGTGATAATACCATAATGACTCAACTAATTAACCTTCTATATCACATAAACAATTAATAGCCCAGTGAATACTGTTTATAATATTAAGACCTAATAATTATAATTTAACAGGGTAGTACCTGTAATAACCATCTTTGGTAAAATGTAAGCCCTACTGATGGTATGTAGTAGGTTCCTATGAGGGCCCCTGTAAAAACTGAAGACCAGAGACATGACGGGGTACAAAATTTGCGCTTCATCGGTTCGAACTCTACAGTTTCCTGCTCATGTACTGTATCTTCCGTCTTATCAATTGGGGAGTATTTTACACTGTTTTTCTTGTGGAACATATTGATGGGTATAGGGCTATCGGCCACAACATTGCACGAATATTAGGACAGCGGGTAGCGCATATAACATGCTCGGCAATAGGCCGTTTCACAAAAAAATATTTAAGCGGAAATCGGTCTTAATTTCACTGGATATTTTATCATTTTATTACCAACCACAACCACATCGACGTGTGATATTAATGTAAACAAATACTGGAAAAGGATATACAGCGGAAGAATGTCAAATGTAAAATGTCAATTTCAGCTGATCTGTCATGTTTCTCGACAGTAATGCACCTAGCTACTGACATTTATGGTTTGATTGAACGAGTGTGGGCCTGTGAACGGTCATTTATTTATTATTAGTTGATAATTTGTGAGTCTAATCTTGTGACATTTATGGCTGAGTCACTCATGGTCATTTATACGGTCATTTTTAAAAACTATCTACACATTTCTATGCGTAGTAGCATCTTGGTGACGAAAGTGGGAAAGATATAAACTTAATTTGAGAAAAACAATTTTTTTGGCATGACACCAATAGCACAGCTTACTATAACAAGTAAGTTATAGTAAGATGTGCCAGTAGTATGCCTAGGAAAAAACTGTGCAAATCATGTCCATGTCCCATGTTGCTTTTCAAACCGTTTATAAAGTATAAATTAATAATTTTTGTAGTCAAGGGCAATGCGATTTATTTTAATGATCCGATACATTCGAATCAACTCACTAAAGTGATTCGAGTACCCGATTCGGAACAGTGGATTATTTCTTCAGGGTAGTACCTAACAGGTGCCGCTATTTTTTTTTAACAATATTGAAAATATGAGACGTTGAACTAAATGAAACATTTATTGACGAAGACATTATTTTCTGTGCCGTTACAATTAAACTAAAACTAGGTACCTTTCCGGTCCTATAATGTCGAGTGAAATATCAATCAATGGCCGTCTACGCTGTCCGCACTAAGAATATTTTCGGTAACGACGACCGTCACACCGGCAGATGAAACAAACATAACCAGCTTTTCTATTTTAATGACTCGAGACTCGAAGTTTCGTATTGTTTATCCGTATTGGTTTATGCTGAGCCGAACCTTTAAACCTCTAATCATTACAAGGGTCGAACAGAACAAAGTCTTTAGTTCTTAGCAGTAAAATATTGTGTTGTTTCGAAATAAAGTCAACCTACTAGGCAACACTAATTTTTAGTGATTAGGGCTTCAAACCTATCGAAATTCAAATACCTCTGTACTCAGCTGGCAAATAGTCTCCGAGCAAAAGCAAATATATAAAAAGTAGTTCTCTTATGTAGATGGTGGAATCTTTCGCACAGGCAGACCTCTGTGTTTTTAACATTAGTGGTTCCACGTGTCCGGTTTACCTGCTTTGATTCGGGGAGTTCTAGTTCTTTCTGAATTCTATTCTGTCCGTTTACCCTGTTCTACATAGAATATTAGCGTAATGGCCGCTATGAGGCGGAAGTAGGAGAAATGAGGGGATAGCTTGAAGGTCATTTCGCTATCGTGGAGGTAGGTTTCAGAGAGTTAAGGTGGGTGGGGTGACATCTGCAAGAAGGGAACTTACCGTGGGGGTCCCACAGGGATCTGTTTTAATTACTTTTCCTGATATATATCAATGATCTACCGAAAGCAGACCCCGATGCACACTACACACTTTTTGCGGATGACACCTCTATCACCTGTGTAGGACAAAGCTTTGAGAATGTTAGGCATATTCCAAATATTTCTTCTGAATCTGTTAGGTTTCTTGAGGTCCACCTGGACAAAGGTCTCCTAAGTAAACCGCTTTCATCTAACATATTTTTTACTACGCAACCTGGCACAATGTGAATCACAGTCTGTTTTAAGACAAGCATATTTTTCTTTATGCCATTTTCATATTGCTTATGCTTTAATTGCATGGGGTAACAGTAGCAGTGTCTCGAGGATATTTCGACTTCAGAGACGAGCTATCAGAGTTATCTCGGGCACATCTTATCGGAATAACTGCAGAGAGGACTGCATAACTAATGATGTCCTAACATTACAACGACCAATATATATATTTTTGAAAACCTTTTGAAATACATAGCACATGAGTCTGTCCATTGTCATAATACTCGTAATAAGAAAAATTTACTATTAAACAACTTAAGATTAAACAGGTGTCGAGATGGCCCAGGGCATCTAGCAATTAAGTTTTTTAATAAACTTCCTGAGAGTTTGTGATACTTGCCGATCAATAGGTATAAGAATAAAATTAAGGCACTTCTCGGGGGTCGGGCGTTCTACTCTGTAAATGAGTTCTTTAACTGTAATTTAAATATTTAATAAGTGATGCAGTTTTTATATGTTATGTTTCCTTTTGATAAAATTTTATTTGTTGTCTGTATATTATTTTACTTTAATTATCTCACTGTCTTCTACCCGTAATTTTTTTTTTATATATTTATTTTTTCACATATCTACTGTTATAGTTTAAGTTCTCGATTGTTTTATATCGGATAGTGAAAGACCCGTAAATTTGTTTTTTTTTTACTTTTCAATGTTTTTTCGCATTATTATTTTTGTAAATTTAATTAAGTTGTAATCCTTTTATTGCTTCCCACTGTTATGACTTGTGTAAATACTTGTTATCATAGCACCAATAAATACTTTGATTTTGATAATCTGGGAGGGTCGCCCCAGCTCTGAGTAAGCCCCGGATGAAGAGCAATCTGGCGAATGGAATGGGCTAGCATCCGAGCCAAAAATATAATTAAAATAGAGAGTATGTAGATAGTGCCCGATAATATCACTTCACTTCACATAGTTCCCATCACTTTAGACGTGTTGTAAACAAAACGTCACCGAAATGGATCAGGAAAATTCCGATGTGGTAAAAAATTTGGAAAATCTGAGTTTCAACGAAGAAAATGGAGTTGCTCAGAATGGGGACGCAGGAAGCGATAATGTAGAAAATGGTCTTCCTTTACCCGAGGTTTATAGGCTTGCGCTAAGTTTTTATAAAGGTAAGGAATTATTTTTTGTTTAGGGGCGGCTCTCGTAGTATTATTTTTCAACCCTGTATTTTAGAATATAATTGACTGTATTTTATTAAAATTTTTATATGTTGCATACCTCCTAACTTGATTAATATATTTCAAAAAAATACATGCATTCATTAGATCATCTAAAAGATATCTGAGGTATTTATAACATTGTAAATATGTTTGATATAATTTATTACAATATGCTAACACTGGATGTATTTTATTAATTTTTTTAAATGGTTATTACAGAAAAAGGTGGGAAAGCTTTTCACTTTAGTTATGAAGACAATCTTCAGCTGGTCGCTTTCTCACAGCAGGTCGTTCACGGACCGTTAGCTGAAGTTATAAATAAGCTACCACCTCTTGGGACTCTGGATGTAGTTGGAAAGGACAGGAGGTTTGTATTATTGTAGTATATTTCTTGTGCAAACTTTTAAGTTGGGTTCATGTAACATAATTTAGTTTAATTTTTATTTGGATATTAAGAACTCACAACTTTAATAGTTGGTTTTAGTCATGTGACTTGTATGAGTGTTCTAATCAACTGCTCAATCCTTTATTTTAAGGGAAAACTAGTGTTCTTCGACTGGTTCTCTTCATTTTGGAAAAAAAGATTTTAATGTTCCAATAACCAGCAAATGTTTGTTGTTGTTTGTTGTTATCTACCATTGGAATTCTGTATTATTTGAAATACTTTTAGTAAAACTTTGCCTTTCATAAAGTTGATAGTTTATGAAAATTATGTTTATTTTGTTATTGGGCAAATTATTTATTATTGTTCAGTTAATTAGTTATTTAATACATATAGCATCTACAGTATTTAATCAAATTACATAGGCCTGGATTAGTATTAACACAAGACAATCAAACATTTTACACAAACATAATTTTTAAAATTTTTAGCAGGTAGAACTGATGATAGAACCCATGTTTTGTTGAAATTCATCAACTTTATTCATGATGTGTTCTGTAAAAATTTAAACCGGTTTTGAATCATTTTACGATGTTGAAGAATTTCTAGCAAAAAATTTGAATTAAGAGTGTCTATATAGGTATTGTGTTTATATATATATTTTAGGATGTGTAAATATGTAATATTGCTGCAAAATGTTTTTTATAATGTGTGACGTTTTATGACATTAATGTTTTCTTTTAAAAATTTTAGTTTGCTTGTTTTAATTGTTTACTTTTAAGAGCTTTGTCATTGAGAAAATTTTTTTCTTTGGACAATAAAGCATATTTTGATTTTCACTTTGAAATACAGCACCCAAATATTTTTGATGAGCAGATTAAAATGTCTAAGCGATCAGCAATATATTAAAATTAGAAGAATCAAAACTTATATATAAAATAATTAATAATAAACCAAAAAGTAAAACAAAAAAAACCTTTGTTAACCAGATACATGAACACCAATTAAGAAATGTAAATGACATTAGACTGGAGAATGCCAGAACAAACATGGCATTACAAAGCCCAATAGCCACAGCCTCAAACACATTTAATCAACTGCCTTCAGTAATTAAGAATGAAAATAGTTATACCATATTTATTAAAAATTTGAAAAAAAAATTGAATTTAAAATTGTAGAGTTTGTAAACACAATTAGTCCTGTGCACCATTTAACCTATACAGTGTTATTAATATTTTTTCTCCGGTAACAATACATGTTAGGTATTGTTTAGGAGATGACCTGTATTTGGACAGTTATTCAACAAAAATCCACTACATTTTGGCACTACATTCATTTTTTGTCAAGCACTCAGTTACAATAATGTGTGGCACATCAAAGGCCTTTTTCATAGGAGTATACATTATGTCAACTTATTTTTTGGTATTTTAAGAACTATGGTTACATTAATAGACCCACAAAACATTGTAGGTGGCAAAATTTTCTTCATCTTAAACTTTTTTTAAACAAGAATAACACTATTCCTGTAAATTTGAAAAGTTAATAAATAATACAGTTGCTTTATTATTAACCATAAGGTTTTTAAAATTTACTGGACTATTGTTTTTTTTTGTTTAAAAAGCTTTTAATGTGATAAAACTTTTATATTTCAGGGCTTTAAAAAAATTACATCAAATCTAGGCTTTTTAATAAATAAAAACAAACTACTACAAAAACTAGTGTGAAAAAAAAGTAAAACATGATTAATCATTATTCTAACCTTAAATTTAATGTCAAAAAATAAAACATGTACTAATTTTATTCTCAATTTTGTACCACTAGTGCCATCTATCAAATCCTATTGTCCCTAGGTTAGGTCTTATACACACTAACTAAATTGTGCCGAAAACACACTTTACTACGATTTGCTGTTTACATTTCACTAGAAAAGTATTACATATTTTATTTATTCTCACAACAAAAACAATTGTCACTTACAATCTTTTGTCAAGAACCCATTGATATATTTTACTAAAGAGAACTATCTCAAAAGCTTTAGAGCATTCCTTTACTATAGTTATTGTCAAATGGTGTGCTCCGAGTGTTGGTGAATAGGAAAGCATAAAAAAGTTAAAAATGTTAAATCAAAAACATAACAATATTTTTTTTTAACATTAGCGAACATTAAGTGATCCATAAAATTGTAGAATTTTTCTGCGGCAATAAAGCATACTTTTGTTTGTTTGTTATAAATGTGTCAAAATCGAGGTCCAATATAGCGAAGAGGTTTTACAAAGTTCTCTACCATGGAAGTTGCTTAATATGCTTTTCTTAAATACAATAATACAATAATGATAATTAATTTTATAGAAATTGTCTGTTGTTGATAATATTAGATTTTGGAATTTTCTTAGGGAAGCATGGCAAAAATTAGGTCAATTGTCAAAAGATCAAGCCAGAACGGGATTTGTGGAGTTACTTAGCAGAAGATGTCCTCTGTTTTCAACTTACATAGAGGCTCATAGAAGGGAAAGAGATGAACAAAAACGAAAGGAGTAAGTATTATATATTATATACTATTATATATCTTCCCTCTGTATATAATCTTTCAGAGATCCTTCCAAGCTAGGTTCCTTTCCTAAAATTCGGAAGTTTTCTACTCTCTTGCCAATCTTTAAATTTGGTGATAAAAGCGATATAAAGAATTATAGAGGCGTTTCTTTACTTTTACACATACCAAAGCTATTTGAGGCAATTATCACCAATGATATCTTTGAATCATTAAAACACTACATTATGAGTATGCAACATGGTTTCTATCGGGGTTGCTCAACGACTACAAATCTTGCAATATTTCAGAATTACTTAATGACATCGGTTGAGGCTGGCCAACAGATTGATGTCATTTACACTGACATATCTAAGGCTTTTGACAGTGTTTGCCATCAGCTTCTATTATGGAAATTGCAGCAAATTGGTTTTTGTGGAAACTATCTGGAGTGGATCAGATCATATTTGTTTAATCATCGTTAGCAGGTCAATTTGTCTGGTTCAGCTTCCGGGGAAGTTGTTGTAATGTCGGGTGTTCCACAGGGTTCACATATTGGCTCAATTTTATTTTTACTCTTTATAAACAATGTAGTGTCTTCTTTTAAAATGTCTAAATGTCTTTTATATGCAAATGACTTAAAATACTTTTCACTGGTTTTCTCTGACTCTGATCCACTGCAGTCTGACATTAAATGGCTCGTCAAATGGTGCCACACTAATTATCTTAACATTTCTAAATGTAAAGTGCTTCATTTCTATAAACTTATTAATTCCATACACTCCACCTACCTCAGATGCTTTACAGCTTGAAGTTGTTACTTCTTTAACCGACCTTGGTGTTATTTTTGATGAAAATTTAACTTCTAATCTGCATATTGATAGCAGTGTACTTGAGGGTTTTAGAATGCTGGGCTTTATAAAACGACATACAAACCATGTGACTGATACCAAAGCAATTGGCAAAAAGTGGTGAAAAAGTAAGTGAAGTGCAAATAAAGCAAGAAAATGTCGCAATAATGTGGAAGGAGTAGAATATTTTTTTGCGACTTACCTAAATTTTGTATAGTAAATCAATTCTCCTATCCTTCATAGCAGCAAATTTATTTATAACTTCCTCATAAAATGGATGAGTTGCCCTAATTTCCTTCAGAAATTCCTTTTGAATTGAAATATTGCCTAGAGAAGTAAGTCTTTCTTGAGATATTGTATTTCTTAAATAAGTTTTTACACATTTGAAGCAAGAAAAATTTCTTTCCACTGAAGCACTTGTCGATGGTATTGTCAAAATAAGGGAAAACAATTTATATGCTTCGGTAAAAATATATTTATTTTTATTAATTTTTTTCACTTACTCTTGTTGCGATATATTCCAATTAAGGCCGTTTTACACGCTGCAATTATTTCTTACAAGTTGCAATAGTATTGAACAAAATCATGCACAGTGACAACACATTTGTACCTTTTGTCAAACTGCGCATGCCTTTGTTCAAGACTATTGCATATTGCAAAGAAGAATTGCAGCATGTAAAACGGCCTTTACTCTCATTGGCAAAAATAAGACCAAGCTCATTTTTAAGTCATTGACTTTTCGAAAATATTTCCTCATATAACTGTAACAAATTTTTAAATGGGCCAGTTGGAAAATTTAAACTATATTCGGAAAATTTAGCAGAACCTGCCAAACATGAAAATGTAAAATTTTCACAGTCTTTTGAAATCTTAGTGTCATTTCCATTAAAATATGGTCCAGTATTTCATAAAAAAGGTTTCTATACTTCACCTTAATTTCTTCAGGTGAAATCTTAGCAAGCTCACGTTTGTAATGATTTATTTCTGTAATAGAATTTGCTTTATCAAACATGGTATTAAAAAAATGTTAATTTCTTTTTTTACAGAGCACTTCACGACAGCGTTTTATATTGGATATGCAAAAATGAGTGTCAAGTGATTTTTTTTGAAGAACGTCAATGAGAAAATGTCATTAAACACTAATGCCAGAAACGTGAATTCAAAATCGTTCATCTCACCTAACAATCTTTTCGCAAGGCGGAACAATTTGTCATCAGATTTGTCACAGTTTGTAATAAATTTAAAGACATCTTTTAATTTATTCCGGTCTTGAACAATCACATTTACTAACTTTGAATTTGAAGTTGTAACAACACCATAAATAAATATAACACAAAACAGTCAAGTTTACTGCAGTTGCAGCGCAAATCCGCGACAACAAAAGTAAACAACCACGGCAAACTGAACGACACATGGGTGTAGTGTACTGCGCCTGTAATTCACCGAGAGCGTTGTATGGCGCCTGGCTCGACGTCATCGGGTACGCGTTATCATGGCAACATAGGAAAATCGTAAACTAAACATAGCACCTCCAGCAAAGTCAAAGAGGTTTGCGCCACTGTTATAGTTGTTATAATAAAGTTCGATTGAAATATTTAAAAAGACATGCCGCCAACGGTCAAGTAAAATATTTATTCGAGATGTACGGTTTATTTTTTACCAATTAGGTGAATAAATGAATGTAAAAACTAAAATTGTAATGTATAATAAATATAGTTAGAAGTTTTTTTTCCTGGTGAAGTACCACTTCACCTACTTCACCTGAATAGCTGCCACTGGCAATTTGGTGTCTTTATAACTGGTTTTGGATTCGGTGCTCTTCCTCCTTTATATCAATGATATCTCTGAAGGGGTACCGCACATGCAGACTTACCTTTGGCAGTGCAAAGGAGAGCGGTGAGGGTGGTCTTGGCTATAGGGAAGATGCTCGCCCAGAGCTAATAATCCAAACAAAATGTTTGAAAGTAAAAAATTATTTTATAAGGCAGTACTATGATTATAATATAAGTGTGAACTTTTTTTTGCCATCGTCGTTAATTTTCATGAGGTTATTAAGAAAACAAGGACTGATGATTGCCAAGAGAACAACCGAAATTTTCGCCAGACTTGATACTCTACTACTGAGGAGCATAAAGCTATCTGTAGTGAAACCCTTAGCCCAAGAGTAATTAAATCAAAACAAGAAAGGTATTAACACGGCAATGTTGTTGTCTTGTTAATGACAAATCACAGTTTTGTTCCTGTTGTTAATTGTGGTGTGACTTTGTTTGTTATGTTTTGGCAGTGCTTGTACTTGTCTCTCAACTAGTTTACTGTACTGGAGAAGACCTTAAGTCAGAAACATGTGTCTAAGGTTGGTCAAATTCCATTTTGCTTTAGCGGTCATCCCAAAGAATTCCTTTTTCTTATGTTGTTTAAAATATTTCAAAGTATGTTTTTGTATTTATAATTTAATAAAAATACATGGATTTATTGATTATGATTAATTTTTTTTGCAGAAAGGAAGAAGTTTCTAAAAGATTATCAGAAGAAGCTGAACAACAAAGAAAGGAAGAAGAGGAAAGGCTAATAGTAGAACAAATGCAACAACAGGAAGCTATAAAGAGGCACATTCAGCAAGCGTTAAATGAACAGACTTACGAACAGTTTAGAAAATATGCCATGCAACAGTATCCTGGTAAGAAGGGACTCTTTTCTATCAGTGAATCCATAATTTTTGAAAAACCTACATAATAGTATATATCCCAATCTTTATCTTTTACTGATTAAAACAATTTTTATGAAAACGTTTATGTTGTTAGAACAGTTTATGCAAGGGCCTCAGTGTTATACTTTAAAAAATAATTCACTAGATTTTCTCATTCACTACATAACTATGGTACAAGAAACATCACAAACATTTATATACCTCCCTATGAGAATAGCACTTTCCAAAAGAGTCCTTACTGCTTCTGTGGTAACATGTACAACCAACTATCAGCAAGCCTAAGAGAAATAACTTCTTAGAAAAATATTTAAAAAAGTATAGTTATCTTCTTGGAAAAAGTTATTATAAATTTAGTTAAAATAGTCTTTTCAATTTTGCAATAATTATATTCTTTGTCAGTTAGTCGGATCTTATTACTGTTTTTCTTTTGTTATCTGTTTTATTTTTAGTTTTGACATCATATATATTAGATTTTTAGTTATTGTATAGGAAAGCTGTAATAACTGGTAAAACATTGGACTAGACAAATTATAAAGAAAAGAGAAATCAAGTTGTAAGGCTAATAAAACATCAGGAAACACAATTTTACACTGAAAAAAGCAATGGGTTATACTGTGGAAAACCCTCAAAAGTATAATAAGCATGAAAAGTAGAAGCCAAGGTGAATGACATAGTTTTTGATAGCATACTAATAAATGACAATAAATTAATTAGTGAAAAGTTTAACTCATACTTTGTAGAGAGTGTAGAAGAATTATCACAACAATTTGTCAGGACATAACATAAGTTATACAGAGATTATAGTTGGAATTGAAAAACCTGATTGTTCATTTGACATGTTCCAAGTATTGAGTTTGAATGAGCTTAAAAAAATTCTATCTTAAATGAAAAATAAACCAAGTAATGTTGATGCTATTAACACAAAAATACTAAAACTCGAATGAATCGGTGACAGATTTCTTCACATAATTAATGTAAGTCTTGAAGGGTCTTTTTTCTAATAATTGGAAAAAAAGTATTATTACAAGAAATCAGAAAAAAATCAACACAAACCTTTTTGAGAGAAATTATTGGAATTATTGAAAATGATTAAATATCGTCCGGTCCGAATATCAAGCTGGATTTCATTCAAATTTTAAATTTATTGACAGATAAATTACAGTCCTAAAAGGTCTTGTTGTTCTGGTTGGCACCCGGAACCTTAGCTCACCAAGTAGTGACGGACAATCTATAAGATTGTTTAAATGTTTATGTCCAAAGGATAGATTCAACAATATTCGATGAGATTCCAAAGTGTCCATACCAAGGAGACGTAAGCACTCTTTGTAGTCCAATAAATTCGGGTCAGTTTTCAGCTTCTTCAAAGAAAGCTGGCGAACTTCGATTGAACCCTTTCAATTCTCTTTACGTGAATCTTGTAGAGAGGAGACCACACTATGCAGCAGTATTCTAAGTGACTTCGAACCAGGGCACAAAATATGATGAAATGATCCCATCAATATGGTTGTTGAACCTCAACTCACTATCCATAATAACACCCAGGTCGTTCATCATAGACACCCTTTCTAATAATGTTCCATTGATGTTGTATTGGTAGATAATAGGCTGTTTTTTCCTTGTAAATGTTATAGTTTTGGATTTGGAACTATTAAGCAACAATCCTAACAATCCTATAAATTTCGTCCTGTAATTTTTTGTTATCGTTAGTATCTGCAATAGTCTTGTAGATTTTGAGATTATCTGCAAACAGAAATGAACAATTCACGAAAACTTTTTTTTTTTTTTTAATACTTTATTTTTGACTTTGAATCAGTACAAGTACTGGCATCGAGGTCTACAAAAAAATAATATATAATTTCAATTTACAAAGATAATTTAAGGTAATTATAACAACTTTTACAAATGTACAAATGTCCTTAGACAAGCAGAATTTTATTTTCAGTCTCTCTTCAGGTACTTCGTAAGATCTTTATACATCTTTGTAGGTCTATTTTCTAAGATGGTCTCAATACTGATTGTATGCTTCGATATATGGGGGAGTCTTGACCTTTTTTGGTTCGTGTTAATTTATTCCTTATTCTTTCTCTTGATCTGACGTTATGCTCATGGGTGTCCTTGCATTGTGTTAATATGATGTTGCTTTTAAGAGTTTTATCTTGTATATTGTATATAAGTTTTGTCTGTTCTTGAGTTTTTATTTGTTTTATTCTTAAATAGGGGTGCTGCATGTATAAATATTCAGTAGGGGTATAATAGTCCAAAAGATATACTGCTTTTAGTGCCTTGCTTTGTAGCCTTTGTAGTTTGTTTAATATGTACTGATTTGTGTTTCCCCAACATGGAATAAGATATCGCAAATGAGGATCTATGAAGCTGTTGTAAATTAAATGTCTAGTTTTGTTATTTAATTAGTGTGCATATCTTCTAACAGCTCCAATCATAGGTGTCACTTTATTAATGATATTGTTTATATGTGCATTCCAAGTTAGTTTATTTTGTATTATCAGCCCCAAGTATTTGTATTCACTAACATCTTTTAACACATTATTATTAAGTTTAATAATAGGTTTACAGGGATTTTTAGTTTTTTGGTTAATTAGCATATACACTGTCTTGGCCGTATTTACACTCAATTTATAACAGCACAACCACTCAAAGTAATTTTTTAAGTCATTATTTATTATTGTTTCTAGTTCTTGATTAGAGTCCGCGGAACATACAAGTACTGTATCATCGGCAAACATAAAGTACTTTGATTTTAGGCCGACATATTTTAGGTTTTGTACATACAACAGATTTTTATGTCTGGCAACATGGCCGAAAGTGGGAAGATTGAAAATTTGCTCTGTGTTTTTTGCAAAAATAGAGCTGTAAATAAAAGAGTTAAGTGCGAAAATTGTGCCCGGTATTTTCATAATAGTTGTTCGCTCAAGAGTAAAGGAAAGTGCTGCGTAAATCCTTATTTAAAACCTGATAAACCTGATGAAATTTCCCTTGACCTTGATGACATTGAAGACGTGGATCGGGAAGTAAACACAAACTTAGAAATAATAATTGAGTCATTAAAATTTGAAAACAAGTTACTTATGGACATGCACAAAGACCTCAAATTACAAGTAAGTGATTTGCAAGAAAAAACTGAACTACTTAAGTTAGAAAATCTAGAACTTTTAGATAAAGCTAATTCAACCAACCAAATTAGACTGGAAGATGTAGAAAAAATGTTTGAAAGTGCTTTACAAAATCAATGGATAGCTATAAAAAATGAATTTTCGGCACTCAACAATAAAATCAGCCCCTTAAACTCCAAAGAAAAAACTTCAACGCCGACAACCTCGCAAATCCGTGACGGAAAAACTGACAACAGGAAACTATCCGGATCCGCTAACGATTCAGCGGGAGATTCAAAATCTTCTGAGACACGTGTTGTAGACGAACGCGGGCGTGGCAACATTCAGCCGCCGACTCCAAGGCCGTCAAGAAAGGACAACCCTGACAAAATTGTACGAAACAAACGGAACAAGCCGACGGAGGTAGTACAAAAGGAAAAAGTTGACGCACCGTCTCTAACCTTAGAAAATAATGTCACCAATGTAACTATCTCGTCAATTTCTGAAAATGAAAAAGAAAATAAACCACAAAATGCGACAATTGATATTGAAAAACCAAGATTGCCTGAGGGCAAATGGGAAGTACCAAAAAAAAGAAACTGGCGAGGAAGACGGTCAACAAATGGAGAAAACAATCGGTCTTCGAACAATTCCAAACCTGATACAATCTGTGGCAGTTTGGAAACCACATCAAATATCACTTTAAAGGGAGTAACTAAACTCTCTTTCCTGCATGTTTACAAGCTGGACCCTAAGACAACAAGCAATGAACTTGCTGCATATCTGAAGCCAATGTTTCCGGAAGTTATATGTGTAAGCATGAAATCTAAATATCCTGAATACTACTCCTCATTCAAAATAACAATAAAGGAAGAAAATTTACAAAAAGCTATGGATCCTAAAATTTGGCCTAAATATACAGAAGTAAACCGTTTTTTTCACAGACTGGCAACCAAGATGGGTGTAATCTGATTGGATCGCTTGAGAGTGTTCACATAGGGGATTGTCAGGAAGAGGTAAAAACAACTAAATTTAATATTCTTCACATAAATTTGAGATCACTAACAAAGAAAGTTGGACAGCTGGAGGCATTTATTTGTGACAAAAACATCAACGTTTTGTGTTGTTCCGAGCATTGGCTATCAGCAGATGAAATAACTTCAACAACCATTAGTGGATTTAAATGTGTGAGCCACTTCTCTAGAACTGTCTCTCCAGGCGGAGGTAGTGTAATATTCACGGAAAATAATCTTCTGACTAGAGATATAACTTTTTTAAAAAATTTTTTAAAAAATTTTAATATAGAAAAATGCATAGAGATTTCTGGTGTATTTGTAGAAAATTTTAATCTGTATATTTTGAATGTTTACAGGTCCCCAGCAGGCCATTTTGCCACCTTCCTCATGGGACTTGAGACATTAATCAGTGGGTTAGGATGTAACAGGAGGGTTGTGCTAACGGGGGATTTCAATGTGCACTTTGCTACAGAGCAGCCAGAGGCAGTCTCTCTCTGTGATATGTTAGAGAGTTTTGGTTTTAAGAGAACAGTCTCGGATCCTACTAGACTAAATAACTGTCTGGATAATATATTTATAAACTTCTTTTTGGATTTTGGGACATCTGTTATAGAGGCAAATATATCTGACCATAAGGCTCAATTAATATGCCTAGATTTGCCAACATCTACTAACCTTTATGTTACCTCTAAGAAAATCTGCAGACCAATAACACAAAAGGGATTAAATGCTTTTTATAATATCATTGAGGGCAAATCTTTTGAATTTATAGAAAATCACCATCTAGATTTAGACATAAAATTTAATAATTTTATTAACATTTTGCATCAGGCATCTAACATTGCCTTTCCGGAGAGAGCTTTCACTATTCGATCAGACCAAGCAAATAACATCACATGGTTCAATAGTAGTCTGCGCGAAATGCGTTCACACCTAGACTTTCTGGGTGAGGTTAGTAGGCAATATCCGACACCTGCAAATTGTCAGGCTTACAAAGACTATAAAAATATGTATAAAAGGAACATAGTAGATTCTAAAATTAGGGCAAATGAAAAAATTATTAGTACAGCTCGGAATACAAGTAAAGCCGTATGGAATATTATAAATAATAACTCTGGTCGGAAGAGGGAGAATGTGGGTGTGGGGGATATACCACCAGATGCTTTTAATGACTATTTTTGTAATATTGCTCACAAGATCTCTAATCAAATTGTGGATAACAACATCGATCCTTTACAAAATTGTCTGGCTATACCCACCCCCTCTAAATGTTTTAGTTTTGGTGAAATTACAATAAATGAAATGCGTGACATCATAGACAGTATAAAAAATAAGACCGGTTGTGATATTTATGGGCTTAACCTAAGTATGATAAGAACTATAAAAAATATTATTACTATACCTTTAACAAAATTGGTAAATGAAATGTTTAAAAAAAATGTTTTTCCTTCAAATTTAAAAAAGACCATAGTGATCCCAATTTTTAAACAGGGAGATAAAAATGATTGTGGTAACTATAGACCAATTTCATTGTTGCCTATAATATCAAAAATTATTGAAAAGGCTATGGCTGCTAGAGTGGTGGGCTTTCTGGAGCAGAATCAATGTTTCAGTGCATGCCAGTATGGTTTTCGCCGAGATAAAAACACGGTGTTGGCAGTCTTGGATCTGATTGATAAAATATTGCAGGCATTTGAAAATCTGGACCATGAGACTGTTTTGTTCTGCGATTTGAGCAAGGCATTCGACTGTGTATCCCATAGTATCCTGCTCCGTAAGCTCGAGTGTTATAACTTCCATCCAAATAGCATTCTGCTCCTAAAATCATATTTAGAGCACAGAGAACAGCGGGTGAGAGTCTTGGCGGAGGTGTCGTCGGGGAGAGAGGTCACCATTGGTGTACCCCAGGGATCGGTTTTGGGGCCAATTTTATTTTTGATATACATAAATGATCTTCCCCTTCAACAAGGGGTTGATCCATGGTGTTACACTCTCTTTGCTGATGATACCACTATTTCTCTTGGCTCGAGGACTCTTGGTGGAGCAAGGCGGGGTATGTTTGCAGCACAGTCGAGTGTGGAGAGCTGGTTTAGTGCGAACGGGCTGCTCTTGAACCATGCCAAAACAAAGAATGTTCTGTTCTCAATGAGAGACATTGGAAATGAAAATAAAGATGTGTCTTACGTGAAATTTTTGGGGGTATTACTGGACCCTAAATTAAAATGGGATGCTCATATAGACTTTGTGGCTGGTAGACTCAAGAGTGGTTTGTTTGCGCTGCGCAATCTGTCCGAGTGTGTGGGAACTCCCATATTAAGAACGGCTTATTTTGCCATGTTTCACTCAATTATGACATATGCCCTGTTGGCATGGGGCCACGCACCAAAGATGAATAGGATCTTTGGTTTGCAGAGGAGGGCTGTTAGGGTTCTATCTGGTTTGGGCTACCGTGAGGATTGTAGGGGTTCTTTTGTACAACAAGGGATTCTTACACTTCCCTCAATCTACATAATGGAAAACCTTTTATATGTTAAAATGAATGAGGGTTTGTACAAAGTGCACGGTGACGTTCATGGGCACAACACTCGTAATAAAAACAACTTGGTCCCCACCTATTGTCGTTTGAGGAGGTGCCAGAATGGCCCTGGGTATCTGGCAATTAAGTTTTACAATAAGTTGCCTGACTATTATAGGATTCTACCTTTAAGGGATTTCAAGAATAAAATCAGAAATTTCTTGATAGAAAGGTCATTCTATAGTTTTAATGAATACTTGAACTGTCAGTTTTAGTTGATTACTAATACTTTATTTGTTTTAATTGCTTTGTACTTTTTAATGTCTATGTATGTATCTAGTTTGTAATACTATATATTTGTGTTCTGTTATATACTAGTCTGATCTTGTTCTTTTTTTGTTTATGACATGTGTAAGTACTTCTGTATATTAACATGAAATATATTATCTTATCTTATCTTATCTTATCTAGATATTGAAGTGGGCCCAGCACTGACCCTTGTGCAACACCAATCTCTACACCTGCAACATTACTTTCACTACTGTTAATCAGAGTATACTGCTGTCTGCCCTTTGAGTAAGACTGTAAGAGATTATAACAAACTCCACGAAAGCCCATTTTATACAGTTTATCTAATAAAGTTTCAATATTTACAGAGTCGAATGCTTTCTGAAGATCCACAAACACAGTTACCACATACTTATTTTTATCTGTTTCACCTGAAATGTATTCCAGCATATCCACTGTTGCTCCTAGTGTACTACTCTTTTTCTGAAAGCCATACTGCCATGGATCAAAATTAAATGTCATTTGAATGAACTTCACTAGTCTTGTTTTTATTACTTTTTCCAATACTTTAGAAAAAGTGCTAAGTATAGATATGGGTCTATAGTTTTTCATGTTGTCTTGAGATCCTTTTTTATGTATTGGGATGACCTTGGCTGTTTTAAGCTCCTCGGGATAGATTCCATTTTCCAATATCCCATTTATAATTTCTACAATTTTCTCACTAATAACCTTGAGCAGTGATACTAAGTCCTTCTTCGATATATCATCAAATCCTGGTGTAGAGTTATTTTTCAATTCAGTTATTATGTTTGTTATTTCGATACAATTCACTGGATTTAGAAATATGGTTTCATGTACTTCTTCCTCAGGGAACTTTGTTTGTATATTAGATTGTATATGTGACGCCAATGCCTTTCCTATGTTTGTGAAGTGATTATTAAATTCTATTGCTATCTCTTTGTCTTCAGTAAGTAAGTGTCCATTTTGGCTTTGTATTCTGTTTATCTTAGTGCTTTTTTTCTTATTTCTGTTACATAAATTATTAATAACTGACCATGTTTTTTTAGAATCCCCTTGTGCTTCTTGAAGTAGTTTTTCTGTATACTGTTTTTACAGTTTTTTTCTTAAGGTGTTTACCATATTTTTGATGTGTTTAAACTCCCTCTTGGTAATGTCATTTTGTATTTTTTTCCATTGTACATAAAGTGTGTCTCTGTCCTTTATTTTATTTATGTATTCCTGTGTTACCCAGTAATTATTTTCTTTTATTTTTATTGTACATTTTGTTGTGCTGTTCTTTTTTGTCTCATTTATAACCTCAGCTAATTTTTGAAAAGTTGTTATTTCTACATTTGTTATTATCCCTTCCATTTTGGATATCCACTGTTTTACATTTAGCTGTTTTCTTGTGATCTTTTCTTTTTCTTTCCTGACTATTTGTTTTTTTACTTCTGTGAATATAATTTTATGATCTGAGAAGCTGTAGTTCAGGTTACTCGTGTAGCTCTTTCTGGTGTAATATCATTTTCAAATTTAAATCCATTTAAAATGATCATATTTTTGTAGTCCTTGACTGCTTGAGAGTTCTTCAACAGGTCTAAGTTAAAGTCACCAATCATGATGCATTCATTTTTATGTTCCTCGAGAAGCCTGTCAATTTGTGTCATGGTGCATGGACTGACAGTTTATATTTAGTTAGACAGACAGATATCATATTGCAATCTGCTAAATTTAGCTGCGATGTATCATTTTGTAAAAAATCTATTCCCCCTTTTACATATATTTCTGTTCCTCCACCACGAGTAATTCTGCAGTTATGTAGTGCCACATATTTTGACAGCCCGAAAAGGTGTTCTTCATTTGGATAAATCCAGGTTTCAGTCAGTACGAGTAAATGAATGGTTTTTTGTGCTTTAGCTATAATATCCTTCAGATCATTAACTTTATTTCTTAAACTTCCAATATTTATATACAATATGTTCAAGTGTTCATAGGTAGCCATTTCTATGTACGGGGTGGCCAACTAAGAATGGACACCGGCCATAACTCGCTAACCGTTAATCATATAACTTGGGGGAAAAAAAATTATTAGTTAAATCGACTAAGAGAAATCGCTGGAAAATATTTTGAAGTTCCGCATATGGCCGCTAGAGGTCGCAACTGTTATGGTCAATCAGAAAAAGGGCTGTTTCTTAAAAAATATTCATTTAAAGGTATATTATAAATACTGCCATCGTAAAGAGTAGAAAAATTGTGATTTTTTTGTTAAGGATATTTTGCTCTATCTCGTAAAATGTAGTGGTGGGGGAAGGTCAAACATGTTTTTATTTAAATGTCAATAACTCCGTTATAAGTCAACGGAATTGAACAAACTAGGTCTCGTTTAAAAGAGCCCATCTTAACTAATAATCTGATGTAAAAAAAAATCCGATTTGATTTCGCCGTGGTAACTAGAGGGCGCTGATTGACATCACAACAATTATTACGCATTATTTTGAAAATTTTAAATAGCACGCTATATCTCTTTTAACACAATTTAATAGAGGAGGGAATTCTCAATAAGTCAGTGCAAATTTCAGCTTCCTAACTTTTTTCAAACCGGAAATATAAATAAAACAAATATTAGGGCGCTGGGTACGCAACATCTCCCTAATCTGTATGGACATAGCCTACATCACAATAATTCAGTAATAATACCACAGATAATATTCAACCCAAATCGCTAAAAATTATACTAATGTTCTGAAATAACCACCAGGTGGCGCAGTAGACGTTAATAAGCATAGTTTTACTCGCAATTTTACTTTTCTCTATATTTTTTTGTAGTTTACTCTATTTTCAGTAAGTTAGATATTATAAGGTAATAAATAAGAAAAATCCTAATATATTCGACCGTTGCAAATGTCCGTCTTTCTTAAAATCGACAATTTATGCACAAGAATAACAATAAACTAAAAACATAGATAAATAATAATTCCTTAGCAATTTTCTGCTACATCAAGCAAAAAAAATAGTAGGCTGTGAAAACAAAATTGAAAGTAATACGTCAAAAAATAAACAATAGTTTCTTGTCAGTGCCTTTTAGTTGCTATTTATCGTTCTTGAATTTCCTAATAGTATTGCTATCATTTCGCGTTTTTGTCTGAGATTTTCGTGTTTTTTGAGTTTTTCTAGTTGCTGTTGTTCATGTTCTTGTTGTAGTTCGTATTTTTCTTGTTCAAGATTTGTTATTGTTCGTGTTGCGTTGTGTTAAGAACAAAATGATTTATACAAATCAAGAACTATTCAGCATGATAGGTGTTTATTTTAAATGTTTGAGAAATGCTACGGTTGCTGCAAGAGTATATGCGCAGGAATATCCGCAGAGACGCCACCCAAGTAAAAAGGTTTTTCTTCGAGTGATCCAACGTTTGCGAACCACTGGAAACGTGCATATTCCCGTATACCGCAGACAACGCAGAGGACGCACCGAAGAGAATGTAATTAATGTGCTAGCGTATATCGAGTTTAATCCTCAACTAAGTACTCGAATTATTGCGCTAGACCTAGGAGTAACGCGAACCACTGTTCAAAATATACTCAAAGAGCACAGGTAAGCAACGACATTGCAAATATAAACTGGACATATTTTTTAACAAAAGTCACGTGATTCTGATGTCACATAGGTCTTTAAGCCTAGAAAACCAATAATTTCCTGGAACATCAATTAAATATCTTCATCTTGTTTTAGATTACATCCATATCACTTAGTGCTGCATCAGGAATTGACTGCTGCAGATTTTGATCACAGACTATACCATTGTCACTGGCTTTTGGGTGTAATGAGGGAAGATCGGCAATTTCTGAGGCGAATATTGTGGACCGATGAGGCTACCTTCCAGAGCGATGGACGTGTCAATCTTCACAATACACATTATTGTTCCAGAACAAATCCACATTGGATGCGCGAAGTCCAGCACCAAGGCCGTTGGTCTGTAAATTGTTGGGCAGGGATTTTAGGCGGACGAATTATCGGACCATTTTTTTTCGATAATCCATTGAATGATGAGAGATATCTAAGATTTTTAAGGGAGGAATTGCCGATTTTGTTGGAGGACGTACCTCTGAACGTCCGACAACGATTGGTATACCAGCACGATGGTTGTCCAGCGCACTTCGCCGTCAACGTTCGGGAATTTTTAGATGCCCACTATCCTGGCCGATGGATAGGGCGAAGCGGCACCCTTCCATGGCCAGCTAGGTCACCCGACCTAACGTGTTTAGATTTTTATTTATGGGGTCGAGTGAAAGATTTAGTTTTTGCCACCAGACCCACTACACGGGAAAATATGATTCAGCGAATAAGAGACTGTATAAATACTATTTCAGTTGCTGAACTGGAGGCTGCAGTTTTATCCACGCGAGATAGGATGCATAAGTGCATCGAAAACGATGGCCGACAATTTGAACATTTAGGGCGGCATTAATTGAATTATATTTTTATTATCGTTTCTTTCACACGTTCCATTTAAATGGCTTTCATTTCCCATTATAATGAAAATTTAATATTGCACTTATTGACTCCTACTGCGCCACCTGGTGGTTATTTCAGAACATTAGTATAATTTTTAGCGATTTGCGTTGAATATTATCTGTGGTATTATTACTGAATTATTGTGATGTAGGCTATGTCCATACAGATTAGGGAGATGTTGCGTACCCAGCGCCCTAATATTTGTTTTATTTATATTTCCGGTTTGAAAAAAGTTAGGAAGCTGAAATTTGCACTGACTTATTGAGAATTTCCTCCTCTATTAAATTGTGTTAAAAGAGATATAGCGTGCTATTTAAAATTTTCAAAATAATGCGTAATAATTGTTGTGATGTCAATCAGCGCCCTCTAGTTACCACGGCGAAATCAAATCGGATTTTTTTTTTACATCAGATTATTAGTTAAGATGGGCTCTTTTAAACGAGACCTAGTTTGTTCAATTCCGTTGACTTATAACGGAGTTATTGACATTTAAATAAAAACATGTTTGACCTTCCCCCACCACTACATTTTACGAGATAGAGCAAAATATCCTTAACAAAAAAATCACAATTTTTCTACTCTTTACGATGGCAGTATTTATAATATACCTTTACATGAATATTTTTTAAGAAACAGCCCTTTTTCTGATTGACCATAACAGTTGCGCAACCTAACGGCCATATGCGGAACTTCAAAATATTTTCCAGCGATTTCTCTTAGTCGATTTAGCGAATAATTTTTTTTCCCCCAAGTTATATGATTAACGGTTAGCGAGTTATGGCCGGCGTCCATTCTTAGTTGGCCACCCGGTACAAGTTTTATTCTTAATTTTATATGACAAGGTAAGTATTAGTGTCTCAATAAGTCAGATTCAATTCGTAGGAGGATCATTTTCGTTTTTTCGAAGATAAATTTTGCCATTCGAGACAAAAGCAGATTTAAGATGATTTATTTTTTTAAATTCTCTGACCTTTTTGAAAAGAACTTGGTTTAGTTGACTAAGATCATCATTAAAATAGATATTTCTATCTTTTCCTGTCAAACCACATTCCTTTACCTTAATTCCTTTAAGCTGCCTCACTTTTTTTAAGATTGCTTGTTTAATGTCCCTATTTTTGCATTTAACAACCAATGGAGAGTCATGATTCTTTGTTAACTGGTACACTTCACTAATCTCATCTTTGTTTACTTGTAGTTTCATTGTTTTTATTACCTTTTCAATAACATAACGTGGTTCCTGTTCAGCTTCGAAATACCAACTACTACAAGGTTATTTTCCTTCTCTTTTTGTTCATTCATGTTAATTTTTTCTTCTAGTGCTCCAACTTTCTGCTTTAAGGTATTATTTTCCTCCCTCAATTGTTTTATTTCTGCCAACAAAACCTTCATTGTCGTCTTTTGATCTTCAAAACTATCCAATAGGAACTGCACTGATTTTTTTTATTTCTTTGACATCTTCTTGTATTTGTTGTTTGAAGGATGTTAAATGTTCACGGAACAATTCTCTTACTATGTTTTTAATTTTTTTTTCATCCATATTTACTCCCAGTAGCGACCCCTCTATCCTAACATCACTCTCCTCATGAGCTTTGCAACAATATACTTTGTTTTCACTATTTACCACTTTGGCCTGTACTGCACAACTTGGGTGATAACTTGACTTACACTTTTCACTGAACTGTGATATATGAACTTTACATATTTTTTGCAGTGTTTGCAGAATTCCTCGAAATTTTGCTGGTTAGCTTCTGACATAGACCCAGGTAGCAAAGCCCACTATGGTTAGGGCCTAGATATCAAAGGCCAAAGCAGTTCGCGCCTAGGTAGCAATGGCCAAAGTTGGTTCTGGTAGTTGACGCCAGAATAGTGAAAGGAAAAATGGGCGTGGACTGCTTATATGTCAACTTCACAATTTACACTTAAGTCTTCCGATTCGTCTCGTCGAATGCAGACCTCTGTGTTGATAACATAAGTGGTGCCACGTGTTCGGTTTTGCTGCTTTATTTCGGGGGGAAACGGGAGACTCAACCGCTCAGAGTGGAAACTAACGACCCCGCTAGAAAGGGAGCAGACGCTGTGAACGTGTGAGGCCTAGTTGTTCCTGTATTCTATCCCGTTCGTCTGCCGCAGTTCTACATAGAATATTAGCGTAATGGCCGCTATGTGGCGGGAGTGGGAGGGGTAAAGGGATAGCTTGAAAGAAAAGGTTATCTCGTGAGACCAGTAGTACTCTCAAGGGGCATCTAGTGGAAGCCAAGATGCATTAGAAAAGTTTTTAAAGAAAGTCAAATTTAAAGAATTGAAATACACGGGGTGATCGGGAGCCCAGAGCTCGCCATCCGGACATCCCACCGATAACGTCCCCAAACCGGAATAAAGTGTATCTCGCTCCGAGGGTCGCCGGATAAAGCGAGTAAGCTCCGGACGGGGAGCAATCTGGCAAGTTGCGAAGTGCAGTGCCAAAAACATATATTGGAAAGGAAAGGAAATTTACACTTAATAAAGTTAGGTTATAGATATTGCTCACTTTTCAGAAAAGAAAAATCCACTTCCCTCAATTCAGGACACGAACTAGGAGTCTACTCCATTGCCACAGTATGTTTTCACACTTTTCCGACTATTACGACACTTTTTGACGTTATTTACGTAAAGCTTTGCCAAAAAATTTCACAAAATTGTTAGGACAATTCTCGGACTTAACATTTGTACATATAGATTTTTGAAAAAAATTAAAATATTAAAATTCGGTCCAAAACCTGAACGTGTATAAACATTTATTTAAAAGGTATTCAGTTACTGTTCGCTTGAAAGCCCTCTCCGAACCAATACTCTAAATTCACGCGGTAGCAAATTGAATGCCCTAATAGCTCTAAAGTGAGGGCCTTTGGTGAGAAAACTTGTATGAAGGGGTATTCTTAGGTCCAGCGCATTTCTCTTCGTACTGTCATGTCTGCAGCATACAAGTCTTGGTTGGTTTGAAATAACGCTACATGTTTCTTTACAAACATAACCAGGTGTAAAAAGTACAATGATGGTGCTGTTAAAATTCTAAGAGACTGAAACAATGGTTTACAAGAGGTTCTAGGATGCTTGTTCAATATACACCTTATTATACATTTTTGTGCTATGAAGATCCCATCAGCTTGGATTGAGGAAGCCCAGAATACTATTCCATAGGACATTCTAGACTGCACATATGAAAAATAGAAGAGTCGCAGAATATCTGTTGATACATGGTCTGTCAGAACTCGAATGGCGAAACATGCCAAATTTAGTTTAGAGCTCAACTGTCCTATATGGTTTTGCCAGGAGAGACTTGTATCCAGTACAACGCCCAAAAAAGTTGCACTTTGCACTACAGGGATTGACCTTCCGTTCATTTTGACATAGATATTGGCACACATAGTAGCTGACTTTTGAGACTGTAGGAGAGCCATCTTGCCCTCATTCAAGCTTAATCCATTATTTGTGCACCAGGCTGCCATTCTTTCAGCAACATCCGACAAGCCGAGCGACAGCCCAGTTAGCGCTCTGTCAACTATAATGACTGATGTATCATCAGCGAACTGGAACACAGAGTCAGTGCCCAGGTCACCGCTCACTCCATTCACATATAAAAGAAAAAGTAAAGGCCCCAAGTTGGAGCCTTGGGGCACTCCCATCCTGATTTCCGTACTCTGCGAAATATATTGACTGTTGCCCATTGTAAGACTAACCAGTTGTTTACGGTCTGAAAGATATGAACGTGGAAGATCAAGACACTTCCCCCATAGTCCACTATTAAACAGTCGAACATATAGAATATCATAATTTATTGTTTCAAAAGCTCTAGATAGATCAAATAACAGGGCAGCTGCTGTCTTCCCCTCATCCAGGGCCTCTGTAGTGAGATTAACCGCTTTAAAAATGCCAAGTTCAGTCGACATGTTCTTCTGAAAGCCAAATTGTTGGCTACTCAGAACTTTATGACAATCCAAGAATGATACAATTCGGTTATATATGACCCTCTCGAAAACTTTAGAGAAACCAGGTGGAGGTGACACGGGTCGATAATTCCCCATGTCATTCTTCGCCCCATTTTGTGGACTGGGACAATCTTAGATGTCTTGAGTGCATCAGGAAAAACTAAGGAGAGAAAACACTCATTGATAATATCATGTAGTGGTGAGCAAATAAACTGGTTTGCTAATTTTATAATACTTGTCGGTACATTGTCGAGGCCTGTAGACTTCTTATTGGGCAGAAGGTTTATAAGTCCTTTTTGTTCCTTTTTATATTGTTTTAAGATATCCCTGCAGCCAGTATTTCGATAAGGTCGGTATAAGTCATTAACATGATCTGAATAAAGTTTTATTTCTGTTGAAATCCATTTTTGTTCCCCTGTCCTTAATCTATTAGATGTCAGTGGAAAGCACATGTTAAAATAAAAGTAGAAGATGTCAAAAAAGACTTGGAATTTCCCATTAACATCCAGCATCTCATGAACCTCCTTCCAGTCCTCCCTTGCCAAGCAATCCAAAAACCTGTGACAGTTGTTTTCTGTGTAAAACCTTTTCTTGATGAAAATAGGGCTAGCAATCCTACAAGTGAAATTTCCTCTAACTGACATGACAACACTATAAAGATCTGAAAAGAGGGTCTGTATTATATCACAATTTATGTACTCTGGCTTGACGTTGCTGAAAATATTATCCAATTATACTAGAGCTCTTCTTTGCGGCCTTCAAACCCTTGAATTTAGAAGAAAGAAGACACTCCTGGTCTTTTTGTATAAATTGGTGAATGGGGGGATTGACTGTGGTGCTGCTTGGATTAGTCCCGTTTTTAGTACCTATTAGAAGAACAAGACAGTCACAGCTGTTTGTTGAAAGGTACCAACATACAAATTATGGGTTTAGCGCATTTGTTGACGGACTAGTTCACAATTACAATAGACGCCTCTCAGAATATGATATTTTCAGACTAAGCACTTTGCAGCTGAAAGGGCAGTTAACCGGATTGGTTTTGTAATGTTTTTTGGCCCATATTGATGTTAGTTTTTGTTTATGTAGTTGTGTAGTTTTATCATTATTCATGTATTATTTTATTTCAATTGAAAATCTTTCTCATTGGTAATTTTTGTTTGCTGATCTGACATATTTTTTCTTAGAGTTACTGACTTCATTATTTATTTATTTGACGTTATTTGCGAATGCGTACCATTTGGAATGTTTAGCATTCTGTAGTGTACGTTTATGAAGGGCCACTTGTCCAATACGTGCATCGGCTACCTCCTTACATTAATTAATTAATTACATTCAATTATCGAAAAGGACAGAATAAATAATTAAATTAGTTAAAACAACCCCGCCTGTCAACTTTCCAGGGGCTGGCAAAAGGAGCTGTCGTGCCTAGGCCCTATTTTTAAGAGGTTTGCCTAATAATATTATGTTCGTTACGTTACAGGTTTATAACCTTGTTTCCTTAAAATTTTTTGTATCCGGCTTTTTGGAACATTCTGATGGATTTTTCTGCAAGAACTTGAAGGATTTACATCAGTGGACGCGAGAACATGAACTACGCCTTCTTCGTTATAGGTTTTGCTTCGCGGCTTACTGAAAGATGCGAAATCAACTAGATTTCTTTTCATTCTAAGAAATGTAATATCACAGGGTTGTCTTTGCTCTGGGTACCTATGTTTAAAACGCCAACAGCTTCATAAAAATGTATTTATTTTAAAATACGACGAATTCTAAGCATACCTTAATAAACAAATCAGAGCCAAAAGTCAGTCTACCCCAGGCGGAGCCTGCTGTTAAATTCCTTGGATCATATGTAGACTCCAAACTATCATGGGAAAAACAAATAGATCATATCGCGTCAAAACTTAACAACGCATACCTAAAATTGAGACAAGCTGTTCCTATACCAACCCTACTAACATCCTATTATGCACTAGCCTACCCCCATCTAAGCTACAACATAATGCTATGGGGAGCCTCTGCAAGTATCAACCGGATACTAATAGGACAGAAGAGGATTATTCGATTAATATTCCGAATCAAACCTAGGTGCACTTGTAAAGAAGTCTTCAAGGACCACAACATCTTGACAGTGCCATGTATATATATGCTGAAGTGCTCGGTCTTTGTCTACATGAATCGAGAAAAATTCAAGATGAACTGCGAACATCACGAATACAATACCAGGCACAAAAACGACCTCGTGTTTCCTCTTCATAAGTCTACATTTTATGAAAGGTCCCCATTTTACGCCTGTGCAAAAATATTCAACAAACTCCCATCCCACATAAAAGAAGCCAACACACTCAACCAATTTAAAAAGAAAGTTACGGGATACTTAGCAAAAAAGGCATATTACTCCCTAAAAGAATTCTTCACAGACGAAAATCGTTCCTGACAACACCCACGTTCCTTAGTATACAAAATGTGTGATATCTAAAGTACTGTCTTCCTGTATCAATTTAATCTTAGTCTATAATTGGATGTTCTTAGCGTGTCGTCTGTCTGTAGTCAGTGCTGCCTAAGTAATGTCTTTTTTTATATTTAATGTCTTTATATTTTATTTAATGTCTTTATATTATATCTAATGTCTTTTTATATTTTATTTAATGTCTTTTTATATTATATTTTTTGTACTTTCTATTTTATATCAAAACAAATACTATGACGAAACTATTGTCAATGTTTTTTGACTTTAAAGTGAATAAAATTGAATTTGAATTTGAATTTGAAAAAATATAGTTCCGAAGCCTTGTTAACATCTTCGTTAGATTGTGCAAAGCAGAGCAACATGTCGTATTTTTCTTCATTAGAAAACGTTTGGTTTCTAGCCATTTTTAATTATAAAATTTAAAATAGTTGTTGCGGATATCTAATCTAGCTTCAAAACGAACCAGATGTTTTTAACAAGTAATTTATTTAACATGACTACCAAAAACTGAGTCTAACTCTGTTATATATTTTCGAGAAGCTTATTGTGAACTGAATAATATAAAATAAAAATATACGGGGTGTCTCATTTAAAAAATTATAATTTTATGTTATATCTCATAAACGACAACTCACATAAAAAAATCTGACTACGCCACTGAATTCTGCGTGAAAATCTGTATCAGAGCCAGTTTGTACCTTTTCGATAAGTTAAACAACAACTGAAATACGAGGGGGGGGGGCAAAAATGCATTATTTTCAATTTCACACTGTATCTTAAGAACAAAGGGGGCTATGAAAATTAGTATTTTAGAAGGGAACATCTTTAAACTTTAAAATGTATACATTTCAGGGCCTTTATTGACAGATTTTACATTTTTAATTAACCTTTTTAGATATAAAGAGATAGACAATTTGAACATATGTGTTTATGTCATCAAAGAAAATATTTACAGATTTGTTTATAATTGAATTTGCACTATCAGAAATATATCATTTTGTGTTGTGCAAATGTTGAATAAATATATAAAAATATTCTTAAATAATAATAAAATTATAACTTCACTTCACTAAATGTTGTCTTTGATATGTCTCTCTTAGTATGTTTGTGATACATTTTAAGGGGATCCAGAAAAACAAGGAACACTGATAAGACAGTTGCAAGATCAACATTATATACAATACATGCAGCAATTGGAACTGTCGCAAAGGGCTGAAGCTTTGAACGAGAAAAATACAATAAATGACGATAACGAAGCTAAAGCAAATGGAATTGTAAGTTCGGAATTCTTTAGTAAATATCTTATTGTCAGTGATTGATTTTTTACTCCTTTACTGCATATT
The DNA here is from genome assembly GCA_030620095.1 of Kuschelorhynchus macadamiae. Taxonomy (NCBI): domain Eukaryota; kingdom Metazoa; phylum Arthropoda; class Insecta; order Coleoptera; family Curculionidae; genus Kuschelorhynchus; species Kuschelorhynchus macadamiae. Next base: position 997,823 of record JAUTXW010005323.1, on the reverse strand, counting down.
TCGTTGGGACAAAAATTCATATCTTTTTCTTGTACATTGTAGTAATTGTTTCTTCTATTATGTATTACAGATTTCAAAAGAGCAAGATGTCGGTAGTAATATAGAAGCAGAAAATACTGACCCCTCACCAGAAGAAGAGCATGAGTGCCAGATATCATCAGCTAGTATGTGGACTTTGCCAGATATTGAGGCTTTTAAGCAGAGGTATTTATTTTGCCATATATAGATGCTATTTTATCATATAAAGGGGTGTAATATTTAGAGGCTAAAGGAGATAAATGAATCTAGAAAATACAAGCAATTATGAAAAAGTGTCATTAGGAAAAATATTTCAACTATATTTCTAGTCTTTTAAACCTTTTCAATCCGACTTAAATGTTTAAGGGCGCCAAATTGGATTAATTTTTGGCTCAAATTCGAAGTCAATCGGGTAAGTAGTGTTTTTGCTGTGCTGCGAACAAATAGACCTACAGTATATAGGGACCCTAATACGTGAAGAAATGAAAAAATCTGAGAGGGAGATTTTTCACGATTCAAATATTTTTCCCTTAAATAGGGAAGTAAAAAACCGGGAAAGTTGGATTTGTATTAAAATATCATAATGAAGATGTAGGTAACACAAACAAAATGTATAATTATATTTTTCTTAATCATATATGGATGGTTCTTTTCATTTTTTTACTTGGTTTTATAGGTTGTTTATTTAAATAATTTAAATATTTTGAATATCTCTGTTCTAGATTAATTCAATTGAACGCAGTTTTTGCCTTAAATAGATTATTATATTAATGAAACCTCGGCCGTTCTGTACTCAAGTTGCTGCCGCTTATTATACACTGTGTTGTATAATATTGTGCAAAATTTCGAAAATTTTGAGCTTGTCCCTTATTTTGAAACATTATTTTCACTTCCCTCCTAAAAGGGAAGTATTGCAATCATGAAAAAATCTCCCTCTCAGGTTTTTACAGATCTTCACGTTTTAGGGCCCCTGGATGCTGAAAAAGCATGTTTGCTCAATTCTGTTGGTTTGTCTGTCTGTCTGGCTGTTGGTCTACCTGTTTGAGGCATAGCTAAAAAACTACTTACCTGATTGACTTGAAATTTTGGTGAAACATTAAGGGTCATATGGGCATAATTTGTTAACATTTTGGTAATTATCCAATTTACCTCAAATTTTGCAAAAAAATAAAGTGTTAATAATCCTATATTTAGCACTTTGGCTAATATACAATAAAACAATATTAATTGTCAATTACAAATAAAATTGTTCATGTTGTTGAAATATTTGTTATAGTTTTAAAATAGTTCGATAAGCTGAATTCCAAATATTGTATTTTTGAATATATTAAATTATATATAATTTATTAATTTGTATTGTTTTTTCCAGGGTTTCACAGACTGAGGGGGATGGTGTGGTACGAGTGGGACATGGAGAAACCGTTACTGTCAGAGTTCCTACCCACCCTCATGGTTCTCGACTGTTTTGGGAGTTTGCGACTGATCACTATGATATAGGTACTGTTCTATCTTTGCTTGTTAATTGAATAAAATAAGGGGGTGAACATTTGGCCGTAAATCAATTTTTAAATAAAAATACAGCTTATAAGAGAAGCCAACAAATAATTGTTAATTTCAAAGGACCATTGTACCTAATTATCGCACAGAGAACTTAAAGGTTGTTATTTTCATAAGACAGTAGTTCTGTAAATATGTTTTTACTCTTTTTTTTTTATTATTATTATTAATGTAAGGACGTAGCCGATGCACGCATCGGACAAGTGGCCCTTCAGAAACGTACACTACAGAATGCTAAACATTCCAAATGGTACGCGTTCGCAAATATCGTCAAATAAATAAATAATGAAGTCAGTAACTCTAAGAAAAAATATATCAGGTCAGCAAACAAAAATTACCAATAAGAAAGATTTTCAATTGAAATAAAATAATACATGAATAATGATAAAACTACACAACTACATAAACAAAACCTAACATCAATATGGGCCAAAAAACATTACAAAACCAATGCGGTTAACTGCCTTTTCAGCTGCAAAGTGCTTAGTCTGAAAATATCATATTCTGAGAAGTGTCGATTGTAATTGTGAACCAGTCGGTCAATAAATGCGCTAAATCCATAATTTGTACGGTGGTATCTTTCAACAAACAGCTGTGACTGTCTTGTTCTTCTAATAGGTACTAAAAACGGGACTAATCCAAGCAGCACTTCACAGTCAATCCCCCCATTCACCAATTTATGCATAAAGACCAGAAGTGCCTTCTATCTTCTAAATTTAAGGGTTTGAAGGCCGCAAAGAAGAGCTCTAGTATTAAATGACAGACCTTGATATGGGAAATGCAGTTTGTGTAAGAGGTATTTTGAAAACCTATTTTTCAATTCTGTCGATGTGACACTGGTATGATGGACTCCATATTGTACAACAATATGCTAGAACGTTACGAACCAATGAATTATAGAGACACCCAATTGCTCTGGTATCAGTTACGTGTTTCGTATGTCGCTTTATAAAACCCTTAAGTACAATGTTGTCAATATGTAGATTAAAAGTAAGATTTTCATCAAAAAGGTCCGTGAAAGAACTAACAACTTCAAGATTTACATTATCTATGAAGTGGGTGGAGGGTGTAATACATTTGTGAAAACGGAGCATTTTACATTTCAAGATTTTAAGAGAGAGATAATTAGTTCTGAACCATTTGACGAGCCTTTCCATATCAGACTGCAGAGGATTGGAGTCTAAGAAGACTGGTGAGAAGAATTTTAGGTCGTTTGCATATAAAAGACATTCGGAAAATTCGAAACAGGATATTATATCATTTATAAAGAGCAGAAGGAGAACTAGACCCACATGCGAACCCTGCGGGGCACCTGATGTCACAAGAATCTCCCTGGAGACTGAACCGCATATGTTGACTTGCTGGCGACGATTAAATAAATACGATTTGATCCACTCCAGATATTTTCCACAAAAACCAATTTGCTGTAATTTCCATAACAGAAGCTGATCGCAAACACTGTCAAAAGCCTTAGATATGTCAGTGTAAATAACATCGATCTGCTTGCCAGCCTCAACCGATGTTACTAAGTAGTTTTGAACTATTGCAAGATTGGTAGTTGTTGAACGACCATGATAAAAACCATGTTGCATACTCGTAATATAGTGCTTTAAAGACTCAAATATATGATCGGTGATAATTGCCTTAAAGAGCTTTGGTATATGTGAAAGTAAAGAAATACCTCTGTAGTTCTTCACATCACTTTTATCACCAGATTTGAAAATGGGCAGAAGGGTAGAAAACTTCCAAAATTCAGGAAAGGAACCCAGATTAATGGATCTCTGAAAAATTATACATAGAGGCTGAGACAATGACCCACAGCATCGTTGCAATAGAATAGTAGGAATTCCATCAGGGCCAGCCTTCTTGGAAGGATCAAGGTCCTTTAATTTATTAAAGATTTCTGCCTCTGTAAAACAATATGGCGATAGTATCTTTTCTGAATAACTTATTGGATCAATTTTACTAAAGTCTAAGTTATGGTGGTAAGTAAAGCAAGACTGAAAGTGAGTAGCAAAAGCATTTGCGATGTTATTTGGTCCAGTGATTTCTTGTCCGTCAAATTTCATAACACTGGGCAGATTGGAGTCTCTTCTTAAGTTTCGTACAAATGACCAAAAGTATTTAATGTTTTCTGGGATAAGTAGCTCAGTCTGTATGACATATGTAGGATAACAAATATCAATTCGAAGTTTAACCTCACGTCTTATGTCAGTATAGTCCAAAGAGTCAGCAAGTTTATCGGTCCTTTTATATCTTTTGTATAAGCAATTCTTTTGCCCAATAAGCTTTTTTAAGGGAAGGTCAAACCATTTGGGATATTTACAGTCAGCCACAATCTTCTTGGGGATACAATTATTGATACCATGAAATAAAACCTCGTAGAACTATTTAACTATTCTGTTAATATCAGGCTCAGACAATAAGAATGGCCAGTCGGACTGCTTATAAAAAATATCCAAATTGACGAAATTTGCTTTATGAAATTGGTAAACACTTACTTGATTTTGATTTTTTATCGGCGAAACATATTTAATTTTATACTTCACTTCACTTGCTGGATGGTAGGGTCAATCTGTACAAGAGGAAAATTTGAAGATGAAACGAAAACACTAACGAAGTCATCAGCAAATAGCAGATCTAAAATTCTGCCCATGTGATTGCAAAGACAATTCATTTGTTGCCAGGGCCATTCCTAGCCCCTCGGCCGCCTTTGTGCAGAAATAAAACGGCCGCCCTTTTATAACAAAAAAAAACAATATTTATTGAACAAAAAAATATATTTAAGTTCCTACGTATACATTAACAAGTAACATTGTATCATAACATAAGGTAATAATCTATTAAACGAAACAATAAACAACATAAAACAAAATACAAATGTTTAAACTATTAATTATTTAAATATCAAATAATATAAAAGCCAAACAAACAAAAATTGGTATCTTTTATATTGTATCTAAGTATAAAACTAAGCAAGTCCCAATAAAAAAACAACCTCTTCATTTCAAAAACATTTTTCTGGCTTTTGTACTTGCGAACTCGTCTATTATTTTATTATGGTCTAAATTTTCACAAATTTCATTTTCAATGGCAATTATACCTAAATTTGTAAGTCTTTCCTGTGACATAGAAGATCTTAAATAGTTTTTTATTATTTTTAATTTTGAGAATGAACGTTCACCAGATGCAACCGTTACTGGTATTGTTAAAAAAATTCTCAAGCTTATACATAAATTAGGAAAAGATGAGACCAAATTATTACTATAAATAAATTTTAGAATCTCAATAGGTTTGATTTGATCTGTTAGAGATTTAAATGTAACAATTTCTTCAAATAGTTCTACGCCACTTATATCCCTCGATTCGTCTTCGGTTAATGCGATTTCAAGTTCAACGCATTTTTGTTTTAAATCATCCGATGTCACATCATGAAACCGTGTTAAAAAGTTAAAAATATTACTGCAATACGAAAGAGAATTAAACCTTTCTTCTACTGATATTCTAGCTCGGTCAATAACAGTATAATAAAAATTTATTTTAAATTTCTCTCGTTAGTTAGTTAATACATTGTCTGTACTTTCATAACTAAATTGGGATTTTTTCTGCCTTATACGAATTTCTGGAAAATCTGGTTCCACATCAATTTTATTTGCTAAATTGGATGAAATTTCTATGTAAATGTTAAAACTTTGGTCCGATCGCATTTCGTTAATAAAGTTAAGTACATGTTTTAATGATGTGACACACTGAGTCAGATCAATATTAATTTTTTGCAATAATTTACTGACTACGTCAATTTTAACTAATAACTCGTACCATATGACTAAGCTACAGATAAAAGTAAATGATTTTATTTTTTCTAATAGTGAATTGGCACTTAGTTTTGTTTTTGAGTCTCTTGTAACATCTTCTGAAAGTTCAACCAAAGCTTTACAAATATTTCCTAGTTGATTCCGAAGTGGTCTAAGCGCTTTAACTCTGCTTTCCCATCGGGTGTCACTTACCGATGTAAGATTTAAATTACTAACATTTTTTTTTAAAACATCCCAACGAAAAGGAGAAGAAGAAAAGAATACATACAGTTCCTGCACGATGTTAAAAAAATTTATTGTTTCGTGGGAGATTTTAGCGGAATCGTGTATTACTAGATTTAGTGTGTGAGCGGTGCAAGGAACAAATATAGCCCTGGAATTAACATTTTTTACCCTTTGTTGAAGTCCGATATGTTTTCCGGACATATTGGCCCCATTATCATAGCCCTGACCTCTTATATCCCTAATATCTAATTCAAACTTAGGCAACATATCATTAACCAATAGGTTAAAAATCCCTTCCCCAGTTGTATATAAAATAGGAAAAAAACCCAAAAAACACTCTTTTATGACAACATTTTCTTCGTTACAGTCTACATACCTGACTACAAATGTAATTTGCTCTGTATGACTTGCATCTGGAGTAGAATCTAAAATTATGGAAAAATATTTGGATTTTTTTAAGAGTGTCGTAAAATGATGGCAAATATTTTTTGCTAGCAAAGTAATTATTTCGTTTTGAAAATGAATTCCCAAATAGTGAGTTATTTTACTTTTTGATTCTTGGGTCTTTGTAATTTTTTTTAGATGATCGGATAACACTGGGTCAAATTTTGCCACCATTTCAACAGCTTTTAAAAAATTGCCATTATTTTGTTCGTATAAGACGGAACTTTTTCCACGAAATGCCAATGATTGTCCAGCTAAAAATTGAATAATTGCAATAACTCTTTTTAAGATAGAGCGCCAGCGTTCCCTTTCAAGTTCAAAATAATTTTGCCGTTCTTTGTCAATAGTTAATTTTTTATTTAATGACATTTTTAACTCAACCCATTTTTGATTAGCTTGCAAGTGATGTACAGAAGATTCATGCTTGGATAAAATATGTGAAAGATGTCGCCAATCAGAATACCCCATTTTGCTATTTAACTTAAACACTTCCTTACAAAATATTTTACAACAAAGACAAAAAATGCTATTTGCTCTACAAGAGTATACCAACCAAGCTCTTTTAATTTTTTCACCATTTGGCAAAATTCGAAAATATTGAGTTGAAGAAAATTTCCTTCCCGATTCATCAGAAGGAAATTTTTTTTCTATATGCTGAAAATCGTTTTGTACTATTTGCTCAATAACTTGATTTTGTAAAATATCCGGCCAGGTGAATGGGTCGCTGACATCAAAATCATCATTAGTTTCAGGGATAACTTCGTTTAAGTTAGGATTATCATCGGTTAAGAGCATCTTTTCTTCATTATCTATTTCTGTATTTGATTCAGGGTGTTTTTTTTCTTCAGGGTCGCTTACTTTATGTGCATCCTTTACATTTTCATCCTCAATTGTATCTGTACTCTGTGACGATGTTGATGGAACTAAATATTTTTGCAAAGATCCACTTAATTTTTTTTGTTTTCTTCCTTTTCTAATTTTCTTTTTTTATATTGAGCTCCAGATAAACGTTTTGTTTTTCTATCGGACATTTGGAAATAAAATTGAAAGGTAATTAAAGTTAGAAAATTTAGTTTATGTAATAGTTCTGAATCTGCGAAGATATAATTTTATAGTATCCTAAGTTCGCACCAAATGGAATTTTTTATAAATAATAAGTAAAATTGTAATCTAGCATCAGATTTTGTTTTTAAAATGACCCAAAAAATAAATATAATTATTATATTTTTATTAGATAAGTAAATTAGTAAAACTACTTTATAAATTTTTTAAAACTTGAATTATAGAAAATTAATCTAGACATAAAATTAACAATAAACCACTTTTTGATCTCAAGCTAAAAAAATTTTTTTTTCACATGTTTAATATTAAATCCAAAACGTAAGATGCGGATTTGGATGGTAATATTAAGTAAAGAAATATCTATCCGAAGAACTTACCTTTTTAAATTACGAAAATTTGTTTCTTTTGAAATTTCATTTTTGCAAAATGTAGAAAAAAATAACTAAACAACAAACACTTTATATCACTGTTAAACTCTCGCTAGTTAATCGAATACTAAAAAGAAAAACAAAACATTTAAAAACTGCCCCATTCTACAGTATATAGAGCTATATAAAACTATATACTGTACACATACCAATTATGAAGTATAAACAAACATTTTTGCATTGAAAGGCGGCCGCCCTTATCTATCATTTTTATTGCTTTTCCAAGGAACGCTGCTATAAATAGTTCTATTGTAATTTCGGCAACTCATGCACAGCAAAAAAAGAAATGACCGGTAATAAATTTCTTATGAATGTTTTATCTTAAAAGCCTAACAAAATGTAATTTAATTTTTCTTTATTTTGAAAACAAAAATATAGGTATATTTTTGTAATCAAATGGCTAATTTTGTGTTTTTGGCGGGCGGCCTGCGGCCGCCCCAATAATTTGGCCGCCTTTGTGCCGGCACACCGTGCACACTCCTAAAAACGGCCCTGTTTGTTGCATTTCAAGAAAACTCATTGTCACAAAAAGAGTTTCAGAAGCTAGGGACGGTAAACATTTTGGAACCAGTGAATTGTCTTCATAAATCTATTCCACCGAAGGAAGGTTAAAATTCCCAAGAATAAAAAATGTATGGTTATTGAATCTATTTGTCAGCGACTCACAGGTATTGCAGAAAGACTGATAACATTCCTGGTTAGAATTAGGTGGAAAATATACACATCCTAGCACCAAACTTTCATTGCCTGCCTTCATCAGAAACCAAACAGTGTCGAACTCGATATGAGCAGGAGTAACAATCATAGAAGCCTGAAAAACAGAACAAACGGCAATCAATACGCCGCCGCCCGCCGCGTTGACAACCTAGTTCCTTATAAGTTCTATCTGCTCGAAAACTATATATTCATTTTTAAATATTTCATGTTATAGTAAAGTATTAAATTCTTAATGATTTCAGTTAGATTCACTTTTATTTAAATTATTTGTGTAATAAAAGTCGACTATTAAGAACAGTGAATGATATATAGTTTATCAACAATAGAAAAATAATCATAGGTGCATAGTGATAAAATAAAGTTTTGAATCCTATTTAGTCATTCACCCACATTTAGTCTATGAAAACTAACCTATATACAACCTTTATAAACAATATTGATAGAAACTGCTTTGCAATAGTTTATTGCACAACGAAGCAAATATCTAGCGATATAAAAATTATCAAATCTGGAACCTCTCTACAGTATGTCCACGGAAGTACTTTACAAGACTTCTGATGGTCTAAGAATTGAAAGGTACAAAAAAAAATTCTTGATAAAAGTTTTTGCTTCAAAAATAAATAAGGTTCGCAGTATCAAAAATTTAATTTTTTATACAGGGCACATAAAAAATACAAAAATGTTATTTTGCGTAAGATGTCTCATTTTGCAAGATCCAAACACAAGTCACTTTTGATAAAAGTTTTTGCTTCCAAAATGAATAAGGTTCACGTTATCAAATATTTAATTTTTTATGCAGGGGGCTTAAAAATACAAAAATGTTGTTTTGTGTAAAAAGCATATCTCATTTAGAATTTTCTCTCAAAAGTACAAACATTGAATATATTTCGAATTAAACCCCAAGCAAAAATATAAGATTTCGTTACAAGGTTTAAAATTAAGAGTATTAGCTTTATCACATTACTTTTTAAAGTAAAAAATATTCTTAACCATACATTTAATAAGTGTACTTGCTAGTTTATAAAATAATTATGACACTTAATGACATACTTGTCAATATCTTTATTTCATGAAGTAACTAACTAAAGTAATCATTTAATGTAAAACAGTTCTTATCAAAATGCTATAAACTGAGTAAACGATTTTTATAATAAAATGTTATGGGGATGGTCAAGTATCATACCGCTACATCATGGAACAATTTAGTGAGAAGATGGCAACCTGCACTGTAATAAAAAAGTTCCAAATACCTGGTTCTGTTCTGGACCTTAAAAAGAAAACAGAATATTTATTTTATTTTATTTATTTATTTATTTATTTATTTATTTGTACATAATTTTCTCTTAGCATATATCGTTACAATTTCATATTAATTTATTTCAGATTACATATTAAATTTAATTATAGGTCAATAAACAAGTTTGAAAATCTGTTTCCAATTATTTTTAATCTAAAGCCCTAAAAAAGAACAAAATTGACATAAAGCCATACTTATTGTAACAAGGGTACGTCTCTGATTTTCTATATTTATACACATAATACTTGGGCGTATTATAGCTATATCAAGCTCAAAATGTTATTTTAGCGCCTAAGCTCATTAGTCAAAGATGGTGCTATTAAGTGTGTACAAATTACTTTTATTAAATAAAGGTTGTGAAGTTAAATCAAAGGTTATTGTAAAGGTTTAATATTTTAGCATAATTCTCATGTATGAATTGCTTGCATTGTTTTCTAAAAAGTTTAAGGTTTTTGGCTTTTCAAAGAGAAATTGGCATTAAATTATGTATTCTGGGTGCAATGTATGCTGAGAATCTAATAGTTGCCTCTTTTTTCCAATATGGTATATTCACATTAGAGCTTTCTTTATTTCTTGTATGGTATTTATGATTAATAAATGTATGGGATTTATGTTTCTTATAAAAATGAGTACAGGTGGTCAAAAAATATAAAGAGTGAACATTGAGTATACTTCCACTATACAGATCACAAGTCGATGCTCTCTTGGTTTTAAAATGTATTACCTTAACTGAATGACATTGAGAGATGACAATGTACTTTTGTAAGCGCATCCCCAAACCAAAATTCCATAGTTTATAGTGGATTCAATCAGTGCTTTATAGACAATGATAAGTAAACTCTTAGACAAAATGTTACGTAATTGGTAACATTTGTATATAAATTTCCTAAGTTTTTTTGTTAGGTTTAAAATGTGATTGTCCCACTTCAAATGTTTTTCTACCCATCAAGATACTTAGTGTTTTCAGCCTCCTTAATTATAAAATTATTAAAAGTAATTGATGAATAATCAGGTCTATTGGCTATATTCAATGAGAAGGCAATGTATATGGTTTTTTGAATGTTAAGTGATAATTTGTTATGATCTAGCCAGTTCTTCACTTTACTCATGTTTCTCCTAACTTTTTCTCTGACTTCCTGCCAAGTTAAGCCCTTACAAACCACCACAGTGTCATCGGCATATGAAATGATAGAGCCCCCAATATCTAAGTGAAGTAATGAATTAATATAAGCATTGAATAAGACTGGACCTAGTACTGTTCGTTGGGGGATTCCCACTTGGATTGCCATTGGGTCACTCACTTCTTTTCTGATTTGTATTATTTGTGTGCGATCTTTGACTATAGCAATGCATTTTTTATTTGAATCAAGTGATTGTTTAATGTCATTAATTAGGTCAAACATAGCATCAGCTGTTCCTATACCCGACTTAAATCCATATTGTCTACGACTTATAATATTATTTTTGTCAAAAAATTCCACTAATCTGGTCTTTAGGTTTTTGTCAAATATTTTGCAGAAATTATCAATTAGATTTATTGGTCTAAAATTAGAAATTAGACTACTGTCACCCGCTTTATAAATTGGTGTTACAGTCGATTTTTTAAAATGTGAAGGCACTGTTCTAGAGATGAAAATTTGATTAATGATGTGAACTAAGGGTGCTAGTAAGTTTTGATAACACTCTTTAATTCATTTAACTGTAAACCCGCAGAACCAGGTGAACTATTATTTTTTAAAGACTGGATATATTGAATAATCTCATTATTGTCTATTGGTCTAAGAAACATTGATTTATTTACTTTGGGAATATCACAGATGTAAGGTATGTTGGGGATTTTAATGTTATTTGCCATTGTAGTGCCTATATTTATAAAATAATTATTGCAATAATTGGCCATGTCCTTATCAGACTCAAGAGTCTCCATTGTTTAGTATCTTTAGTAATTTTGTCCTGTTGATTTTTTGTTTCGTTTGTGGCGTCAGAAACGATTTGGTAAATTTTTTTCATGTCATTCTTATTTTCATTAATTTTTGTTTTGTAAAAGTTATTTTTTGCATTGTCTATTATTTTATTAAGCCTGTTTCTGTAAGTTTTATATTGGGCAAATAAAAGTTCATTTTTACTTTTTATTGCTTTTCTTTTAATTATATCCCGGTGTTTAATTGAAGTAATTATACCAGCACTTATCCCAGGCTTAATGTTTTTATTTTAGAGTTATTTTTTTAGTATTAGTGCAGTCATAGATATTTTTTAAAATTTGAATAAACTGTACATTGATATATATATTAATGCCATACCCTCCACCTACTTCATAGATAATGTAAACCTTGAAGTTGTTAGTTCTTTCACGGACCTAAAATCTTACTTTTAATCTACATATTGATAACATTGTACTTAAGGGTTTTAGACTTCTGGGTATTATAAAGCGACATATAAAACACGTAACTGATACCAAAGCAGTTGGGTGTCTCTATAACTCATTGGTTGGTAGCGTTCTAGAATATTGTTGTACAATATGAAGTCCATCATACCAGTGTCACATCGACAGAATTGAAAAGGTGCAAAACAGGTTTTCAAAATACCTCTTACATAAATTGCATTTCCCATATCAAGGTCTGTCATCTAATACTAGAGCTCTTCTTTGCGGCCATCGAACCCTTGAATTTAGAAGAAAGAAGGCACTCCTGGTCTTCTTGCATAAATTGGTGAATGGGGGGATTGACTGTGAAGTGCTGCTTGGATCAGTCCCGTTTTTGATACCTATTAGAAGAACAAGACAATCACAGCTGTTTGTTGAAAGGTACCACCGTACAAATTATCGGTTTAGCGCATTTGTTGACCGACTAGTTCACAATTACAATCGTCACTTCTCAGAATATGATATTTTCAGAATAAGCACTTTGAAGCTGAAAAGGTAGTTAACCGGATTGGTTTTGTAATGTTTTTTGGCCCATATTGATGTTAGTTTTTGTTTATGTAGTTGTGTAGTTTTATCATTATTCATGTATTATTTTATTTCAATTGAAAATCTTTCTAATTGGTAATTTTTGTTTGCTGATCTTAACATATTTTTTCTAGAGTTACTGACTTCATTATTTATTTATTTGACGTTATTTGCGAATGCGTACCATTTGGAATGTTTGGCATTTTGTAATGTACGTTTCTAAAGGGCCACTTGTCCGATGTCCGAAAAAAATATTATTCGAAGATATTGATAAATATCAATTAAATAAAAATACCAAAAAAACGTTTGTAAACTGCTTTATAAACCAAAAGTCGATCCAAAAACCGATGAGATAGACAGATAAATATTTGACATTTATTTTAGTTTGTTGTTATAAACTACTATTAAATTATGAATTAAATTTCAGAAAATTGTCATTTATTTGCGAGTTTCTGAGAAAAAGTGCATACTATTATATATATTTGAAAAGGTAAAAAAACGACAAATTTTATACTCTATAAATATACAGAGTGTTCTATTTAAAAAAATAAAGTAGGGTCCAATAACTTTTTGACCTGACCATGTATACTAATTCCGAAGGTGGAATTGAGTTCTACGGGAAAAGTTATATACAAAACAGTTTTCACATTTTCGATGAGTTATCTGATAGGATACGAGGGGTACCTGAAAACGCAACATTTTCAATTTAGCCCTGTATCTTAAAAACTAAAAGGGCTATGAAAATTTTGTTAACGGCATCTTTAGTTCTACGAAAAAGTAGCACACTGTCGCGAAAACCTCAACTTTCTATCTATAAAAATATGGGAGATACCCCGCAAAGTACCCAAATGGGACCCTGTACAGGGTGTCCGGATTTGGTTGCAAAAGCAGGGTATCTCGCTTATTTTTAAAGATAGAACCTTGCGGTTTTCACGAACCTGAGCTAATTGTTTGTGAAACCCATGAAGCCGTAAACAAAATTTTCATAGCCTTCTTCGTTTATGAGATACAGGGCGAAATAGAAAATTTTGCATTTGCATAGTCATAGGCACAATAGTAGATTCTGGTCCCAGGAAAATCAACACAAAATATTTCCCAGAAGACAGCAGGGCAGGTTTGGTCTAAATGTGTCCTGCTTCATATTAGGAACACATATAAAATTTTATATATTTGAGGGAAATCTAACAGCCAATCGCTATATAGAAATTTTAGAGGCAGCTATACCTGAATTACTTGACGATGTTCCTCTAGCGCAAATTAACGAAATTTATTTTCAACAGGACGGTGCTCCTGCACACAATTCTGGAATGACGAGATTATTTCTGGACAATAAATTTACCAATCAATGGATCGGAACAAATGGACCTATAAGATGGCCCCCTAGGTCCCCAGATTTGTCGATTTTAGATTTCTTTCTATGGGGATATCTGGAAAATAGAATTTACAAAGACCACTATGATAATGTCCAAGATTTAGGAAATGCAATAAGAGAAAATTTTCGCTATTTACAAAATCATCCCGTTATTTTGCTTAATTCCCTAAAACGAATACGAAAATTGTGCGAAGCATGCATAGAACAAAATGGAAATCAGTTTGAACAGGTCTTTTGATTTCCTTGGTTACTGTAGTTCTTATACGACAGTTGATTTTTGCTGAAAGGCTTGTTACATAATAATTTATTACTGTTTTGTTCTTGTGTTACATAAATCTAGGTAGGTGGTACTTTTTTGGTGCGAAATTATCAATACATATTTCGATATATAGATTTAATTACATATTTATTTTGATTTATTGTTAGGATGTAGATATTGTTAACGACTTTAAATAAAAGGCAGCATTGTTTTGCATGGCCTACTGCAAAATTTGGGATTTTTGTTGTTGTTTATTAAAATAGACCCATACTATTATATATTTTTGAGAAGCTTTTAAAAGGACAAATCAATTTCTGGACAAATATACAGGGTGTCCCATTAAAAAAAAAAACAACTTTGGGTCATATCTAAAAAATAACAACTCAAATGAAAAATATGACTACGCCACTGGATCCAGCGTAAAAAACTGCATAAGCAGCAATTTTTCCCCTTGCGTTAAAGGATAACCGAGATACGAGGGGGGTCCCAAAATGCAAAATTTTCTATTTCGCCCTGTATCTCATAAACGAAGAAGGCTATGATAATTTTGTTTACGGCTTCATGAGTTTCACAAAAAATTTGCTCAGGTTCGTGAAAACCGCAAGGTTCTATCTTTAAAAATAAGCGAGATACCCTGCTTTTGCAACCAAATCCGGACACCCTGTACATAGAGAAATTTTTTTTCTTTAGTAGAATTCACAGTTTTGTGATTTTAGGTTGTTACCGGGAAAATTTTCTGATACAAAATTATTTTTTATAGGTTTTGGAATTTATTTTGAATTTGGTACACCCTTAACCGAAGAGGTTTCCGTACACGTTTCCGAAAGTGACGACGAAGACGTTGAAATCGACGAGGAGGAACTCTACGACGAAGCGCTAAGATGCGACCTCGAATCTGGAGGTAAGCAGATTTATCATAGGAAGCATGCAGATAATAGTAAGTATCTTATTAGCATTTAAATTGCCTCACCGAAATCTAAACACGACAGCAAATTTAATTGCACAAAGAAAATTCAGTAATAATAATAATATATTATAATAACAGTAAAAATAAGATCCAGTAGGAGTTACATTGACGGCAAACTAATTAGAAACGATACCTAAAATATAATGTATATATATATATATATATATATATATATATATATATATATATATATATTTATCCTAATTTTTCTTGGTTTGAGGTCAATACATTAACAACAAAATTAGTACATATTTTTAAACATATATTTTGTTTCTAAGGTGACGTTTCGAACATAGTTTTGATCTTTTTCAAACCTAAAATTTGTTTAGCACTATTTTTTTTAAGTTTATAAAATACTAAAAATTTAGGACTTACCATAGAACGTAAAATAGTTGAAATAAAAGTACACATAATCCACATATCTGACATATACTACACATATTTAATTTACATTTTAAAAATATTGTGGACGTTTATTACACACAAATTACAAGCGACTGAGCGAACACTGTTACAGTAAAGATATATACAATTTATTTAGGTTGTTTATGTCTTTTTTATTATTTATGGCGTTTTTGTTTTTTTGAATTTCAGCCATCTCCAAAACTTCTCTTTTTTTCACTGAGGTTCGGATTTTAATACTTTCACTTGTTCGTAGCTGAAAGTATGTTTTTTGGACATCTCATGGTGTGTTAATGCGGTGCTGTTCTTTTTATCATATTTGTGACTTTTCAGTCTATTTTCTAAGTATTGGCTTGTTTGTCCAATATAAACACCATTACAATTATTGCAAAGGATCTGATAGACTATATTGCTTTTTTTATTAATTGGCGTTTTCGATTTTAAGTTGCTGAAGTTCTTTGATAATACGTTATAGGCTTTGTGACTTATCGTGATGTTATATTTTTTAAAAAGGTTTTGAAATTGCTGGGATAAACCATTTATGAAAGGCAGAGAAATGTATTTTGTTTTAGGTAGATTTGATGTAATAATGGCATTTTCAGAATTGTAATATTTATGTATTCTGCTTTTGAATAATTTATTTACTAATTTTTTAGGGTACTGATTTAGATTTAATGCTGCTTTAGCCTTTTTAATTGCTCGTTCTCTGAATTCAGAGTCGGACAGCTTAATTGCCCGATCTGCCAGACCAATAATTACAGATTTTTTTTGAGACATTGGGTGACAGGAGCCGAAATTTAGGTATCGAGAGGACCAAGTTTGTTTTGTGTACCATTCCGTTTTAATTTTATTTCCTATA
The DNA here is from genome assembly GCA_030620095.1 of Kuschelorhynchus macadamiae. NCBI lineage: Eukaryota > Metazoa > Arthropoda > Insecta > Coleoptera > Curculionidae > Kuschelorhynchus > Kuschelorhynchus macadamiae. Next base: position 981,454 of record JAUTXW010005323.1, on the reverse strand, counting down.
TGATGTAATGTTAGGTCTAAAAAATTGATTTTGTTGTTATCTTCGCTTTCAATTGTAAATTGTAGTCTTTTATGGTATTGACTAAATTGCTTTAAAATAATTTCTGTTTGGCCAGATGGGATTGCAGTAATACAATCATCGACATAACGATAAAAAAATGGTATATTAAATTCCACATTACTTAGAACAGTCTCCTCTAAATCTTCCATAACTATTTGGGCAACGACGCTTGATATAGATGCTCCCATAGCACAACCTTCTATTTGTTTATATAACTGATCTTCGTATATAAAATATGTAGAATTTAGTGTTAATTCTACTGCTTTAAGAAATCCATCTTGAGGAATATCTGTGTATTTTTTTATTTCAGACCATTTCTTTTTAATTATTCTGGTAGCCAATGAGATTGGAACGCTGGTATACAGGGAAACAACATCAAGAGATATCAGTTGGTAATTTTCCGGAATTTCTAACTGTTTTAATTTTTCTTTAAATTGATAGGAGTCCTTGATATAGTAATTATTTTTATGTACAATATTTTTTAAGATTTTTTTTAGAAAATTCGATAGTGGTGTAAACGGGGATTGAATGTATGAGACAATTGGCCGTAATGGGATATTTTCTTTATGTAGTTTAGGCAATCCGTAAATTTTGGGTGGTACACTATTGCGGATTTTTAGTTTTTTAGCGGTGTCGGGTGATATAAAAAGATTTTTTTCCCAAGAGTTAACTAATTCATTATTTCTTTTTTGATACTGGTTTGTGGGATCTTGTTTAATTTTTTTATATGTTTTAGTGTCATTTAATATTTCATTCATTTTTATGTTGTAGTTAGCAGAACTCATTAACACTGTTTTGTTTGTTTTATCGGCTTTTAGAACCTTTATAGAAGGGTTATTTTTTAAAAAACTTTTAGTTTTTGTTAAGTTTATTCAGTGTTTTTTATTTTTATTTGTTTGATTTTTCAGTTTAGTTTTAAAATTTGTTAATATATTAACACACCATGAGATGTCCAAAAAACATACTTTCAGCTACGAACAAGTGAAAGTATTAAAATCCGAACCTCAGTTGAAAAAAAGAGAAGTTTTTGAGATGGCTGAAATTCAAAAAAACAAAAACGCCATAAATGATAAAAAAGTCATAAACAACCTAAATAAATTGTATATATCTTTACTCTAACAGTGTTCGCTCAGTAGTTTGTAATTTGTCTGTAATAAACCTCCACAATATTTTTAAAATGTAAATTAAATATGTGTAGTATATGTCAGATATGTGGATTATGTGTACTTTTATTTCAACTATTTTACGTTCTATGGTAAGTCCTAAATATTTAGTATTTTATAAACTTAAAAAAAATAGTGCTAAACAAATTTTAGGTTTGAAAAATACCAAAACTATGGTCGAAACGTCACCTTAGAAACAAAATATATGTTTAAAAATATGTACTAATTTTGTTGTTAATGTACTGACCTCAAACCAAGAAAAATTAGGATAAATATATATTGAAAAAAAGGTCAAAGAACATAAAGCAAAAAAAAAAAATATATATATATATATATATATATATATATATATATATATATATATATATATATATACGAAAATCTGAACCTTTGCTAGTAAGAAATTGGTTTAAGATATTTCGAATATTATAATCATTGTTGCTATTGTTAGGGTGTACATCTATTACACAGGCCAACACACATTTTGGTGCCTGCGATTTTTTAACTGTTCCTGGGTAATTTTTGGATGCAGAATGTAAAAAAGTTCTCAGATTTTGTCTATCAGATCTAGTTAAAAAAAAAAATTGTGTATAGATTTTACGTTATAACTGTTATAATATATAATATTACTATCGCCAGTTAAAAAAACAAAGACACATGGATTTAAGTATTTATTACAAAACTTAATTTACATAATTACATTAGTCACTAATCACATAAAAATTTTCTTTTATATGACTTTCTAGAATGGAGTTTACTAGGGCAGTCGCGCTGAAGGCTTCAGCAGTAGTCAACCATCATGTGGCTATCCCATCGTCCTTGATAACGATCTTCCATAGTTTTAATATCCTGATGGAATCTTTCCCCCTGTTCTTTACTACAAAAACCTAAGTTTTCTGGAAAACGATCTAAGTGGCTGTGGAGGTATTGAACTTTTATACTCATGTTACAGCCGAGAATATTAAAATTTGAAAGCATAGTTTCCACTAACTCTACGTAATTCTCTGCTTTATGATTGCCAAAAAGATTTTGTACTACTTGAACAAATGAACACCAAGCGTTAGATTCAGTCTCGCTCATTGATGTGGTGAATTGTGGATCTTTAACCAGTTGCCTTATTGGAGAACCGTCAAATATACCAGCTTTTAGTTTTTCCGTGCTAATGCCAAGAAATTTACGTGACAAATACCCAAAACACAACATCTCGATTTAAAGCCTTCACAAATTGCTTCATTAGGCCTAGCTTGATATGCAAGGGCAGAAGTAAGATTTTTTCTCTTGAAACCAAAGGTTCGTTGATCACGTTTTGTTTTCCTTGAATCATGACATCTCTTGAAGGCCAATTTTTGTTAACCCAGTGCTCATTTTTAGCTCTGCTGTCCCAAAGGCACAGAAAACCAGGATATTTTGTATAACCACTCTGCTGTCCAAGGAGGAAGTTAACCATTTTTAAATCAACACAAATTGCCCACTGATGTTCTCCATATTTAATTTTTCTCGAAACTAATGCAATTGTTTCATATTCTTCCTTCATGGAAGTAGAATGACCAATAGGAATTGAGCCATATTTGTTACCGTTATGTAAAAGAACACATTTTAAACTACGTTTTGAACTGTCAACTTCATGACCATTTATCGTGTGTCGAAGTATATTATCTGAAATACTCACGGCTATAGGCATTCAAAAAATACCATAGCTATTGTACAAAAAACAGTAACCTTGGTGACCTGTGATACTGTTCTAAGAATATAGGCAACAGATGGTCGCGTTTTTCTTGCCATAACATGTACAAGAATACGTTGTGAAAAATAATAATAATAACAATATTTATTGATAGGTGTTTAATATTAATGATTCACCTAACTTTCTTTCTGTCATGGAGCTCTTATGAAAAGTACTTGAAATAACTTATGAAAAGAGAATCATTCAACCAAATAGCAGCAGAAAAAAATAAAATCGAAATCTTCAATTTTCGTTTTTTCTCGGATATCTCCGAAACTACTCGGGATTTTAAAAGTTTCTAAACCGCATATTGTTAAACACATAAATGCGCAACTTGGCCTTAATTTAACCATCCTAGCATCTCACATAGTTTCCGAGGTCGCAGTGGTGGGGGTCGAATTTCAACACCCTCTATGTACAGGGTGTCCGGATTTGGTTGCAAAAGCAGGGTATCTCGCTTATTTTTAAAAATAGAACCTTGCGGTTTTCACGAACCTGAGCTAATTTTTTGTGAAACTCATGAAGCCGTAAACAAAATTTTCATAGCCTTCTTCGTTTATGAGATACAGGGCGAAATAGAAAATTTTGCATTTTGGGACCCCCTCGTATCTCGGTTATCCTTTAACTTAACGCAAAAGGAAAAATTGCTGCTTATGCAGTTTTTTACGCTGGATCCAGTGGCGTAGTCATATTTTTCATTTGAGTTGTTATTTTTTAGATATGACCCAAAGTTGTGTTTTTTTAAATGGGACACCCTGTATATTTGTCCAGAAATTGATTTGTCCTTTTAAAAGCTTCCCAAAAATATATAATAGTATGGGTCTATTTTAATAAACAACAACAAAAATCCTAATTTTTATAATTATCATCCCAAATTTTGCAGTAGGCCATGCAAAACAATGCTGCCTTTTATTTAAAGTCGTTAACAATATCTACATCCTAACAATAAATCAAAATAAATATGTAATTAAATCTATTTATCAAAATATGTATTGATAATTTCGCACCAAAAAAGTACCACCTACCTAGATTTATGTAACACAAGAAGAAAACAGTAATACATTATTATGTGACAAGCCTTTCAGCAAAAATCAACTGTCGTATAAGAACTACAGTAACCAAGGAAATCAAAAGAACTGTTCAAACTGATTTCCATTTTGTTCTATGCATGCTTCGCACAATTTTCGTATTCGTTTTAGGGAATTAAGCAAAATAACGGGATGATTTTGTAAATAGCGAAAATTTTCTCTTATTGCATTTCCTAAATCTTGGACATTATCATAGTGGTCTTTGTAAATTCTATTTTCCAGATATCCCCATAGAAAGAAATCTAAATCGACAAATCTGGGGACTTAGGGGGCCATCTTATAGGTCCATTTGTTCCGATCCATTGATTGGTAAAATTATTGTCCAGAAATAATCTCGTCATTCCAGAATTGTGTGCAGGAGCACCGTCCTGTTGAAAATAAATTTCGTTAATTTGCTCTAGAGGAACATCGTCAAGTAATTCAGGTATAGCTGCCTCTAAAATTTCTATATAGCGATTGGCTGTTAGATTTCCCTCAAATATATAAAATTTTATATTTGTTCCTAATATGAAGCAGGACACATTTAGACCAAAGCTGCCCTGCTGTCTTCTGGGAAATATTTGGTGTTGATTTTCCTGGGACCAGAATCTACTGTTGTGCCTATTGAGTATACCAGAATTACTGAAATGTGCTTCGTCTGACCATATAACCTTGCTTTCAAAATCTCTAACCATATCGCATCTATCCGATAAAAAGTGGATATATTAGTTTGCCTCCTTTCTGGATATCTAAATAAAAATTAAGCAATAGTATTTCAACATACCTAAAAATTAACTATTTACCTGTTAAAATACATCTCAGAAGCCGCTTCAACATTTTCATTACTTAATATACAACAAGCTAACATATTGTACTTTTTATAATGTTCGAAAGTTTGGTTTTCTTCTATAATAATACAAATATATTTTTACACAATAAATAAATACAAAAAAACTAGCGCTATATTTTATATATGCGTACAAAATTGGGAAATGTCATTTGCTTCCAAGAAAACAAAAGAAAACGGCATCGTTTTGCATGGCCTACTGCAAAATTTGGGATGATAACTATAAAAATTAGGATTTTTGTTGTTGTTTATTAAAATAGACCCATATAATTATATATTTTTGAGAAGCTTTTAAAAGGACAAATGAATTTCTGACTACGCCACTGGATCCAGCGTAAAAAACTGCATAAGCAGCAATTTTTCCTTTTGCGTTAAGTTAAAGGATAACCGAGATACGAGGGGGGGGTCCCAAAATGCTAAATTTTCTATTTCGCCCTGTATCTCATAAATGAAGAAGGCTATGAAAATTTTGTTTACGGCTTCATGAGTTTCACAAAAAATTAGCTCAGGTTCGTGAAAACCGCAAGGCTCTATCTTCAAAAATAAGCGAGATACCCTGCTTTTGCAACCGAATCCGGACACCCTGTACAGGGTGGCCGTTTTATTATGGGACGTACCTTATTTCGGATGCTGTAAAAGATAGCAAAAGGAAGTTAAATACAAAAGTTGTTTGAGGTAATCTGAAGTTTTATTTTATGTATGTTTCATATCTACAGGGTGTCTAGTGTTTCATGGACCGGTACCAACTTTCTTATTTCAAATGGGACACCCTGTATATTGTACCATTCCCTACAAAATTTTAGATATAATTTATGTATAATGTTCTATACCTAAACCTACCCGTTTTTGACATATCTTATGTTTTATGTCAAAGATGACGTTTGCAGGCCTCAAATGTAATTTCTCGTGCTTAAAATCGTTTTTTAAATAATCAGGACTTATTTTTTGGTAGAATGGGATCTACTTTAGTAGACTATGTCAATATTTTCGTAATTAACAAATACAAAGTGGTCAAAAATTAGCGTTTAAAAATTAAATGAGAAGATCGTTAAAAGTCATTTTTTTCAAATGGAACTCCATAATTTTATAATTTTATCTCACTAATCATTAAAAACGAGGGTGATTTTGTTAAAGAATGTCTATTTCAAAATTTTTTTAAAGTTTGCTATTAGTTAGCCATGACAAAACTAAACCTATGAGAAACCAGAGCAAGTTCTTGCGGGAAGGTATGCAAGGGACCTAGCTGAACAGAAATGTGTTAATTTATTGTATGCCTATATAAATTAATAAAGGTCAATAAAATATTTTGAAAAAATGTTGGCTACTAGATTGTGATCAAAAGGTTTGAAAAATACTGTTCTTAGCGACCTGGAAAATCTGAAAAAGTCAGGTAATTCAGAAATCTGACTAAAAATCAGGGAAAAGTCAGGAAATTTACAAAAAATAATAGAAAGTCAATGGATTTTATACTAAACTTGGAAAAATAATAAACTTAATATTTCCACCAGCGTTGCTTGATTGTATTTACCCAAAATTATTTCGTCGCGTTTATATAAACTATAATTATATTTATCATATATATTATATAACTAATTTATTTAACATCCCTGGTATTACTTGAAATTATTTTGCGGTTCTTAGATAATAAATGTATATAACATCCCTCGTATATTCAGACTTGCCTGCCGGCGCCAAACAGTAACCCGGACGACTAGAAAATCGGATTAAGTAGTTTCACTTTTTAGCGGCTCGTATAAATTGTGACAAATTCCCCTATAAATGTTGTAAAATTAGATGGGTAGAAAATGTTCTAGTCTGTGAAAGGGATTTGGACATTTTATCTCCCCTTAAAATTTGGATGGAAGGTAGAGCCACTAAGCTTCCATCAAATGTTTTATTTACTAAGACAAAAAAGCTTTAAAAGATACGTTTTTAAGACCAAGACTCACATTTTTTCACACATTACAGCCATTTTAGAATCATTTAAAAAAAATCAGAGGGATAAATCTATGGTTCCTTTCTTGTATGATGATCTATTACAAATATTAATGAATTAATCAAAAAAAAAATTCAAAACACAAGTTATGGATAAAGGTCTCCAACAAATTTTAAAATTAAATTTTAATAATAAAGATATTCTTTTACCAAAACTAATAAGACTGATGTTGATAAACAAAATTTTTTTTTAGCTTTTAGAATAGAAAATTTTAACTTTAAATTAATTTAAAGCTAAATAGAAATATTTAACTTTAAATTAATTTAAAGTTAAATATTTCTATTCAGTTGCGAAAAAGCTAAACAAATTTTTTGTTTGTCGATCTAAACGCAACAAATAATCTGAACACATTTAAATATAACTGATGTTGGTTTTGCCGCTAAAATACCATTAAAATACCTAAATGTTCCTGAACAGAACAAACTTATATTTTGTCGGAATGTCAAACATTTTTACACAGTTAATAGAACGTAGTCGTTTTAAATATAAGTTTATTAAATAAGTGACATGCTTAAAACCCAACATCATGGTTGATCGAGGAGTTTTACATATAAGAGCCCAAAATATGTTAAAGTATTTGTAGGAAAAAGAAATAATTTTCGGGGATAATACCACGAGTGCTTAAAAATTTATAATTTTTCACGAATGCGTGTTTTCTTATAATTTAATCTTAAATTTGTAGAGAAAACACGCATGAGTGGAAAATTATCTGGTTAATTTTTAAGCACGAATGGTATTTAGGAGGAATATTCCACGAATCAAATACAGGGAAACTAAGCTTTATTAACTGAATATTAAATACATACCTATTTCAAGTTCAGAAATGTGAATTTTGTAACAAATTGAACACAAATTGAATAATAATAAACTAATAAAATTATTTGTCTAAATATTGAAAAGTACTTAATATAAATCTAAATATTCAATTTTAATTATTGATTGTATAATAAAAGGTACAGTTCTGATAATTATTAACCACATTGTTGTTTTGCGACGACGTAGAAGATACCGTCAGACCACTACTTGTACTTGTGCTGGGTGATGCTGCTACAGGGGCTGGATGCACGTGCTGTTGAGGTGGTTCTTTTCCAGGTTCCCTCATTTTTTCAATAATTTTTTTTGTGGTGATCTGGATCCATTTGCAAATAACTTGATAGGGATTTCGCATTCGAATGACCTGTAATTTTTATCAAGTTTTGCTCCGACACTCCGCTTTTGGCCAGCTTGGACACGGCAGTAGCTCTGAGGGAATGGTTGATAAATTTTTTTGTGGTATTGAGGCCTGATTTCTGTGCTTTTTTTTTGTCCAAGTTGAAATCTTATTTTCCCCTACTGGGCTGTTTTTGAACCATTTTCCGGAAATTTTCCAATGGGGGTTTGGCGTCAAAAATAGCCGAGTGCTGGAGATACTTTTCCTTTTATCTTATAATTCTTTCTAAATTCTTACTGGGCAAAGCTGGGATTTCTCTCGTTTCCCACCAACCACTTCGAATCGGCGAGTTTTCGGCCACCACCTTGACATATTTTAGAAAAAACAGGGTTGTATTGAATTCTACCTGTTTTTCCTCCGAAGTTGTCAGTTTCTTCTTTGAAAACAGTTGTTTCGGCTCTTGCACCTTCTCCTCCTCTCCAGGCTAATTCATAGGACAACAGAAAAAAACACTTCTTTTGTAAACCCTCTGGAGTTGATTCATCACAAGCTTCGATTAGATTTTTTAATTCATTGTATGTTAAAAAAACGGCCGATTCTCTGCGTTTGCCTTCAATCCCTTGCAAATGTCTCCTTTCGACATTTTTTGCGTCTCGGGCCGATTTGAATTCGATCTGCTCGAAGGGATTTATTTTAATTTTGTATTCATTGAAATACCTTTCCATCAATAATTTCGCAGTCACATTCCAAATAATTTTTACCGTGCCTTTATATTCCTCCCCGTTCATTTTTCGCATATTGTAGGCCCAGCTTTTCAAAATCATTGCTAGTTGGGATACTGGAGTATCTTGGTCAAACGTGTAGTTTTTTTCATCGCAGAATGACATAAACTGTTTCCAGATGCTCTTCTTGGATTTAACGGTGTTTCTTGGTTCGCTTCCAATTATATTTTCTTCAATTTCCTCTTCTTGAACTAACCCAAAGCGATTATTCATATTGACAACTTTTCAAAAATGTTTGAAAGATACTTAAAAAAAAAATCAGTTTCTTGAGACTCTAGCGTCTCTCAAAAGCAGGTTTCATATTGTCAAGATTTCATTTTTTGGTTAGGTATGTAACCACACCTAACCAGTTAAGTGGAAACACCATGTATAATTTTTCGAAAACACCACCAGTCTTACGGGAAAATTTGTACATGAATGGAATATTCGCAGAAATTGCAGAAAAAGTGGTTAACGGTATAGCCAGCATCTCATAGATACCGATTTTTTTTATTTTTCCAATTTTTTTTTGCAAAACATAATCAAACTACTCGAATTGAATACATTTTTCTACAATTTCTTGGGACAAAATGACTACTTTAAAAATTGTGATGTGTTATTAAGTTAATTTTAATCCTTTCTCATGGAACCGCCACCGTTGAGTTGGGGTTTTCCATAAATAAAACTATTTTAGTTGAAAATCTGTTGGATGAGTCCATTACCTGCCAAACACAAGTATATGACGCAATTTATCAAATAGGTGGTGCGTTAATTGTTAATATTTCCGACAAAATGAGGGTATGTGTCAGTGGCAATAATTTTTTTCCAGATTTTTTTTTACATGTAAATGTAAATGTAAATAAATGCTTTATTGTCAAAAAAAAAAATTACAATTTTGTGGACAAAGCTGTTGTAAAAAAATAGTTTACAAACATCAAAATTAGCAAACAAAACAAAACAAAAACACATCATAAATATTATAGAAAAATAATATTTAAATCAAGACTTTAGAATATTAATATTATAGAATCCTAAAAGAAGTACATTAGAATTAATGTACTTTGTCAGTCGTACTATGTTATAAACATTTTCATAAATATAATGTAAAAAAATAAAAAAGCAAAGTAAAAAATAAAAAAATACAAAACAATTAAAAAAATACATATACAAAATTCGGTAAAAATGGTTGGTAATGGCAACTATCACACTAGGGGTTCATAAGGATAAAATTATGTGTTGTAAAACTCGTTCACGGTGTAGAAGGCTCTTTCCAGTAAGAATGATTTCAAAGCCTTGCGAAATGAAGTCAGAGATATTATGGATTTGATGTTAAATGGCAGGTGATTATGCATTTTTTTTGCATTGTAGATTACTGATCTTTTAATTAACTCTGAGTGTGGGGTTGGAAGATAGAGATCGTGCTCAGTATTTCTGAGAGGGTAGTTGTGAGAAGGTCTCTCTAATAGAGCAGGTGCGTGCTTACGAATTAAGCAAACCGATTCCAAAATGAATAAGCAAGGAAGGGTTAGTATTTTATATCTTTTAAAGAAATCTCGGCAGTGAGTTCTACTGTTAAGTCTCAGTAGGTAACGAACAGCTCTTTTTTGTAGTATAAAAATTCGATCAAATTGAGTCGTACAACATGTACCCCAGAATGGAATAGCATATCTGAGGTGCGACTCAACAAGAGCAAAATAAACAGTTCTAGAGGTAGAAAAGCTAAGCTCCTCGGAAACAGATCTTAACGCAAAGCAAGCAGAACCTAACTTCTTTGATAAAGCGTCGATATGTGGATCCCATTTTAAAGAATCATCTACAAGAAGCCCTAGAAATTTTACAGAGTTTACGACATCAATAGTGGTGCCATTAAGGTCAAAAGGTTGCAGCGTGTTTTTATAAGACAAGACTTTCGTTTTAGAGATGTTCAAACATAGGAGATTAGAATCGCACCAGGATTTAATGGTGATTAGGTCATTAGATACAATCCTATGTAGGTCCGTGACATCTGGGTGGCTCCACGTAAAGCTGGTATCGTCCGCAAAGAGACATATTTTTCCACTAATGTTTAAATTAGCCATGTCGTTTATGAACAGAAGAAACAAGATAGGGCCTAGTACCGAGCCTTGAGGCACTCCACATTCCATTGGCCTACAAGAAGACATCCTGTTGTCAACTTTCACAACTTGATTTCTGTTGCTAAGATATGACTTAAACCAATTGAGAGGAGCCCCTCTAAATCCATAGTACTGCAGCTTGTTAGTTAATATATTATGATTCACACAATCGAAAGCTTTGGAAAAATCACAGAAAATTGTTGCCGTAGCGTGATGGTTGTTTAGGCTGGAGTAAACTCTATTAAGAAGGGAAAACATGGCATCGCTTGTGCATTTGTTACTTAAAAATCCAAATTGATGTTTTGTAAGTATTTCATATCTAGACAGAAATGATAAAAGCCTTTTTTTAACCAGTCTTTCGATGATCTTAGATAGCGTAGGGAGAAGTGCAATTGGGCGATAGTTCGAAGCTTCTTCTGAAACACCTCCTTTGTGAAGAGGTATGATTATTGCAGTTTTAAGGCAGCTTGGAAAAGTACCATTTTGGAAAGACATATTTATCAAAGTAGTCAGATGCTCTAGTGTGCATTCCGGCAGACTTGAATACATTTTTAAAGTAAGCCCATCAGTTCCCGAAGAAGATTTATTTTTGATATCATTAATTGTACTACGAAGTTCTGATAAAACTACTGGTGAAAAGAAACTGTGCAGGTTTACCCTATGATTAGAGAGATATGAAATTGGGTCATTAGATTGAGATACGGATTTAGTCAAATCTTTGGCTACATTTACAAAATAATTGTTTAGGTCCTCAGGAGAGGTAAGGATAGTGCTGGATAAAGGAGTTTTGTTTCTTAAATCATTTACGATAGACCAGGTTTCTTTAGCTACATTTTTGGCGTTAGAAAGTCTATTATTGTAATAAATATCTTTGGCGGCTTTAATAGTTTTATGATAAATTTTTCTGTATGATTTTACATAATTATGAAAAAAGACACTGTCCGAAAATTTCTTTAAATGAGATAGTGACCGCATGTTCTTAGAAGATATACGTAAACCTTTAGTGGACCAGGGTTTACTTCTTTTATTTTTGATAGGCCTAAGAGGAAAAGATTCAGAAGCTATATTAGTTAGAGTTTTTATAAAACGAGAAAATTCAGTGTCGACATCATAAGTGTGAGAGTCCCAGTCAGTTATTTGACATAGGTGTTTGAAATTAATGAAATTTCTAACCGAAAAAATACGGCCTACTTGTCTAGAGGAATTTTTGGCTTTGGATGTAATTGAAAATTTTGTGAAAATTGCTTCATGATCGGAGAAACCTGGACTTAAGACATTACATTCGACGGAGCTAGGATCGAAAGAAGACACAACGTAATCTATAGTACTGGCACTTGTCTTAGTAATTCTGGTTGGTGAGTTGACGTGCATGGCAATTCCTAATGACTCAAAGATGGACTGAAGACATTCCTGAGCAGCACACACACTGGAAAAGTCAATATTGAAATCGCCACATAAGATTAATTTGCTTTTGCAACATGTGGAAGGGGTAGAATATTTTTTTACGACTTATCTAAATTTTGTATACTAAATCAATTCTCCTATCCTTCATAGCAGCAAATTTGTTTATAACAACCTCATAAAATGGTTGAGTTGACCTAATCTCCTACAGACACTCCTTTTGAATTGAAATATTGCCTAGAGAAGTAAGTCTTTCTTGAGGTATTGTGTTTCTTAAGTTTTTACACGTTTGAGGCAAGAAAAACTTCTTTCCGCTGAAGCACTTGTCGACGGTATTGTCAAAATAAGGGAAACCCTTTATATACTTTGGTTAAAATATCTTTATTTTCATTAATTTTTTTCACTTGCTCTTTCAGCGATATATTCCAATTACTGTCATTGGCAAAAATAAGACCAAGCTCATTTTTAAGTCGTTTACTTTTTGAAAATATTTCCCCGTATAATTGTAAAAAAATTTTCAAACGGGCCAGTCGAAAAATTTACCAGAATCTACCAAACATAAAAATGTAAATTTTTCAGAGTCTTGAAAGCTTAGTGTCATCTCCATTAAAATATGGTCCAATATTTCATAAAAAAGGGTTCTATACTTAGCCGTAATTTCTTAAGGTGAAAGCTTAGAAAGTTCACGTTTGTAATGATTTATTTCTGTAATAGAATTTGCTTTATCAAACATGGTATTAAAAAAAATATTCATTTCTTTTTTTACAGAACGCCTCACGACAGCGTTTTATATTGGATATGCAGAAATGAATGTCAAACGATTTTTTTTTTTGAAGAACGCAACTTGAACAATCACATTTACGAATTTGAAGACCAACGAGTTTCTGTAATTGAGTAAAAATGAGGGAATACCACTAAGGCTTCCGAGAAAATTCGACATTTAGAAATATTTTTAAACTTTGCTGCATCAGGACAAATACAGCCTGCGGCGCTTTTTCTTTTTTTTAAGGCCATTTAGATGGCCAGACATCACACTTGCGCCATTGTAACATTGCCCTGTTAATTTATGTTTATAGTCAAATTGGTCCAAAATTTGATCCAATAGAGAATATAAATTCTCCAACGTTCTATCGGACTACTGAACCTTCTGAATTAACGTATCTTAAAATTATGGAGCACTGGGAGGTTTGCGTAATATCAGTGTCATCCACTTGCACAGAAAAAACTGTGTGTTCATTATTTCATTTTTTACATGATCATTTAAATAGTCAGAAATGCTTTTAATTAATAATTAATTATTTCGTTTTGAATGGTTTTCGAGTCACCAGTAAAAAAATTTTTTAAATTTTTTTGTGATGATCTTTTAGTTCTTGGGAACTTTTCGATATTAATAAACCTAAAAGCTTTTTAAAATTCCCCCATTTATTAACTCGCTGCTCTCATCATGGCCGCGAAAGACTAACTCTTGTTTTGAAATGTACAAAACTGCGTCAATTACCAAGCACATAAATAGTCTATTTAATCGGACGTTTTTGTTAAAATGTATTTTTTATAAGAACAAAAAAAGAAAAAACGTCCGTAGATAAATTAATAGGAAGTTTAACGGCCATTCGGACAAATAATTCTGCCTTTGATAAGCTATTTCAGGTATAGGGCCCAAATCTCATGGACCATTATACCGACAAGCCTTTAAGCATTTTTCATCATCTCTACCGGCACAATTGACGACGTTTCGCCCTTTTGGGGCTCATCAGGCCTGATGAGCCCCAAAAGGGCGAAAAGTTCAAGTAAAATATTTATTCGAGATGTACAGTTTATTTTTTGCCAATTAGGTGAATAAATGAATGTAAAAACTTAAATTTTAAGAGATATATATAATAAATATAGTTAGATGTATGCTTGTTTATTTTTCCTGGTGGAGTAACACTTCACCTATTTCACCTGAATAGCCGCCACTGGTATGTGTTAAAAATGTCTACAAAACTTATCAAGATGCCTTTGATAACTAAAATCGCCGAAAGGGCTAGAAAAAAATTGATGTCGAGAAAAAAAGGGCCAAAAATGAATTCCATCATTTAGAAATTAAATAAGAAAAAACTAAAAAAGGAAGGAAGCAGCATCCATGGAACTGGAAATATCGGAACTGAGGCGAAAAATTTAAAATACTTATTTTCTATTTTTTCTATAATACTTTCAAATTTAATTTTTAATAAGGACATGTCGTAAGTATATTGTTACGAATTTAGCCCTAGTCATAGATTTGTTAAGATTTAGATGAATTTATTTGTTTGTTATTTTATTGAAGTAGACTTACCTTAATTTTTATCCATGTAACGACTATGTTAGTGTCAAAAATCGTTCTCGAATGTTCTGTTAGGCTTAATTCATCTCATCCTGTACTATTTAGATTATTCTAGAATTTTCTAGATCATTCCATCCTTTTCTAAAGGCTATATAAGCGCGACGCGAGGCCTCATTTTGATTAATTATTTACGACAAATCTATAAAAAGTTATAAAAAAGCGTATATTGTCTGCTACAGTACGGAGCAGACGTTGCCCTTGAGTTGTTAACTAGTTTGTGACTCCGTGCGAACAAGAGCGTTCTGATATCAGTTAAATTTACTTACGTCTAGTGCATAATAGCGCGGTGATGGGTGATAATGGGGAGCCTCCCCCAACACTCAAAGACTATAACGAATTGAAAATTTATACCGAAAATTTAATTTTATCCAACGAGACAACGCAGAAACAGATGCAAGAAGATTTCCTTAAGAAAATCCAAGAAAAAGATGCTCAACTAGAAAATTGACCAGCACAGTGAACAAGCTCGTCTTTGAACTTAAAAGGTACGAAAATGAGCACTCAAATTGTATTTCTTTTTCCCAATCCTCTAATCATAACGCCTACAGTGATATTTCGGACGAACACATGTCTGACGACTTTGACTCTAATTTTCAAGAGGTTAGTAACAAAAAGAAGAAAAAGAGAATTTTATGGACAAAGCAAAATATACCTAAAAATAAGACATATCAAAACATTAATCGAAAATAATTTCGACAGGTCAGTGCTTTTTTTTTAAACATGTAAATTATCAATTTACCAAATCGTAAAACACACGTTAGAATATAACATAACATTGCAAACAGTAAATGAATCATGATAACCTTATAAAAGTAAACAAACACACATGTACGAGGTGAATAATTTCGATGACATTGAAATCAAAATTGCAACTATGCGACCTTAAACTCTATGTTATTATAATTATACAAATAATTGTGATGTTAAACAGCAGGAATAATGAACTAGTGTAGAATGTAGTATACAAAAAGAATTAAATTGTTTTTAATCCAATACCTAACAAAAATAATTAAGTTTTAAGTGAATGTTCGACAGTTCTTTTCCCTATATAATGATTTACAAAATTCTATGCTACGAGTTAGGACATGACTCACAAAAGATTTAAGTAAACAAGCGAGTTTAATGACAATTTAAAGAGACTTACTCACTGAAAAAAAAATCATTAACGCTGTAAAATGGTCTCTCAATGAGGTATGCTTTAGTGTTTTTTCGAAATTGTGCAAGCATAGGGATAGGTTTTAAATGTACTGGCAGATTGTTGTAAAGTTTTATGGCGTTGTAAATAATTGATTTTTTTATTAATTCTGTGGAAGGAATGGGAAGATAAATATCATGCCTAGAGTTTCTGGTAGGATATACATGTTGTGGCCTTTCTGGGAGGGTGTTTATATGTTTTCTCAGCAAACATACCGTTTACAAAATAAATAATGCAGGAAGTGTTAATATTTCATGTTTTTTGAAATAGTATTGGCAGTGAGCTCTATTATTTAGACCAAACAAATAACGAATGGCTCTCTTTTGAAGCATAAAAATACTACGAAATTGCTCGGTGGTATAGCAGCCCCAAAAGGGAAGGCCATAGCGGAGGTGGGATTCAAATAAAGAGAAATAAGTAAGTCTGGCAGAAGGAACGTCTAGTTCTTTTGAAACTGATCGAATGGCGAAGCAGGCGGTAGAAAGTTTTTTAGTTAAGGTGTCAATATGATTAGACCATTTTAGGTTGTTATTTATATTTAAACTCAGGAATTTAACCGACTGTACATATTCAATATTGCTGTTATGTACCTAAAGTGGTTGTAAAGTTCCCTTATAAGATAACGCCACCGTTTTATCGACGTTAAAACAAAGCATATTGGAATCGGACCAAGCCTTAATTATAACCAAGTCTTTGGAGATACTAGAGTGTAAAGACGTTGTATCAAAATCACTCCATGTTATGCTTGTGTCATCAGCAAAAAGGGAGATTCTTCCATTCATTTTAAGGTTCGTGATATCATTAATGTATAACAAAAAAAGAATAGGTCCCAAGACTGAACCTTGAGGGACTCCAATTGTAATCAACTTACAATCAGAATCGGAACCATTAGCCCTTACAAGTTGTTGCCTTTTCCCAAGATAAGATTTGAACCAATTTAAAGAAGTACCACGAATTCCATAAAAATTTAGTTTGTTTATCAGAATTTCATGACTAACACAATCAAAGGCTTTCGCATAGTCACAAAAAACTGAGGCAGTTGGGTGGTTGTTATTGAGAGATAAGTAGACGCCTCTAAGCAACGTGAACATGGCGTCACTGGTGCACTTGTTGGGTAGAAATCCGAACTGCTCCGGGGATATTATCTGATGTTTCAGGAGAAATGGCATAAGACGGTTCTTCAGTAGCCTTTCGATGATTTTTGATAGCACTGGTAGTAGTGCAATTGGGCGATAATTGCAAGAGTTAGTTTTTTCGCCGCCTTTATGAAGTGGAATAATTATAGCTGTTTTAAGGCAATCAGGGAATACACCTTTTATAAAGGACTCATTTATTAATGTTGTAAGGGCCTCTATGACTGGGAGTGGCAAGTTCAGGAATATTCTAATTGATAGGCCATCAGTGCTACACGAAGATTTACTTTTGATATTATTTATTACCTTCAATAGTTCAGTGTTGCTAACGGGACTTAAGAAAAAGCTATCAGCTAAATTTTTTGAAGGAGGGAGAAATGAAAGAGGGTCCAAACTTGGCGAGATACTAGAGGTAACATTTTTGCTTACATTAATAAAATAATCATTTAGATCATTAGCCCCTGGCAAGATCTGAGTCACAGGGTTTGATTTGTTTCTGAGGTTATTGATGATGGACCAGGTTTCTTTTGAAACGTTATTAGAGTTTGTTAGACGTTTTCGGTAGTGTAATTTTTTTGCTGACTTAATAAGAGTAGTGTAGATCCTCCTATAATTAGAGATATAGTCGAGAATAAGAAAGGAGTCGGTGAATTTTTTTATATATGAGAGCGAGCGCATATTTTTAGCAGAAATTCGTATTCCTTTCGTGGTCCACGGCTTATGCCGCTTAGGTTTGATATTCTTAAGCGGGAAGGCTTTGTTAAAAGCACTTAAAGTTTTATTTAAAAAAGTTCTGAAGTTTGTGTTGACATTATCAGATTCAAAATTCCAATTGGTGTTAAAGTAAATATTATGAAATACTGAGAAATTTGCGGCCGAGAAAATTCTGCCCCGATGGCGAGATCTTGGTAAGGGCCTAATAGGTAAACTAAACCTGGAAATTACCGCCTCGTGATCGGAAAGACCTGAGTTATAGACCTGTGATTGCACCTCTGATGGAGAAAAATCAGACGCCATGTAATCGATGATAGAAGAAGAGTTTTTTGAAATTCTAGTTGGCGAGGATACATGCATTGAAAGACCGAAAGAGTCGAATATAGAAATTAGATATTTCTGGATGGCACAAACAGTAGCATAGTCAATATTAAAGTCCCCGCATAGAATTTTTTTACCTTTAATCGGTAGACTGTCTAGCAAACTTACCAGGCTATTTAAAAATGATTGTACATCAGAGTTTGGTGATCTATAAATACAAATTACATAAAGATCAAGGTTTTGATTATATACCATAGAGAATTCAAAAGAGCTATCCGCTAACAAATGATCATATTTAGATACCGACATGAAATCTCCATTTAGGGATAGAATCAGTGTTCCCCCATGAGCTGAGTTTTTTCTGTCATATCTAGCTATTGTGGTATACCTCTCAATATAAAAGGGTTCGTTTAGATTCAGCCAGTGCTCAATAATTGCAACAAGTTGGGGGAACTCCAATTCTTCCAGAAATAGGTACAACTCGTCAGTATTATTTCTTAGAGAAGCAATATTAATTAGAACCATATTAAGACTAGTAACAACAGGAAGTTTTGAGGAATCTAGTTCCTCAGGACACGTCGTGTTTTCTAAAAATTTTTTTTGGGAGAATTGCTGGTAAAATAGTTTTTATGGCATTCTCTGGTCCTCTGAAGATGGATCGATCTCTCCGAAGATATGTAGGATCCATAGGCTGCAAGATCCGCTTCCACTTCTGCTGCGTTAAATCCGTAAGCAGCATGAAAATCGAAATATATCTTATGTAGGGTTCTATAATCTATAGGAATACCTTCAGAGGCCAAAAACAGCCTGGTGCTTGTATTTGTAAACCCTTCAAAGTGAATTGGCGCAGGTTGGTCGTGCACGAAGGCGAGATATAACTTGAAGGCCTTTAAAATGGCTGGTTCTCTTAGTCTAGACATGAGGAAACGGTTATCAGAACTTTTTTCGGTTCGCGTAAGCTTCACTGTTGGGGGAGACATTGGATCAAAAATAGGTTCTTGATCAGTAGGAGCTTTCTTGGAAAGACTGTAGCAGTTGTCGCTCATCAAGACATTTGCTTTGCAGGCAGCAATGGCCTCTTTGTCAGAAGATATTATAGTGCCCTTTTGAGAAATTGGAGAGGAGACAACCAGTGAACTGACGGAGCTCGAGTTGGTGGGCAGTTTTTCCGGTGTGGAGGGAGGTGGGAGGTTCGGTGTAGATTTTTCTGTAAGTTCGGATACAGCTGACCGTTTTATTACTACGCCATGTGGCCATAGATTGCTGTCTAAAAGCTTTTCAGCTGACTTTTTTGACTGAGTAGCATCGAATAAACTCTGTAGTCCCAAGCTTTTCCTTAATGTAGTGAACTATGTTGTTAGGCGTAAACCCTGCAGGAAGATTTCTTACGACTACATAGTGCCACCGTTGTGTATTATTACAAGCCAGCCTGCTGGAGCCTTCAGTAGTACTGGGAATATCCGTAGGTGTTACCTCAGTTTGTGTAGAGGCGGTGGAGCAGGTAGTTTCCATAGTTGGTGTAGGCAAGGATATGGTGGTAGGGTATGTATTTTTGATATGCTTACACTTATGTTGGTTTTCATATTTGGAGTATAACTCCTTTACCAAGTCAGTTACACAAGTTAGGTTACTCTTAATGTTAGCAATTAATTTAATTCAATTGAAGAGGAGTCCTGTACTTGGATTTTTATCGCTTCTTCGGCATTGTTGAAATTTGGGAAATATTGAAAATATTCTGTTCCATATCCCTTAGAGACTTTAATAACATATCTGACTTGTAAGCGGAAAACTCCCTCGAGAGATTGTGGATATCGTCAATCTTTTTCTCCATGAGATCCCACCTGGATTCACTCTTCACTAAAATGTCATACATTTCAGAAATTGTCGGTACACTACTTGACAATTGGGATACACGGTTTGCGACTGAATCAAAAAGTTCATGTGGAATCAAATTTTGAGATACCTTTGTGATTTTATCGTTGAGATATTTCAAACTAGGGGAGTCGCACAGGGCGCAGAAAAATCGGAGGTGGGTTGATTTTTGTAATATCAAGATTTTTGTGGTAGCCTTATCAAGGCCCGTGCAATTCATGCAAAAAGATCGTTTACACTCGCCACTACAACGAAGTTTATTGTATTTGTCTTTCTCTGAAAACTCTTTACGGCAATTGTCACACTTGTATTCAGCCATATTTAGAAAATGAAAAATTCGAAACAAAAATACACAACGAAAACAAAACAGAACAAACACACGTACTGCGAAGCAGACAAAACCTTTCTCAGTCCCCCGCTCAAAACCCACCTGCTAAGAAATCAAATAACCTCAACACTAAATACTGACGATCCCAATGAGTATCCTCAATTACCCAGTACTTTTAAGACTACTAACATCAATAATTCTAACAACGATTCCAGCAGTACCCAACCTCGAACCTCCCAACCTAACCCTCCTCCTTCTTCTCAGACGAAGTCGCCCAAGATCCCTCCGATTATTTTAAGAGATAAGGCTAAATATAGTAATAGTGTTGCTTATTTTAAATTAAATAATATTAATTTTGGTAACCCCACAAATTTATCAGAAGGAATTAGATTTAATCCTCCAAATCCTTCAGATTACAGGAAAATTACTAAGTTTCTTGAGGATCAAAAGATCCCATTCCACTCGTACAATTTCGAAAGCGA
The DNA here is from genome assembly GCA_030620095.1 of Kuschelorhynchus macadamiae. NCBI lineage: Eukaryota > Metazoa > Arthropoda > Insecta > Coleoptera > Curculionidae > Kuschelorhynchus > Kuschelorhynchus macadamiae. The sequence goes on along the minus strand of JAUTXW010005323.1, from coordinate 960,765 downwards.
AAAAATGCTCCACGTGGTCTTGAGGGGTGTATTAGAAGAATGGTCAGTTGAGAAAATAACCGGTAACTTAAAAAATCTTAAATTTAACCCCACCAGGGTAATAAGGTGGTATCACAAAGATGGCAGGCCAATGCCATTAGTGCTGGTAATTCTTCCTAAAACTGAGAAAAATATTTTTGATTTGTACGTGCTTGATGATATGGCCATAAAGGTAGAATCACAAAGAAATAAATCGAATGCTACCCAATGTCATAGATGCCAACTTTATGGTCACTCACAAGCAAAGTGCTCCGCCGAACCCAAATGTTTAAAATGCGCCGAAAATCATTTTACCTATCTCTGTCAACTCGACAAAAATATAAAATGTACATGTGCAAACTGCGGGGGTGACCACCCCGCAAATTTTCAAGGCTGTGTCAAACACCCTAAAAACTCAAAACAACCTCCTAGAATCCCACCCCCCACATTCCTATGGGGGAAAGATAACTTAATAAATATTAAAAAGACAGTTAATCCCAGCACTAATGACGTTAGCGCAATGCCTCAACTGATCCAATTCTTCGCTAATATGACTACTTTACAATCACAATTCCAGCAAATTCTACCTCAGATGTCACCTAACTTAACATATATCAGCAAATGAATTACAACAAATTGCGCCCTTCTTCTATTAGAATAGCCTCGTGTAATATAAATGCAATAAAAAATTGGAAATTATTCACTTTACCGAAAAATTTCATATTGATGTTTTTCTAATCCAGGAAACCTGGTTTGAAAACAAGCAGAGATTTTCATTCCCGAATTTTAATGTTTACCGAACAGACAGAGAGGGGGCCCAAAGAGGCGGTACATCAAAACGAGGCTATTTTAATAGGAGGAGATCTCAATGCCAAACACAGGGATTGGGGGTGTAACATGACAAATACTCGCGGACTGACATTGATCAACTCACAGGACGTCTGCAGATATAATATTCTAACCCCGTCTGAACCCACTCATATCAGTCAACAAGGTAGACCAGAGCTTCTAGACTTCTTTCTAACTAAAAACACCCAAGCTATAACCCAACCAGCGGTTATCCATGAACTTTCCTCTGATCATTCCCCCGTTATCATTGATTGTGGCGACATAATCACTTCCCATAATGACTCATATGTTAAAAAATTAAACAATTGGAACTTGTACCAGGAAAAAATAAAAATTATGCATTTCACAGAAAATATTTCTACCCCTGCTGAACTGGATATGGCTGTTATCAATCTAACCTCAAATATTATCTCTGCCATAAATTCTACAATCTTTAAATCAACAAAAATTACCAAATACGGCTCGATTCCCTCGGACATCACAAAAATCTGGCCTACAAAACTGGAGACCCTCATTTAAAAAGCCTTGCTAACAAAGCCACTAAAGAAATTAAGGGTTTACTTAAAGACTTACATAATTAAATGATCAAGGTACTCATTACTTTAGACTCTCGAAAAATCTCACCCAAGGGCCGAAACTACCCATGCCCCATATCAGGAATACTCTCAACAACTCAATAATCTTTAACCCTGAAGACAAAGTAGAATATTCTGCAGACGCCCTGTATGAACAGTTTAGTGAAAGTCAGCCAATCAATTTAGCTCACGAAAATAACGTAGTTCACACGGTCAGAATCTACGAAAGAACTCCGGTTGGCATTGCACCCTTAATTCCTGTTGCTTTGGTTCAATCTGTTATTAAAAATCTAAATATTAAGAAAGCCCCAGGCCTAGACAACATTACAAATATGGCCATTAAAAAATCCCCATTGACCCTTTTTAAATACTTAATTTTAATTATTAATGCTATTCTTAAATTAGGCTATTTTCCACTCTTGTGGAAACAAGCAAAAATAATAGTTATTAAGAAAAAAGGTGAAAGCGCATATCTAACAGCTATAGACCAATTAGTCTTCTCCCTGTATTAGGTAAAATTGTAACGTTACACTTTTACGGTAACTAATTATGATTTTGCTAATTATATTTTGTCATTTATCAAGATGTCAGGAACTAAGTTTTTATACTGAAATACTGAAATACTGATTTATTCATGCTCATAAATATAGTTTTTACACACGTCATAGTAAAATACAAAATATTGAATGGGTACAAAATATTGAATAAAATACACAATTTAGAATAAAATACAAAATATAGAATAAAAATTAACATTTACAAACATTACAGTGATAGTCGACATTTTAGAACTACTTAAAAGAAAGGAACCTTACATAGTGATATTATTATTCAAGACTGTAGAAGGCTTGTTTTAATAGATACTTTTTAACCAAGCTCACAAACTGTTTCTCATCCAAATATCTAATATGCTCAGGGAGTTTGTTAAAGAATTTTGGCCCATATTCAGTACTAGCAATGCAGGACTTCCTCAATCTCAAGAAATCTATACTTATGTTATCTTTAAACCTAGTGTCATGGGTATGATTTTCACAACAGAGACTATAGTTATTTAAATTTCTCCTAACATACAACAAGCAACTCAAGATATACATAGATGGAAAGGTAAGTATACTTAGTTTAACAAAGGTTTGTCTGACTTCTGCTCTATAATGCAGCCCATCCACCACTCGTATGGCTCTTCTCTGGAGTTTAAAAATTCTACTTGCCTGAGCCGAGTGACCCCAGGCAAGAATTGCATAATTACAATGTGATTGAAACAGTGCATGAAAAGCCATAAGGAGTACTGTTTTGTCAACACTCTCCCTAAGATTTCTTAAAAGAAATATAGATTTTGTAATTTTTTTGGCTACTTGATCAACATGGGTACCAAAAACCAAGGTATTATCGAGATGTATCCCAAGAAATCTCACTGAACTTGTTTTATATGTATCATCTGGAATATGTTCCTGATTTATATTTTTTAGGCTGAAGAGGATCTTTTCTGTCATGTTGTTGTCAGACCCCTGAATGAAATCAGAATTTGCCTGTTGCTTAAATCCACTTATGGAATTTCTATATTGCAGCCGATATTGATTTCTCAAATCAGCAATCTCAGGGATACCAGTAATGTTAAAAAAAATCATTTAAAAACCTGAGACGCTCCCTCATTTCGCCTAGCATAGGGTTGTACCACCTTATATGTTTGTCAGAAATCGGCATAACTTTTTTTACTTTAAAACACAAATTAAAATTATCACAAAGTATACTCATAAAAGTATTACACTTTGTGTAACAGTGGCACTAACCTCGGATTTTACAAAGGACCAATCGGTATTGTTTAAAATGTTATAAAGACGATTTCTCCCTTCCGCAGTGATAGGTTGATGAAAATTTACAGTCTGCGAGCTATGGTTTGCCTTATTTAAATCAGATATATTAATTTCAACTGCCGAATGATCAGAAAATACCGCATCTATAATTGAAGTTTTGAAACATAAAATATCTTGAAAGTTTACAAAGACGTTATCCAAACATGCATTTTTTCTAGTATTACTAAAAATTTGTTGTGTAAATCCAAATGAGTTCACTAGATCAATAAAATCTTGGTTCCTACTATTGTTTACTTCAAAATGTATATTGAAGTCTCCTATTACTACCACATACTTAAAACTAACAGTTAAAACATACAGAATTTTGTTAAAGGTCTCTAGAAACATATTAAAATCTCCACGAGGAGGTCTGTACACAGCGACGATGATAAGATTAGCATACCTTAATTCGACTGCGGCAATTTCACATTCCATTTCTACTGAGAGTTTTACCAGGTCTTCTCTTGTAGAGTATTCAATGTTCTGTTTCACCAGAATTGCCACTCCACCATGTATGTGCTGCTTTCTTGAAAAGCTTGAAGCCAATACATACCCCCTTATTGCCAATGATTCTATTTCTTCCTGCGTCATAAAATGCTCTGAAAAGCAGAGGACATCATATAGTTGCTGGGATTTCAGTAAAAATATTTCAATTTCTCCAATTTTATTCCTCATTGAACATACATTTTGATGGAATACATTTAACCACTTTTCACCATTGGATTTTCCCTGTGTGGGCGGCGTCGGAGATGAAGAAAATGGTTTACAACCACTCCTTTACCCCATAGATCAGGTGACATAATAGTTTGTTTTGCATCTGCTGGTACTTCTAATTTGAAGCTGCTTTTAAATTTATCTTTTCGTGTTTTCATCTTGAGTACTTTGCAGGTAATTTTTAGATTATCTTGGATATAGGTTTCCAGTTCTCCTTCAGTAGTTTTCGCATCTAAACCGGATAGAAAGACATAAGCTTTTTGGTTTGCCACTGTCATTTTGAAGTTATCATTTTGACCATGTATTGGTGCAGGCCTACATTGCTCAGGGTACTTCCTCCTCTCTATACTTTTTTTTACGACTTTCGTCCATTCTCCTGTGTCTATCTGTTCTTCATTCACACTGCCTGATAAAACAGATTTCTGAGTAATTTGCTTTTCGTCAATTCTCTCTGAAGTGTCAAAGTTTACCTGTGCATTTGAACTACTCTTTAGGTCATTTCCTGTGTTACAGTTGTCAACCACGTCCGTTGCGGTCGGAGTTGCTCCAATCTGTTCCTTTTTTCCACGGATGTACTTGGCTTGTCTTCTTGTGCTAAGTATCCGTTCGTCGGAGATGTATGCACATGATTGGAAGTTATTTAGATTCTTTGACTATTTTCATTATTATAAGAACTTAATATTGTATGACTGACAGCTTGGTATATTATATACATTTTATGTTTTATATTTACAGATGCTGAGGGTCTGGTTGTTGAAGCTTTCTTTAATGCCCACATATAAAAGGGTCATATTTTTATAAAAATTTCATTATTAGATGTTCATTCACCTATAGTTTTTCTATTATCTTACCTTGACATAATTTTGATCAGAAACAAATCCGTTATAAAAACCTAGTTGGGTATGAGCTGTTGTGATACAAACTAAACAAGATATTTCCATTGTAGCCTGGTAACGCTACATAAATTAGAAACATTTGGTATATACCTGCGATTTCGTTTGTCGCCTTTTAAATCTCGTTCAATTCATTAAATGATTTGTCCTTTTGATAAAATGTAGTTTAAGATGTTACCTATATTGTTAAATGTCCGGTAAACACATGTCAGGGGTTCATTAAACAAGGGTTTGTGTTATTTATTTAAGTAGTTCTCCAAATGGTTGGTTTAAAAAGCCTTGTTTATTTTCGTTTTATAAATTGGGTTAAGTGACAACAGAGTTTGACGTTTTACTGTGTGCGGCGACGCTAAAATCCTTGCTTTGGCCTTTTCCATTAATGACTAAAAGCCATACGATTCCGTCCGACCACTTTACTATCATTTTTATAAAAACCTAACATTTTAAAGACTTAATTATTTAGGACGAGGCTTACGTAAAGATTAGAGGAAAATATTAAAAAAAATAACAACATAAATTATTCAAAAATAAATATTTAAATTGAATGTATATTAAGATTTATTGTAATAAATAATGTATTCTGAGTTGCCTATCTTTTTAAAAATCTTTTATTTTTGTCAAATAAATAAGGAGGAAAGAGACAAAATATAGGGACATTAAAATCAAATTTTGCATGGAGCACTTTCAACAGTTTAGTTTTTTGGCCAAATTCCTACCTTTTTTTTAAACCTTTTTTTCTTACTAAACCTTAGCTGAAAATCGTCTTGGAACGAGTTCGAGCTATTTCGTTTTGACTGTGGCCGTAAAACTACCTTTAAAAAGGCTGGTCCTGTTTTATAGTTATTTTAAATTTTGTGTTAAACAGTGGTCAAATAACAGCCAGGTAATTATTATCTTAATTTATTTAGCAAGGTTCTTTCATTTAATTTTAATTTAAACAATAGGTTACAATGGATTTTTTCTCCTTTTTACAGCTCAGCGGCCACATAGCAAATAGCACATTTTAGTGCACATTGAACTTATTAGCACATAGCACATTGCTATTAAAACCTTGCATCTTAGCGCACGTTTGCTTTTTATAGCCTTTAAAGCATTTTGAACATTTTTGCACCCATATGATTGTGAGGTACTTTTCACGAGAAACAATTGGTTGAAGCAAATAACCCTAAAGGTTGGGGTTACCTTTGAAGTTGAAGCAGTAATTCTACATTAAGAAAGAGCCCCCTCTTTACCGAAGAGGTGTTGGAATTTTACCTCTAGCCCAACAACCAGGCCCCAGTAACTCCAGTTTTCCTGCCAGTTGGTGAGATTTTTAAAAAAAGCTTTATATTACAGTAGTACCTTTTATTGATCAATTTATCTTTTTCAAATTACCACACATATTTCTATTTATAAACAATTTAAACTACATTCTCTCATAAACAGGTTTTTTTTAAATAAAGCAAATCATAATATTAAATAGTGTTTTACTGGTTGTTTCAGTACCTTTACGAACACACGGATAAGGGGTGTATGAAGGCGGTGCAGTAAGTTCTGTTTTACGTGTGTTGGCGCCCTTCTTTCATATTTATAATTTTCACTTGCCTCCTTCATACACCAAGGAAAAGGATTGAAAATTTTGAACTCCCCCAAAGCCGAACTACCGTATAAGCTAGCCAACGGGTCGTAAGTGCAAACTTTTATTATTGCACTTACGTAAGAACTCTTTATAACGTGGGTTTTATAACACCAGAGTTTACGTTATAAAATCACGGAAAAAATTATTTTAATTAAACTTCAGGGAGAAGTCGCAAACAAAGGCCTTCTTCTAGACTTTCAGTTCAGTTCGGCTTTGGAAACTCGATTAGCACCATTAATCAAACAACTAGATTAGCAGCTGACATTATTAGTGGTTTTAACAGGAAAAAAAAGGCCTGGCGCTATTTTCCTTGACATAAAAAAAGCCTTTGACAAAACATGGCACTCAGGCCTAGTGCTAAAACTCATTAGAGCGGGTATCTCAAACTATTTAGTTAAAGCAGTTCACTCTTTTTTACTCAATAGAACATTTGTGGTACATGTAGATGGCTTTACCTCCACTCCTAGGCCAATAAGGGCGGGAGTCCCATAAGGTTCTCCCCTCTCTCCCCTATTATAAAACGTGTTTATTTCTGACATTCCGACCAACAGTTACACCAATCTCTATCTTTTTGCAGATGATACCGCTCTAATCTCTACAAATAAAAGCTTAAACATATTATCATCCAGGCTTCAAAGGCACATTGGTGTCATTCAAGTCTGGATGAATCACTGGAAGTTGGATCTTAATCCCTTAAAAACTCAAGGTATTATTTTCACAAAAAATAGTAGAATCCCTACTGCTAAAAAAGTCAAAATTCAAGGACAGTAGATTAATTGGTCTAAGCAAATTAAATATTTGGGAGTAATATTTGATAGAGGCCTTAGGTGGTCTGCGAATACTGACTATAGTATTAAGAAAGCAAGAAGTGTTCTAGCTCAGTTATATTCATTATTGCACCAAAAAAGTAGTCTTAATATTAAAAACAAGATCACACTTTTTAAACTCTATATTAGACCAATTCTAACCTACGGTTCACCCACGTGGAGTACTCATCATAAAAACCAGTCAAAAAGACTTCAATCGCTCCAAAATAAAATAATCAGGATCATTCTAAACGCGGATAGATTCATCAGAAACTCAATTCTCCACAGGGATACAAACCTTGAGAGCTTGGGCGACTTCATTAACAAACTGAATTCAAATTATTTCATAAGGGCCGAACTTGCTAACAATGACCTCATTACCAAAACTCATGACTTCTCCCAACCACGTAACAAATTCAAGCTCCCTAAAAACTGTCTTTTACCAAAAATTTAAACTATCCCCCCCCCTCCCCAACTGGGATCCCCCCTCCTATGACTTTTTCCCCTATCCTTACAATTTGATTGTTTTCCCGAGGAATGAAGAGATGTAATAGCCATTCGGCTAACATAAGAATCGAAGAGGACCCCGAACTCATTTTGATTCAGTTATAATTGAGATTTCGAAGAGTTAAAAACCTGACTAGTTTAAAGTTACCTTAGTTACGATTGTTAAGTATAACCAGTGTCTACCTTTGATACCTGTAACGTGTGTTTTAAATAAAAGGAGTGCATTCAGATTCTACGTGTTTGTGTACCGGCCAATCCGGAACAGTATATTAATTTTTTGTTTGTAAATGCTTTGTATAACTGCATTTTTTTTTACTTAATTTTAAATAGAACAGAATATCCTTTTAAAAATGTATACTATTCCAGTTAAAGTAACCAGGCTTGCTCTGTTACTATAGCATTTTCTTTAATATTTTATATTTCTTATACAAATTACATTTAAGTTTAGTTTCATTAATTTTGTTGGTAGAAATATAAATTCTCAAAATATAACCTGGAATTTCCGTGACTTTGTCAGGGAAAACCTGGAAAAGTCAGGGAATTTGATAATTGAAAACTGCTAAGAACCCTGTTTCAATACACATTTTATGTTGAAGAAATAATTTTGTCTTTTTTAGGTATTGACCTGGCATCGATATCGAAGCCAACGGTGATGGAAATAGTTCCTGTGTACAGACGAGACTGCCAAACCGAAGTCTACGCGGGTTCTCACCCCTATCCGGGCAAAGGTGTTTATCTGTTAAAGTTCGATAACTCCTATTCCCTCTGGAGGTCCAAGACGCTCTACTACAGGGTCTATTACACGCACTAGGTGAAATCTAACCGTTATATATAAGTATTAATTTTATTTATTATTGTTATGAGAATTTAAGTCACATAATTTATGAGTCTATATTTTATGTACTTTTATATTTTTTTGTTAGTTCATTATGCAACTGCTGAATAGTGGAATCCATTTACCGGAAAATTTCGAAATGGACTGCTTTTCCCTTCCTCGGAGTTTTTTTTTAACTTAAATATGCTGGCATCTTCGGAGAGGAAAGGAATCTGAGTTTTTGCGTTGGGGGAAGATCGAGAGCCATATTTTCTACTTTTGTAGAAAAATGGCATATTTTTAGAGAAAGATAAAGTAAAGCTTTCTTATCGATGTAGCCGTTACTTGATGGAAATTCATTATACACTAGTATACAAAATAAACACGTTTAGTTTATTAATTTCCACTTATTTATTTCTGCTTGACGGCTGTTTCGACACACTGTGTCTTTGTCAAAATTTAACTAAAAACTGACACTAAAATCTACCAAATATAAAAAAAATATATATAAAAATCTTAATGGTGTCAATAAAATAATATCGGTGTTTACCCACTTTGTCTATTCTTTAGGTATAAAGATTTAACAGAGGGGAACCATTTAAGTCCAACTGGTCATTCAATAAAATATTTCGGGTTTTCCTCTTGTTAGTTTCTAAACTTTCCAAATGGTTCAATTTGTAGCTTTTATTAGCCCTATGCAAAATTTTATATTCGTTTTTAAATATATGATTTGCTTCTATCAAATGTTTAGCCTAATTAGAGTCTGTTTTTTCTTTATTATATGAAGATTTGTGTTCTTTTATACGTTTATTGAAAGATCTACCCGTTTGGCCAATGTAAACTTTATCACAGGAACCACATTCTAATTCGTATACCCCTGATTTTTTAGATTTATCAGACTTGGATTTTTATTATTTTTAATATATTTTCCTAATGTATTATTTGTACAGCAGGCAACTTTATAATCTGCTCTCATGAGATGTTTACTGATTTTAGAGCTAATTTTGCCTGTATATGTTATTGTATTAAATTTGGCTATATCTTTTAAATTATTATTTGGATAGATTAAATTGATTGCTTTTTTATATTGTTTTTTATTTACTATTTTGTCGACTATATTAGGACTATAGCCATTGTTAATAGCCATCTGCTTTATAATATTCAATTCTTTATTATAGTTATCTGATGACATAGGTATACTAATTAAACGATGTACAAAACTGTTGAAAGCTGCCATTTTATGTGCAAAAGGATGATTTGATGTTTTATGTATTGTTATATCTGTGTAAGATGGTTTATGATAAATTTGAAAATCCTGTTTATTGTTATTGTTCATAATTGTTAAATCCAAAAAATTTATTGTCTTATCTTGTTCCACTTCTAACGTAAATTTAATATTTTTATGTAAATTATTAATAAAATCTAAAAATAACCTTAGTTGTCTCTCTGTTCCCGTGAAACACGCTAGTATGTCGTCTACATATCTATACCAATAAATGAACTTGTTTCTTAACGGGTAATTATACATTAATTGTTCAATATTACCTAGAAATATTTCTGCTAGTATAGGACTCAAAGGATTACCCATTATTAAACCTTCTTTACTTACATACACGGAGCCATTGAATTCAAATCAAGCATTGCTTCATTGGATCGGAAACTTTCTTGCCAAACGTCAATATCAGGTCAGAATTGATGGAGCAGTTTCAACAAGCAGAGAGGTGAGAAGTGGAGTTCCGCAGGGCTCAGTTCTCGGACCCCTCCTTTTCTTGGTCTACGTGAGTGACATGCCAGAAAACATCAAGTCGAAAATATGCTTTTTCGCGGACGACACCAAGCTGTACTGTGATCCATCAATCAATCGTGAGATGCTCCAAACTGACCTTCACCGAATAGAAAACTGGACCAAGTCATGGCTTATGTCCCTCAATGTGGATAAGTGCACAGTTCTCCATATTGGCCCCAAGAATCCACTGCACAGTTATACTATGATGGGTCAACCCTTAAAGGAGGTTGATCAACAAAAAGACCTTGAAGTCTTTATAACCACTGATCTCAAATGGGAGAGCCACATTGCAAAAATTGTCAAAAAAGCCAACTCAATGATTTTTCTTATCAGAAGAGCTTTTAAAGATCACTCTGCTGACACAATTTTGCGTCTGTATAAAACCTATATCAGACCAATACTGGAATTTGCTGTAAGCACATGGAACCCATACTATGTAAAAGATATTGAGCTGCTTGAACGGGTCCAGCGACGGATAACCAAGATTCCACCCGAACTAAAGATGCTGTCCTATGAGGATCGTTGCTTTCGTCTGAACCTATCAACTCTTCGAGAGCGAAGGCAGCGAGGCGATCTTATACAGGTCCACAAAATATTATCTGGGTACTACAGTGTCCCGATTGCCTTCCTTCAGATTGCTGACCACACAAATCTCAGAGGCCACAGCAAGAAACTCATTAAAGAAAAATGCTCCAAGCTCTGCCGCAGAAACTTTTTTACAAATCGCATAGTTTATGTTTGGAACAGACTTGATCAGAGAACAGTAGATGCCTCTACAGTCAACTCCTTCAAGAACCGCTTAGATGCTAATCTCAGAGGAATCGACCGGGAACTGGTGCACTACTTTTAATTTCGAATTAGGCAACAACAGTGCACAGTCTAACTTCAAAAGTAAAATAGACTCATAGACTGGCACTTTGCCGCCTACCGCCTTTAATTAATGATAATAATAATAATAATTACTTCAATACCTTGGGATTTGTCTAATGATCGATTATCAAACAATTATAGTTTAGTTAAAAATATTAACAGTAAAATGACAGAAGATAATATTGTATGCACTAGGGCGGATAAAGGAAAAACCATTATTGCAATAAAAAGAGAAGATTATATTCAAAAAACTTCAGAATTTCTGAATCCGGATAAATTTCAAAAGATCGATAAAGATCCGACAGAAATATATCAAAAAATTATAAAAAATGTAATTAAAGATAGTAGCTTATTTGATGATAAAATTAAATATAAATTAACGATAATGAATCCACAAGTACCTAAGCTATATTCATTTATTAAACTGCATACAGGCAATATGCCCATTAGACCTGTAGTGTCTTATGTGACAGCTCCAGCTCACACGATTTCTAATAAATTAATAGACATTATTAGTACATTTTGTAATTTTAAACCAAAATTTAGTATTAAAAATAGTTTAGAGTTAATTAACAATATAAAAGATGTCACAATTCCAAATAAAGCCATATTATTCTCTTTAGATGTACAAAACTTATTTCCTAGTGTCCCCCCAATTGAAGCTATTAACTTAGTCGATAATTTATTACTCAAAAATAAAGTTAATCATATTATTAAGAATGATATATTGGATTTGTTAACAGTGTGTGTAGATCAAAATTACTTTGAATTCAATGGCTCCGTGTATGTAAGTAAAGAAGGTTTAATAATGGGTAATCCTTTGAGTCCTATACTAGCAGAAATATTTCTAGGTAATATTGAACAATTAATGTATAATTACCCGTTAAGAAATAAGTTCATTTATTGGTATAGATATGTAGACGACATACTAGCGTGTTTCACGGGAACAGAGAGACAACTAAGGTTATTTTTAGATTTTATTAATAATTTACATAAAAATATTAAATTTACGTTAGAAGTGGAACAAGATTAGACAATAAATTTTTTGGATTTAACAATTATGAACAATAACAATAAACACGATTTTCAAATTAATCATAAACCATCTTACACAGATATAACAATACATAAAACATCAAATCATCCTTTTGCACATAAAATGGCAGCTTTCAACAGTTTTGTACATCGTTTAATTAGTATACTTATGTCATCAGATAACTATAATAAAGAACTGAATATTATAAAGCAGATTGCTGTTAACAATGACTATAGTCCTAATATAGTCGACAAAATAGTAAATAAAAAACAATATAAAAAAGCAATCAATTTAATCTATCCAAATAATAACTTAAAAGATATAGCCAAATTTAATACAATAACATATACAGGCAAAATTAGCTCTAAAATCAGTAAACATCTCATGAGAGCAGATTATAAAGTTGCCTTCTGTACAAATAATACGTTAGGGAAATATATTAAAAATAATAAATCCAAGTCTGATAAATCTAAAAAATCAGGGGTATACGAATTAGAATGTGGTTCCTGTGATAAAGTTTACATTGGCCAAACGGGTAGATCTTTCAATAAACGTATAAAAGAACACAAATCCTCATATAATAAAGAAAAAACAGACTCTAATTACGCTAAACATTTGATAGAAGCAAATCATACATTTAAAAACGAATATAAAATTTTGGTTTTTGCAAACCATTTGGAAAGTTTAGAAATTAACAAGAGGAAAACCCGAAATTTTATTGAATGACCAGTTGGACTTAAATGGTTCCCCTCTGTTAAATCTTTATACCTAAAGAATAGACAAGGTGGGTAAACACTGATATTGTTTTATTGACACCATTAACATTTTTATATATATTTTTTTTATATTTGGTACAGATTTTAGTGTCAGTTTTAAGTTAGCTTTTGACAAAGACACAGTGTGTCGAAACAGCTGTCAAGCAGAAATAAATAAGTGAAAATTAATAAACTAAATGCGTTTATTTTGTATACTAGTGTATAAAGTGAAGCTTCTATTATTTCGCTTGGAACAAAAAAAAATTTGTTCGCTTTTAAATTTTCATCAAAACTGCTCTGATTTCAGACTTCTGTGTCCGATACATACTGTACAGGGTGTTCCAGCGAGGACTGAACAGGGACCTATTTTCGACCTTCCTTGTATTTTGGAAAAATTCAAAATAGCCAATCGATGTATTTTTTCTTGTAGAATCCAAAAATATCATCGAAAAAATATTTGAACCAGAAACAAAAGAGTTACGCTATACATCAGGTGTTTTTTAAATGAAATGTATCGTTTTTTATACGATTTTTGGAAAGAGTGATTTTTTTTATGTCCGTTCTGATTAAAAGATTTGATTTTGCGATAGCTGTTTATATTACATTTTAATGTTTTACAAACTAAAATTTTAGCTTCACCTGTTTAAAATATACGATAGGTTGGTATAGGTGATCAAGGTAAAATGACGTTTGAATGCTTTGTTAATAGAAATTGACATTATTTTAATTATTGTCGAAGTCTTCACCTAAAAAATATATATTTGACTCTGATCGAAATGAAATACTCTTTGGACAAGAGACTACAGATTGTTATGCTATTTTACAAGTGCCAAGAAAATGCAAGAGAAGCAAGAAGAAGATTTATTGCAAATTTTCATAGAAATATATCCATCAATACAATTCTAAGGATAAAAAACCTATTTGAGGAAAATAAAACTTTACATGATAGAAAAAGAAATATACAAAGAAGAAGAAATCGAGACCAGGCCATTATAAATTATTTTCAAGTTAATCCAACCAAATCTATTTCGGATGCAGTTCGGGAAGTTTATTACGGTGGCGGTGTAAGGCGCAGAAGAGTTACCCGAGGGACTGTTCACAGGACTCTGAAAATTCATAAATTTAGGCCTTTTCGTATCCTTCCACTTCAGCACCTAACACCGGCACAAAAAGAACTTCGCTTCCAATTTGTTTCTCAAATGGTAATTCGGCAAGAAAACGAAGACCCTGATTTATTCAAAAATATTGTGTGGACCGACGAAGCTACTTTCACAACATCGGGAGTATTCAACAGACATAATAGTCACCACTGGGCCGTTGAAAATCCAAAAAAGTTCCAGACTATTAAATTTCAAGGGAGGAATTCTATTCATGTTTGGTGTGGGATAAAAAACAATAAAATTTTGGGACCAATATTTTTTAACGGGACTTTAAATGGGCACAGATATTATGAGTTTTTAGAAAACGAAATTGAAAATTCTTTGGAAGACTTACCATTGGCAGAATATCAGAATTTAATTTGGCAACATGATGGGGCGCCTCCTCATGCCGTGCATGATGTGGTTCAATTTTTAAATCGGCGCCATAACGAATGGATAGGGCGAAATGGAACATATGCTTGGCCGCCCAATAGCCCCGACCTCTCAGTTTTGGATACATTTCTTTGGTGCCATTTGAAGAACGTCGTATACAGACAACGAAACGAAAATATTCAAGAGATCATGGGAAAAATTGTCAATGAAATAAACCGCCTTAACCAGGAAAATCATATTGTAACAGCAAGTTTAGAAAGGCTACAAAGGGGTTATCGATGTTGTTTCGAGAAAAAACAGCGGTCACATTGAAAACTTATGTTATTAGTAGTTTTATTTTATTATTTAATAATTATTTTTTATTGAATTTCTTTTTCTATCATGTAAAGTTTTATTTTCCTCAAATAGGTTTTTTATCCTTAGAATTGTATTGATGGATATATTTCTATGAAAATTTGCAATAAATCTTCTTCTTGCTTCTCTTGCATTTTCTTGGCACTTGTAAAATAGCATAAAAATCTGTAGTCTCTCGTCCAAAGAGTATTTCATTTCGATCAGAGTTAAATATATATTTTTTAGGTGAAGACTTCGACAATGTCAATTTTTATTGACAAAGCATTCAAACGTCATTTTACCTTGATCACCTATACCAACTTATCGTATATTTTAAACAGGTGAAGCTAAAATTTTAGTTTGTAAAACATTAAAATGTAATATAAACAGCTATCGCAAAATCAAATCTTTTAATCAGAACGGACATAAAAAAAATCACTCTTTCCAAAAATCGTATAAAAAACGATACATTCCATTTAAAAAACACCTGATGCATAGCGTAACTCTTTTGTTTCTGGTTCAAATATTTTTTCGATGACATTTTTGGATTCTACAAGAAAAAATACATCGATTGGCTATTTTGAATTTTTCCAAAATACAAGGAAGGTCGAAAATAGGTCCCTGTTCAGTCCTCGCTGGAACACCCTGTACAAATCAACAAAAACCATAGGACTTAAAGAATGTTGGAATTTTCTTCATTATTTTTCTTGTGTTTAATGAATTCTGATTAAAACTTGTAAAAAGATACTTCTAATGGTTGCTAATAAGCATACTAGAGCTGTCACAAGTACTAACAAAAAACATTTGAGGTACAAGTACGAAATACTGACAAAATAGGGATTGTCCCAATCCACCAGGAAATAATAAAGAAAATAGTTTAATCTGTAAAATAGGCTATACAGAAGGGGAAAATTTTTTACATACTTCGCATATTTAACAAAAACAGTAATGTTGTTAAATATAAATATTTAATATGTCTATATAAATTACAATATAATTAAAAAATGACAACAAAATATAACAAATCAATAATAAAATAAATTTACGTTAATTACTACTATATTAAATCACACAAATACAGAACATAACACAACATGTAAATTGCTTATCCAAGGTGCGTACCATAAAATTGAGTATTACATGGATAGAATTGTTTTAAATTTGTGTTTTTAAATATGTGTGTTCTGTCAAC
Organism: Kuschelorhynchus macadamiae; assembly: GCA_030620095.1. NCBI lineage: Eukaryota > Metazoa > Arthropoda > Insecta > Coleoptera > Curculionidae > Kuschelorhynchus > Kuschelorhynchus macadamiae. Next base: position 944,617 of record JAUTXW010005323.1, on the reverse strand, counting down.
ACTAAACATTTTATTTTACCAAACGAAGTGCGGTCGTGTGCATTAATCCGTTGGACAAAATTTGGCTTGTGTAAACCATCCTGTCACCCCTCAAAAGTTCATAAATATGTTGTACAATGTAAAAAATAGGGATCTTATTTTAATAGCATTTTTGCAAATATTTTATTATAAACGGTAATATTAAACTTTTAGTAAAAATAAAACAATCACATATTTTTAAACACTAGTATTTATTAAAGTTATAACAAATGAACCAAAAGAAAAATAAATAAAGCAATAAAATAAAGTGTTAATATTTAGTTATTGCTCCATTCCTGGCTAAAACTTCGTCAATTCTCCGGGGTATCGACAAATATAAATTTCTGCAAAGATCAACATCTTCTCTTAATTCATCCCATATGTTCATTATTTCATTTTCCAGATCATTCTTGCTCTCTGGATGAAAATTGGACTTAGACATTTTTTTCGTAACCAGGCCCCAAACATTTTCTATAATATTGATATCCGGACTTTTTGCAGGCCATAACAGAGTCTCAATATTTTTATTTACAAACCATTCAGAAATTATATGAGCATTATAAATAGGACAATTGTCTTGCTGATATATAAAATCATTTTGTGGAAAATGTTCCGTTACGCTGGGTAGCATAACATTTTCTAAAATATTGCTATATACTGTAGCACTAAATCTTTCGTGAATACTCCACCATACCCCAAGTCCCTTAATGCTAATCCATGCCCATGAATTAACAGAAAAACGTCCAGATCTATCAGAATTATTGATATATGCTTCATCATACCTAGAATTTCGGAGTCTGTATACTCTAACTTGTCCATTATAGCTTGATTGAAAAACCTTTTCATTCGTAAAAACGACTCTATTCCAATTCTCCCTTCGCAAATTATTTAGACCAAAAATAACTCTTCCTTGTTTGTGATGTTCAGTCAGCTTCATTTTTCTTGCTGCTACATGATTCCCTAAGACAGACTTTTGTATCCTGCGGCAAGCGGTACTTCGTGATGCAGGAAAATTAGTCGCTTCTACAGCATCTCTTGCTATACTAAATGGATGTTGTTGCAAATAATCAATCAACGCGTTATTCTGTTGATTGGAAGTGATTCTTGGTCTCCCTGTAGGTTTAAGTTTTTGAAAACTCCTAGTAGTTTCCCAATGATTTTTGATTTTTTGCACAGTATTTTTGCTAGTGTTCATAAACTCGGCCACTTTTCTCACTGGAAGCCCGTCTTCAACATACTGCACAATTTTTGCTCTTTCAAGCAAGGATAAACCCGGCATGGTTTGACTTTGGCAGTTTCGACTTTGATTGGCATCAATTTCAGTTAAACAATGGTCACAGGACAGGTTATCAGCCCAGTTTACATACAATAAAACTTTTTGTCCAACGGATTAATGCACACAACTGTACATGTAATATTATTAATATAATAATTTTAAGTTTTTAAACCTTTTAATGTTTCTAATATGTATATAAATAAAGTCTTGAGAAAGCTCAACGCAATAAGCGAAACATTGACTTGATATAAAAAATTGTTTTACTATTAACCTAGACTAGTGATGTAAAATACCCAGGTATTTACCCGGGTATTTACCGGAATTGGGTATATAAACGGGTATTTTCATTTAAATTTATTTTAAATAGAAGATAATAAATACTAAAAAATGTTTTGTAATTACCTTCAAATCCATAGAATAGAAAGAATAACAACTTTTAAGCCAAAACAGTTTTTTATTTTTTATATTGACAGAAAAATAACACACTTATCCATTACAAACTTTGAAAAAATCTAAATAAAACCAAATCCTAACTTAAATCCAACTTAAACTTAAAATCCATAGCGGTTTCGTCGACACTGTGCTGCCTACTATTTTAAAATATAAAAAAAAACAAAATATATAAGTAAGGTACCTTTACCCACAGCAATTTTTAAGTTTACTCAGTCAGATTCTGAGGAAGAGTTGTCAGATTGTTCGTAAGGTATATCTACTTCCTCCATTTCACTTTCTGAGTCGGATGCGGATGTTTGAATTTCTTCTGCTCCATCAATTTCATAAATATTATCGTTTAACATTAATTTTCGTTTCTTTGAAAAACGAGAATTCTTGGAAGTAGCAGTACCACTGGTGGATGCAGATGGAGTTGAGACTGAGACAGTGCTACCTGGTCTTGATCTTTGGTCAGTTTTATTTTCCAACTTCCAGTTGTGCTATAAGTAGGCTATTTTGGCTGCCCTTTCAGTGGCCAATCTATTTCTTTTGTTTGAATGTATCCAACTAAAAGTGCTAAATGTCCGTTCAGTTGCTGCCGACGTTACCGGGGCACTTAACATTTGAATAACAACCTCAACAATTGAATTTGTTCTACGTAATCCTCTCCACTATGTAAGGGGACTTGTAATGCCCTCCCACACAAATTTTCTTGCTCATAATCCCTGCTTATCTCTGTAATCTGATAATTCAGATTTCACTTGAGCTACTGCCAAATTCAAATACAAATTCGAAGGCGTCTATCATTTCTTCTGAGCTTAAATAACAACCTTGGTTTGCTGGGTCTAATGAAGAGGCAGCTAGATGAATTTTTCCTAGGGCAAACTCCTTTCTTTTAGCAATTTTTCTTAATGTGGCCTTCTCTTCTGCTTTTAGTAATGGAAACTGAGGTCGAATTTCAACTAGCACCTTTTCTAACTCGTTGAAGTTGACATGAACAATATGTATAAGTGGTTCATTAGATTCAAGATTCGTTATTAAGTCGACAATTGGCTTTAAAATCATTATCATTTTTTCAACGCGCATCCAGAAAACGGCATCATCGAGTAATATGTTTTTTAGTTGTGAACTAATACAGGGTTTGTCCTAACAGTTAGCGTTTGTAAACTACTGATTTTTTTCATTTCTTCAGATAAATATTCAGCATCATGCCTGTTTTGTCCAGTAATGATGAAATCTACAAACCATGGTGCTGAGGTAGTTACAACAAAGTCAATAATTGATTCATTCCTTATTTTGCTCCACCCATCACATTGGAGATGAAGATTTTGGCAACTAACTAACTCAACTTTGATTTCGGCTTGCAAAGCAATGTATTCAGCATCCAAGTATGTTGTACTAATTCGAAATCTAGATGGCATGGCATAAGTTGGTCTAATGGTTTTAAAAATTCGATCCAAAGTGGATGCTCTACCAGAGAGAGAGAGAGAGGACTACCACTAACAATTTTTGCTATAAACATTTAGTAACAACTGTAAAAACATAATTCTTACAATTTGGTTCATCTTTGAGTAACAAACTCATATTTAACCTGGCTTATCTCATTCATTTGTAGACTTTTTCTAGTTTAAATATGAGACACAGTTTTTATTTAATTCCACTTTTTTAGATGTAATGTTTGTACGATTTTATGTTGTCAATAGTTTTCTCATCATTAATTACCTTTTATAACATCTTTATCGATTTGTTTGAAGGAATCTAACTCATAAAAAAATTGAAGTTATAAAATATGTCTCATCTTTACCCCACTTGACCCTAGTATAACAAATACGAGACATCCAACAGAGAAATCGACTACCCATCAACATTTTTATTGTTAAAAATTAAAAGTTGACATTTTTATATGGAGTAGGGACAGGGACATATGAGATTGACATTTTAGCGGATACTTTAATTAGGATTTTCTTGTATCATGTTAATTAGGTATAAAATATAAACGGTTTTATTTAGGGCAAAACGACTTGCTGACTTGCACTTTCCTATCTGAGATATGGAATAAAACCAACTTTCGGTCTAACCGGAATGATGAAATTTCGAACTTCGGTTTAAATCAGAAGCCGCTCTCATTTCATAGATAATTAAAAAATAAGATAGGAAAGTGCAAGTCGTTTTGTCCTAATTCAAACCATTAGATTTTAAAGTTAAAATCTTCAAAATGTCAGATTTCAAATGTTGATTTATCAAATACAGTTAAATTTAGGTATAAATAAATGTCCCCCCTTTACCATTTTTATTTTTCATCAACACCCATAGATACCTACACAATATAAATAATTAACTTAGATTTTCTCGCTGACTCACGGTGTCAGTAAAATTGAGCACTGCCGGCTGAAACTGTTTTGTGCTTTGAGTGCGAGATTCGGGTCTACTTGTGCATGTGCTGGTTCTTCTAGATGGGCGGTAGAATGATGCCGAACTGGCTATTTCCTCCAATTGTTTCGAACTTGAAGAACATTGTGCAGAACTGGTTGTTGGTGACATTGCAGATTCAGCCTCTGGTTCAGCCTCAATTCTTGTCTCAGTTGTGTCAATAATATCTTCATTGGTAATGCCTGTTTCTGGAACCATCTCACTATTCACACTGCTGGATTTTTGATATTTTGTAGATGTAGTAGCAACATAGCAATCTTTTCATGTCCTCAGGACATTGTATTTTTCCGTGCGTGAAGGAATCAATATATATACAGGGTGATTCATGAGGAAATGTCAATACTTCAGGTACATATTTAGGAACAAAAAATTAACATAAAAGTCTATATAAATAAGTGTCCGCAAGGCCTTAGTTCTCGAGATACAGGGTGTTAAAGTTTTTATTTAGTTTTCCTATTTTTTAAATAAAATCTATGATAATGTAAATAATGGAGTGAAAATTGATATACGGGGGTTTTTTGGTTTGACAAATTCGAATCTAATATTAATATTGCTCTTACTTGTAGGGGGCGCCACCTACATGTCTTTCTACTCCTTCGAACAATCACAACTTTTTGGTGCAGTCTTGTATTACATTTTTGGGTAAAACAAATTATTCCCTTGCCATTTCTACGTCAAAAAGGTATACCTGTTAAAAGTGGATACGAGTAACCGTTTTCGAGATATTTGGATTTAAAACAATTTCGGCGCATGTAATTTTTTATTGCAAAATTTTAAAAGTTTGTTATTTTGTCCAAATTTAAACGCATCTTGGCACAAAAGCTTTGAAATGAAAGACTAACACATTTTTTTGAGGTGTGTATTCAGTGCCTCAGACATAACAAAAGGTATTTAATTTTTATTAAGTTGTTTTTAATAAAATCTAGGTTACGTTTTATAATTTTCAAAAATTCCACCATTTGCTTCTAAGCACAGGTCAGCTCTATGGTGTATAGCGGGTTGCTCTGTGGATACATTCGGGCACATTTCTTAGTGTTTGTGCTGCGTTTGTTTTCCGATCCAATAATCCACTTTGTATATGTCCACTTTGTACACTGGTATATTCCACTTTAGTGGAATATACCAGTGATTTGAACCATTCCCAAAGACAATGATCCAAAGGATTAAGATCTGACGATCTAGGTGGCCAATTAAACCGACCTCCCCGACCAATCTATAGGTTTGGAAAGTTTTGGTTTAAAAAATCTCTTACAAGTAATCTGTAGTGTGCAGGGGCTCCATCATGCTGCAAATACATGTTTTGTCTTACATTAAGGGGAACATCTTCTAATAGATTTCGCAAGTGATTTTCAAGAAAGTTTAAATATTTTTCTCCTGTAAGACTACCGTCGATTATAAATGGACCAAATAAATGACCATTTAACATTACACACCACACATTAATGCTAAATTTATGTTTGAAATTATGTGAGGATTTTCATAGGACCACCGGTGTTCATTGTGAAGATTATTTATACCATCACGCGTGAACTGTGCTTTAACAGTAAACAAAACATACCTATACAACCTTCGATCTTCATTAATCCAGTTACAGAATTGCATTCTCAACTCAAAAACACCCTCCTGCAAATGTTGAACCCGTTGTAAATGAAATGGATATAAACAATTAATGTGAAGATTTCTCCAAGCAGATGATTGTGTAATTTGATAAGTATCTGCAATCCGCCTAGTGCTTATGCTTGGATCATTTTCGACGGCATTGAGTATAGCCTCTTCTACTTCAACGTTAGGTCCCGATTCCCTTTCAGATACAATTTTCGCACTTGGAAACATCCCAGATTCTTTAGCAGTAGTGAAAACTTGTTGAAAAACTCTTCTATCTGGCACCCTTCTATCTAGAAAACGACGCTGGTACTCCGCGACTGCTTGAATTGCGACCCCATTGCAGAAGCCATAGACGAATATCATATCTGCATATTCACGATGCGAGAATATCACAGGCATAATGACGTATTTAGATCTAAAGTTTCTTAAATGATTATTGTCAGATAATAAAAGTTATGAACAGAAATTGACAGTGACAAAATTTGATCTTATTATTAACTGACATTACTATTGCTAAGTAACAGGAAAAACGATGAGAACACCGACCAGCAGTTGTTCTGTCAGGCAAGGCACACTTCTATTTTTTTACAATACATGCATACTTTATGTTAATTTGATAAAAAAAATCACATGCGCCGAAACTGTTTTAAATCCAAATATCTCGAAAACGGTTGCTCGCATCCACTTTTAACAAGTATACCTTTTTGACGTAGAAATGGCAAGGGAATAATTTGTTTTGCTCAAAAATGTAATACAAGACTGTACCAAAAAGTTGTGATTGTTCGAAGGAGTAGAAAGACATGTAGGTGGCGCCCCCTACAAGTAAGAGCAATACTAATATTAGATTCGAATTTGTCATACCAAAAAACTCCCGTATATCAATTTTCACTCTATTATTTACATTATCATAGATTTTATTTAAAAAATAGGAAAATTAAATAAAAACTTTAACACCCTGTATCTCGAGAACTAATGCCTGAATATGTACCTGAAGTATTGACATTTCCTCATGAATCAGCCTGTATATACAGTGTGTCCCAGATTCGCTTCTCTATATACCTATCTCAGCTCCTATTATACCTACAGCAAAGGTTAAATGGGGAAAGTTATAAAGGAAACTTATTGCATTCGATATCTGGCTTCAGATATACGATCGATCAATAAGTTTGGGAAATATCGGCGAAAAATCGAAAATGGTGGATTTCGTTTTTCGCCAGTATATCCAAAACGGTAAATTCCACAGCTGTCAAAATGTGACATTATTCGGACACATTTTTAAGACAAATAAGATGGCGTATACGACATGACTTCATTGTTTTTTGTTAACCCGCAACCCGCCTCAACTATCATTTTTCTTATGACCGCCATATTGGATTTTTCGATTTTTGGAAAGAGCCTAAAATTTCCAGTCTAGTGATATTTCACAAGTGCATTAAAGATTTTAGTGTCATCAAAATATCACAGTTCGTAAATTAGGTTTCAATGTTTTTAAAGGAGGCCATGATTTATTTGTCACAAGATTACAGAATAAGTAAGTAATGTATTGAACGCATTGCATTTTCAATACAACATGAACGTAAATAACGACCTAAAAATTGTAAATGAGCTTTAACTACTTTGTAAGTGGCTAACATTAATTTACAAATCTGCAAAATGACGTCCATTTGCATCGAGACATTTTTGACAATTGGTGACTGTCTTTCGTACAACCCTGGTAAGTGTATTTCGGTTAATATTTCTAAATGTATCCAGAACTCTTTGTCTCAGGATTTCTATGGTCAAGGGGGGATCAAATTCATAGATTTCATTCTTCGTGTGACCCCAGAAGTAGAAATCCAAGGGCGACAGGTCAGGGGATCTAGGAGGCCACGATATTGGACCATTTAAAGAAATTATTCTTTCGTCAAACTGCTCTCTTAAGAAGTTTCTGACTTGAATGGTATTGTGAGCCGGACATCCGTCTTGTTGAAACCAAGTTCTTCTTAATTCATCTTCCTTTAGAATAGCTCGTAAGGCTGGTACAACCTGGTTTCGCAAAAGCTCTAGGTACCTCTGCCCGTTTAGGTTGTAGTCAAACAAAAATGGTCCAATAAGTCGATTTCCTGATATAATTATTAATTAATTAATTTATAAATAGGTGCCCAACAGTCAAGGGCGGCAGGGTGGTACTAGAAATTATAAATTATAAAGGGAAAATTATCTTTATTACAAAGTAGATATTTTCTTTCCAAAAATAATTATCGAAACATCCCGTAATAAATGAGCTTGTATACAGTTGAAACCTATTCAGCTTTATTACGAAAAAGAAAAACATATTTGGTTAGCGGAAAGTAATAGCCGTAATAAATTATTTTGTTGGTATTGCATATTAATTTCGGAAATACTAAATTAATTTATTTCAGTGATATAATAATCTTAAAGAAGTACACCGTGCCTTAATAAAACATAAAATATCAAAAGAACAAACCCCTTGCGCTTTAAAATTTAAATTATTCGGAAATACAGCTGAACGCCTTTCTATAAATCATAATTAAAATCGAAAAATAATTCGACATTTGATTAATATGGTATTTTTTTCATAACGCAAGAACTAGGCTTCCCGGGTAATAATAAATCATTAAATTCAGACAATCAAAATAATTTTAGAGAATTAGCTAAATCTGCAGAAAATTTAGATAAAGTGTTAATAAATTTATAGAACCCAATTCTATTTTTATAGGTTCTTCGAAACTACAATACAAAATGATTGAATAAAAATGTAATACAATATCAAAAAAGTAAGTTGACTGACTAGAGTAGAACGTTTTACTTTACTTTTTTTATTAGATTATACTCTTTTAGTATCATTAACGAAAAAAAAAAAGATTACTATTTGACCATCATTTGGTGCCTATTTAAAAAAAATTGGTTAGATTAACTTACCACTGATCCCACACCAAACGTTACTTCCAAATCTGATCTGTAGACGCCTCTCTGCTACTTGGTGAGGATTTTGCACAGCCAAATGATGACGGTTGTGCCTATTAAAGACTAGAACCTGCTCCAATCGGACCACAAGACATGATTTACAAAATCAGGATTTTCTTTACATCTCCTAGTATACCACTCACAGAACTCTAGTCGTCTTGGAAATCAGTTTCCTTAAGTCCTTGTACTATTATGGCTTTGTATAGATGGTACTTATTCTTTTTAGAAACTCTCTGTACTGTTGATTTTGGCACATTAGTTTCCTGTTCTACAGTTCTTACCGATGCACTAGGGATTTCGTTGATAGCTTTATTATTAGAGTTTTATGAGGCTGCCGTCGTTCGGGGTACATCTCCAAATATCTTGCTGAGGTAACGTCGGCGTTTCTGTATGATTGAAAGTACAGAGCTAACATGTAAACCTTTTTTTCATTTGAATACGGAATGCCGGCCATTTTCTATAGGTTTTGACAATTTATGTGTCAGATTTATGATTTTATTGGAATAAAAGCGTACCTACTACTTATTAAAACACAACTTTGATACTTTTAACTATTTAACTTAACGTCAAAGTCAAAATCCAATTTTGTTACAGATAAATCACGGCCTCCTTAGAAAAGCATTAAGAGCTAAAATTACTTTAAATCAAGGCCTTCTTAGAAAAAACTGAAACCTAACTTTACGAAGTATAATATTTCGATGATATTAAAATCTTTAATGCACTTGTGAGATATCACTAGACTGGAAATTTTAGGCTCTTTCCAAAAATCGAAAAATCCAATATGCGGCCATAAGAAAAATGAAAGTTGAGTTGCGGGTTAACAAAAAACAGTAAAGACGTGTCGTATACGCCATCTTATTTGTTTTAAAAATGTGTCCGAATAATGTCACATTTTGGCAGCTGTCAAATTTACCGTTCTAGATATACTGGCCAAAAATGAAATCCGCCATTTTCGGTTTTTCCCCGATATTTCCAAAAACAATTGATCGATCGTAAATCTGAAGCCGGATATCGAATGCAATACGTTTCCTTTAAAACTTTCCCTATTTAAACTTTGCTGTAGGTATAATAGGAGCCGAGATTCCTGTATAGAGAAGCGAATCTGTGGCACACTGTATATATATATATATATATATATATATATATATATATATATATATATATATCATAAATGTATATTTAAACATTTTATTTGCGACAATTTCTGGTAAATGGCTCCACTAAAAAGAGAGCAAGTGACAGTAGCGTGGGCTCCTATATTACAGCAAAATCCATTGGTTAAAGGAGTGCGTCCCTGCGTCTATATCTTGATAAATATTGTTCCTTTGTACAACTTATAAATTGTGTGTCCATAAATATATAAGTTAAGGCTATTTGATACTTGTAAGAACATTTAAGTGACAAACACCAAAAATGTTTGCTTAGTTTTGCAAAGCTTAAAAAAAATACAAAATAATACACTGTTTAAGATCTCATAGTGGATGAATTATGAGAATGTGCTACAAAACAAGAAAGGCCCTAATTATTAATGATTTTTAAAATGTTATAATAGAAACTAATTTAGTTGTCTAAATCAGAGGTTTTATGTAATACGTTTAAAGCTTTTTTTAAATTTTTTTCCCATAGGTAATGATGGATTGGCTATTTCCTTTTCAAAAAGAATAAAAATGTATTATACGGGGTGTTCTAACTTTATACAAGTATATTATAACTGACGGGTGTCTCGATCTGGTAAACCAAAATATCAGAATATTATGCAGGGTGGTGAACCATGTTTTGACCCATTTTAGACTTAAATCGCTCTGAAACAAACAAAAAATATTGAGGTGAGCTTCTTGCTGAATATTTTTAATTTGCCGAAATATTTGTCAAGTATTTTATTTTTACAACCGGAAGTACCGAAAACAAAATGGCCGACTTTCAGGTCTAGAGCAACTTTGTTATTTTAAATGGAACACCCTGTATATTTTTTCAAAATCAAAAAGCTTGGTCCTTCCTCTTTTCAATTTCGAATCCAAGGCACACTTGACAAAAGTAAATTATTGATTATAGAATATTTTCCTTAGTAATATTTAATTTTTAAGCTTGTTTTTAAACCAATCGCAAAAAAGTTAGTAGTAAAAATCCTCTTTTCAAAAAGTGCTCGTCTAAAAAGGGTCACCATTTGAAAAAAAATTGTTAGATACAAAAATTAGATTTTATCAACTTCTCTTGTGCCTAGCTATCAGACTAATCACTAAAACTTAGCGATTGTATTATTCTGTCATCATTTCAGGTCCTTAGATTAATTTGCGTCCGGTCATGGCCACCTAGATGCAATTTTAAAAATGGCTATACAGAAATTAAGTAGGTGTAATTTTTTTTTTAAATGTCACATTCTGATTCAGAATTGTCTCAAGAATTCAAAAATGTAAAAATATACAGAGTGTTTCATTTAAAAAAATCGAAACTGGAGTCATTTCCGGTAAAACCGGAAGTAACTGGAAGGTGAAAAATATGAGAAACTCTCGTCTTTATGTTCCAGTTACCTATACGAAATTTCGTATTGATACATCAAATACTTCAAAAGTCTAATAGATTCGTTGACACCCGGTATATAGGATATACTACATGGGATATGCTTATGATATTTTAGAATAATTTAGGAGGCTCTAAAATGCAAATAAAAAATGGGGTGTTTCATTTTAACAATAATTTATTTATATTATATTTATTGATCCACCCTATAGGTCAAACATAGTTCTTGAAATTAGAAAAAAATCGAGGGTTTTAGCCGATTTTTGTTACCTTGTGTTTAAATTGCTAGATTTTCTATCAGTCCATTCATATGAATATAGATAAGTGGGAAAAGTTTTATTTAAATCTTTTTGGGCAGTTTTTATATATTAATTAACAATGCGTTTATTTCGCAAACTAAGGAAGTATGTTTTAAAATGACAATGCATGTCCTAACTAAACCATAAAGTCAATTGTTTAAATATGTCATTTTGGTCCTAATAGGTGCAAATGACATAACGTTGTTTAAGAAATGGAATCTACTTAGTTTGCAAATCCATTTGATAATTAATAACATATTGTTATGTACCGTAAAACGTGGTGTATAGGGACAGTCCGCCAACTTTATGAAGATTTACTTTTTGTTTTTTTGATAGTTTTTTTAAAAAAACTGCGTTGTTCCTTTTCGCCTGGAAATGTGGTGATTAGGGACGGTCATGTTATTCAGCAGTTATTCTCATTTAAATGCGGCTAAGGTGTAAAGGGACAACATTTAGAAAAAAATATATCGTGTGATAACATTAAAATTCAATATAACATATTTTTTTTTTATTAAAAAACTTAATGATCTTATAAATATCTATATAAATAAAACACGAAAACTAAAAAACACTCTTTTAAAGATTTATAAACATAAAAACTAATCTCTAAAAGGAACATTCTCCTAATACTGGAACTGCTTAATCCTAAATTAATTGAAAGTCGTTGGTATCCACATTCTGGATTGTGTATAATCCACGTCTTTCTTTAAATAATTGTAATTTTTTGGTGATCTGTTTCCTATTAAACTCTGCATCATCCGGTGTATTGGGATAATAGTAAACGGGACCAGTTTTGCCTTTACCACTTTTTTTTTCTCGTAAAAAAGAGCCAACAAAATTTTCATCTAAACTAAAACCCAGTCACCAACGCTAAAATCACAATTTGCCTTAAAGCTATCAGTTTCATTAAGTGGTAAATTATCATTGCAGTCTTTGATTTGGGAAGTGGTTGGAGATTCACTGGATTTTTTCGCATCCAATTAGCTAGAGGAAGATCTTCACTATTATCGTCGCTTAATGTGGCATTAATCTCATTGGCGCTTTGCTCGGGAGAATCATAAAAATCTTCTTCTGCTAAAACATTGTCTTTATCTGCATAATTATTAAGCATTTCATCCTCATGTTCAACTGATAATTTTTTATTTGTATTTTTTTCCTTGGTTTCTCTGAATATCTCATCTCTTTCAATAAATCGATCATTGTAGTATTCAATGCTTCTCTTTTATCTTCATCTAATTGTTCTTTGGACAATAACTTTAAAACTTCTTCTTTGTTTAATGGTATTATTCCTGTCTTTCGAAACCTAGAAATGATATTGGTTTCGGCAGTCTCCGATATTTTTTCTAATAATGCTTTTAACAAACGGGGAAATATCGTTTTGGGGATGCTAGCTTCACTACGCCCTTCTCTTTTTTCCATTTTTCTAAAATATTACGCCATGCGATTTTTAGAGGCCGAAAAAAGGCGACGTCTAGTGGCTGAGTCAAGTGAGTGGCGTTGGCCGTCAAAAATACCATATCCACGTTGTGATTTTTCAATTCCATTACTATGTCACAGGAAATGTGTGACGCCAAGTTGTCTCCAATCAGTATTTTCCTACCTTCTAGTTGTCTAAAATATGGTATTGCAGTTTTTTTTTGACCCAGTCTTCAAAACAGTCCATATCAACTCACCCTGATGGTGTCCGATTATATCTAGTGTTACGTGGTCCCTCTTCAGTCCATGCAGAATATAAATCCTGAGCCTTGTGTTCTACAAACGTGAAACGTGAGCCCTAGATCTTTTAATGTTTTCGCACATTCTTTTAGAAAGTTGTGATCGATGTCGTTTTAAAAAACTCGTTACAAATTCGGGCCCTGGAAGATCATCCTTAAGACGAACAACTTTTCTACCCAATTTGTCTAAATAATTTTTGACGATCAATCTTAGGTCATAACTATCGATTGGATAACCCCAATCAGAACATGTGTTTATGTTTCTAATCAGTAAATCCTCTTCTTCATTGTTTAAAACCGTCTGACCTCCTTGTTTCTTTACATTTCCTTTCTTGTGTCGATATAAAACTGACCTAGGGATACCATGAAACTTTTCTGCGTTACGATAAGTCATTTTTCGTGCCATAATGTCTTGTAGGGCAGCTTGAATTTTTTCTGGCTCATAATGGTAATATAATTTCTGTCCTTAGGAGTATAATCACTCCGACCTAACCTAAAAAGTGCCCGATTCATTAAAAAAAAATAAATAAAAATGTATGTTAGAAATTTAAGTAAAAATTACATTTTATTTCGGCACAGGACTGTCTTAGGTCTAATTATTTCCAATATGGTATTATTTTACTTACTTTTTCTATCAGTTACCACCAACACTCTCCGGTATTTGAAAACAGCTGATTTCCAACTGACGTAATTCAGCCGATGTCAAATGTCAAATTTGATTTTTGACAGGGAATTCAGTAGCGTCACAGTTAAAACACATATTTAGGAGTCAACTTGACAAGTGGTTGCGTTTCGAATGACTTTTATAAATTAACTAAAAAATATATTGCAAAAAAAAAGTTTTGTCCCGATTCCCCTGGAAGTCCCTATACACCTCGTTTTACGGTAAGTAACAAAAATTAATTATTTATTTAGTGTATTATAGGTTCTTAAATACAGTCGAAATGTTAATTTTTGTTTTGTCAACTAACAATTGTTATACACCTGTTTAAGTGCAATATTCCCAGAAAAAGTAAAACACTGTGAATTGGCATTTTTGTTTTATTTGTTAAACCCTACCCTCTTACATTTGCATTAGATCAATTTCATTCTTAGTGACTGAAAAACTAACAGCTCTTGAATTTGTTTTTATTAAATTAAAGTAACTCGACTTCTAATGATCATTGTCGCATTTACAAAGGTATTTACAAAAGTGATAATACATGAATCATTTTAGAAAAAAAAATAAAGTTAAGAGTATGCACAAAAATAAATACCATATACTATAAATCTAAAGACGATTGTATAAGTCAATGTCTTTTAAAAAATTATAACATCTCGGAACTTGGTGTGAGAGTCAAAGTTTTCTTTGATGTCTGTGCTGCTGTTTATGTATTTCTCGGTGGTCCAGAGAACAGTCTACAACAAAATGTTGCACAGTAAGGTATCTGTTACAGTGTCCGCACAGAGGTCGGTTCCCTGCCTCCAACAGATATCCAAGTGTAAGACTGGTATGTCCAATTCTTAATCTGTTGATTAATGTGGCATCTCTTCTGTTTATAAATAAGTTGTACTAATTGTAGGTTGTATCGTCGACAGTTGCAGATATTTTGCCATTTGCTTGTAACATTTGTTCTGAGAAAGTTCTTAAAATCATTCTGAAGCTGTATTTCTTCAATAGGCAAGTCTGAAGATAAGGCTTCGCTGGCAGGCTTGATCTGCTTTTTGATTTCCAGTTATGTCGACGTGAGATGGTGTCAGTGGCGGCTCGTGAGTATATTGAAGGGTGAGGCTACATGAGGTTAATTTTGTTTAAATGTGAATAAATTTCCACGTCACCCATGAGGTATTATTCTGCGACGCGTTGACCTTTTTTTTAATGGAGGTCATCGCCAATAGCCCTACTAAACCATTAAAAACTAAAAAAATAAACTCTAAAAAAAGTAAATAAAAAGTAAACAAAACAAGTAAAATATGTACACCTATCACTAAAATATAGCGGTGATTGCTATAATAAAAACATAATTTAGTTTATTAAAACTTAAAATAAATAGTTGTATGAAATAAGATAAAAAAACTACTTTTTGTACATTAAATCTATACGTCTGTCTTTTAAGCTTGCAAATTTATCTATAATTTGGTCGTAAAAGTTTTGGTCTTCACTAAGTTCTGACAGTAATTCCTGCTCTATTGACATCATTGCTAAACCCGAAAGCCGTTCTTGTGTCATTGTGTTTCTTGGGTAGGTTTTGATCCGTTTAAGACATGAAAAATTTCGTTCGGCCGATACACTTGTTGCGGGAATAGTTAAAACTAAATTAAAAAGCTTATATGCTTCCGCAAAAATTGCTTTAAAATCTTTAAATAACAAAGCTAGACTTTTTTCGACATCTAAATTTGAAAATTGTTCATCCCTATACAATACAGAAAGCTCATTCTTTAATCTATCTCTGGCAAAAATGTTTGGATAATTTTTTAATAAATTATTTAATAAGTCGTCTGGAAAGCATTTAACATATTCTGAATATTTTGTGCAATCGACTAAAGCAAAGAAATTTAAATTATTTAAATTTTCAAACCGCGTCCCTAATTGAAGAATTATACAATCTATTATTTCGAAATATAATATTTTATATTTAGTAAAAATATCAAAGTCGCTAGAACATTGCCCTCGACGTGTGTTAGTTGGCAGTTGGCATTGAAAAGTTCTTTGAAATGGTCCTCGTTTCTAAATTCAATAATTCGTTGCTTGGCAAGGTTTATTTGCGAAATGCAGTAATTTATATCTAAATGCTTTAACTGTAATATTTGAAACAGTACATCAGTGCAACTAAAAATTTGTTTATAAATATGCGTTAAAAGGCAAAATTCGAAATCATTAAAATGCTTTAGAAATCCTTTTGCACCATTAATAGATTCTGTTCCAGAACTTAAGTCATTAATAATAGTTTCAAATACTATAATTAAATTGTCCCATTCATTAGCCACTAAGTTTAAAATTTTAGACCGTGTATACCATCGCGTTTCTACAGCTCGCGGAATTCTTTTACCTACTATCTGATTAAGCACAAAAGACCGTTTTGGTGATTGGTGGAAATAATTTGGTATTCCTAATAAAGTGGCAAAAAATATACGACTTTGGGTAATCAGTTTTGTTCCCTGTTGTAAAACTAGATTTAATCTGTGGGCGCAACAATGAGTAAACATAGCTAAAGGAGCAATAGATCTAACTTTTGTTTGAAGCCCATTTATTTCACCTGCCATAACACTAGCCCCATCGTAACACCGCGCGACCAATTTATTTTTAAAGTCATAAGGCTCTAAGCTGTTTTGTATTAAATGAAAAAGGCTCTCTGCTGTTCTATTATCGCTAACGTCAAAAAATCCTAAAAATCTTTCTTTTAAAGATCCGTTGGTCACATACCTAACTGTTATCGAACACTGTGATTTTTCTGTTATATCAGTACTATCATCCGCAATTACGCCAAAAAAACAACAATCGGTGTCATTGATTTCTTTTTTTATATATTCTTGAATATAGTCATGTATGCAACCAATTAGTTCATTTTGTATAGTCTTAGATTGTCCCGTAAAAATATTACTAAATTTAGCACAATGTTCAGTAAGTTCGGCATTTCTTTTTATTAAGCATGCAAATATTTCCTTAAAATTGCCACGGTTAAAAGAATCTGTTGTTTCATTATGACCTCGAAATGCCAAGTCCTGTTTACCTAAAGTAATAGTAACATCAATTAAATAATTTAATAATAAACGGTTTTTTCGAACATTTTCATTATAAACAATTTTATTAAGACTTGCATTTTCTTGTAGTGCATCCGCAATAGTCGCCCTATTTTGCTCCAGTCTTGTAAGTGCTACCGAATTTTTAATATGCTCTCTTGAACTTTCATGCGATTTTACTGCTCGTGAAAAATTTTTTAAATCCGAATATCCGCCCCCTGAACTCCAATTATTTTTGACGCAACCTAATAAAATACAAGGCCAACAATATAAGCTTTCTTTATAAATATTTCCGCATAGCCACCTATAAGTTTCGTACCAAGATATTTGAAAAGTTCTTGAATATTTTTTACCTTGCCTCTTATCGTTAAATATTGCTAAAATTTTCGGCGTCGGACGGCTACCTAATATCTGTTTCTTTTCAGTTTCGCTTCTTCTTAAAAAAGGCGTTTCAATTAATGAAGCAATAATGTCGTGAATAGGATTCATATCAAAAGCAAAAAGCAAATACAAAAAATGGAACGGTCCAACTTACCAAATCAAAACAAAACAAAAACTTACTCACGCGTATTTATTCACCTTAAAAGACAGATCGCCCTCAATCAGCGATTATCGCAATCTATTTCCTATTTCTTTCTCAGCCGCACGTACCACGTAAAAAGAAGCCGCTGGAATATTTCGCTAGTCATGTGATTTAAATAACCAATAAAAGCATATCCAAGCTACAGATTTATCGCCTCAAGAATGCAATAGAAAACGCGTGCATCCCGCTCTGTCGTAATCAGGTGACTCGCCGGCATCGGCACCGGCCGTTAATAAATAGGTCAGAAGTCGAAACTTTCCAAGCTAAAATTATTTCGCCTCATTCGAGAGCACTTTCTTTAGGAATGGGTTTGCACGGATTGCACGGTCGGTTTTTTGATGTGGTCAGAATTTATTTTCTAAAATATTTATTATGGGATTATATTTTGTTTTTTTTTTAATGTTATTATGTTGTAAAACTGTTAAAAAGTATATTTCTAATTGGTAATAGATAAAAAGTTATATAAAAAAATTCTCTTTTCCTTTATTTTGGGGGTGAGGCGCGGCCTCAGAGGCCTACCTTGACGAGCCGCCACTGGATGGTGTCCAGAGGATGGTTATGTGGGTTTCTTAATTGGCGAGTTGTTGACAGATGTCATGTATAGTATGTGCAAGAGGATTTTGAGTATACATGTTGTCTATATAGCAAGTGAGTCTGTACATATGTTGATGGTTTTATTTTTTCCGGTAATTGTTTTAAGTGCACTAAGAGACTCGATTATTTCAAAGAAGATATAAGTGGATTTATCTAATATTAGTTTCGAGAGTTTTAAAGGCTAAACAAAATAATAAATATCATTTATCTCTAACGCTATCTTCTACATTGTGTAGACAGATTTACATATGAATAGACATTCTCAAGTTGATATCGTATATACCTCCCTTTCGAGAGTTCATGGTCCGATTTGGCCCTGTGTCGTAGGAAGTGTTCTTTGACCGTTTTAACTTAATTTAAAGCAAATACTAATTGAAAGGTAGTAGGAGCATTGTTTTGATTTGGTTGCAGGTTGCAGTGTTCTCTTAACTTTAATTTACTAATGTGGATTGCATCTTATATTAGCTATTAACTAAGTGAAGTGTAAACAGTGGAGTGGTCAGTGATTTGTTTCAATAGCGGTGTCTGAATTTTCGGATTTAATTTGATGTAAATTTTCCACTTACCCATTATAAAAAAATGGATTTAGCGGGACCTAGGGTAACTATTAACTATTGTAGCAGCAAAATCAAAAGTATCTCAGAAAACAAACTTAAAAACATTACTCAATGGTGCACCGCGACAAAATGAGAACCTGACGATCGATCGACAATAGTCTGCATTCCTCTTGCTCGGCTTTGCTCGCAGAATCACGCCTCATGTCACATGTTTTGGTTGACCCTCACCAATCGCCTGGTGGGGGGGGGGGCTAATTCCGAGGTTGGAGGGGCTAAGTTCCCCCTACCCCCCCCTAGTTGCGCCACTGCATATGTAGGTGATCTGGTAATGTTTCGGTAAAAATCCAATATGACGAAACAAAATGGCGATCTAGTGAAATGTTAAAAAAGTTATTACGAAGAAAGTGCTTATTCAATTTATCTCAAATACTGCACAAAAATCAAGTATTTTGTAGGAATCAACTCATAAAATTTTGGTACAAATCCAAGATGGCAGCATAATAAAATGTTTAGAAATTCAGCCTGAAAAAACTACTTAATGGATTCTTTTCAAATTGTGTGCCATAACTAATTGTGGTATAGGGATCGACTAGTAAAACCGTGGTACTAATTCAAGAAGCCGGAACAAAATGACGGCCAACTAAAATGTTTGTAATCTTCATGGAGTAAAATTTTCAAGGTGGAATAAAATACTTTTCACTTTTTAGTGCATTTTTTGAAGTCGGTTTCATTTTTTATCCCTTTTAGTTTTATCTATACGAGTTTTATCCTCCGGAGATCCAGCGTCCATTTAAATGGACCATAGATTTTTCGCCTATTATTAAGCTAATCGTTTATTGTATACTTTAGAATCCAATTGTTCATTCAAATGGACATATTAGTACCGCCATCTATGCAACAGTTGTAGTAAAATACGTTACATTTCATACTCGGTGATCAGCTGTGACTAAGTAAACATGAGTGCCTTTGGCAAACAAACGCTAGATAGTAAGTATTTATGATTTTACGTAAAAACAAATAAATAAAAACAGGATTAGTAGTAGAGGGGGTTGATCTTGCTGTCTAAGTACTGTTTATTGTATTTAAAAACTGTTTGCATTCTCTACGTTAAAAAAAAACGTGTACATTTAAATGGACACCAAGTCTTCCTGCCTGCATTTTTTTTATAACCTTAAAATTTTTTTATTCTCATTTTTTTTTAATTTTTAGCAATTTTCGGCTCTAAAAAGTATCTTCGTTTTGGAGAAGATGATGAAAAAATTTTGGCTTGTTTGGAAGAATCTGATATTGAAGGATTTGATGACGACTTGGATGATTCCGAATGTCAGGCCACTGAGAACTTTGACAACGGTGCCGGCGGTGACAATGCACAGGAATTACCATTCGAAGAAAATAATGTTTTTGAAGACGATGTTGAAATGGAAGACGACGAAGAGCATCTTTCAGATAATTCATCTGAATCTGATGCAGAAATGAATGTGCCTCTCAGTGTTCTAAGACGTCGTTGGGGACGAACTTCATGGAAAAAAGTGGATAGATTTCAACCATTAAATATCGATACGCCTGAGATGAGGGACACCAGTTTTGAACGAAAGGACTGGAATGTTTTCGACTATTTTAAAATATATTTCGAAGATTCTGATGCAGAGGAAATTTGCGCTTGTACCAATCTCAAATATTTCGCCGAGCACAATCAACCTATGAATTTAACAGTTGAAGAAGTTAAAAAGTTTCTTGGAATTTCAGTTCTGATGTCATGCCTAAAGTTTCCGCAAATTAAAATGTACTGGGTTGCCCTCACCAGAGTAGAAAAAATAACTAAAAATATGACTAGGACAAGGTTTTTTAAGATCAGAAGTCATTTAAAAGTTGTCGTAGACAATGATGTTCCAGAGGAAAAGAAAAAAGAAGATAAGTTGTGGAAAGTAAGGCCACTAATAGATAAAAAAAAAATTTGTTTATCCTTGGAACGCCATCCCATAGTAGCTATAGATGAGCAAATGATTCCTTTCACCGGTGTATGTAAGATTAAGCAATTTGTCAGAGGCAAACCTAATCCTGAAGGCCTCAAAAATTTTGTTTGTGCTACACCAGAAGGATTGGTGTTAGACTTTGAAATTTACCAGGGCAAAGGAACTTTACTTCAAGCTTGTGATGTTGACTTAGGAGTGGGACCTAGTGCTGTAATTCGTTTGACAAATTCTTTAAGGCCAGGTTCTCATGTGTTTATGGACCGCTATTTTACAACAATTCCTCTCTTAGAGTATCTTTTGACAGAAAAAAAGATTTTGTGCACGGGAACAATTATGAAATCAAGGATACCTGCTGCGGTGCATTTAACTGCGGAAAAAATTGTAAAAAAGTTTCCTAGGGGTTTCACTGAACAAACGGTTAGGAATGATGGCCAAATCAACGTCGTGCAATGGTTTGATCAAAAGCCAATTTTTATAAGTTCCACTAAACTAGGAGAGCAACCTGTAGATAACTGCAAAAGATGGTGTAAAAAAGAATCTAAATACATTCAAGTTCCGCGACCCCACATAATTAAATGTTACAATGATTCCATGGGGGGCATCGATCTTATAGACAGGATGATAAGCTACTACAGGATGTCCGCAAGAACTAAAAAATGGACTGTGAAAACCATCTTTCATCTTTTTGATTTAGCAATAGCTAACTCTTGGATTTTGTATCGTCAAGACCGACAAAAACTAGGTGACAGGCAAAAGGATATTTTAAAATTTCTTGAATTTAAACTTGAAGTTGCTGACTGCTTGTTAAAAGACGACCCAAATGCCAATGCTGAAACTACCAGCTTCACAAGATTAAAAACAAGGAACAACCTAGCCGGTTATGATTCACCAAGATCCAGCCCGACCCAAAAAACTCAGAAAATGCATTTGCCTGAGTTGGTAAAAATTAAAAATTCTATGCGCTGTAAGCAGAAAAATTGTAATAAAAAAACCAAATTTTTTTGTAATGTTTGCAAAATTTACTTATGCATCACGTCAGAGCACAACTTTAAAATTATATGTGCATTTTTATTTTTTGGTATGAGTTGAAAATATGACCTGACAAAGACCCAGTGTCCACAATTTTTTTTTCAAAAACTAGTTAATCAAAAATTCTGAAAAAATTCATATAGGGTTTTCGACAGCCCTAAAATCAATGGTTCAATTTTTAACAAATTCTGTCGAGCCATTTTTCTTTGGGTCTCAGGAGTATAAAAATCACGTTTAACAAAATGGTCCACTGCATAATATTTTTTTCCTGATATAATGGTGAACGCGTATAATCGAGACGCTAGAATAGAAGATTAAAACACTTGCAATATATCTTTGCGCAAAAAATAAAATAGCCGCCATTTTTAACATTTTTTTAATATGCTCGCTTTGGAACCATTGCGGCAATATCCTGAAAATGTCATCCAAATTGGAAAAACTAACGCGGGGTAGTCCAGGAACAGGGTGATCAGTTAAGGGTAGCGAGCGGCTATATCTCATAAGATATTGGTCGTATAGATTTCAGAAAAAAAAATCATAATAAAAGTCGCCAAGAGAAATTGCTGAAAATTATTTTCGAGTTTGTTAAACGTCCGCTAGAGGGCGTAACAACCAACACCAAGTAGAAAAATGGGGTTTTTATAGAATTTTGCCTAATGAAGATATATCGATGATATCATTTTCATATTTAGTGACCATTTCCCTACACTTTTTGCCAAAAATGTTTTGTTCTGTATATCAAAATAAAGCGGTAGGGGAAGTTCAATTGTTTTTTCAAACAAACCAAGATTTCTCCCGTTTCTTTTGACCGATTTTAGCAAACTTAGGCTCATATGAAAGAGCATAATTTGCACTACAAAACGCTTATTTGGTTTTGAATTTTTGACTTTTGGTGGCGTCGCTAGATCGCGTTAACTGAATTAGTAGCATATTTTTTAGTTTTTTTCAAAAAAAAACAAATGTAATGGTATATTTATTTTTACATATTTTAAAAGGGGATAAATTTTTCTATAATTTAATGAAAATAATTTATCATCTACCTTTTTTTGAACCGTTGATATTGAGCAAAATATTATTTTATTTTATTAAAAAATGGCACGCCACTGCTTTTTGTCAAAATAAAAATCATTTTCGTAATCACCTATTAGTTGCTAACAAAAAGAACCTCTTGACTTTTTTTCTTTAGACGAACGGTTTTGGATTGAAAAAATAAGATGTTTAACAATGAAAAATCTTAATAAAACTGTCCAATAACAGCAGGAGCAATAACACTAAAAACAAGAACATGGAACTTTAAAAATAAACGTTAAAAATAAATTAATAGTTTTGTCGTAAATGTTCAAAATGTTGTCCGTTATTTTGAATGCACTGGTCCAATCTTCTGGGTGGAGTTGACAGATGTCTCAATTTCCGCTCTTGGTATAATATTTATGGCGTTTTGAATTCGGACTATCATGTCTTCTCGAATAGTTTGTCGAGTTTTATACACCAAATCCTTTATTCGGCCCCACAGATAAAAATCAAGGCAGGTTAAATCGGGGGACCGTGGTGGCCAGAAAAATAGACTGCCTCTACCAATCCAACGGTTAGGAAAATGCCTGTTCAAAAAATCTTGCACATTTCGTGAATAATGTGCCGGGCATCCGTCTTGTTGAGACCACATGTTTCTTCTTACTTGTAAAGGCACATTTTCTAAGAGTCCTGGTAAATCGCTAAATAAAAAGTTCAAATACATGTCACCGATTAGATTGCCATTAAAGATGTGCGGACCGATAATAGCACCATTAATAACACCGCACCAGACGTTGACGCTCCATCGACGCTGCTGATAATCTTCACGTAACCAGTGTGGATTAGTGTCCGACCAGTAATGCACGTTATGAAGATTTACCCTGCCATTACTGCAAAACGATGCTTCGTCTGTCCACAATATTTGTGACAAAATATGATGGTTTTCCCTAATGAAGTCTCTAAGCCAGTAGCAGTAATCGAGCCTACGTTTAAAGTCAGTGTCATTTAGGGCTTGATGAATCACGATGTGATATGGATGCATTTTAAAATCCATTAATATTTTTTGCACTGAGCCATAGGATATTCTTAAATCTCTGGAGATCTCTCTTATGCTTAAATGGGGGTCTGCATGAATATAAGCCAACACATTTATAATGTTATCTTCTCTTCTTACTCTACGATTTCTTCTCAAAGTTGGAGTTGGTTGCACTTGGCCATGTTGCCTTAAACGTAAGGCTAAACGATGAAAAACCATTCTCGAATGGTGTCTTCGGAGGGGATAACGCAGTGCATACTGCCTAGAAGCAATCGCCGCATTTTCAAAACATTGAAAATAAATTCTCAACATATCAAAGGCTTCTTCATTCGTAAAAGGCATGATTTGTTGTAAAAATACTTTTTACATAACATTAAATTAGATGTCAATAGCAGGAACTATCAAAATGAATATCAACGTGATTGACAATTTGGTGTTTTGTTTCTTAACGTAGATCATGGCCTGCTTCGCTTAAATGCGATGTTAGTTAAGTTTAATTTTTAATTTAATTTATGAAATAATAATAATTATTAATAATAATTTATGAACTAAAGCATTCTCTAATTAAATGATTATTAATGATAAAAATAATAGGCAATAATTTTATTATTGTGAGACGTAATATTTAAAAATAATTTTGAACCTTTTCGTCTAACGAAAAAAAGTCAAGAGGTTCTTTTTGTTAGCAACTAATAAGTGATTACGAAAATGATTTTTATTTTGACAAAAGCAGTGGCGTGCCATTTTTTAATAAAATAAAATAATATTTTGTTCAATATCAACGGTTCAAAAAAAAGTAGATGATAAATTATTTTCATTAAATTATAGAGAAATGTACCCCTTTTTAAAAAATGTAAAAATGAATATACCATTACATTTGTTTTTTTTTGAAAAAAACTAAAAAATATGCTACTAATTCAGTTAACGCCATCTAGCGACGCCAGCAAAAGTCAAAAATTCAAAACCAAATAAGCGTTTTATAGTGCAAATTATACTTTTTCATATGAGCCTAAGTTTGCTAAAATCGGTCAAAAGAAACGGGAGACATCTTGGTTTGTTTGAAAAAACAATTGAACTTCCCCCACCGCTTTATTTTGATATATAGAACAAAACATTTTAGACAAAAAGTGTAGGGAAATGGTCACTAAAAATGAAAATGATATTATCGATATATTTTCATTAGGCAAAATTCTATAAATACCCCATTTTTCTACTTGGTGTTGGTTGTTACGCCCTCTAGCGGACGTTTGACAAACTCGAAAATAATTTTCAGCAATTTCTCTTGGCGACTTTTATTATGATTTTTTTTTCTCAGATCTATACGACCAATATCTTATGAGATATGGCCGCTCGCTACCCTTAACTGATCACCCTGTACATACATAAAAAAAGAAAGAGGTTATCAAATTGATAACCTCTTCCTTTTTTGAAGTTGGTTAAAAATTACAATGAGGGTAGTCGGTTAATAACGTTTTATTCATACCGAATGTTCATTTTTCGAAAATATGTTCGGTAGAATATTAGATTTTGAGGTTGCATATTTCCATGGTCACTCTGTATCAATAAAATTACACAACGGGATAGCAAAAATTGCTCTTTTTTATATTTTGTGTTAAATGGCGAGTTTCGTGATTCTTTTTTTCGAACTATTTTAGTTTAAAAAGTGTTTTTGCATCGTGTCATCTGCTTTGTAGTAGATTGCACGCTTAAATTTGTTGACGATATCTGACCAGGGGCAGCAGAAAACTGTATAAAACATGCTGTTCCGAGCGTTAGGCGCATAGGAGTGCATTGTTTTCATCAACAGAGATAGGCTGGGCAGACTTTACGTGACATGACGCGTAGATAGATCCAACGTAAGTAATTTTGATCAACCAACTGTCACAATTAATGTGGCATCCATGGCACTCTTGATAAAAGTAAATAATTGATTATCGAGTATTTTTCTTAGTAATATTTAATTTTTGAGCTTATTTTTAATCCACCCGCAAACAAGTTAGTACCGTTAGATTCGCAAAACTATCTTCTTTTCAAAAAGTGTTTGTCTAAAAAGGGTTGCCACTTGAAAAAAATAGTTAGACACAAAAATTTGTTTCTATCAGCTTCTCCTGTTCCTAGCTACCAGACTAATCACTAAAACTTAGCAATTGTATTATTCTATCATCATTTTAGGTCCTTAGATTAATTTGCGTCCGGTCATGGCCACCTAGATGCAATTTTAAAAATGGCTATAAAACAATCAAGTAGGCGTAAAAAGTTTTTAAAATGTCACATTCTGATTCAGACTTGTCACAGAAATCCAAAAATGCAAAAATATATACAGAGTGTTCTATTTAAAAAAATCGGAAAGTGTAAAATATGCGAAAACTCTCCTGTACCATTTACCTATACCAAATTTCGTTTTGATACATCAAATACTAAAAGTTATGGCCTTTCTAATAGACTCGTTGATATCCTTAATTATAATTAATTTAATTATTTTCTTGAGTATAGGTTAACTCATTGAAAAATAAAACTATAATTCACATCGACGTTTCGCTCATTGTATTGAGCTTTCTCAAGATGGATTACTAGAAAAACCTGAAATTCGGTTATATTTTAATTGAATACCGTAGAGCGGGGTTACTTTGCCCTCGAAAGGTGACTTTATACGGACATATATTTTATCATACTTTTCAATTTCTTATTAGATATGACAACACTGCAATTGTAAATCGCGCGGGAAAATACGGCACACGAGCACACTTGTTAGTTGTTAGTTTAGAACCGGCTATCGGTCGTATATTATTTTCATTTCTTCTGATTCTAGTTAAAGCAAATTAGTAAATATTAACCGATAAGTGAGGGTGTAAGAACTAAGATACTCAGTCAGATACTGTAATTAAACAGGTAAGCTGTGAAATAATCTTCAAAAACTCTTGAATGTTAAGGTTAGGTTGTCTCCTTTTGAAGTCGATTGTATTTGAGATAATGTTTGTACATTTGGCAGGTGACTTTTCACAAATGTTGGTTCAAGAAACTATACAAATTACACAAGTCTGCTGTTCGGGATGTTACAATAAATGGCTTATCGTATTCGCAAGCGGCTAAAAAGCACAATATTCCAAAAAACTATGTAGAATAAAGCACAAACCAAACATACATTGAAGCCTGGGGGTCAATCCGCAATGTCAGCAGTTGAGGAGCGGCATATTGTTGATGTCGTATTAGCAGCGGCGGAATTTGGAAGCCTGCTCGCGTTAATGGATCTAAGAATTGTGGTAAAAAGATTTTTAGAAGCATCGGGGAAAATCATAAATAAATTTCCCGACAATTTACCGGGCAAAGAATGAGCACTAAACTTTATTGATGGGCATAACGATAAACTATCGCAGAGGAGCTGTCAGAACATAAAAGGTGTAAGATCCCAGAAGAATGAAGAAGAAATTAAAGACTATTTTGATAATTTGTCTGCAAGTTTGGAGGATGTACACACCAATAAAACATCAATGTCTGTCATGTTTGCCATAACTGATGGAATGGAAGTTCTTCCATCTTACGTAGTATTTAAAGCCGAAAGGATTTACGACCAATGGACATTTGATGGTTTAATACTTTCACATTTGAGGATTGGTTTTCAACTATCGTCATCCTCTGGGCTAAATCCAAGGATGGTCCCAAGGTCGTCATTGGTGACAACCTTTCATTCCATCTAAATGTTAACATTATTGTTGAATGTCAACGACATCACATAAAATTTATATTTCTCCCACCGCACTCAACGCATTTGACTCAACCCTTTGACGTTGGGTATTATGGACCGATGAAACGCACATGGAAAAAATTGCTTGAATCGTACAAAATCCAGAATCCTAAAGAAAAAACCCTGTAACAAGACAACCTTTCCTGTGCTGTTAAAAAAATTAGTTGAGAAACTAGAAACAACCGACAAAAAAAAAATATTGCCGTTGCCTTTAAGGCCACAGGTATTATACCCTTGGATCGCTATCAAGTTCTTAAAAGGATTCCAAATGCAAGAACTGACGAACATTTAGGTGATCGGGTAAGCAATTCCTTGATTCAATTTTTAAAATAAACAAGAAATCCTCAAGGCCCTGTTGAAAAGAAAAGAAAGAAATTGGTTAGTCATCCCTGGCAAGTCCGTCAAATATGAAGAAGCTTTTGGCAAAGAGCCCGATCAACAGGATATCGAGGAAGATGAGAATATCTCAGAAAAGGTTCTTCAGATAGTAGTAAATGAGGAAGGCGAAACATCTCAAGAAGAATTTAGTCAGGAAGAACAAGATGATGCAGTATCAGATGTAATAGCGAAACCTGGAAAATATGTAGTGGTGGCATTTGCAACGAAAAAAACAAGTCGTCACCAACGACATGGAAATAACATAGACCCAGTTGTTTACATTTTGGAGGAATCCAACAATAACCCTGGTTTGCCAAACCGTTACTGTGGCCAGATTATAACGGATATCATCCTTTATACTATTACCTAAATAAACAAGGAATTCCAGAAGTTCCCAGTATAAATTTCCATATAGAATATTTTAAAACTGATAATTAAACAGCTTATTATAAATAACTCAAACCGAATCTGTTTTAAATGTAATTTAAATCTTGTGTAATTCCTTATTTCAAGAAATAAAGCCCAGAATAATCGGCAGCGTCGGAATTCTACCTTTTTTGAGTATACTACAGATTTCTTTCGGGATCATTCGGAAGACGCCGAAGACGATCGTAGTCATTCACGATTTCGACCTATTTGATGTGCGGCGTTGTAATTATTCTAGTTGGTGAAATAAATGTTTTTCAGAAATCCAAGTGTTTTGTGTGGCTATTTTCAAGAATCTGTTTAAAAAATTTTAAGAAAATGGTGCGAACTTGCTTTACTTGCAGAAAAAGAAACGATTTAAACCCAGAAGTTTGTTTTCGAAGGCAAGTACGGTTATGTCATACCAGTGCTGTAGTTGAAGGGTAAAATCACCGTCCAATAGCGTTCTTATATTTGCAAATGAAGTATTGTTTTTGTATTGCACATTTCCGTTGGGCTTAAATTAATTTTTTATAACTTCAACTTATCTATAAAGTCGAAGACAGTGATGATAAACGGGGTACAGGGTTTTGCTAATTTATATATTTGTGAAAAGTCTCAAATATTCCTCTAAAATTTATTAAACCACCTTTTTTGAGGGGTTAATAAACAACATAAATATACTATTTGGTAAAGCATAGGTACTAAATTTTAATTGAGTAAGCTTTAAGACATACTATTTTATGTTGTCATTAATTACTCCAGGATGGTTTGCATTTTGGATGAAAATTTCAAGGAATATTTAGGGTAGTGTCAGAGTTCTCATATAGCAAGCATATATAAAAAATGAAAATAGCGCAATAACGTTACTTTTCAATTTTTCATTTACTATAGTTTTTTTTTTAATGAATTTAGAATGCTTTAATTTATTTCCTAAAAATTTGGTTTTTAAAAATAAGTAATCAAAAAAGTAAATAAATACCATCCTGAGGTACATTATCCCAACTAGGGAGAATCTGTTTTTATCAGGTGATTTCGGTAATATAAATAATAATATAATATATTATAATGAATGTTAAAAATATTAAACATCTTGGCACAAAATACTTATATTGTCAATAAGTGAAATGTATAGCGGGGAAGGTGGATGGTGGGGAAAAAAGGGGGTAAATTGAGGGATAAATACTGTAAAGATATTGTTTTTCATAATATGGTTTTTGTGGTTTTTACGGACTCGAAGTTTAATTTTGTATTCATATTAATATTGGGCCATGTTTATTGCTGATTTTCTGTAAATATGAATAGATCCATTACATGTAAAGGTGGTGCATTTTTATATAATATTACTTGCCGCGAGCCTGGCAATCTTTTAAAAGTAGTGGACCCAAATTTTTACCTAACTTCGCGTAAATAGAACTAAAATGTGTTGGAAAAAGGGTGATATCAAAATGTTTTGAAAAATAAACCCGATTTCAAAAAAATAGGTTGCATTAAAAAGTGATAAATTATATTTTATTACATATTTCCTATGAAGTCGGTGATAAGCTGATAAAGAAAGGTATTAAATAAGCATTATACTCTTGGTATAGACATCAAAACACAAAGTGGGTCCATGTAACAAAATGTAGTTTTTTCTTCATCTTTAGTAACAATAGTAATAAGAACTCACCTTGTTATTGGTTGTATTTTGTCATGGAAATGCTTGTTCTTTAATGACTAAGCTTATTGCTAATAATAAATATTGCCACATGAACCATTACATAAATATGTCTTTTGCAGGCAACCCTCTCAAAACCAATTCAATAACAAAAAAATTATTAAGAAGAATGCTTTTTTTTCACTTGTTGCTAGTCCCCCTGCAAGTGCAACAAAATATGAAAAAAAGTTGCAAAAAACTAATTATTTGCCAATATCTATTAAAACATTGCAGGTAGAGCAATTATGAAAATGTAAAAAATTATAGGTATATCTTGAGCAAATAAGACGTTGGCGACTTTTGCTTAATATTTTTAGGTTTTGTATATTTAATAGTATTTTAATAAATAAGTGCTTAGTCACTTTGTTAATATCGAGGTTAATGTGGTGTTATCTTCCATAGAGGGTCTGGAACAATATTGCTACATTAAAATCTGGATTTCTTTAATCATAAATGTATTCATCTCTTTTTAAAACTACTTTTAATGAGCGTTTGCTTAAAAGTTTTTCTTTTTTTGAGAATTCTAAATATTCCTCACTATCAAAATCGAATATTTTTTGGAGGTAATTTTCAATCCCCAAAGGTAAATTCCATAATTTTTTTATTCCTTAAATCGTCTTTTGTATACGTAAAGATAAGAACTTCAAAATTGTGTGAAAATGGATCACGAAGAGAAATTTTCAGCAGCTACCATATATTCTAAGTTTAATAATAATAATTTTTGTTGGAATTATCATAAATTTTGCTTATGACAGGAGATTTTTGTGGAAGAAAAATGAAATTTGTTTTCCTATCGATTTATGTTAGAAACTGTCGTACTTACGAAAAAATCATTAGATGCGTCTTTGTTTAGGGTAGCCTTTCTTAATTTTTTTCATTTGCATATTTGCGAAATTTCTTTGCAATCGCAAAATGTCTAACAGTGTGAACTAGGGCTTGTTAAAAAACCCGTCAAAAAGTTAGAATTTCAAAAAATAGCCTGCTCTCTAATTTTCCTGAGGTTCGAGTTAAAAAATAGCTGTAGTAAGCAGAGCCAATACGGAACTGCTAATCAGCAGTTATTGGAATTCTACTTTCGTAGGTTAAATTATGTAAAAACTCCTAAATATTTTTAGGGTCTCGCGCGGGGGAGGGGGATCCGGACCCCCCCTAGACTACGTGCCTGGTCTTTTGTCACAGATAATTATTGATACAATTATATTAAATCAGCTTCTTTTTTATATATATATATATATATATATATATATATATATATAAACTTTGTTTTATTTTTATAAAGCACGTGTCCGGGTGAAAATTTATGAAGTGCAGCAGCACCACTTTCAACATTGTTATTTAAATTTAAAAAAAAAAATTAAGTTTTAAATATAGTGCCACAATATTATACAGGGTGTTTTATTTTTAAACATCTTGCATTTTAATGCATTTATTTACTTTTTTTTTATTGATTTCTTGATAAAAGTTGGTGGTTCAAAAAAAATATTTTTGATAGTAATAAACTTTAGATCAGGATGTTCAAAAAAGTGGATTTCACTAACCATTTCAAAAAAATAAAAGTTTTTTGACGATAGTTTTAAGGACCATAAAAAATCGTAAATATAAACTGAGTAAAATTTTTTATATTATAGTTATGGAGATATTTAAGGTCAAACAGCAAAAAAAACATTTTTCTATTTAAATCTTTCTATAGCTATTAGTAATATGACATAACTAATACTAAACCTTTATTAACGATTTTTTACGGCCGCGGCAATCACAAAAATTTTAATTTTTGAAATACACTTTTTCGTATTTTTTTAATGCCCTGTATATCTGACTTAAAGTTGAATATTGTGAAAACTATTTTTTCGACAAACACACAAGTTTTATCAAGAAGAAAGTTTTTCGAGAAATTGATAATAAAAAAGTTTCCAATTTAGTGCAGACTTTTCCACGACATAATATCTAAATTAATTATTTTCAAGTTATTATTAAAACTCTCACTTTTGCAATATGAAGTCGTTCCTGTTCATCTTAGAACAAAAAAACTGTCGTATCCACCGTACTAATATTTGGGCTCAAAAAAATATAGCAAATAATACATTATCTCAAAAATAGCTACGCCACTGGTAAGCTTCGCGAAGATATCTGACAGCGTTGCAATTTTCACCGCAAACTATTCTTTATGCGATCAGTCCGTCTTTTTTCCACTCATACACAACAACAAATTAATGTTTGATTCTATTTATTTCTTTTTTATGAATGAAATGCTGGGTCTATTTCTTTTTGACGTCATTGGTCGTCACTTTGTTGGAGAGATACTAGAAGTGAATAGACCACAACTAGTTAAAAAATTCCTCAGAAAGAAGGGGAAATTTTCGTATTCCCAAATGAAGATGACATTTCTATTCAGGATGAGGATGATGTGGAATTTCTCAAAAACCCTAATAAAAGAAGAGGAATAGTGAAGTTTTGAAAATCTTAACTGTAATAAATATAATTTTTAAATTAGTTGCTAGTAATATTTAAATGCTCTAAAGACCTAAAAACAAACTTTATTTTAAAATAAAACGGCTGTTCTTTAACCAAAAAAAAAACCTAAGTGAGAATTTGTTATTTGCGTTATTTTATTTTTGTTGGTTATACACACTTACCTACTGTTAATAGACGTTCAAAAACGTTTTTTCATTTAGTTATGTAATTTATGCTTAAATTACGTTAAAATTAGTAAAAACTTGTCATAATATGAACCTGTTGTTTGAAAATAAATCATTATTTTCAAAAAAGTTGTTTTATTATACCTAATATATATTTATGTGTGTATACGTTATCTATTGGAATTAAAGTTAAAGTATTTTTTGGCGTAAAGACGCCCATATAGCCGTTTGGAAATTTTTAGTCAAAAAAATATATATCAATCATTAGAACTGGAATTTAATTTGTTCTCATAATCATTGTATAATTACTTAAAATATAATATAGTTTTCACAGGACATACTCTCTTTAAAGAAAAAAAAAATATGATGAAAAATATACAAATATCGTGGCAAAGTAACTCCGCTCTACGGTATTCTCCGATAAGAGGCAACATATTCCAGCATGCGTCCTAATGAGTACGTCGCGTACACGAACTAAAAGTTATCACTGTTTCTCACCGTAAATACGCAAATGTATGCGGCTTTAAAAATGAAAAACGCCCTTCCAAAGGGCATTAAGGGTCATAAAAAGGGCACATTATTGCCGATATCAATATGGGATCCGGTAAATTTCGCTGTTTTACGACTCATACATCAGAGATTTATGTAAATTCTCACTTGTGCGAAAATATGGCCGTAGATGGACCTTAAAAAGACCGAAATCCATCACGGGCAAAGAGCGTCGAAGACACAATGTAGAAGGTGCTTATAGGCTATTTTCCGGATGGCGGACTCGATTTTAATACGTAAAGTGTCACCATAAAATTGCTCCAGTGGGGCGCGGGCATATGTGCGACTGTACAGCCCGAGCACTGGTCCCCGCTGATAAAAAGCCTTTTATTATGTTATAGATGTATAGATTTTAGCGTCGATTTCGTCATAAAAATAAGCTCCCAACGCCGGGCTTTCTTCTCGCGCGCGGTGTTTTATAAGTATGTATAAAATCGCTTTCTGGTGTGTTAAACCGGATTTATTTCCTCCAGGTTTCCATAAAATTCGCCTGGTTCTTATATATATTTTCTTAGCAAATATACTGTAATCGTACAGTGTGTTTATTTGACAATGTACAGGGTATCCCATTTTGGGTACTTTTGCGCGGTATCTCCGTTACTTTTGTAGATAGAAAGGTGAGGTTTTCGCAAAAACTAAAGATGCCGTTAACAAAATTTTCATAGCCCATTTAATTTTTAAAATACAGAGCTAAATTTAAAATGTTTCATTTTCAGGCACCGTATCTCAGCTATCAGATAACTTATCGAAAATGTGAAAACTGTTTCTTATATAACTTCGGAATTAGTATACAGGGTTATGTCAAAAAGTTATCGGACCCTACTTTATTTTTTTAAATGGAACACCCTGCATATTTATAGACTATAAAATTTGTCTTTTTTTTTGCATCCACAAGCGAAAAAAAGTTATTAAATCTAATAAAATATTACGAAAATGGAAATTCACCGGCCAATATCCAGGAGACAGTAGCAAAAGCTCTGGGAATCGGTATAAAGACTGTGCAGAAAATTGTGCATGAAAAAAAGCATAATTTACTACCGAAGAAGAATAAGAAATGTACACGAAAAAAGCCAAAGACAGAAGACTTAAGTGACAATGTAAAAATGGATGTTCGTAATGCAATTTACGATTTATACACATCAAAAGCTAATATAACCCTTCAAGTTTTAAAAGAAGTTTTAAAAAATCGAGGCATATTGGAAATTAAATTAAATAACTAAAATCGTTGTCAAAATTAATAAAAATGTTGGGTTTTTGATATAAAGAGCACTGTAATCGAAGATTTTTATGCGAGTTGCCCCATATAGCAGGTCAGCGTATCCAGTTTTTAAAGAAATACACGGAAAATGTTATTTCAAACTATGTAAAATTTATTGCATTGACATGGAATTTTGTAAATAACATTTTTTGCATTTTCTTGTTCATTGTTAGGTTTTGTTTTTGTAAGTTTGGTTCTAAGGCACTAGGTGAGTTGGTATCGTGTTAGCACCATGATGCTTATGGCGCCTAACCTGGAACTAACTCGGTACGCTACCTATCCACCTTATGCCTTCGCGCTCCTGCTGATACTGATCTACCTACGCATGTAACAAGTGTCCATATTTATATCAATTAATTTTTTACTTTAAAATTGTATTTCGATAATTTTTCGTGATGTCAAGCCGCCAACATGAAGGAAAAGTTACTAGTCCAAAAAATATGAAACATTTTTTAGATAAATAAGACAAAAAAAAAACAAAATGTTACTTCCCTCGCAAAAGGGAAGTATTGTAATCGTGAAAAAATCACCCTTCGAGATTTTTTCAGATCTTTATCTACAAAAATGCAAAAAAATCCGATCTATCGGTCGCCATTTTTTGGCAGCTATTCGAAATTTTTGTAAAAACGTAACGTTTTCGTTATGTTCCGGGGGTCTGAGATTAAGAGCTATATGGAGGTCGGATAGGGAACGTCGGGGCAGATTATGGCGAAAAAAAATTGACAGTTGATACGTCAAAAATTTGACAGCTGTCACGTATTTTGGACAAGGAGACGCGATGGGAGTGATCTGAGGGCGGCGGCATCGGGACGGGGTGCGAAATAGGGGGAAACATTTTTGACGGGTGGCGCCATCTTTGACACCTGCCAAAAGAGCGTCGGTTTTTTACGGTATGACACGGTGGTCGAAGGTTCAAATCGACCCTGCGGTTGTGTAGGTATAGTTCTGAAGAAAATTTTTGAAAAAATAATTTGACAGTCGAACTGTCAAAACTCGACAGCTGGTGCTTTTTCTCGAAAACTAAGAAATTTTCACCAATGGACGGGGGGTCAAATAGAAAGCATTTTTTGAAATATTTTGAAAACATTTTTTTTGACAGCTATCAAATTGCATGCATGCGAAAAAATGATATATTATATATCAAATTTTGTTTTATAATTAATAAAAAAAATTACTTATCTTAAACACGCTTTAAAATTGGAACAAGTATTCTATAATTATTTATTTATTGCCTACAAAATTACAAATGTACTAAAAAAAGTAAGCAAAAAAATGGTGTCAAATTTAATAAAAAAAATTTTAAATCAATATTCACTGGCTAATATCCAGGAGCCAGTGGCAAAAGCTCTGAGAATCGGTATAAGGAATGTACAGAAACTTGTGCATGAAAAAAAATATAATTTACTTCCGAAGAGGATTAAGAAATGTACACGAAAAAATCCAAAGGCAAAAGATTTAAGTTACAATGCAAAAATGGATATTCATAATGCAATTTATGATCTATACACGTCAAAGATTAATATAATCCTTCAGTAACTTTTTAATATTATAGACTAAAAAATATCATCATTACTTAAAAAGTCCTCATATTCTGAGTCATCCTCAAATGGCGCAATTTCGTCATCTAGAACTCGTTCTCGATTCCACCAATCCCACATTAATTTCTCCGTATGTTTCACAGATTTCTTCCAGTACTCCGGCGTAATATAATTTAATGAATCTTGCCAAACAATTTGCACTTCATCTGATGTAAGACCATCGTTCACGTGTTTTTCGTAATATGATTTTGCCCCAGCCCATATTAATTCTATAGCGTTAAACTGGCAATGGTATGGCGGCAGTCGTAAAACCTCATGTCCATTTTCCCGTAATATTTCACCTACGGCATATATTGTTGGTTTTTTAATAGATTTTGCCATTAAAAGAAGTTCTAGTTTCAGCATATTGGGTAAAGGATTTTGTTTTTGGTTTATTAGCCAGTCGTAAATATCACTTTTCTTCCAGGATGAAGTAGGTTGTTTATTTAAGATTCTTGAATGATAAGAAGCATTGCCCAGAATGATTAATGATGGAGCATCTAAATGTGGAATCAGTTGTTCTTTTAACCACTTTTCAAACAGTTCACAGTTCATATTATCATGGTAGTCCATAGTTTTGGATGTTGAAGAAAACAGTAAACTTGCACCTGGGAGAAATCCTGTTGAAGAACCTGCATGCAAAATGATGAACCGTTTTACCGTCCCACATCCCTTTTTTCTCTTGACACTTTTTACAGACTCGTCCTACCAAGATTTCGAACCACTTCAATTAGAAAATATCCAAGTCTCGTCTAAAGATACTACTTTTCTAAATTTTGTATTTCTTTAAAAACTGGATACGCTGACTTGCTATATGTAGCAACTCGCATAAAAATCTTCGATTACAGTCCTTTTTGTATCGAAAACCTAACATTTTTATTAATTTTGACAACGATTTTAGTCCAATTTCCCATATGCCTCGATTTTTTAAAGCTTTTTTTAAAACTTGAAGAGTTATATTAGTTTTTGATGACATCCATTTTTACATTGTCACTTAAGTCTTCTGTCTTTTGCTTTTTTCGTGTACATTTCTTAATCTTCTTCGATAGTAAATTATGCTTTTTTTCATGCACAATTTTCTCTTGTAAATGCAAAAAACCAGAAAATTGTTTTCTATTACTCATTTTGTCACCGACTTGTTAATTTGACTTTGAAGTGACATCGCTTAAAGATTTTTGCAACTGCTGGTAATTATATGTTTATCCTCTTTTTTCATATAAAAATATCGTAGGGCTATCTAATTCATCTTCCGGATTTTATGCAGAGGGTATGATTACACATAATAAAAGAAAAACAAACTTAAAAAGTTTGTCGTTGATAAATCGTATGATCCGCACGATAACACTGCTTTTGACTATAGGAATCCAATATGAGGGATCGAAATGCCGCCCAGTAAAAATGTTTGAAAAGACAGTATTTGTAACACATATATACTGTGACTATGTACTGGACTAAACTGGATCACACTTCACTATTCCTAACAAATGAAAAAGATCATAACTAGGGAAGTTCCTCGTAAAAGAAATTTGTCGATTTTTTATAATTGTTTGTAATAGTTTCATATACAATTTTCATAACAGAGAAGAAAGAAAACGGTAAATTGGGTTTAGGATGTTTATGGACTTTGAGGATGAATAACTCAAAAACGAAACGTGACCGATAAAAAATGATTACGGATCCTTAATCAAGATTCCACAATCCACCTACATACAAAAGATCATCAAAATCGGCGATGGTGTAAAAAAAGAAATAATAATAATCTAAGGTTTAGAACTGCACTAAATCTTATGTGTCATAGTTAAGAACTGGTTTCATGTATTAAAATGTTTGTGGTAATTTATTTTTCACCCTGTATATTTCCAGCAATAGCTCTCGGTGCAGATAGGGTTGGACAGCTAATAAATCATATCGGGAGTGTTTCTTTCCGATACAACGACGTCGAGACTTGCCAGCAACAGATAGCGAGACGCTCCCATTTGCAAAGTATTTGCCTGCCGAAACGGCTCCGAAACTTTTATTTGGTTATTTGCCTTGGGATTGACTTGAGGCGAGGGTGCAGGCTCAATACAAGCCATTCATCAGCTTTAACAGCCTTGAAATAATGGAAGTTGATGTGATTTTTATTTTTTTTTATATAAGGTACCTATATTATTACTTCCCTCGCAAAAGGGAAGTATTATAATCGTGAAAAAATCAGCCTCCGAGATTTTTTCAGATCTTTAAGTTTCAGGGTTCCTAGATGCAAAAAAAAACATGTTTCAATTCTGTCGGTCTGTCTGTCATATGGGAACGACCTGGTAACATTTTGGTAAAAATCCAATGTGAAAAGAAATTGGCGACCTAGTGAAATGTTAAAGAAATTATTACAAAAAAAACATAAAATTATTATATAGAAATCAACTGGTAAAATTTTGGAATGAATCAAAAATGGCGGTTTAATAAAATAGTTAAAAATTCAGCCTGAAAAAACTGTTGGTCGACCTCTGCTGAAAATATCCAATCACACATGTCTCAATGATCTAGGATATAAGTATCTTGGCCGATTGGTCGAAAATTCTTCAAAAAGGTCTTACACAATCAGATGTTTACATATTGCACAGCTAATGAAATTTTTCCAGATTTTCAGTGACGTTTGCAAAAAGACAGCTGTTGCTTTAACAAATGTTATTGATGATGTTTTGCGTGCATCGGATAAAAAACTTATTACTGTTCTGGTCTTGTTAGACTTTTCTAAAGCATTTGATGTAATTAACCACCAGCTCGTTGTATCTAAATTGAGATATTCTGGTTTTGATGAGTGTTCGTGTTTCCTAATTTCATCTTTTTTATCGGGACATCTTCAAAAATGCTTTTCGAAGGGCAGGTGTAGGTATTATCCGGGGTACCACAAGGCTCGATTCTGGGTCCTTTACTTTTTTTTTGGACTACACAGCTGACATTCTTCTATCTGTAAAAAATTGTAAAGTTCAAGCATATGCACCAGCTTTGTCAAGGTCATAACCTTAAGTTCAACCCTATTATGTCTCATCTACTGCTTTTTGGCAATAAAAATAAAATTATTGCATTAAAAAAATAGTTTAATTTTTGAAATAGGGAACCATTTATTTAAATTAATACTAAAAATGCTAAAATATTATCTTAATTATCAAGCCCATAATAAATGCGGCCTTGACTCCGACCGAGCGACAATAGAAAATAGAATAGAACCTATGCAGGTCGCTAGCTTCTCTGCAGCCAAGTCCTGTATGCTTGATTTCCTGTGAATCGAGCCAGAGGTTATTGAACTTTCCACCGGCTGTTTACAATTTTTGCATTTCAGTCGCGTGCTTTAAGTGGGGGCGGAAGCTATCGTTGGAGTAGGTTCTTTGTTTGAACGGCTATCCGTGTGTTGTGAGATACGTAGGGGAGACCGGGGTTGGTTGTTACAGGGGCTAGTTGTTACAATCGATATACTTGCTCATTACTAATAATTTCAAAACTGCCCATCCCTAGTGCATGATCGCACCCATTGCCGCCAACTTCACACGAAATCTACAGCTGATTACACTTCCCGCTAAAAAGTTATTTGTGTTCTTTTGTTTTAGTGTGCGCATTGTAAAATTTATATACCAAAGCATTTTTGTGAAAACTCGGGCGTTTTAAACTCAATTATTTTCAGTTCTTGTACAGTGATTAACTAACATGTAAGTAGTATTTCTGTAAAATATTTATTAATTATGAATGTAAGGTTGGGTAGATAGAGTATAATTATTTTAAAAAGTCAATATGGGGCTAGTTGTTACAAAACTTTCGGGGCACGTTGTTACACTGTAACAACTAGTCCCGTTCCAAATTTTTGAATAAAAATGGGTTTGTAATATACTTTTTTTTTAATAGAGACGTTATGAGGGTATATAAAAGGAAGGCAGACAGGGGAAATACCCCAGTAGAAACCTTTCGCGCAGCCGCAAAGGAAGTTTTGGAGAAAAAAAAATCTTTAAGATCTGTTGCACAAGAGTTTGGAATTAATTTTATGACACTGCAGAGATACTGCAAGAAGATAAGCCAAAAGGGTAAGTTTTAACAAATAATAAGTTCTCACATATTTTAAAATTAATTTAAAAAAATAACTTCTTACACCTTCTGTTTTTTTAGAACTTAGTGGATAGAACCGACCATTGGTTACAAAAAAATCGTCAGATTCTACCAGATTCACTAGAGTCTGATTTTGCAGATTATTTGCTGGAATGTTCAAAAACATTTTATGGCCTTTCTACCAAAGAAACTAGAAGACTGGCTTACGAATTTGCGGTTAAGAATGAAATTGCCGTTCATCAAAGTTGGCGTGAAAATTCAATGGCATCGGCTGACTGGTTATCTTCATTTCTTAGGCGTCATCCAATATTATCTTTAAGAACTCCTGAAGCTACCAGCCTCAGTCGAGCTACAAGCTTCAATCGGGAAAATGTTATGAAGTTTTTTGGCCTTTTAGAAGAAGTCCTAAACAGGTATAAATTTGAGTGCCAAGATATTTACAATGTAGACGAAACCGGTGTTACCACCGTACAAAATAATTGCACAAAAAGGAATTAAACAGGTCGGTTCAGTAACTTCAGCAGAAAGGGGTACGTTAGTTACTTTGGCGTTGGCAGTAAGTGCTAGTGGAAACACTGTCCCACCAATGTTCATCTTTCCACGTGTAAATTATAAACATCATTTTGTCCACAATGGCCTTCCTGGCTGTATTGGAAGCGCCAACAAATCGGGATGGATGGTAAAGGACGACTTTATCATTTTTTTAAACCATTTTATTAAACATGTAAGATGTACTAAAGAAAAACCGGTTCTTCTCATACTAGATAATCACGATTCACACCTCTCTATAGCTGGCATTGAACTTTGTAGAGAAAACGGTGTGGTAATTTTATCATTACCACCACACTGTTCGCATAAGTTGCAGCCTTTGGACAGGTCTCTCTTTGGTCCTCTTAAAAAATTTATTAATAGTTTTAGCGATTCGTGGTTAAGAAGCAACCCTGGGAAAACTATGTCAATATATGACATTCCGGGCATCGTCAGAGAGGCGCTACCATTAGCTGCTACTCCCAAAAACATTCAATCTGGGTTTCGTGTCTCAGGAATTTATCCATTTAATCGGCTTGTTTTTAGCGATGATGAGTTTTTATCCAGTTATGTGACAGATCGACCCCCTCCGGAAGGTGTTTTTCCTATTGTTACTGCAGATAATGAAATAAACCAAATAGAAGAAGAAAGAATATCTCTAAATACAACGGTTCAAAAGGCCCCAGAAAAGGAACCCAGAAAAGAAAAAGAAAAACCTAAGGATTCGGCGCTCGATGCTTATGATTTAAAAAAAAGTGACGATTTTTCTAAAAATCTATATTTTAACCCTTGTAATTCGCAGAATACACCTAAGGCATCCCTATCTCCAAAGGCTGGATGTTCAAAATATTATAGCCCTACTGAAATTCGCCCACTCCCGAAATGTGGAGAGAGAAAAATGAACCTTAAAGGGCGAAAGCGCCGTAAAACTGCAATTCTTACAGATACGCCAAATAAGGATGAATTGCAGCAGGAAGAAGAAAAACGCAATGCAAAGAAATTAAAGGATGCAATAAAACGAAATAAGGGAGTAAAAAGAAACATCAGTGCTCAAAGGAATAAAAAAGAAACAAAAAATAAAAAAACTGTTATAGAATCAGAATCTAGCGAGGATGAAGATGAGACCTTTTGTCTGGTTTGTGCAGAAAGCTATTCTAAATCCAAGCCAGGCGATGACTGGATTAAGTGCACAAAATGTCGCGGATGGGCTCACGAGGGGTGTGTAAACCCAGTGTCTTACTTTGTTTGTCAGAACTGTGATTCTGATGAAGAATATTATCAATCTGATGTTGACTTTTAATATGTAACAACTTACCCCAAGCATGTAACAACCAACCCCTATGTGGGGTTAGTTGTTACATTTTGCATAATTTATTAATAAAATTCGTAGTTTGATTTTAGTATAAAAATACTTATGTAACACTTTCTTTTCAAATACACAACATTTAGATGTAAACGAATAAATAGTTTTTATTTTTAATAATTTTTTTTTTAAAAGCCTCAAAAATGTTTTTGTTAAAAATGTAACAACCAACCCCGGTCTCCCCTACGTCGCGTCGTGCATGGTGCGATATGGAAGACAATAATACGGACGTGGATATGCAAATACCGTCAACTTCGGCTCTCGCTAATAATGTTGAAAATGTTGGAGAATTTAGTAAGAAGAGTGTGTGTGAATGTGTGTTGTGTGTCTTAATAATAAAGAGATTTTTAACATTAAACTTCGCTGATAAGTTTCAAATAATTTCCAAAGGAAGGGCAAAACCGCCTATGAAAAATTTAACCACAAAAATGAAAAACTGTATTAGACATTTTTATCCGGAAAAACAATACGAACAATTTAAATGGCTAACAGGGTGTGAAAATATAAGTAAATTATTTTGTTGGCCATGTTTACTTTTTGAAAATGTAAAAGGTCTCTGGAATAAAATTGGTTTCCGATTTAAACAATTTCGATAAAGCTGTAAAAAGACACATTATATCGAAAGCGCATTTGCAGGCCGCCATAAAAGAAAAAGTCTTCGGCGAAACCAGAATTGAACACGCCCATAATAAACAGTTGGATATTAGTCACCGCCAACACAATGAACTAGTTGATAAAAATAGACAAATATTAAGAAGACTTATCGATGTTGTTTGTTTTCTCGGACAGCACGAATTGGGATTTAGAGGTCATGATGAAACAAGGGTTTCTCCAAATAGAGGAAATTTTCAAGATCTACTTGGTTTATAATGGCTAAATATGATGATTGCTAAAAAAATCATTTAGAGCAGTCTAGCTTTTTTCGCGGAACGTCGAATCAAATCCCGAATGATTTAATTTTCGCTGTTGCAACCATCATTCTAAAAAGAATTAAGCAGGAGGTTGGCGAGGCGCGGTTCATTGCTATTGTTCTGGACGAAACAACTGATATCACTAATTTTAGTTAATTATCTATAGTAATACGCTACGTTAAAAAGACGGAAGTATTGAAGAGCGATTTTTAGGTTTTAAGAATGTGTCCGAAAATCGTACAGCAGATACATTATATACCGAAGTTTATAACGTTGCTAAAGAAATTAATGGAGAGAAAAAAATAGTTGCTCAAAGCTATGATGGAGCTGCAGTGATGGCAGGACAATTTGAAGGTCTGCAAGCTAAAGTTCGAGAAACTTTCCCAAGTGCTGTGTTTGTCCATTGTTTTCCTCATAAATTAAATTTAGTTTTATCCCAGTCCATCAATCATATTAAAGAGTGTCAAGTATTTTTTGTTACTTTAAGTGGCATGGCTCCATTGTCCACAAACGATTGCCCAAAGTAACTCCTACTAAGTGGAACTATAATGGAAGACTTGTGTTAACAGTACCTGAAAATCGTGAATCACTGGTTGAACTATTTGAGAATATAATAGAAAATAATGAAACGTGGGACTCAGAAGCAATAAATAGTTCGAGGGGG
This sequence comes from Kuschelorhynchus macadamiae, assembly GCA_030620095.1. Classification (NCBI taxonomy): domain Eukaryota; kingdom Metazoa; phylum Arthropoda; class Insecta; order Coleoptera; family Curculionidae; genus Kuschelorhynchus; species Kuschelorhynchus macadamiae. The sequence continues at coordinate 901,074 of JAUTXW010005323.1, read as the reverse complement.
TTTTTGGACTGTTTGAAACGAGATTTTAATTTTAATTATTTGTTGAATATATTTTCAGAAATATTTCCATTCTCGGACAATGTTTTTAATATATTACAAACTAAAACAAATGATATTGCTTTTTGCCTAAAAAAAGTGGATGCTTTTAGGTCCATGTTAAGCCAAAAAAGAGATGACTTTGACCTATTTTAGGAGAAAACGATGACCTTAATTGTAGAGCCACAAGCCAAGCGTCTCCGAACAGACAAGGTGGGAGATGTTAAAACATCGTATAGACGCCTCTTATATGAAATAATCGATCAAATTCAGCAACAAATAAACTATAGATTTAACGATTTAAATGATTTTAAATTCCTTGAGCTCTGCAATTTTGATGCATTTAAAGGAAAAAGTTTTCCAGAAAATGCGTTCAAATCTCTTCTCCTTCATTATGGCCAGTTCTTCGACCGAGTGTTATTGCGATCTGAACTAAAAGTGATTTACGAAACTGATGACATTAGCGCAAAAAATAACGCTAAGGAACTAATGCAATTTTTAAACGACAAGGACCTGGAAGATGCCTACACCGAAGTTTCGAAATTGTGTGAATTAGTATTGACAATACCTGCCACAAGTTCATCAGTAGAACGCAATTTTTCAACACTTAAACGTATAAAAAATTTCGTGAGGAATTCAACGGGGTAGGAGAGACTTGTGCATACATCGTTGTTGTCCATTGACGAATTTGCAAAAAATGATCAAAGAATCGAATTACATTACAAATAGGTAAGTTTCTAAAAATTGCTTCCCTTTCTTAAAATTTCACCGCACTCCCACGAATAACTAGATACAGCATCATCTCCGAATTAGGGCAAAATGTGTGTCGGCAAAGTAAGAAAGGAATTTGTTTGTTTGTTTTTTTTTGCATTTTTACTAATAAGAATACAACTAAATTTAAATGTAAGTGATGTTCACTATTTAGATACGTTATTATTCAATAAAAGCCGCACATCGATTTAATTTTTTTCATGGGTAGACAGTAGCGTAAAGTTAAAGTTTTTTTTTGTTATTTTGTTTCTTTTTGGTGGAAAATAATTTTCTTCCCTGAGGTGGTATTTTTCTTTTTGGGCTAACAGCAGCACTAGATTGGAATGTCGGTATTGCCGAATTAGATTTAATTACACTTAATGTCGGTCCAATGGGAAGCAGAGCATTTTCAATAATTTGCTATGTTCTGTTGCAGTGGCTGCATTCAAATATGAATGAAATGTCCCCAGAAGTTTTGCCTTACGTTGATTTATATCAGAGTTCGGTATGTGGGTGGATCCTGAAAGGTGATTTATAATAACTCTCTGTTCTGCTTTCTGAGGATTGTCGTCAATAATTAAATTAGTATTTAGATTCTCATCTTCCAGTATCTGGTGTGAGCTAGAATTTACATCTAAAGCTGCATCATTGGGCATTGTTTTTAAATATGTGTCGAATCAGAGGTTCAATCGACTCAATTTTGTGTAAGTCATTTTGTTAAGAAGACGGAACAGTCCAAGTTCCGTCTTCATTTGTTAAAACTGATGTATTATCAATACCAACCTTCTTTGCTATCTTATGTCGGTGCCTTAAATCACTTAACAATATATATTTAAAACCCAAACAAAAGGATTGCCTCTATATATAATTCTTATATTTTTATGCATTCCAACGGTTTTTAAATATCTTTAAATCATGATGCTCGTCTATAGTTTAGGTTTTTTAACTCACTTCTATGGTGTAAACTATACCTTCAATTATTGTACAATCAAACTTTTCCACTGGTTGATCTTGTTTCTCTTAGAAATAATGTTAATTATACCTTGTTTGTATCGGAAAACTGAAAGCGTTTTAGGTATAATAATATTATTATATTATACACCTCAGAATGGTTAATCACTATATATATATATATATATATATATATATATATATATATATATATATATAGTATATAAAAGCAAATCTAATTTAATGTAATACTTAACAGTGTTCTGTGAACTAATTGAAAACAGATATAAAACACTAAAATATAAGTATTCTCTGTGCCTTACAAGGCCGAACAACACAAGAGCGTTACATGCTCGATGCCAATCGTGTAAACTCGGAGCTCCTACAAATCTGTTCCCCAGACTCTTGTCGCTAGGAGCGCTACTTGTATTTAAAAATGTTCTAACTGTTTTGAATACAAAATTAGGAAGTTTTGTATAGGATAAATATTTTCTATTATCTTTTCTTCACAAAAAAGCTATACCTTATAAACCTACTTAAATTTTACCGTTTTCGAGATATTTGCTGTTTTATTACTGAAACAGCCCCGTGTACTCACTATTTAGGGTATTCGAGTTTTATCATTTTTATAAAGTAGGCTTTTATCAAACAAGAATCAACTGGAATTAACGCATCTGTCGCAAAGAAACATATTAGCTTTATTTCTGAACGATTTATTAAAATTTATAAAACTTGTAATGATGAATACGGCTGCATTATTAAGTAATAAAACAGCAAATATCTCGTAAATGGTGAACTTTAGTTAGATTTAGTACAGCTTTTTTTGAGAGCAAAGACAGTAAAACCTATTTTTTCTATACAAAGTTCCATAATTTTGTATATAAAAAAGTTACATTTTTAAGAGTGAAAAGTAGCGCTCGGTGCGCCCTCTACAAGTTACATCAAAATTGAAGGCGTATTATTATTATTATTAGTGGCTATAAAAATCCATTATCACCAATTTTCACTTTAATATCTCACAAAGCAGTGATATTATTTTAAAAAATCGAAAATAAAATTTTAACTTACTCACCTTGTATCTTTCTCAATAATAACTTCTGGATTGGGGCAAGTATGGCTAAATCGCGATATTTTAATCAAGTCTATGTATTCCTAATTTATTAGTAGGTCCTTTTGGGAAACCCGTATACAGTGTGTCCCAGAATCGCTTCTCTATACAGGGATCTCGGCTCCTATTATACCTACAGTAATATTACACTTCGTAAAGTTCAATTTTGACTTTGACGTTAAGTTAAATAGTTGAAAGTATCAAAGCTGTGTTTTAATAAGTAGTAGGTACTTTTTTATCCCAATAAAATCATAAATCTGACACACAAATTGTCAAAACCTATAGAAAATGTACTGTGTACTTTCAATCATACAGAAACGCCGACGATACCTCAGCAAGGTATTGGGAGATGTACCCCGAACGACGGCAGCCTCATAAAACCCAATTCAGGAAAGTCGTACTTAATTTAGTTAACCATGGTGCCTTCGAACAACCTAGAAGCGGATACAATAATAACAATGAAAATCGAGACAGAAACATTTTACAAGCTATCAACGAAAACCCTAGTGTATCGGTAAGAACTCTAGAACAGGAAACTAATGTGCCAAAATCAACAGTACAGAGAGTTTTAAAAAATAATAAGTACTGTCCATACAAACCCATAATAGTGCAAGGACTTAAGGAAACTGATTTTCCAAGACGACTACAGTTCTCTGAGTGGTATAATAGGAGATGTAATGAAAATCCTGATTTCGTAAATCATGTCGTGTGGTCCGATGAGAGCAGGTTCACGAATTGTGGAGTCTTTAATAGGCACAACCGTCATCATTGGGCTGTGTACACATCAGATTTGGAAGTAACGTTTGGTTTGGAATCATTGGTAATCAATCTTTTTTAAATAGGCACCAAATGATGGTCAAATAATAATCTTTTTTTTTCGTTTAGTTCTTTAATGATATTAAAAGAGTATAACCTATTAAAAAAAGTAAAACGTTCTACTCTAGTCAGTCAATTTACTTTTTTGATATTGTATTACATTTTTATTCAATCATTTTGTATTGTAGTTTCGAAGAACCTATAAAAATAGAATTGGTTTCTCTGCAGATTTAGCTAATTCTCTAAAATTATTTTGATTGTCTGAATTTAATGATTTATTATTACCCGGGAAGCCTAGTTCTTGCGTTATGAAAAAAATACAATATTAATCAAATGTCGAATATTTTTCGATTTTCATTATGATGTATAGAAAGGCGTTCAGCTGTATTTCCGAATAATTTAAATTTTAAAGCGCAAGGGGTTTGTTCTTTTGATATTTTATGTTTTACTAAGGCACGATGTACTTCTTTGAGATTATTATACCACTGAAATAAATTGATTTAGTATTTCCGAAATTAATATGCAATACAAACATAATAATTTATTACGGTTATTACTTCCCGCTAACCAAATATGTTTTTCTTTTTCATAATAAAGCTGAATAGGTTTCAACTGTATACAAGCTCGTTCTTACGGGATGTTTCGATAATTATTATTATTAAAATATCTACTTTTTAATAAAGATAATTTTCCCTTTATATCCCTTTATAATTTATAGTTTCTAGTACCGACCCTGCCGCCCTTGACTGTTGGACCATTTTTGTTTGACTACAACCTAAACGGGCAGAGGTACCTAGAGCTTTTGCGAAACCAGGTTGTACCAGCCTTACGAGCTATTCTAACGGAAGATGAATTAAGAAGAACTTGGTTTCAACAAGACGGATGTCCGGCTCACAATACCATTCAAGTCAGGAACTTCTTAAGAGAGCAGTTTGACGAAAGAATAATTTCTTTAAATGGGCCAATATCTTGGCCTCCTAGATCCCTTGATCTGTCGCCCTTGGATTTGTACCTCTGGGGTCACACGAAGATTGAAATCTATGAATTTGATCCCCCCGTGACCATAGAAATCCTGAGATAAAGAGTTCTGGACACATTTAGAAATATTAACCGAAATACACTTACCAGGGTTGTATGAAAAACTGTCACCAATTGTCAAAAATGTCTTGATGCAAATGGACGTCATTTTGCAGATTTGTAAATTAATGTTACCCACTTACAAAGTAGTTAAAGCTCATTTAGATTTTTTAAGTCGTTCAATGCGATCGATACATTACTTACTTATTAATGTAATCTTGTGACAAATAAATCATGGCCTCCTTTAAAAACATTGAAACCTAATTTACGAAGTGTGATATTTTGATGATACTAAAATCTTTAATGCACTTGTGAGATATCACTAGACTGGAAATTTTAGGCTCTTTCCAAAAATCAAAAAATCCAATATGGCGGTCATAAGAAAAATGAAAGTTGAGGCGGGTTGCGGGTTAACAAAAAACAATGAAGACGTGTCGTATACTTCATCTTATTTGTCTTAAAAATGTGTCCCAATAATGTCACATTTTGACAGCTGTCAAATTTACCGTTCTGGATATACTGGCGAAAAACGAAATCCGCCATTTTCGGTTTTTCGCCGATATTTCCCAAACTTATTGATCGATCGTAAATCTGAAGCCAGATATCGAATGCAATAAGTTTCCTTTAAAACTTTCCTCATTTAACCTTTGCTGTTGGTATAATAGAAGCCGAGATCCCTATATAGAGAAGCGTATCTGGGACACACTGTATGTATAGCTCCTCCCGGATAAAAAGACACACTCCGGAATAATTACGAACCGTAAGAGATACAGCGAGCAGAATATACGCAAAAGTTACGCACATTTGTGTTCAATGAGATATCAGATATCGTGAAATGAATGTTTATATTATTTGGAAAACTTCCAGTGATATGCGAAAAAATCCGGAGTTTTCAATTTTTCCATTTATTTTTTGTGACCCTTCTTTTCTCGGATACCTGTAATCTGACCTGTTTTTGATAAGAGCTTTTTTAAAATTAATTAGCTAATTACTTCAAGTATCTAGTTACTTTTAAAAGTAACTTGCTACTTTTAAAGTAACTAGTTACTTCAAAAGTAACTATAGATACTTTTGAAGCAAAAAGTTACTTTCAAAAGTAAAAGTTACAAGTTAGTTTACAAAAGTAGAGTTACTTTTTTCTCATTTTTAAAAGTAACTTAGTTACTAGGTAACTACTTACCTTTAGTAACTAGTTACCGAAAAGTATCTTTTTCATTAAGTTACTCATAGCTCTGTTAGAGCAATATTATGACTATGACTATACTAGAAACTAATACTAGATAGACGAATAAACTGACTTTATCCAGGCACAGTACATCGGACAAAACACGATTAAATCTTAATTCATTGTAGTCGCTCTTTCCCCGGCCGAATTTAATGATAAACCAGTGCATTTATGCGTTACAACATGCCTGGAAATTGGATATTCATCTATTATGAAGTATCCCTGGCCGTCGTTATCGTTCAGAAACATTAAGCGGCCACCGTAAACAATGACACAATGTCCAGATAGGCAAACACAATTACCTATATTTGTAAAAATCCCAATATGATTCATGTGTTGGACCCGTTGCCGGCTCTATTGGAAACATCGCGGCGCTCTGCCGTCAAACAATGGAGCGCGTATCGGCCCATCAAAATGGCAATTACAAAATTTGTAAAATGTAGGATGTCATCAATTTGGCTTATGGACGACGATGAGGAGCCTGCATGGACCGGACTGATCCAATCGCGGCGTTCGACACTAATTAGATTGGTTTTCTGTGCTTTTGTTTTATCAGTTATTGTCTACGTTATTTACGTTTCATTAGAGCGAAGACTTTAGTAGGCACATTGTCGTTGTGAGTCCTGTATTGTAGCTCTTTAACAGGGACGGACTGGGTTCGGAAAATGTGGCGGGCGATTCAAAGGCAAAGGCGCCGATTTTCGAACAAACTGTACCGTATAAGGAAGAGGGAGGGGAGGGGAGGGTGCGACAAGGAAAACGTCATTAAAGAAAATTAGTATTTATTATTTAAAATGAAATAGTCAAAAAATATTATGAAAATGTAATAACAACAAATCTAAAACTGGCATATCCAAATAGACATAACTATTTTTATGAAAAATTAAACGATTCAGGCTCACATTTTAACTTAAAAATCAAACTAAAGGAACTGTATTCTTTGGGACGTTGATCCGATACATCTTGCAGTTTAGGACTGCAAGATTATTTCATTATCACAAGTACTTGCAACAAAACTAAAACTAGAATATCAAAAGAAACAGTATTTTTATGAAAAACAACAATTTAGCCCTGTGTTTTAACTTAAAAACCGAGTTAAAATTAAAAATGTAAAGGAACTGTATTCTATGGCACATTGATCCAATACAACTTGCAGTTTGAGACTAAGTAGTCAAAAAATGGTTTCAGTATCAAAAAGTAATTACAACAAAACATGAAAAGAAAAAGAAACAGTATTTTCATGAAAAACAATGATTCCGCGTCACATTTTAACTTAGAAACAAAACTAAGGAACAAAAAACAAAGTGCATTTTCTTATAAAAGAACAATAAATGATTTTAAAGCAGGACAAATTGTTGAAATACGCCAAGGCTCTTCTTATGAAACCCCTGAGTTTTAGGGCTGCGTTGGTAACCAAATCGAAGTTCTTCATCGAATATTATCCCTAGATCCTAAATAGAAGAGCTGCATTCAATCAGAACACCATCAATATTGTATTTAGGTGGCAAAGGATGTTTCATACGACTAAACCGCATTGCGAAGCATTTTTTTTGAGTTGATCAAAAGATCATTAGTTTTACACAAGACTAAAAAGTTATCTAAATCTTGTTGAAGTTTTCCACAATCTTCATTTGATTCAATGGTCTTAAATAATTTAAGATCATCTGCGTAGAGTAAAACAGAACAATGTTGTATAACATTTTTTACGTCACTCATGAAACTAAAGAGGATTGGGGAGAGATGTGCACCCTTAGGCACTCCTGATGATGCTGGGATCTCATGGGAGAGGACATTGTTTATTCGGACGACCTGCTTTCGATCCGTTAGGTAGCTTGATAGCCACGACAAAAGAGGGCCATAGAACCCCAACGCTTCAAGTTTTTTAATTAATATCTTATGATTAACTTTGTCAAATGCCTTCGAGAAATCCGTAAAAACAGAGTGAACCTGGTGACGGTTCTCCAAGGCATTCGACAAGAACTCCTCAACTCCTCATAGCATAGAAGATTTGTTTATGTTGAACGGCCGGCGCAAAAGCCGTGCTGTTCTGTAAGGAGCACATTATATATATCCTGTCCACAATTATTAATTCAAGGACGTTACTTATTAGGGAAACTTTAGAAATACCTCTATAATTTTCTATATTGGACCTATCACCATTTTTAAAGATAGGACTAACAAAACATATTTTCCAATGTTTAGGAAAAACTCCTATCGATAGCGATGTATTAAATATCTTACAGATATTTAATACATCGGACAAAATATACTTATATATTATATATTACTTATATATACTGCTTATATATATATATATATATATATATATATATATATATATAAATAAATATATATATATATATATATATATATATATATATATATATATATATATATATATATATATATATATATATACAGGGTGGTGCAACCAAGATGGGGTGGACGATTGTGGGCAAACGGAGAGGAATTTGAAAAAACATTTTCGGGATATGATTGATAGTCAAGAACGCTGTGTTTTAAAATTATACCCATTATACAGGGTGGTCTGAAAAGTTCGTGGTGAACCAAACGGAGAGAAATTTGAAAAAAAAAAATTGGAATATGATTGATAGTAAAGAACGCTGTGTTTTTTTAAACGGGACACCCGGTATATTATTATTTTAGTTGATTCTCCTATTCGTTACGATCATTTTGATATGAGGTTTGTTGGGTCTAAAATTTATACCAAGTGAATGGGACGAAGAAGGTTAAAGTGGAAAAAAGGGTTATACTCCGGCCATTTTTTGAAAATAATTGAAGCAGGTATGGAAAAACCAAATATTCTATAAAACGTATTGTATCTAGGATTACAATAATCGCTTGTAAGTCGTTCAAAATTATTTACTGTTATACAGGGTGGTCAAGTTTTGCAAATTTACCTTGGATTGATTTTTTTTAAATGGAACAACCGATATATTTTACTGTCATATTAAAGATAACATCGCCAGCTTTCAGAAAATATCCTATTTGATATCTTTCTAACCAACAGTTTTCTAGTAAATTAACCGTGAAACCAAAATTTACTCATTCTAACAGAAACGGTATTATTTACGTTGCTTAAATTGACTACCTATAATATAAGGAGGACATTCTTGTCAAAACCGCAAAGTGTCAGAGAATTGGCATCAATTACCATTGTTTTTTGACGATAAGCCGAGAAATTGTTAAGTAACAATGAGTTTGAGTACTCCAGAGTTGATAAACATGACTTTTATGTTGGGCGAGGGTCAAAAAAACCCTTTACTAGCAAGCAGGGTTTATGCGGTACGATATCCCGATGCCGAAAAAAAACCAAGACCTGAAGCTTTTGCAAGTTTATTAGAGAGGTTTCAAGAAACAGGCAATGTTGCTTTTAAGAAACGTAAAGTAATTAATAAACCAGTTAGCAATGAAGATAATGCTTTGACAGTGTTATTAACAGTGCAAGAAAATCCACACACAAGTACCAGGGAAATTGAGAGAGCTACTGATATTGAACGCACTAGTATTAAACGGGTTCTGAAACAACATAAATATCATGCCTACCACATTGAATTACACCAAGAACTGTATGATCGCGATTACGTCCAACGAAAAGAGTTTTCAATTTGGTTTTTAAATACAATTTGGGATAATCCAGGTTTTGTAGATAGGGTGCTGTTTTCAGATGAAGCAACTTTTAAAAGCAACGGCTTGGTTAACAAACATAATATGCACTATTATTCAACCGAAAATCCACATTGGATTCGTCAGGTGGACCATCAAAATAAATGGTCAATTAATGTTTGGGGAGGTATAATTGGCTCTCATGTTATAGGACCATATTTCTTTGAAGAGCATTTAACGGGAGAAGTCTATTTAAATTTTTTGAAAATTAAGTTGCCCGTATTGCTCGAAGACTTACCTTTAATGTTAAGAAATTCCTTATGGTTCCAACATGATGGAGCACCCCCGCATTACCATAGGGATGTAAGACATTTTCTCAATAATTGGAAAGGAGAGCATTGGATTGGGCGAGGTGGACCAGTTAAGTGGCCTGCGAGGTCACCCGATTTAACGCCACTAGATTTCTTTTTATGGGGACATGTTAAAGAAGAAGTTTATAAAGAGGTTCCAACCACAGTGGAAGATATGAAGTTGAGAATAATAAGCAGTTTTCGCAACATTTCAGACCTGACTTTGAGAAAAGTGAAACTTTCATTTATGGATAGACTCGAAATGTGCCTTCAGCAAAACGGTGGTTTAGTTGAACATCTTTTATAAGTTTTAATTACATTGTTTTTGTTGATTTATATTAAATTTAGTTTTTTTGTAAAAAAAGATCTGTTATTAATACACTGCCAAAGCATTATCTTCATTAGTAACTGGTTTATTAATTACTTTACGTTTTTTTGAAGGCAACATTTCCTGTTTCTTGAAATCTCTATGATAAACTTGCAAACGCTTCTATCTTGTTTTTATTTCGGCATGGCATCATCAAAGAACAATATTTATTTATTTACTGATGACACTTTGCTGTTTTGACAGGACTGTCAATCTTTTGTTCAATTTATGATAATATCATGGCCTCCTAATATTAAATTGTTAATTTTAACAACGTGAATTCAGAGTAATTCGTGTTAAAATGAAGAAATTTTGATTTCACAGCTAATTTACTGAAAAACTGTTGGTCAGAAAGGTATCAAATATGGTATTTTCTGAAAGCTAGTAACGTTATCTTTAACATGTAAGTAAAATATACAGGGTGTTCCATTTAAAAAAATTCAATCCAAGGTAAATTTGCAAAACTTGACCGCCCTGTATAACAGTGAATAATTTTGAACGACTTACAAGCGATTATTGAAGTCCTAGATACAATACATTTTATAGAATATTTGGTTTTTTCATACCTGCTTCAATTGTTTTCAAAAAATGGCCGGAGTATAACCCTTTTTTCCACTTTAACCTCGTCCCATTCCCTTGGTATAAATTTTAGACCCAACTAACCTTATATCAAAATGATCGCAACGAATAGGAGAATCAACTAAAATAATAATATATCGGGTATCCCATTTAAAAAAACACAAGTTTGGTTCACCACGAACTTTTCAGACCGCCCTGTATAATGGGTATAATTTTAAAACACAGCGTTCTTGACTATCAATCATATTCCAATTTTTTTTTTCAAATTCCTCTCCGTTTGCCCACAATCGTCCACCCCATCTTGATTGCACCACCCAGTATATATGTATATATATATATATATATATATATATATATATATATATATATATATATATATACAAAGTAGGTATTTTAATGATCATTTGCATAAATAAAAAACATAGTGTGGGTGTTCTATTTAAAAAATTCGACTTTTTTCACTTTTAAAAGGTACAAGATTTATTTCGTAGTATGTCCACCCTGTATAGGTGTGGGCAAAGATTTTGCATTCCGTATATGCATCGTTGCTTTATAAACTGGAAATCACCACTCAAACGCCCAATTTTAGGTTTTTGCTATTTTTTATAGTGATTTGGAAAATAGCTCCAGTTTTCAAAAAGTCACACAAAACCTCAATTATCTCGGAAACTACGCAGAAATCGCCTATAGTTTAAATCGGCAAGTTATATTTATTTTTGACAAGGAATCAAATAATAGACACAAATACAGGGTGTCCCATTTAAAATTGTATAGTTCATGTCGTCCCAGCAAAATTGGGACACCCTGTATACATGGAAACGTTATATTTTAAAAGAAATTCAAATTTAAAGAAACATTTTTTCGAACACGGTGTACAGTTTTTGCCAGTCCAGTAAAGGGAGAGGCCTCTCTTACACCATCCTTTGCCACAGCCCCGTTCTCTACCGATTTTCGTCTTAGTAACTGAATTTTATAATCCCTAATGAAAAACTGATCAGTCACTATTTCTCAATAGAGTTAAAAATTAAAGCCATTTGGCATGGACTAGAAATAGACAGACTCTTTTCAACCCCTTCAAGCTAAACAATATCTTCCAGTGATCCATCATACAACTGTCGCTTGCGATATTGTTGCCAAATCTCTCCGACGATTGCACGCATAATTGCTCAAGTTTAACATATTTGGGGGGACCGAAATGTAAAAAGGCTTTTGTTGCATTTGCTAGCTGATTGAGACACAAAAAGACGCCGAAATATTATATTTATGTAATAAACGCTAAATGATGTCATGCATTTTTTAATTGGCTATGGTTATAAAGAGATATTTTAAAATCGATCATCATTTGGCTAATATACAGGGTTATACCGGGTGACACAGAACATAGGGTACACGCTCTAATTTTTTTACATTTTCAGATATCACTCTGAAACTTAAGTACTTTTAGTAACCTATTAAGATGCATATTTTGACAGATAATTGCATTATACATCACTTTCGGTTTAACGGGAAGTGACCTATACTTTAATATATTAAATGGAACCCTGTATTTTTTTTTTCATAGTCGTATTCTATGTAAAATTTCTTTTCCAATGATATATCACAATTTATGTTTTTCTTCCGAAATGGCGGCACTAAAAACGGTTTCTGAAAAACGTAAATAACTAAGTGTTTTATTTAGTCTTAACATGCGTCAGATTTGTTTATAACATTTAAACTTAAATGACTAGGCTTAGGTTGTCAATTTTATACCCATACCTGTATAGTGTTAGCGATTCTAATACTCTAATGTCTATATTCCAGTTTATAGAAATTGGTAAACTGGCCATTTTATTTTTATGAAAACGTGACAGTTGATCAATATAAGCATTTTAAAATAATTTTCGCTTATATTAATTTTAAGTTTAATTGATGCTAGATGCTTGCTTACGATCGTTCATCGTAAATGCAGCTTAAATCGCATATATTAAGAAAAAGTAGTAGGCTATGAAAAGCAAAATAGCATAATACGGCTATCATTAATTGGTTACTGGCAGTTGTAGTATGTGATTTAAACTGCATTTCCGTTGGACGATTGTAGGCAACCATCAAAAAACAATTGCGAAATTTATTTTAAAATGCTTATATTAATCAACTGGCACGTTTTTATAAAAATAAAATGGCCACTTTACCTTTTTCTATAAACTGGAATATTGAGATTAGAGTATTAGAATCGCTAACACTGCTTGCCTGGTCATTTAAGTTTAAATGTTATAAACCAATCCTATATATGTTGAGAATAAATAGAATACTTAGTCATTGTCTACTAAAAATGATGGGTAGATAAATCTAACATAGTTTAACTAATAAAAATGGTAAATTTTGATGGAGGAAAAATCGAAATATTGTTGTAATTTAACGACAAAAAGGATAACTTGTGGTACATTATTGGAAACGTAATTTAACGAGAAATTAATCGGATAAATAAAATATACAAGGTTCAATTTAAATTTTGGCAGAAAATTTACATTAAAAGTAGCCATTTTAATTTTTTTTCAAAAAGGCGTAATATTTTGAAAAAAAAAACATAATAACATGCTTTCATGCTTTTTCTAACCTAAAAAGTTTCATTTTAATCAGGTCACCTCAGAAGTTTGACACTGTCTTTAGTTTTATATGTCATATGGCGAATATAACGTTTTTCATAAAACTGGTTTTATAGCCGCCATTTTGGAAGAAAAATGAGTCAGTGATACATAATTGAAAAGAGACTTTTGCGCAGAATACGACTATGAAAAAATTCTACATGCAGGGTTCCCCTTAATATATTGAAGTTGAGGTCAAACTGGTTAAACCAGAAGTGATGTATAATCCAATTACCTGTCAAAATATGCATTTTAATAGTTTGAAACCGATATCTGAAAAGGTAAAAAAATTATTGCGTGTACTCTATAGTCTGTGTCACCCGGTATATGTTAGTGTAATGTGTATATTACCGCACTAGGGTACAGGGTGATCAGTTAAGGGTAGCGAGCGGCCTCTCATAAGATATTGGTCGTATAGATTTGAGAAAAAAAAATCGTAATAAAAGTCGCCAAGAGAAATTGCTGAAAATTATTTTCGAGTTTGTCAAACGTCCGCTAGAGGGCGTAACAACCAACACCAAGTAGAAAAATGGGGTTTTTATAGAATTTTGCCTAATGAAAATATATCGATGATATCATTTTCATATTTAGTGACCATTTCCCTACACTTTTTGTCTAAAATGTTTTGTTCTATATGTCAAAATAAAGCGGTGGGGGAAGTTCAATTGTTTTTTCAAACAAACCAAGATGTCTCCCGTTTCTTTTGACCGATTTTAGCAAACTTAGGCTCATATGAAAGATCATAATTTGCACTACAAAACGCTGATTTGGTTTTGAATTTTTGACTTTTGCTGGCGTCGCTAGATGGCGTTAACTGAATTAGTAGCATATTTTTTAGTTTTTTTCAAAAAAAAACAAATGTAATGGTATATTCATTTTTACATATTTTAAAAGGGGATAAATTTCTCTATAATTTAATGAAAATAATTTATCATCTACCTTTTTTCGAACCGTTGATATTGACGAAAATATTATTTTATTTTATTAAAAAATGGCACGCCACTACTTTTTGTCAAAATAAAAATCATTTTCGTAATCACTTATTAGTTGCTAACAAAAAGAACCTCTTGACTTTTTTTCGTTAGACGAACGGTTTTGGATTGAAAAAATAAGATGTTTAACAATGAAAAATCTTAATAAAACTGTCCAACAACAACAGGAGCAATAACACTAAAAACAAGAACATGGAACTTTAAAAATAAACGTTAAAAATAAATTAATAGTTTTGTCGTAAATGTTCCAAATCTCTTCTGGGTGGAGTTGACAGCTGTCTCAATTTCCGCTCTTGGTATAATATTTATGGCGTTTTGAATTCGGACTATCATGTCTTCTCGAGTGGTTGGTCGAGTTTTATACACCAAATCCTTTATTCGGCCCCACAGATAAAAATCAAGGCAGGTTAAATCGGGGGACCGTGGTGGCCAGAAAAATAGACTTCCTCTACCAATCCAACGGTTAGGAAAATGTCTGTTCAAAAAATCTTGCACATTTCGTGAATAATGTGCCGGGCATCCGTCTTGTTGAAACCACATGTTTCTTCTTACTTGTAAAGGCACATTTTCTAAGAGTCCTGGTAAATCGTTAAATAAAAAGCTCAAATACATGTCACCGGTTAGATTGCCATTAAAGATGTGCGGACCGATAATAGCACCATTAATAACACCGCACCAGACGTTGACGCTCCATCGACCCTGCTGATAATCTTCACGTAACCAGTGTGGATTAGTGTCCGACCAGTAATGCACGTTATGAAGATTTACCCTGCCATTACTGCAAAACGATGCTTCGTCTGTCCACAATATTTGTGACAAAATATGATGGTTTTCCCTAATGAAGTCTCTAAGCCAGTAGCAGTAATCGAGCCTACGTTCAAAGTCAGTGTCATCTAGGGCTTGATGAATCACGATGTGATATGGCTGCATTTTAAAATCCATTAATATTTTTTGCACTGAGCCATAGGATATTCCTAAATCTCTGGAGATCTCTCTTATGCTTAAATGGGGGTCTGCATGAATATAAGCCAACACATTTATAATGTTATCTTCTCTTCTTACTCTACGATTTCTTCTCAAAGTTGGAGTTGGTTGCACTTGGCCATGTTGCCTTAAACGTAAGGCTAAACGATGAAAAACCATTCTCGAATGGTGTCTTCGGAGGGGATAACGCAGTGCATACTGCCTAGAAGCAATCGCCGCATTTTCAAAACATTCAAAATAAATTCTCAACATATCAAAGGCTTCTTCATTCGTAAAAGGCATGATTTGTTGTAAAAATACTTTTTACATAACATTAAATTAGATGTCAATAGCAGGGACTATCAAAATGAATATCAACGTGATTGACAATTTGGTGTTTTGTTTCTTAACGTAGATCATGGCCTGCTTCGCTTAAATGCGATGTTAGTTAAGTTTGAGTTTTAATTTAATTTATGTAATAATAATAATTATTAATAATAAATTATGAACTAAAGCATTCTCTCGCTAATTAAATGATTATTAATGATAAAAATAATAGGTAATAATTTTATTATTGTGAGATGTAATATTTAAAAATAATTTTGAACCTTATAGTTATCATTGTTAAACATCTTATTTTTTCAATCCAAAACCGTTCGTCTAACGAAAAAAAGTCAAGAGGTTCTTTTTGTTAGCAACTAATAAGTGATTACGAAAATGATTTTTATTTTGACAAAAAGCAGTGGCGTGCCATTTTTTAATAAAATAAAATAATATTTTGGTCAATATCAACGGTTCAAAAAAAGGTAGATGATAAATTATTTCCATTAAATTATAGAGAAATGTATCCCCTTTTAAAATCTCTAAAAATGAATATACCATTACATTTGTTTTTTTTTGAAAAAAACTAAAAAATATGCTACAGTTAACGCCATCTAGCGACGCCAGCAAAAGGCAAAAATTCAAAACCAAATAAGCGTTTTGTAGTGCAAATTATACTCTTTCATATGAGCGTAAGTTTGCTAAAATCGGTCAAAAGAAACGGGAGACAAACAACAATTGAACTTCCCCCACCGCTTTATTTTGATATATAGAACAAAACATTTTAGACAAAAAGTGTAGGGAAATGGTCACTAAATATGAAAATGATATCATTGATATATTTTCATTAGGCAAAATTCTATAAAAACCCAATTTTTCTGTACTTTATCCGACAGTGGCATGCAGTGCCTTTTGAAACAACGTAGGCAATAATAAATTACTCTCTTCTTAAAATTATTTATCCCTCATAATCAAACGCTAATATCTTATCGGTATGTCTATTGCAGGTATGGGCAACCTTTGTTTAGCTTAAGGCGTAATTTCGGGACTTAATCTGGCGGCGGACCGTAAGAACGAAATAAGTAAGTATTAGTGAATAAAAAATTATAATAGCATAATCAAACATATAAAAAACAAATTAACAAAAACAGAGAGAAAAAACCAAACGAAAAAAGTTAATGAGAGACTATGGGTTTGAAGCTGAGAAACAATAAGCCGAGTACGATGCCTATTCTTATCAATTTTCATGAGTGAAAAAAGCTGCTCACATTTATACGTGCTACCGAATGTACGGGGTGTCCAAATTTCGATGCTTTATCTCGGCTATTTGAAAAGATAGAGACTTGCGGTTTTCGCAATACTGTGCTAAAGATGCGGTAAACAAAAAATAGAACGATACTTGGAAGATTAAGTGAAACTGTTAGTTTTAATAAAAATACAGGTGGTGGAAGACCAGAAACTGTAACAACGCCTGAACTAGAAGAAGCTATACTTAATGCGGTCGAAGAAGATCCTTCAAATAGTACAAGAAAGATTGCACTGCAGTTTCAAGTCAGCCCAAAAACAGTTTCGAAAGTTTTAAAAAGAAATCTACTGTACCCATATCACTTACAGCGGGTTCAAGCTTTACTTCCTAGGGATTTGCACCCAAGATTAATGTTTGGTAAGTGGTTGCTTCATACGGTGGCACACAATAACAATTTTGTCATTTAATTTACGGACGAGACAAATTTTTCACGAGACACTATCATTTATTATCATAACAACCATTTTTGGGCCGACGAAAATCCCCACGTTATTAGAGAAAGTGATTTTCAGCAACAATTTTTCGCTGAACGTATGGGTAGGAATTATTGATGACTACCTAATTGAATGAAATTTAATTGATATAATACTAGACTGATATTTCCTGCAGGGTTCCTTAAAAATTATTAAAATTTTTGAATTGAGCTATTTAGATGGTCGTCTCCCCTCCTACTGCCACTGGCCCACCGCTATGCCATACATCGAATATGCTTTCATTTTTTAAAGCTATTTTTCCCACACTCTATGTGCATTTTTTTTTTGTTGTTGTTTGTAGTAGTTTAGGCCTGCCTCACATAGAGGCATTTTAAAGCCTCTGCGCTATCGGCTTCTTAATCGCGAAGTAGTAACTTTTACCAAGTAGCAATTATTCTTAGAGTATAAAATATGTTTAATTTTTTGGTAATAAATCCTTTTGACTTTGACTTCTCTTTTTGGAATATTTTAATTTCAGGAATTTTTTACAGATTTTTCTATCTGTTATGGTGTTCATTTTTGCGTTAATAGCATGACTTGTATTCTTGATATTTAGTAAATGAATTTTCAAAAAATAGTTATTTATTATACAAGGGAAAAAAGTATTAGATTTTAATTAATTTCTAATTAACTCTAATATTTTTCCCGTGTATAATATTTTTTTCTGTGACGGGAAAAACGACGATTTAATATTGAAAATAGTTGAATGAAGTTAGAAAATTATCGATATGAAATTTGAAGTTTTAAACTGGTAGGCTGTTGTACGACAATTTGACTTGCGTTGCTAAGGGAAGCTTAAAAGTAATCAAATATCTGTCAATTTATTTTTGTGATTTGATTTAAATATTGCGAACTTAGTGGTTGTTTAATAATTATAGTGAATAAAAATGTCTGATTCCGAGTTTTCTCTGACTCCACCTCAGTTAGTAGAAGCAGCGAAAGTAGCGTCATAAAAATTATTACCAGCTAAATCGCGGAAAATTTACCAAGTATTCAAGATTTATGCATAACGCAATGGAAAATGTATCAACCAGGTTGTGGGTAAAAATTAGTTTTATAAGTTACCTGAAACAGTAGCTAATTTTCTTCAACTTGAAAAAACTCATATACAGGTCATTCATTTCGAAGATTGTCTGCTACAATTTAGTTGTAGCTGGGGGAGACTTGATGACACTAAAGAAACATGGCGGTCGGAAGTCATCAACGGTCGCTGAAGGGTATGTTGATGAATTGGTAGCACACAGGATAGAAATAGCTCATAAAGTGTTTAGAACGCGTGGCAGCGCTGAAATAATACCCGCACTGTTAAAAATAAATAGTGATTTTACATAAAAAAAAAACGTTGTAATCATGTTACAAACGTAATTTTACGTATTTTTACTTTTAAAACCCAAAAATGCATTTCTAGAGGTAAAGTTACAGTTGAAAACTCCGTCTTATTTGCAGTAAAAATACAATTATTTTTACTTTTAAAACTGTAAAAATAAGTAACTGTAAAAATACATTTATAGAGGTAAAATTACAGTTGAAATTTCCGTTATATAGTGTGTCCCAGATTCGCTTCTCTATGTAGGGATCTCGGCACTTATTATACCTACAGCAAAGATTAAATGGGGAAAGTTATTGCTTTCGATATCTGGCTTCAGATTTACGATCGATCAATAAGTTTGAGAAATATCGGCGAAAAACCGAAAATGGTGGATTTCGTTTTTCGCCAGTATATTCAGAACGGTAAATTTGACAGCTGTCAAAATGTGACATTATTGGGACACATTTTTAAGACAAATAAGATGGCATATACGACACGTCTTCATTGTTTTTTGTTAACCGCAACCCGCCTCAACTTTCATTTTTCTTATGACCGCCATATTGGATTTTTCGATTTTTCGAAAGAGCCTAAAATTTCCAGTCTAGTGATATCTCACAAGTGCATTAAAGATTTTAGTATCATCAAAATATCACACTTCGTAAATTAGGTTTCAATGTTTTTAAAGGAGGCCATGATTTATTTGTCACAAGATTACATTAATAAGTAAGTAATGTATTGAACGCATTGAATTTTCAATACAATATGAACGTAAATAACGACTTAAAAAATCTAAATGGGCTTTAACTACTTTGTAAGTTGATAACATTAATTTACAAATCTACAAAGTGACGTCCATTTGCATCGAGACATTTTTGACAATTGGTGACTGTTTTTCGTACAACCCTGGTAAGTGTATTTCGGTTAATATTTCTAAATGGGTCCAGAACTCTTTGTCTCAGGATTTCTATGGTCACGGGGGGATCAAATTCATAGATTTCATTCTTCGTGTGACCCCAGAGGTAGAAATCCAAGGGCGACAGGTCAGGGGCTCTAGGAGGCCAAGATATTGGACCATTTAAAGAAATTATTCTTTCGTCAAATTGCTCTCTTAAGAAGTTCCTGACTTGAATGGTATTGTGAGCCGGATATCCGTCTTGTTGAAACCAAGTTCTTCTTAATTCATCTTCGTTAGAATAGCTCGTAAGGCTGGTACAATCTGGTTTCGCAAAAGCTCTAGGTACCTCTGCCCGTTTAGGTTGTAATCAAACAAAAATGGTCCAATAAGTAGATTTTCTGAAATGATTAATAATTTATAAATAAGTGCCCAACAGTCAAGGGCGGCAGGGACGGCAGGGTGGTACTAGAAACTATAAAGTATAAAGGGAAAATTATCTTTATTAAAAAGTAGATATTTTCTTTCCAAAAATAATTATCGAAACATCCCGTAATGAATGAGCTTGTATACAGTTGAAACCTATTCAGCTTTATTATGAAAAAGAAAAACATATTTGGTTAGCGGGAAGTAATAGCCGTAATAAATTATTTTGTTGGTATTGCATATTAATTTCGGAAATACTAAATCAATTTATATCAGTGATATAATAATAATCTTAAAGAAGTACACCGTGCATTAATAAAATATAAAATATCAAAAGAACAAACCCCTTGCGCTTTAAAATTTAAATTATTCGGAAATAGAGCTGAACACCTTTCTATAAATCATAATGAAAATCGAAAAATAATTCGACATTTGATTAATATGGTATTTTTTTCATAACGCAAGAACTAGGCTTCCCGGGTAATAATAAATCATTAAATTCACACAATCAAAATAATTTTAGGGAATTAGTTAAATCTGCAGAAAATTTAGATAAAGTGTTAATAAATTTATAGAACCCAATTCTATTTTTATAGGTTCTTCGAAACTACAATACAAATTGATTGAATAAAAATGTAATACAATATCAAAAAATAAGTTGACTGACTAGAGTAGAACGTTTTACTTTTTTTTTATTAGATTATGCTCTTTTAGTATCATTAAAGAACGAAAAAAAAAAGATTATTATTTGACCATCATTTGGTGCCTATTTAAAAAAGATTGGTTAGATTAACTTATCAATGATCTCACACCAAACGTTACTTCCAAATCTGATCTGTAGACGTCTCTCTGCCACTTCGTGAGGATTTTGCACAGCCCAATGATGACGGTTGTGCCTATTAAAGACTCCACAATTCGTGAACCTGCTCTCATCGTTCCACAAGACATGATTTACAAAATCAGGATTTTCATTACATCTCCTAGTATACCACTCACAGAACTGTAGTCGTCTTGGAAAATCAGTTTTCTTAGGTCCTTGTACTATTATGGGTTTGTATGGATGGTACTTATTCTTTTTTAAAACTCTCTGTACTATTGATTTTGGCACATTAGTTTCCTATTCTACAGTTCTTACCGATTCACTAGGGTTTTCGTTGATAGCTTGTAAAATGTTTCTGTCTCGATTTTCATTGTTATTATTGTATCCGCTTCTAGGTTGTTCGAATGGTTAATTAAATTAACTACGATTTTCCTGAATTGGGTTTTATGAGGCTGACGTCGTTCGGGGTACATCTCCAAATATCTTACTGAGGTATCGTCGGCGTTTCTGTATGATTGAAAATGCAGAGCTAACATGTCAACTTTCCTTCATTTGAATACGGAATGCCGGCCGTTTTCTATAGGTTTTGACAATTTATGTGTCAGATTTATGATTTTATTGAGATAAAAGCATACCTACTACATATTAAAACACAGCTTTGATACTTTCAACTATTTAACTTAACGTCAAAGTCAAAATCCAATTGTGTTACAGATAAATCATGGCCTCCTTAGAAAAGCATTGAGAGCTAACATTACTTTAAATCATGGCCTCCTTAGAAAAAACTGAAACTTAACTTTACGAAGTAATATTTCGATGATACTAAAATCTTTAATGCACTTGTGATATATCACTAGACTGGAAATTTTAGGCTCTTTCTCTTTGTCTTAAAAATATGTCCGAATAATGTCACATTTTGGCAGCTGTTAAATTTACCGTTCTGGATATACTGGCCAAAAACGAAATCCCCCATTTCCGGTTTTCCCCGATATTTCCAAAAACAATTGATCGCTCGTAAATCTGAAGCCGGATATCGAATGCAATAAGTTTCCTCTAAAACTTTCTCCATTTAACCTTTGCTGTAGGTATAATAGGAGCCGAGATCCTTGTATAGAGAAGCGAATCTGGGACACGCTGTATTTATAGTAAAAATTAAATTATTGAAACCGTATGTTTTGGAGTACTATTTTAGTAAATTTTTTGGTATTTTTAAATTTTGCACATAAAACAAAACCTCATTACAGGAAAATGTGCCACTTAAAAATTCTGTTTCTTTGAATAAAATTAAGTTAGTTTTTAATGAACAATAATTATTCTCACTCAAATTTATTATAAAACTAATTAAAGACACTAAATAAATTACTGAAAATTTGTATGGAATGTATGTAAAAATACCTGCTTTCTAAGGTAAATTGATGTAAAAGAACATTACCTCATATATGTTATGATGAGATTTGCTAAACTAAAAATGATAAACCTTACGTTAAAATGTCACGTTAACTTCAAATGTTATTAAAAATTTCATTCTCCAATTATTTCTTTAATGACACAAATAGAGATCAGTAACGGCGTTATAACGTAAGCGTTTTAGTCCTATGGCTGGAGTTATTGCTAAAATATGAGGCTTTATGTTTGGTTTCAGTTCTAATTTTCCATTTGTAACAAATTTAAACAACAAATATGCAAAATAAACAGCTTGAAAATGAGGATGGCTTTTAAACAAACATAAGAGCATGCTGTTAGCAACAACAGTAGGTAGGTATGGTTTATTCGAAAAAAAAAACACACAATTAGCTTTAAAAAATGTATTTTATGATATAAAACTAAACAAAAACAGATGATAACTAAAATTATTGAAATCGAGCTTTTTTATGGAAATCTTATAGTATAGTGAATAATGCATCTAATGTTACGATAAACACTTAAAGTCAAATATTACTATCAGCGCCGATTATTATCTTTTAAGACATCTAGTTTTACAGGATATGTAGTTTTTTACACTAAAGCGGGCACTGAAACACTTTAAACCTTGTAGAATTATATTTTTCATGAGCTAAATTGTTTCATTTGGTGAACAGTTCAATTCACGCCGATATATATTAGAAGTAATTTGGGTTGTCTATAAGTGGGCTTTATAACGTAATATTTAATTTTAGGGTGGAAATGTCGTTTTTT
This sequence comes from Kuschelorhynchus macadamiae, assembly GCA_030620095.1. Lineage (NCBI taxonomy): Eukaryota > Metazoa > Arthropoda > Insecta > Coleoptera > Curculionidae > Kuschelorhynchus > Kuschelorhynchus macadamiae. The sequence goes on along the minus strand of JAUTXW010005323.1, from coordinate 877,890 downwards.
TATAGTTTGTACATAAATCAAAACAAGTAATTTACTTCATATTTATTTGCCAATCATTTCAATATTCAAAGCAGGATTAACTATGTGTTTTATCTGAGAGCCAAAGTAAAGTCTGTGTTTTGAAGAAAACCTGGATTTTTATCCAGCAATCTTTGGCCATGCCGGAATCAAACGTTTTGGAGTTTTTTTTGTATAGTAACTTTGGGATTTAGTTAAGGTAAACCGCTTATAATAATTTCACATACCTTTTTCTTCGTTTTGAAAAATGTTATGTATTTCCCAGTTTTCGTTTTTTTTTTTGGAGTACTCATCCATGGTTTTCCCTCTCCTTTTAGAATCCACATGGGAGTCGACTCCTAAGTTTTGGCATACCGTACCGTACCATGATTTATGAATTATGGTCTTAAAAGAAACGTAATCTGCTGTCCCGCCTAGACTTCTTTATTTGATCCAGTTCTGTTCGAATGCTTTTAGTTCCAGACACTGTAACTGTTCCTGTGATTTTGAAGTGATCCTCTTTTGATGTTTTGATGCAGCCCTTGAAGTCCTGACATCCCTGGAAGGATTTATAAAGGCCAGATAATATTTTTTTTATTAATTATCCATTTTTATTCATTTTTTTTACTACAAGCATTATTTAATGTTATACATTTTTACATTTGATTTACAGTTTAAACGATTTATGCTATTTAAAAGTGAACCAGTTAATTAAATATTTCTTTCTAACTTTCATTTATGTAACAATAATTAAAGGTGTTAAAATTATTAATGAGTTATGTGAACTATAGTCGACTATGGGGCTTATTTAATTTTCTTTATGAAAATATTGGCCTATTAAATTCCTCTTTTTTTACCTATTTTGAATTATCTTATTTAAATTGTACATTTGCGATATAATATATGGTGTCGTAAGTATAAAAAATTTACCTCATGTTTTCATTTATCCTGCCTACACTCACGTAATTTTTATTTCAGTTTTTTTTTGCTATAGGAACTAGCTTAGGCTAAAGTTAATTTATTTTGGTTTCGCAGTTTTCCTTTATTAAATATATAAAAAAAAACAGCGTGGCGCCCTTTTAGTAGTCTACTTGGATTATGTAATGTATTTTTTTTAAGATTTACTTTTCATTTTAAAGAACACACCAAAATTTAATAATTAAATTCTAATATCTAACATCAAAGTTAATTTAATAAAATTATTTTTCATTTACCCCGAACCCATAGTGCTCTCCAGATGAAAAGCTGCCGTTAGCTGAGCGTAAAAAAAACAAGGGGTATGATACGCTACTACCTAAAACTAGCCTTGCACTGCCAAACGATTATTGAATAAGGGTAATAAAAATGTGGATGTTAAAATTTCTTTTTCTTTTTTTTCTCTTGCTTCTGACCAGCGTTACTTACTTGCCACGTAGGGTAAAACTATTACAACTCATGAAACATACACTAACATTTTAGTAAAATTTGGAAGCATAATGAATTTTCACAGATGTTTGGTAAATTCGCCAAGTACTTATACATTTACATTATTAAAATGTTTTTTTTTACATATAATAGTGTAAAAACACTTTTTAATAGTAAAACATTCATAACAATTAAGTAAAATTTTGACTAAGGTAGAATAACAGAACCCATTTATTACTTTTACAGTTAAAATTATGTAATTTTAACCCAATTTTTAACAGTGCGATTTGCGATCAGGTACATCAACAGCAGTTGGGTCCATGGCAGAAAAAAATTTAATTTTAACACAAGAAAATTCGACTGTTGCATCGAATAGTTCAAGAAACATGTCATTCATGCAGTGCACATTTAATAATTGTACTTTTGATATAAAAGAAACGTAACTTTTGTATAATAAAATATTCTAAAATTAAATATTTACCTTTACTTAAATCGGTAAAATCGCTTTACCAGAAACGCGAGGCTAAGGAAAAATACAGGCTATATATATATATATATATATATATATATATATATATATATATATATATATATATATATATATATATATGAGGGCATAAAGTCTGGAAACCTTGAGATATGTCAAAAACTATACAAGTTGGGTAAAAAAGTTTCATATAAAAGTTGTATAGTTCCTTACGATTTATGATTCAAAAATGTCTTGAAATGTACAGGGTGTTTTAACATCAAGTTACACGCCAAAATTTCAGAATCTCTAATGGAACACCCTGTATATTATTTCATTTTAAGAATCTACATGAAATTCTGATCATATTTTATTAAGCATACTCTATCCCTAAAGTCAAATGTTTTTGAGATAAAAAAATGAGAAAACTGTTTTACAAAATTTTTTTAATAACGATTAACAACGATAGTCTAAAATTCTAAATGATGCGTTTTAACGTAATAAATGCTGGAACTGTTGTCCGTTCACTTCCTGACAATATTCTAATCGATTGATGAACTCTTGTTGTAGATTTCGAATGAAGTAGATCGGATTTGTCGGATTTCATCTCTTGTTCAAATAAACTTTGCTCTTTAAATATCCCCTCAGAAAATAATCTATGGGAGTTAAGTCCGGGGACCTGGCCGGCCATTCGTAGGGACCACGACGTCCTATCCACCTGTTAGGAAATATTTTACTGAGATACTGCCGAACAGGTAGAGCGTAGTGAGGTGTTGCTTCATTTTGTTGGAACCACATTGCTGCAGTAGGCATATCAGGCTCATTACCTGGATACAATTGAGCTAAGGCAGGAATCAACTCGAGTTGTAAAAAGTCAAGATACATTTCACCGGTTAAATTTACGTCGAAAAAGTAGGGACCAATAATTCTATCTTGAAATATTCCAGCCCAAACATTGATTTTCTCGGGATATTGCGTATGAGCCACTTGAGCCCAATGGGGATTCTCTGTATATCTGTACTCTCATACAAAAGAATGGATCCAGGTTGCACCGCTCTTGCATACTTTCGCAAAACTCAAGTCGGCGGTCAAAGTCGTCTTCATTTAATTCATGGATTAATCTTATTTTGTAGGGATGATATAGTTGGCGCATTACCTTTCTGGAATGACGTCATTTTTGGTTATTTTTGTTTGATTTATGTTAACTGACAGTGACAAAAACATTTTGAAAAAACTCATTGTCGTTTCTTCACAACAGTCAATGCCGGTTTTGGTTATGTGTCTTTCAGAATATATTCGTCAAAATTGACATTGATTTGTTGTGATTCTTTTTAAACTTTTGCAAGATGCCGCGAAGATATAATCAGCAATCACAGCTAATAGTTTTGAATATCTTGGCTTTTTTTCAATTGGAAAAAGAGCAAGCTAAAAATGGAATCCTTCCGCAAACTGATAATATAATTGAACGAGCTTCAAATGCAACAAAACTTAGCCATACAACAATCATAAATATTAAGAAAAGAGGAATAACGAGCGATGAATCCTTTACCTCCAGAATGTCTCAAAAGCAAAAAGAGGTAAAAACAAAAATTACAGATTACTTAAAGAACAAAATAAGAGATACGATCTACTGCATGTATGCGAAAAATGAATATGTTACAATGCAGACTTTGCTTAAAAAACTAAAAGAGATAAATGAATATTTTAATTTTTCCATCACCTCGTTAAGAAAATACGTAAAAAGTATTGGTTTTAAGTGGAAGAAATCAAATAATAGAAAATACCTGATGGATTTGCCCCACATCGTCCACAAGAGAATCAATTTCTTGAGGGAATATGTCAAAAATCAAAATCTAGGACAAGATGCTTATACCACCGTATTTATTGATGAGACTTGGATTTTTAGTAAAGGTTCGTTTAGAAACAGCTGGCAGGATAACACTATGTCTACAAGTTCTAAAAAAGCTAGTGAAGGTCATCGATATATTGTAGTTCACGCTGGATCAAAGGAAGGATTTATTAAGGGGGCCAGTTTAATATTTAAAAGTGGACTAAAAAGCGGAGATTATCATGACAATATGAACAAGCAAAATTTTGAAAATTGGTTTAAAAATCAGCTGGTACCAAATCTTCTTCCAAAAAGTTTGATAGTGATGGACAACGCAAGCTATCATTCCGGCCTTTTAGAGGATATTCCAAGAAAATCATGGACAAAGCAGAGATTGATTGGATGGTTAAAAGAAAAGACCATTGACTTCCCAGAGAGGGCCATGAAGGATGAAATATGGAGCATTGTAGAAAAAAATTGTAACATTGAAAAAACATTCTACCTTGACGAATATGTGAAACCTTTGGGCCACAAAATACTAAGACTTCCTCCATACCATTGTCAATTTAATGCTATTGAAATGGTATGGTCTGAGTGTAAGAGGAAATACGACCAATACATTGCTAGTCTGAAGGGGACACCATCGGAAGTTTTGGCCATGTGGGAAAAAGCGATAAATGAAGTATCTTCAGAGCATTGGAAAAATTATGTCAGCCACACAGAAAGGGTAATCCAAGAAGCTTGGAAGACAATACAGATATGTGATGCTTCAGACATTGCGCCACTTGTAATTAGTACCGACGAAGACAGCAGTGACGATGAAGAATTTAGTTCTGATTCTGAAGACAGTGAAGGGGAGTAGTTTTTATTTTTAAAGTTAGTTAGTTATACATTAATTTCTCTCTTTTAGTTTTTAAAGCAAAGTCTGCATTGTAACATATTCATTTTTAGCATACACGCAATAGATCATATCTCTTATTTTGTTCTTTAAGTAATCTGTGATTTTTGTTTTTACCTCTTTTTGTTTTTGAAACATTGTGGAGGTAAAGGATTCATCGTTCGTTATTCCCCTTTTCTTAATATTTTTTCAGTATTGTCTGTAATTGAGAATTAAAATAATTTTGATGAAAATGGGTAACTGGCGTCAATTTATTACATTGCAAACAAAGAATAAGACTAAGATGAAAGAATTTATATTAGTAAAGTCTTATTTGCAAAATAATTTTAGTTTTTGAAGTTATAATAGTTATTTTCGTATTAAGTGTGCAAAATGAGGGTTTTTTTATGGCAATGAGAGTGTTAATTTTTTGCCAGCCATTTTCGACAAGTTGCAGCGCTTTCTGTACAGAAAATGCCAATTTTAAATTCGCTTTAGCCAGTGCTGAACGCACCCCTCTTATCTACATCACTGCATACGTTTAGGTTAGGAATCATCGCTGAAATATAAATAATATAAGAAATACGTTATTTGAAACCAGCGTGACGTCATTCCAGAAAGGTAATGCGCCAACTATACTTTGCCGTGTGCAGAATATTTTTTACCGATGATTGACTAAGGTTTAAATCTAATGCTACTTGACCTGTAGGTAAATGTGGATTTTCGTTATAACTGAGTAAAAAATTCAATTTCATATCATCATCTAGTTTTGGCCTACCTGTCCTGGGAAGATCTTTTACACAACCATGATCACGAAATTTTTTGATAATTTTGCTAACTGTGGATTTTGCAATTGCTTGTCCTCGCTCGGGATGCGTACTATTAAAAAGTTCACATACTTCGTCAAGATTTCTTTGGCGATCTCCCCATCCAAACATCATAAGAATCTCTATTCTTTCTCTTTCTGAAAGCATTTTTATCAGGAAAAAAGTAACTCTCCAACAATATGTTAAAAATTGACACAGTTTATTGTCAGTACATGACAGTTTCTATGGGAGTTCTAAAATAATCCACCAGGTTTCACTATACATAGGGAAATGAGTTAATTTTGTTTAAAGCCAAATTTCCATTTTCTCATTGTTTTATCTCAAAAACAGTTGACTTTAGGGATATGGTATGCTTAATAAAATATGATCAGAATTTCATGTAGATTCTTAAAATGAAATAATATACAGGGTGTTCTATTAGAGATGCTAAAGTTTTGGCGTGAAACTTGATTTTAAAACACCCTGTATATTTCAAGACATTTTTGAATCATTAATCGTAAGGAACTATACAACTTTTATATGAAACTTTTTTACCCAACTTGTATAGTTTTTGACATATCTCAAGGTTTCCAGACTTTATGCCCTCATTGTATATATATATATATATATATATATATATATATATATATATATATATATATCCGAGAAAAAAGTTTTCATTTTTTGCCCGGGAAAAAAGTAATTTTATAAAAAGTGATATTTTGTTACCTGTCAACAGGTTTTAAATGTCAAACTTTTTCCCGTCACAAAAAAATAATCACTTTTTTGTCTGATACCTAATGACCAAATTTAGAATTCATTAATTAAGTCTTTCTCTATTTCTTACACTTATCTTTGACGTCATCAATTCTTACACCATGGAGGAGTTCAATGTAATCTAAAGAATTATTTCACGAAAGAACGATATGACAAGTAGGTAACTTAAAATTAAAAAAAAAAATTAATAAAACTTGTTATATTTCTCTTTGGTTTGTCAATAATTATCCGAATTGTTCTAAATTATTATTTTTATCAAATGGCGGTTTTCATATAATTTTGTTATTATCTTGTATTTTTTACTTCTCCTTGGAATCAAGTGTAAAAAGTGCAGTTTTTATTCTCTCTCTTAAAAAAATAAGTCTCGTCTCTATTACTTGCGAAATATATTTGAAGAAAGAACTGCAAACAATTCTTGAACTACAAATTCGGGATAAAAAAACCTTTTTTCTACAGCCGTGCGGAAAAATCAATTTTTCGCACCGATATCCATGAGGAAAATGTTTCCGCACTAGTGTGGAAAAATTTTTCCGCAAGTAATATTTCAAAATTAATTTATTATTTATTAATTTATCAATTAACCTTCTTTGATACATATCTCAGAGTGTGTAACAGGCTTAATGCATTTCGTTTTGGTTGGCTACCAGGTTTCTAGGTTACTAAGGGCGCTTAAGGTCAATTGTTAGAAATTAACAAACTAACATTTCGACACATTTATTTGTCATTAATTGCTTTTATATGTGCGTATTTTCTGTAATTTTCCATTATTACAATGAATTTGATAATCTGACCACGCAAGACGGGGTTCCAGAATATATTATGAACGCAGCAAAAGCAGTAGTTTTGGCTTGCATCCAGAAAAATCCAAAGTCAGATACATTTAGGAATAGAAAAAGTTCATCAAATGGTGCGCCAACAAGAAAATCAACAACATTAGTATAGAAGAGGTGCTTCTAGTTTACTTTCAGGAAATTTCAAAGAATTTTCAACCTTCTACAATGTGGTCCAAGTACTCAGTGATAAAATCTACGCTAAAAATTAAGAAAAACGTTGATATTAGCAGGCACTTAAAATTGATTGCTTATTTAAAAAAGAAAATGGTAGGTTTTAGACCAAAAAGTCTAAAATTTTGAACCACCAACATGTTTAAAAATTTTTAAGCACTCCGCCTGACAATACTTATTTACTAATCAACACTAATTGGATTCGCTGGAGCCTACAGGCGTGAAGAATTAACTCATTGGTGGTGTGAAAACGTAATCGAACAAGAGGATTTGTTTCTGGTGAAAATACCAGATAGCAATACTCACCAGAGTAGAAGCTTTGTTATAACTGATGAAAAAAATCTTAATTTAAACAAGAAGTACAGTTGACGACAGATAAATCCGTACGGTTTAACTGCTTCATTGTAAATTGTACTTTGTACTCCTTTATTTACCTGAATTACGTTACAAACTTGACAGTTATAACATGACAAGATGACATCATTAATTGTGAAGGTTTATTGATTTTTGATGTCAGTCTAACTTTGTTAATTGCAAAATAATAGCATATTATATACCACATTTAAGTATTGCTACAAAAACTGCAATAATTACACTAATAGACTAAGGCTGGTCTTTCGGGAGAGTTGCCAGTTATTTTGGTATAGCTAAGAGCACTAATCAGGGGGTTGTAAAAAATGGCGTGAAGAACATACCTTGGCAAGATCAGCAGGGACATTTAACTAATAAAATTTCAACGGATTATAACGATGCTCACTTATTAGACTTCCTAAGGAAATATCCATTTGAAACGGCTGAATCCACAGTATATAAGACAGAGTTTCTATGCTCAAAGAGCAAAGAGGACAGCTCAGAGTTGTGTAATACAATGTTTCAACTTGACAAATAAAGCAGCTGTCCCCAAAACCTTTCATAAAACCCAGCGATAAAGAACAAAATGTCGAGTTTGCTTTGGAATATTTGCTACAAAATGAAGATTTCTGATGAAAAAGAATTTTAATCTACGTACAATGGGCGGATTTTTGTCTAACAACCGCCAAATTCTCGGTACAATCCAAATTACACCCCAAAATAAGCAAAACTATTGGCCGCTTTTCAGTAAACTTTTGAGCTTGGATAAGCGCCCAGGACAAGTATTATTTGAAAAAAATAATTTTATTTATCACCACGATAATTGCTCTGTTCATAAGGCTCATTTAGTCAAGGATTGGTATATAATATTAGATATCTACCATGTTGTTCTAGAAGTGCGTATATAAATCCTACAGAAAACGTCTAGGGATGTATGGTAGGGAAATGTATGATACAAATTCCCGACCGGAAAATGTAATTGAGTTGTGGGAGAAGATAGAAAATATTTGGGAAGACATTATTCCAGATTATCTGATTTCCTCTATGCCCAATTGATAATAATTCTGCTGTTATGTTTTCCATATCTTTAGTTATTGCTGATTTTAATGTGCTTATTGTTGTTTTACTTCTTTTGATATATTTTTTTGACATGACTTTTTTATTTCCATAGTATACTATACTATGTTGGCCGACGCTGGAGTGGATATTACTAATTTGAAACGTCTTAGGGGGTTTGCAATCGACAAAAGTTGCAGAATCGCATCGCCAACCAAATTCTATGTTCTACAGGAGAAAACTCCAAGGAAAATTCGCCTCCGCCTTTGCCTTCTACAAGTTTTGCGTATGAAATTGATAGTATTGCTGACAACAACGTACCAGTGAATTAGCAGCAATATGACAAGTTAAGAAGAAAAAGTGTCAACATTATTGCCAGCTCCAAAAAGGCTAACCATCAAAATGCTCCCAATTTAGCTAATAATGCCTATAATTGTCAATTTTCGGTTACCTCCCATGTTAATTACAACAAATAATAATTTTTTTTAACAGTTTTCCATAGCTCTATGTAGTTACTACCTTTTTCTAAATAATTAGTTACTTTTAAATACATAATAGTTTGTTTGTTATAGTTTAATAAAAACTATTAAATCATTACGAATTATGAACTTATTTCCGCACGCAACTATTGTATCTAACTTACAGAAAAGGTAAACAGTTATTTCTTATTTTTTTTTTATTTTAGGGGAAAGGTGAAAACTTTATCAAAAAAAGAGTTAGGGGTCTTCAGGGCTTTGCAGGGGCGTTATGGGAGTCCCTGATTGCTCATTAGATAGGCATATTAATGTCCAAGGAAATGAAGAGGCAATGGAATTGCTTTTTTTCAGTCTATACGAAATGCAAGAAGGACAAAAACCGAACGGCAGCGCCTGCCCCGAAATAATAAACTTTAATTAATAACCGTACAGCAGCAGGAAACAGCAGAAACGAATAGCAATGAATAGAAAACGATAAAAAAAAGTAGCAAATAAAAGGGGGCGCGCATAGAGAAACACCCGCGCGTCTCGTCTGCAGACAAAAGCGACTCTCGGGCTGGCGCAATTTAAGAAAAACAAAAGAGAGCGCGCGGCGTACACCGGGCGGACCGAGAGAGGAAAGAGAAAACAAAACCAAAAATTAAAAAAAAAAAAAGAATTTCCTCGAATGTCCCCCGCCCTGTCCCCGGTCTATCCGGCGTATCGATTCAGTCGAGAACGCGGTGACATTCTTTATCAATACGTCACAGCTCATATTTCAAGTTTTCCTCTCTCCGACCACCCCACACAAAGAAAATCGCAACTTCTTTCGGTAGCCCCGGGGCGTGCTAGAAAAGGCGCTGGCGGTGGGGCGGCCAATCGCGTTGCTCGGCGGCGCACCGCGCGCCAATAAGACCCGCCCCGAGGCGAAAGGGAGGGACCGAGGAGTCGTCCTGAGTTTTTCCGAATGTTTTTATTTATTACGTTTCTAGTCGCCGGACGGTGTGTACAGGTTGCGCCGTAGTGCGCAGGCATACGAGGTCGAAACTTACCCCGCCTCATTCCGATCGTTTCGAGGAGACAGACAAACAATCGTGGGCCCGAATAGCCTATTCTCATTCTCCGATTATTGTCGGTACGTTTCTACGGATGGACTTTGCGACCGTCGCGGTGTGTGACTGTTACTATAACTCTATCTCTCAGTGTCTGTGTATGCACACTACCACGGGGTAGTGCATATAGACCTTAGTTTTAGTCAGTAACAAGGACTGTTTGTAAAATATAAACGCGTTCCACGTAGTGCGGACAATTCGAGTGTTTCCGAATGATGATGATGGACAGTACCGGTGTCGATTCTGCCAGTGACCACAGTAGTCACGCTTCCTCCGGTTCTCCCGCAGTCGCCATCAAACCATCGCAATCTCCACCAACGAACAACAACAACAACATTTCCAGCCACCACCAGCTTCACCAGGTTCACAGCCCCCGTCAAGCTTCACCTTTAGGCCCACCGATGTCGATGGCTCACCCTCTGAGTCCTCCCCCGGTGTCCAGCGCTTCTCTCGCGAGAAGCATGGCCTTGGGACACCTGCCTCCCCCAGGCTTGGGACTGTTAAACTCTCTCGGCGTGCTACACAATCCACTGGACCTAATGGCACATCACGCTCCTCCTAGGTCGTATAATTCACCACCGCCAATCTCCACATCTGACCCTACCGCAAATGAATGCAAGCTGGTGGACTACAGAGGACAAAAAGTGGCCGCTTTTATAATCGCAGGGGATACCATGCTATGTCTGCCCCAAGCGTTCGAATTGTTCTTGAAGCATCTCGTTGGGGGACTTCACACGGTTTACACGAAATTAAAGAGACTGGATATCGTGCCCTTAGTTTGTAACGTCGAACAAGTTCGCATCTTGAGAGGACTGGGCGCCATACAGCCGGGCGTGAACAGGTGCAAGCTGTTGTCCTGCAAAGACTTCGACACATTGTACAAAGACTGCACAACTGCCAGGTATGTATTTGCGAATCTTATAAATGGTAGTTGGTCATTTTTATGTATGTCGATGACGTTGCTGATGGTATCAAAAACCCAAATCAATGTTTCAAATATGAGAAGTTAATCAAAATTAATGACAAAATAATAGTTTTAAAAATCTTTGAACATATGAAGACTACTTCAAACGTTTCTTTATACCTAGATGACATGATTTGCAACCAGAAATTGGTGCTTTATATTGATTTTACATGAATAGGCATCTCACAAAATTACATGAATCTCATCAAATATTATACATATCAAAAGATTAATAAATATAGAGAAAAACGTATTTTTACGTTTTCCGAAGTAGGAAAAATACCAATAGACACAAACTGAACAAATATTATAGATAACTTATATTATAATTAGCGTTTTGGAAAAAAAATTTATCACTATATTTTGCAATTAATATTATAAAAAAAAACAAACATGGAGAGTATCTAAAAATAAATGTTAGTTTGCTAACTTTAAAATTGTTCTCGACGATTACTGGAATACGATTTACTCATTTCAGACCAAAAATCATATTTTATAAGTTTGAAGAATTAGGTATATATAAAAATTGATATTGCGATTTGAATATTACAATCAGACTGTAGACACCGAAAATATTTAGATATGAAAAATAATCTTATAATTTTAATTTAGTAAACAATGCATACAGTGCACTTTAGGTGAGAACTTTAGCAATCAAGTTTGAATATAAAATTTTTGTAAAATCAGTTTTTATTACAATTAATGTGAAGTCAAAAAAAAAAACAGGAATAAGCTATATTAATGCCAATTATATCTACATTCAAATAAATTAACTATCGATGGATTCCAACTATATAGAATAAAAAAAAGTTCTGTTTTTGGCTATGTTTAGTAAAACCAATTTAAAAAGGTTTAAACCGAATAATCTTAATAAAAACTATTATAGATGATATTCAAACCATTATACTTTCTTACGCAGTTGTGTGTCTCTGAAACATATGAGGGTTAGGAAAATATAAAAAACAAAACTCTTCTGTGAAAATGTTTAAATGTTAATAATTAAAAAATTACGTGAATACCTAGTAAGATCCAAAATAAAGTTGCATTGCTCCATTTATCAAATTCCCGTAGATAAGCGTCTGTTTATAAAGTACATAAATTGTACTAAACTGTAAGACCCTTACTCAGTTCCTGAGAACTTCTTCAGATTTAAATTTGTTAATTATAAAGTAAAATACAACCATCATTCCTATTGCTTAAGGCGTCACTTTAGGCGTCTCTTATAACTGAGTTTCCAATCTACAATAAAACATTCTTCTGGAATTCTTTGCGATTGCATAAATATATTTCACATTACCACGTAAGTACACTAATCCTTTGTTAAATAAAAAAAACACAAGTTGATCTAACTCCAAGAAACTCTAAATATCTAATTCCTACTTATTTATAATTTTAGTGTTCTAATTTTATTTCACACAACAAAACTACAGTTTTACATTTACCTACACTGTATTTTGTCATCGTCTTGGCTATTACTTTTATCACAAATATTAAATAAAAATTATTGATTAAAATAAATTACTTATGTAGTTTTTTATTTGGAGTCATAAAATCATCAGTGTTTTATAACGGGCGCTAATTTGGCTGTGGAACAGTTCAAACCAAATCTACCAATTTCTTTTTGCAACTTTTTTTTTTAAACATACACTCAATTCTAGTTATTTATTCATTTCAATAAAGTGGGCCTTCTTTTCGAAAAATCTGAATATATTCTGCCATTTAAACATACACTCAATTCTGTTATTTATTCCACCAAATTACCCGATTTCCTTGCACTAAAAATAGTTTCCTTAACAATTATTCTTACCGGAATATTTTATTCATGATTAAAATTAAAACCACAGGTATATTACTTGTAATAAGATTATATAGATTCATTAATTTACTTGTATAGTAACTTTGTTGACTAAGAAGACTTAAATATTAAATTTAAGTTTCTATGGTGTATCATATTAACATCTATAATGATAATAGTGGTAACTTAGCAGTGGAGAACTTGGGCAACAGATTGACATACTATAAAATACCAATCCCAAATATTAATAAATATTTTTTTTTCAAATTAAACACAACGAAGTTAAATTCAAATCCAGAAAAAGCATTTTAGAAGATAATTTAACAGATGCTAGAGCCATTTCAAACAATCTCTTTTACTAGGAAAAGTAACAACATAATCAATAACGAAAAACTTTGTAAACCTAATTGCTTGATGCTTTTACATATTTATCTAAAAAAAAGGAACCCAACAACAACATCATCGATATATCAATTAATTTTTAATTGTATTAGGTAGGAAATAATTTTTCCTGAGTTTTAAGCGAAATAAATAAACTTATATTTATCAAATATCAATTTCAAAAACAAACATTAATAACGTCGTGAAAAACTCCGGGAAAATCTATCGGGGACGCGAAAACCCAATTAGCCACGTGCTTTATCTTCCCGAATCCACTCGAGGACCGGACTACTGAAAGGAATCCGAAACTGCATTTAATAAAACAAAACTCAATAAAACATATATCAAAACAGGGCCAGATATGTAGGGCATAGGGCCTTATATCCGCGCACTCCAGAGCCCTTCGTTTATTTTACATTCCGTTTTGTAATTACTTTCAATGGAATAGAGGGGAATCGGGAGTTCCCGTTTCGACTATTGTTAGCGAGAGAATTATTTCATGATTTGAACATTCCTATCGCAGATTAGAAAATAGTGCCAAAGAATTATCTATAAATGTTATTCTAACTATTTGTAAGTATATTTAGGATATGGCTTAGTGTTAGAATGAAAAAAAGTGTTAGATATTGGTATATATTAAAGTTATTATTGAGATTACCTTAGAAAAATATCTTAAATATATATGAATTTTCACAAATTATTAACATGAAAGTTAGATTCAAATCCAGAGAAATTGAGAAGTTAGAGTTAGCAAATGCACTCTATTTTATTAGAAAATATAGCAACAATAACAATGGCTTGATAATTTTACATATTTATTTTAAAAAATTACCCAACAACAATATTATCGATGTATCAGAAATTTCTTAATTATTGGACAAAGGTTTCGGAAAACGAAAGTGAATTGCATGATTCATGATTTTAACATTCCTATCTCAGATTAGAAAATAGTACCAAAGAATGATCTATAAATGTTATTCTATTCATTTGAAAGTATATTTAAGACATGCCTTAACGTTAGAATAAAAAAAAGTATTAGATATTGCTATATATTAAAGTCATTATTGAATTACCTTAGTAAAACATCTTAAATATAAATAGAATTAGTAACATAAAAGTTAGATTCAAATCTAGAGAAATTGAGAAGTTAGTTTAGCAAATGCTAGAGGAATTTAATACACTTTACATTATTAAAAAACATAACAAATATAACAAATGCTTGATGATGTTACGTATTTATTTTAAAAAATTACCCAAAAACAATATCATCGATGTATCAGAAATTTCTTAATTATTGGACAAAGGTTTCGGAAAACGAATGTGAATTGCATGATTCATGATTTGAACATTCCTATCTCAGATTAGAAAATAGTACCAAAGAATGACATATAAATGTTATTCTATTCATTTGCAAGTATATTTAAGATATGCCTTAATGTTAGAATAAAAAAAAGTATTAGATATTGCTATATAATAAAGTCATTATCGAATTACCTTAGTAAAACATCTTAATTATAAATGCAATTAGTAACATAAAAGTTAGATTCAAATCTAGAGAAATTGAGAAGTTAGTTTAGCAAATGCTAAAGGAATCTAAAACACTTTACTTTATTAAAAAACATAACAAAAATAACAAATGCTTGATGATTTTACATATTTATTTTAAAAAATTACCCAACAACAATATCATCGATGTATCAGAAATGTCTTAATTATTGGACAAAGGTTTCGGAAAACGAATGTGAATTGCATGATTCATGATTTGAACCTTCCTATCTCAGATTAGAAAATAGTACCAAAGAGTGACATATAAATGTTATTCTATTCATTTGCAAGTATATTTAAGACATGCCTTAATGTTAGAATAAAAAAAGTATTAGATATTGCTATATATTAAAGTCATTATTGAATTACCTTAGTAAAACATCTTAAACATAAATAAATTTTGACAAATTAGTAACATAAAAGTTAGATTCAAATCTAGAGAAATTGAGAAGTTAGTTTAGCAAATGCTAGAGGAATTTAATACACTTTACTTTATTAGAAAACGTAACAAAAATAACAAATGCTTGATGATTTTACATATTTATTTTAAAAAATTACCCAAAAACAATATCATCATAATTTCTTAATTATTGGACAAAGGTTTCGGAAAACGAATGTGAATTGCATGATTCATGATTTGAACATTCCTATCTCAGATTAGAAAATAGTACTACAGAATGATCTATTAATGTTATTCTATTCATTTGTAAGTATATTTAAGATATGCCTTAATGTTAGAATAAAAAATTTATTAGATATTGCTATATATTAAAGTCATTATTAAATTACCTTAGTAAAACATCTTAAATATAAAAAAATTTTGACAAATTAGTAACATAAAAGTTAGATTCAAAGCTAGACAAATTGAGAAGTTAGTTTAGCAAATGCTAGAGGAATTTAATACATTTTACTTTATTAGAAAACATAACAAGAATAACAAATGCCTGATGATTTTACATATTTATTTTAAAAAATTATCCAACAACAATATCATCGATGTATCAGAAATTTCTTAATTATTGTACAGAGGTTTCGAAAAACGAATACGAATGGCACAAATAACAATTGCATATCCATCGACGGGAGTTCCCGTTTCGACTATTGTTAGCGAGACAATTATTTCATGATTTGGACATTCCTATCGCAGATTAGAAAAGAGTGTCTAATAATTATTAATAACTATTGTTCTATTTATTTGTTAGTATATTTGAAATAGGGCTTAATTTCAGAATAAAAAAAAGTTTTAGATATTGCTATATATTAAAGTCATTATTGAAATTATTATTGAAAAGTTGGATTCAAATCCAGAGAAATTGAGAAGTTAGTTTAACAAATGCTAGAGGAATTTCATACACTCTATTTTATTAGAAAACATAACAATAACAATTGTTTGATGATTTTCCATATTTATTTTAAAAAATTACCCAACAACCATATCATCGATACATAGAAATTTCTTAAATATTAGACAAAGGTTTAGGAAAATGAATATAAAATAACAATTGCATGCCCATCGACTTGCGTTCTATTTTAAAGCTGAATTTAATAGTTTCTTATAATTATGCTACTAGTTAAAAAAGAAAACGAATTTAAGATATGTAAGTTCAGAACCCTTAATTCATTTTGCATTTCGCTTTGTAGTTACTTTCAAAATTGGATTGGAATCGACAGTTCACTTTTCGACAATTATTAACGGAAGCATTATAATAAGTGATTTGAACATCACTTTATTTCGGAAAATAGTACCAGTGTGGTCAATATATATATATATATATATATATATATATATATATATATATATATATATATATATATATATATATATATATATTCGTTACTAATCATACAGACATTTAGATATAAGTCCGTTCCTTTAGTTTCACAAAGTTTAAAAATAGCCTAATTTAAAAATGTTTGTTAGTCAAATATAAATAAATTGTATGATGTTTCCTTCATGATCATGTTTTAGTTTTAGACCTTTTTTCACAGTTACTTCATCGTGTTCTTGTTAGTTATATATCGTATTTTATCTCAGCTTTCGTTGTGACACAAGGCAGACTAATTGACCTATTTCAGGACTTATAAAAATTACATTATAAAACCTAGATATTATATAAAAAATGCCAAACATGAATACAATGATTTAGTTTGTTTAAGATGTGCTGCCTCTGTTGAATAACTTTTAAAAACTAGATAAATGATTCTCCACTGTGTTTTAAGAAATGTAACAATAACAGGTAGTATTTAGGTTTTGCAATACATGAATCAATATTTGCTCATTATATCACGTCGTTTATTTCCATGATGTGGGAATCATGATTAATTTTTATTTATATTAACTGTCATGCGGTTATTCTTAACAAATGGATATATCGGTTTGAGCAGAATAATATTATCTTAGCAGTTATTAATTTTGTTAAAAATGAGAATTAAGTTTCTTCTCCAGCGATTTACGTTTATTTAAACCAGACCACTTTTTAAAAGTACTTTTTAATGTACTTTAAGGCTTGCATATGCAGATTAGAGTGACCAGCAATCATATCGTCAAAGTATTATTATGTTGAATTTGTTTAATTAATGTTTTAGGCTTTTACTTCGGAAATTCCCATATTATTATTGTTCATATTGTTTCATATCATGACAATTTAAATCTATTGGCATATAGAGATGTCCTGAATATCCTAAAAACGATGTGTTGAAATAGTTAAGTTAAAAGGAGACAAAAATTGGAAAATCTGTGGCACAGTTTCTATTTAATTCTCGAATATTTTTTGTCAACATTATTGATTAGCGTTCTTAGCAGTCAATTTAAAACCGATGTATAACACATTCCAATTTTCTATATAATTTATTTTCAAATATCTACGTTTAACGTCATCATCATCATCCTACATAATAAAACTAATCAATATAATATCCGACACCTTTTCCATTATATCGAACACAATAACAATGAACAGTTAGTATTTGTATAATAAATGATCGGTAGCAGCAATGGGACTGAAAAATCTCTGTTGGGTATTCGAAGATTCGAAACGCGCTCTTTGTGCTTAGGGCCGAGCTGCTAATAGGTTCTGTCAGCCGAGGTCTCTCGCTACGTTTCTACAGATGATTCGTCATTATTTATTGATATTTAGGCGCCTTTGCGACTGCGGTCGGCCGAGTCTGATGAAATTGACGAAATGACTCGAAGAATTCTGATTAGAGCATTTAAATTAGTTTTTTTTTCGAACTGGGAGTATAATTATAAGAAACTATTATTTTCAGCTTTAAAATTGGAACGCAAGTCGATGTAATTGTTGGTTGTGCCATTTACTTTAGTTTTTTTTTAACCTTTAGTACAGTAGGGAATTAATTGATACATCGATGATGTTGTTGCTGGGTTCCTTTTTTATATTAACAAGTAAAATCATCAAGCAAATAATTGGCTTCACAAGGTTTGCCATGAGTTATTTTTATTAATTAGGTGGTGATACTTTTTCTAGTGAAAAATATTGGATGGAATGACTCTAACGCCTGCTTAACTAACTTTCTATTTTGAAGTATTAGCTAGCTCTATTAGAAATGGTTCGATGTTGTCGCCTAATCTGATCTATTTTGAATGCTCCCATTCAAGACATAAGCTTTAAATACAGTTCAATTCCCAAAAAAGTATTGGTATCAATTAAATTGTGGAAAATTATTGAAATAGATATTTTTGCCATATTTTGCACATGTGTATTTTTGTGCTTAGCGTTGCTAATAGGTTTTGTCAATCGAGGGCTCTCGCCAGGTTTCTACCAATGATTCGACATTATTTAGTGATATTTAGGCGCCCGTATAACTGATAAAATTTCATTCGGTTTCACTTCTATGTAACTGTTGCCTCTGCCATTTACTTTTTTTAAAACCTTAGTTCAATTAAGAATTAACTGATACATGGATGATATTGTTGCTGGGTTCTTTCAGGCAAACCAAATTGACGAAATGATAAGAAGAATTCTGCTGATTAGACCATTTAAATTAGTTTTTTTTTGAACTGGGTGCATATTTATAAGAAACTATCATTTTAAGCTTTAAAATTGGAATGCAGTCGATGGTACTTCTATGTAATTGTCTTTTGTGCCATTTGCATTGGTTTTTTTTGAGACCATAGTACAATTACGAATTAATTGAGATATCGATGATGTCCTTGCTGGGTTCTTTTCTCAGATAAATATGTAAAAGCATCAAGAAACTGGCTTCACAAGGTTTATCATGATTCGTTATTGATAAATAAGTACTGTTACCCTTTATAGCAAAAAAAAAATGATAAAACGGATCTAGCATCCGCTAAACTAATTTCTGAAATGCTTTCTCAGGATTTAAATCTCACTTCGATATACTTACTGTTTGTGAAAATTAATTTATATTTAAATTGTTTAACTAATAATAATAAATTAAACTGTTCTCGTGTTATACTATGTTTTATACAACTACTAAATGCTATTTAAAGATGCATTTGTATGTACAAGATATTGTTAACAAACCCAAATAAAAGCATTGGTTAATTTTAAATGTAAAGGCCCCTTTCTGGATTTGCACCCCAACAATTATAGAAATGCTTTATTACTAAGGCATTCACAGCCCTATTTTGGTCCCTGTAATGGCAAGGGGATAGAAGCTAGTTATAAATAATGCAAAGCAAAACCATAACATACAATTGTTCTCCACCCGCCACCCACATATTTGAGATTGTAAATAACTTCAATCATTTGCAATATTACAATCCCCATATTAAACAAGTTAAAATTTCAGATTTTTATTATCGACCTCGAAATTCTCATGAGCATTATATCGAATCCACTATTTTGAGATTTAAATTGTTTATATTTTCTGTTGGATAAACTGCGGACTTGAAAACCTATTAAGAATTAGTTCAAAGAAGAACAATTTCCTCGAATTTTCATAACTAAATCAAAATTATGTTTATGCTAGATTTTGGACGTAAGTTTGTTTCAATTGAAGTGGATGATCCCATAAACATTCACTTATTTATTGTATTAAATAAAGAAAGAATCTTTAATAAATTATCCCCATACATAAATTTTAATAATAGATTTATTTCCCAACGGATCTAAATGGCCATAAAGTCTCATATAATAAAGGCGACACAAACAAAGTTCCGAGTTTTTATTGCGTTGTTATACAAAGCGTTTACGTGTATAAAACACGTCTGATGTGTGCTGGTAGGCGCCGTTTTTTAATTGCTGAAGTCGGTTGAATGCAACCTCCCCGCGTTTCCCGGTGGACAGACATTTTTTCCGTAGCCATTTTCAGGGGAGGGAATTAGCCTGAATTTTTAAGGCGGCTACTAAAACTTCTAAACTGTTATTGTTACGACTCTCAAAATTAGTTTTTGGTTTGTTTTTTGTGCTTTTTAGAAATGAATTTATACCTCGATGGCATTATTGCTGGTAAACATTTTTAATACATTTTAATACTTGTTATTTGTTATACATTGACAAGAACAAGAAAAATATATCTTCCTATATTTTAATTAAATAGATATTTCTCTGGTTAATTGTATACATCGACGAAATTTCTTGCTGGTAGAAATTTTAGAGAAAAATTCAATTTCGAATACTGTTAATACCTTATTACTTGTCATTTATTACGTTATAGGCAGTAATGGTTTTTCTATAGATATCGAAAATAATTTACTTATTAGACATTAATAGGTATTAAAAGATATGCTTATGTTTTACTTCAGTAGCAGTTATTTTTCTCGTTAAGTGTATACATGGATAACATTACTGCTGGTTGAGGTGAATATATCGATGACACTATTATTGGTTGAGATTTTATACAAACATACAGTTTCGAATATATATATATATATATATATATATATATATATATATATATTAACTAGTCATTTAATATGTCATAGATGATAATGGTTTTACCAAGGCTAATGATTAAAAAATGTATTTATTACACAATAACAAAAATTTTCGCATTTACCGGTAAACAGATATTTTTTCCGAAGCCATTTTCAGCCAAAGAAATAGCTAGAAATTAGTTTTTTAGTTTGTTTCCTGTGCTTTTGAGAAATAAACGTATACCTCGATGACATTATTGCTGGTGAATATTTATAATACTGGTTATTTATTATAGTATATCTAATAAAGGCTGTCGATGAGACATTGACAAGAAGAAAAATATATCTTCCTATATTTTAGTTAACTAGATATGTCTCTGGTTAATTGTTAATACATCGATGACATTCTTGCTGGTAGAAATTTTAGAGAAAAATATAATTTCGAATACTGTTAATACCTAGCTTGTCACTAGTCATTATGTTATAAGTAGTAATGGTTTTTCTATGGCTAACGCTTAAATAATTTACTTAGACATTAACAAGTATAAAAAGATGAACTTAAGTTTTATTTCAATAACAGATATTTTTCTAGTTAATGTATACATAGATAACATTGCTGCTGGTTGAGATGTTATAAAAAATAAAATTTCGAATAGTTTTAAATCCTTGTTACTTGTTATTAAACATGCTATAGATGATAAAAGTTTTGCTAGGGGTAACAATTATGTAATGTACTTATTAGACATTATCAAAGACAAAAATGTATGTTCTAACATTTTAATTGAATAGTAGACAGTTCTCATACATACAATTTCGGCTACTGATAATATATTTTAACTTCTTATATTAATATGTTATAGTCAACAAACATTTTCGCGTTTCCCGGTGGCCAAGCATTAGACTAAAACGTCTAAACTGTTATTGTTAGGACTCTCAAAATTAGTTTTTTGGTTTGTTTTTTGTGCCTTTTAGAAATAAATGTATACCTCGATGACATGTGTGCTAGACAAGAAAACAATGTCGTTTGGTTAAATGTATACATGGATAAAATTGCTGCTCGTTGAGATGTAATAAAAAAACAAAATTTCAAATACTTTTAATGCCTTGTTACTTGTTATTTAACATGTTATAGATGATAATAGTTTTGCTAGGGCTCATGATCAAGTAATGTACTTATTAGACATTACCAAGGATAAAAAGATATGTTCTAACATTTTAATTAAATAGTAGACATTTATCTGCTTAAATGAATATATCGATGACATTGTTGTTGGTGGAGATTTTATACAAACATACAATTTCGACTACTGATAATATATTTTAACTTGTTATTTAATATGTCATAGATGATAATGGTTTTACTAAAGCTAATGAATAAAAAATTTACTTATTAGACATTTTTATAATCATTATATGCAAAAACAATTCCCTTCGACAACGCCTTTGCATAAAGACCACACTGAAATGTTTTATATTAATGAAGAACATTAAAAAATCTTATATTTGGGATGAAAAATTGCTCTCGTTTATGAAAAATGTTCCGAGTGATATATGGCTTCTTTGGTTTGTTTTCAAGTTGGGTAATTAAACTACCTGAGCGTTTAATTTGAGCATTTTGTTACGACCGTTAGGTCATTTGTAATATTAGGGGTCGGTATTCTCTGAAGAATGCCTTGGTTACCAAAGATAATCGGCCAAGATTGAAAATAAACAGTAAACATATTAACTTGATATAAGCCTTAGAATATTTACTTGAAGTTTGTTTATGTAATTTTGACGTTTTTTGATAATTTCGTACATACAGTGTGTCCCAAATGAAATCGGAAAAGTTTTAGAGAAAACTTAGCGCATTTTAAATCGGCGAGAAACCGAAAATGGCGGATTTCGTTTTTCGCCAGTATATCCAGAACGATAAATTTAACAGCTGTTAAAATGTGATATTGTTGGGACACTTTTTTAAGACGAATAAGATGGCGTATACGACATGTCTCCATTGTCTTTTGTTATTCCGCAACCCGCCTCACCTTTCATTTTTCTTATAGCCGCCATGAAAGAGCGTAAAATTTCCAGTCTAGTGATGTCTCACGAGTGCATAAAAGTTTTGAGTATCATCAAAATATCACACTTCCTAAGGTTAGGGTCTCACTTTTCTCTAAGGAGGCCATGATTTATTTGTCACAAGATTACATTAATAAATGATGTATTAAACGCATTGAATTTTCAGTACAACATGAACGTTAATAACGACAAAAAAAACCTAAATACGTTCTTAACTACTTAATACCGGGGTTACATTAATTTACAGATTTACAAAATGACAAAATGACGTTACATTAATTTACAGTTTGCAAAATGACGTCAGTTTGCATCGACGCACTTTTGACAATTGGTGACTGTTTTTCATACAACCTTGGCAAGTGTATTTCAGTTAAAATTTCGAATGGTCGCAGGAGGATCAAATTCATAAACCTCATTCTTGGTGTGATCCCAGAGGTGGAAATCCGAGAACGAGAGGTCAGGGGATCTAGGAGGCCAAGATATTGGACCATTTAAGGAAATCATCCTTTCGTCAAACCGCTCTCTTAAGAAGTTCCTGACTTGGTGTTGAAATCAGGTTCTTCTAAACTCATATTCCGTTAGAGTAGATCGTAGAGAGGTAAAACCTGGTTTCGCAAAAGCTCTAGGTATCTCTATCCGTTTAGGATCAAAACATCGTACTTATGGGAACGATGTATTATCTCGAGTATCAGTTAATAATTCTATTGATCAAAAAAGTAAAAAAACTTTGCATGACTGCATTAGGAAATATATTATTTAAATTCGATTTATTTAGTTTAATCCAACAGGATCTGAAAAAATATATTCAACTGACCAGTCTGAAAAAAAAACCTGGAATCGATCCGTGGAAAGCCACGCGTACGCTCATCAAATTATCGCCGAATGAGAAAAGTTTTCAGTGTCATCTCGCCCGACTGAATCAGAAGCGAGAAGACCGTTCTCGGAGAGCAGCAGAAAAATGAGTTAAAAATAAGCATTAATATAACGTTTAATGAAGCGTTTTGAAAAACGGACGTTGTTTGAATGTTGGAAAACGAGGAAAGTTCGAATTGATGATCACTCGTCGTTTGAAAAGCCGATTAGTAATATGGATATGGCGTATACACACCCATCTTTTATGGGTGCGCACATGCATGTACACATTCGACACGTATGCCCTGCGAAACGTTGATTAACCTACATATTCAGTGATTTTTGTAATGAAATCGACACCGAATTAGTTTTTATCACTGATGGAATTATAATTGTTCAAATGGGATATAACCTGAAGTTCTGTTGATGTGGAAGCGTTAATATTTTAGATAATAAAAAGAACATATTAATATAGAAGAAGCAACCAAAAAACGTATAAGCGACACTTACAATTCGAATAGGTATTCTAATTTTAATGATATTTTAAATTGATAATTCCACTGAGATACAAAAATATATAAATTAAATTAAAACTAATGCGGTTGGTGAGGACATGCTATCAATAAGAGATTTAAAACTGTGCCTTCCCTTCTGTTTAAATCCTTTAATAAATATAATAAACAGCTGTTTAGTGGAAAATATCTTTCCCAACATATGGAAAAAAGCTGTAATAAAACCGTTAGCAAAAGTTGCTGATCCTAAAAACTTTTCAGATCTCAGACCAGTTAGTATAGTTTCGGTTCTATCTAGAATTATAGAAAAACATATTTATGGTTATAAATATAGATATACAGCTACGCAAATGAATACAAAATAATTCCCGACTGTCAGTCGGGATTTCTCAAACATCATAGTACCTCCACCACTCTTGCAAATATTGTCAATATCATAAGGTTTAATGGAGCCAATGGGACTTTAGTAGGGCTTTTGACACAATAAATCATACATTATTTTTAGCGAAACTTCGCTATTTTGGTTTTTCGATAAACTCCGTAAAATTTCTAGAACATTATTTGAAAGATAGAATGCAATGTGTTGCAGCTGAAAAGAATGATATTATGAAAAAATCAGAAAATATATTTCAATATATGCTGGGGTTCCGCAGGGTTCAAAACTGGGTCTATTTCTGTTTTCTCTCTATGTAGCGGATATTAACGGCTCTTTGGCCTATTCCAAAATACAACAATATGCGGATGATTCTCAGGTATATATGTCCTTTCCTACAGAAAATCTCAACATATCCCAAGAGCGATTTAATACCGATTTAAATAATATATATATATATCTATGCTGAGGAACATAATCTTAAAATGAACACTCAAAAATCACATATTCTAATTTTTAGTTCAAATAAAAGGAAAGACAATTAAAGATAATTTAAACCTTAAAGTCCAAAATACAAAAATACCTGTAACGAATGAAGCCAAAAACCTCGGTATTATATTTGACTCATCCTTACAGTTCGATTCGCATGTTAAAAAAAAGCTTCAAATCGCCTATATGCGTCTTAAAAAAATCTATGGCCTCAAACGATTACTACCATCCAAAACAAAATATTACTTGTGTGACAGTTTAATACTGTCTTTGTTGGACTATGGAGATATTGTCTATGGCGACTCTCTAACGATGCAAGTGGCAAACACGCATGCGGTTTGCTTACGATATACCGTTTAGACATCATATAACTCCATATTTAAATAATATCTCAGCTTTAAATATGAAGTATCGTAGAAAATATCATATGAACAATTTTATATATAGAGTTTTAAAAACTGGTCAACTGCCTTACCTGAGAACAATTTTTAATAATATTCTCCATCCGTACAATACAAGAAACATCAACAAATTTAGCATACCTAAACACCGAACTTCCAAGTTTCAAAAATCGTTCTCATTTCTTGCTGTTAATCTTTGGAATAAGCTACCTAACAATGTAAAAGAGTTCTCTTATAATAAATTTAAAGAGCATATTAAATGTAAACTTTTGATTGAGCAATGCGGAATTGTATGCAGTATATAAAGGAAATAGAAATGCAATGAACATCGGTGTATGTGTACGTTATATATATTGTAGCCTGGGATGCCTCCTGTGTGTTTTTTTTGTCACTTATACATAAAATGTTGTTAAAAACAAATCTTTTAAAGTGATGCTGATGCGCGGGCGGATCTATCAGTAATTAATTTATATTTTTAAAATATTTTTTTTTCTAATGGGCTAACTTTATATCTAATTATTTTTATTAAATATCACGCGCTTGAACAACATTAGCCCTATCTTGGGCTATTGGCATCGGTTTTTTATTATCGCTGTGCAATGCGCTTTTGTCAACTGCTAGCTATGTAATCAATTTATATAAATAATGTTGTAATTACTACCTTGACAAATAAATAAATTTGAATTTGAATATAGGTACTAAATAATAAAAAAAAAAATTTAAAAGTACATATCAAAACATATACAATAATTGAAGAAAAAATCACAAGGTCAAAAACCTAAAAAAGGAAACTTAATTACATAGATATACTTATAAACTAGACAATAAAAAATAAGATATATTTACATAAATTCCTGGACATCGTAACAACATTTTTCTAACAGCACATTTGTTAAGCGTTTTTTTTATAATATTGATGTTGGTAGCATCTCTAATTTCTTTGTTCAGTTTATTAAATAGTGTACATCCCGTAAAGTAAATATATTTTTGATACATAGTAGATCGGTGATTTTCAGGTAACAGAATCAACTTCGATCTCTTGTCGTAATTATGACACGATTTTACTTCGTGAAACAAACGCTTGTTACAAAATAACATACTTTATATATATAAATGCAAGCAACAGTCAAAACTTATTGCGTACTATTGTAAAATTAAAATCCTCATACCCCAATTTAGTGTACCAAACCTAATTCGGGAATGTATATTACGTAATAAAGAGTTAGAAGTACATCTTTGCTGCAGAGCAATGACAAAATTTTCAGCAAAAGTGATACCCCACATTCTCAGAATTCTAGAATGGATGGAAGAATAACATGGCACCTTGAGGAATCCCTCATTCAACAATTTTTAGACCAGTATTTACTCGCCCGGTCTGCCTTCTGTAAGACAAATAAATATCTAAAGGTTTATCCTTTACACCATATCTAAATAGTTTTGAAAGCTTATGATCTACTACATCAAAAGCACACGACAAGTCAATAAACATACCCAATACCAATAATCTCTTATCTAGAGCCTCGACTA
The DNA here is from genome assembly GCA_030620095.1 of Kuschelorhynchus macadamiae. Classification (NCBI taxonomy): domain Eukaryota; kingdom Metazoa; phylum Arthropoda; class Insecta; order Coleoptera; family Curculionidae; genus Kuschelorhynchus; species Kuschelorhynchus macadamiae. The sequence goes on along the minus strand of JAUTXW010005323.1, from coordinate 851,018 downwards.
TGGTACGCTGAAACTGGCACAGTGCTGTCTCTCCGCTTTTATTTGTACAAAAAAATGAAACCAGCTGATCCTTAATTACCAATTCGAAAATTTTGGATACGCTAGATTACAGACTTATGCCACGATAATTCTCAACATTATTATGGTCCTCTTTTTTATGTTAAGGTTGCTAGCTTCAAACCATCAGGAAAAAGATTCTAATCAATGGATAAATTGATTAAATGCCCTAATATATCGGCCAAATAAAAGTTACACTTTTTCAGAATATTATTTGAAATGCCGTCATAGCCGCAGGCGTTAGAATTCTTAAGACTGTTAAGGATAATAGGTAGAATAGGTATTGAAAATACTCAAATAAGTCCAAAAAGAAACGGAATAATTTTTATTACGACTCTCATTAAAATAAACGGTGATTCATTCATTCTAAAATTAAATCCCAAACATTTCCCCACCGAAAATACAAATCACCGGCAAGTGGCACGAGCCAAACCGTCTGTGTCGAAACCCCGGGTCCCGAATGAACTCTCGAAAACGGAGCAACGTCGACGGAAATAACATTCAGAGAAACGGAATGGAATTGTAAAACGCGACCGATAGAGACGGCATGTCCCATTCAACAGACAGAGAAACGGGCGAGGGGGATCCCAGGGGATATCGCCAGACGGGATCCCCAACCTGTGGATTCCATTCCTGGCGCCAGTTGGAGCAGATAAATCTCCTTTTTGTTGACGACTGTTTTGCCTTTTGTACGTGTTACTGTTGCCCGTGCTGTGTTTGGGGAACAAGATAGAAGGGATAAACAGCTGGGGGAACGATTGTTCAGCTTTACGGTTCATATTTTATTAAGTACGTTTTTTTTTCTTCTGTAATTTATATTATAATATTATAATTATATAGGTAAATAAATTGTTGACCACAGTTCAGCTGAATAATCTTTGATGAAATTCGGGACTGCATCCAACAATCCAGGAATTTTTTTCATTAACTAATTGGGGCAGTCTGTTTTTTAGTTGGTAAATGATATTTATACAGAGCAAATGAAAATTTTGTGTCTTGCATTGTCGAGCATTAACAAGAAATGTTGGCCTATGTAAGGAGCAAAAGGAATCCTCAAGATTCCAGTTTACATGCTGTCTGGCGAATTGCAGTCTCGTTCTACGATGGTTTGCGTTTAACCTCGGCCCTCTTGCTGAAATTCGGAATCTTAAATTTTGTTCTGCAAATCGTCTTCTTACAGTAGATACACTTATTTGAACCTTAGATGTAGCGTTAAGTTGTACCTGAAGATCTCTTGCTGTTACAAAACGTTCTCTCAAAGTACGTAACCGAATGAAAAGATCCTGGTTCACTGTTGTTCCTGGGTGCCTTGCTTGCCCATGGCGTCGGTTATGATCGTTAGTTTGCTCAAAACGGTGGACAACGCGCGATATTGATGAATGAGAAACTCCCAGTCTTAGTAGCTTAGTAGCTTAATCCTTCCTCGGCCAATGTAATTGCTGCTACGCATTCGTCATGAGACAAATTCCTTGTTTGACGCTCCATAGCCAAAGTTTTAACAATTTTCAAAGATAAAATTGACACATAATAAACAAACATGACAGTTTGTTAAACTTGTTCATTTCATGGCCTACCCTATTTTAAGATGTTGATTTGTTAAAATAAACTAGTGCGCTTTAATCTTTTGCCCTGTATTTTATTTAAAAATAGAGATAATGACATGAAACAAAAACCAAATTGTTAAGAAAACATGGGGCTATAATTTGCATCAAGCGTATACCCGCTGTTAAGGCTGAAACGATCCACAGGGTGTTTCAAATATTCTGGAGAAAAATTACTCTCATTGTTGGCCCGTGTATATGCTCAAAACTAAAATTTATATTAAAACTCACATCGCGGCATTTTTAGCGATAAACAAATCTACATTTAAAAAAAAATCATTAAAATCCGTTCAGCGGTTCGCAAGAAAATCCACATTGAAATGCTGTGCAATTTATAGTGGTGCATTAATTTTGATGCGTAGTGGTATAAAACAAAACCATAAGTCATTTTGGAGATTTGTCAATGAGACACTTTCTTCTGAGAAAAGAAAAGAAAAGAAAAGAAAGCAATATAATATTGAATTGGCTCTGATATATCTAATCTATTTGCAATTTTTTTCTCCTCCACTTATAGTGGCAAGTGATACTTTTAGGCGCGGAATTCGGTAAGCAGATGAACGTGAAAAACTCACTCTCCTTACGAGTTAGGTACATAATTTTTCCTATAAGCGTGCATAAATTGCCTACCTATGTATTAGCAAATGCAGTCTAGTGAGGAGGATGAAATGAAGTATGTTAAATTTTTATTTACTCGTATTGATTAGTTCAGATTAAAAGTACTTAATATAAATCTAAATATTCAATTTTAATTATTGATTGTATAACAGGTACAGTTCTGATAATTATTAACTACATTGTTGTTTCGCGACGACGTAGAAGATGCCGTCAGACCACTACTTGTACTTGTGCTGGGTGATGCTGCTACAGGGGCTGGATGCACGTGCTGTTGAGGTGGTTCTTTTCCAGGTTCCCTCATTTTTTCAATACTTTTTTTATGGTGATCTGGATCCATTTGCAAATAACTTGATAGGGATTTCGCATTCGAATGACCTATAATTTTTATCAAGCTTTGCTCCGACACTCCGCTTTTGGCCAGCTTGGACACGGCAGTAGTTCTGAGGGAATGGTTGGTAAATTTTTTTGTGGTATTGAGGCCTGATTTCTGTGCTTGTTTTTTTGTCCAAGTTGAAATATCGTTTTCTCCTACTGGGCTGTTTTTGAACCATTTTCCGGAAATTTTCCAATGGGGGTTTGGCGTCAAAAATAGTCGAGTGTTGGAGATACTTTTCCTTTTATCTTGTAATTCTTTATAAATTCTTACTGGGCAAAAGCTTCTCTCGTTTCTCACCAACCACGAATCGGCGAGTTTTCGGCCACCACCTTGACATGTTTTAGAATAAACAGGGTTGTATTGAAGTCTACCTGTTTTTCCTCCGAAGTTGTCAGTTTCTTCTTTGAAAAAAGTTGTTTCGGCTCTTGCACCTTCTACTCCTCTTCAGGCTAATTCATAGGACAACAGACGGCCGATTCTCTGCGTTTGCCTTCAATACCTTGCAAATGTCTCCTTTTGGCGTTTTTTGCGTCTCGGGCCGATTTGAATTCGATCTGCTCGAAGGGATTAATTTTAATTTTGTATTCATTGAAATACCTTTCCATCAATAATTTCGCCATCACATTCCAAATAATTTTTACCATGCCTTCTTTATATTCCTTCCCATTCATTTTTCACATATTGTAGGCCCAGCTTTTCAAAATCATTGCTAGTTGGGATACTGGAGTATCTTGGTCAAACGTATAGTTTTTTTCATCGCAGAATGACATAAACTGTCTCCAGACGCTCTTCTTAAATTTAACGGTGTTTCTTGGTTCGCTTTCAATTATATTTTCATCAATTTCGTCTTCTTGAACTAGCCCAAAGCGATTATTCATATTGACAACTTTTCAAAAATGTTTGAAAGACACTTAAAAAAAATCAGTTTCTAGGGACTCTAGCGTCTCTCAAAAGCAGGTTTCATATTGTCAAGATTTCATTTTTTGGTTAGGTATGTAACCACACCTAACCAGGTAAGTGGAAACACCATGTTTCCTAGACGACGCACTATGGTCTGAATGATCATAATTTGCGCCAAAAATATTTTGTCACAAGAAAAATTCTTACAAAATCTCTTAATTGATTAAAACAAATTAACCGACGCAAAATAATAAAAACCATTATTTTTAGTTCTTTTTTCGAAAGAAGATAATAGTTTATTTTATGTTTTATAATAGTTTACAATAAAAATTGGAACAATAAATTTTAACTAATACTAAAGACAAAATTTTATTCAAATTAACTTGTTCAATAATTAACAATTTAGTTAAATTATTAATCAACTACTAAATTACTTATCTCCTAATTTTTATTTAACTGATCATAAAAATAACATTAAATTTATTCGATATAAGAACAATAACAAAAACAATATAGATTTAGAAGTTCATTTCATTTGATAACTCTAAAGTTTCTATATCTCTAATATCTAAAATATCTTCCAGATTATCAAGATTAAAATTTGGTTCATTTTGAGAATTTTCCGTGTCTTTAGGAGCTAAATCTAAAGCAGTTTCTAACTCAGGAGCTTTTAGTAACCCAATTACAGCACTTGGAAGATTTTTTATTTTAAAATTTCTTTTTCTAGAACGAAGGCTGGCACTTGAAATAAGAGGATCTGAGGTATCTAGACCTCGGCAAAATACGTCTTCTAAGTTACTTACTCTGCTAGTTTTCCTAGCATGATGTAAACGATCTTGTTTGTAAAGTTTATTTCTTGATTCAGCAGCATCTTCACCAAAGTATCCCACAGGCAATAAAAAATTTTCAATTATTTGCTTACTATGCACCAAAACTTTATGGATGGAAGCTGGCATGGGGAACCAAGGATATAAACTTACAAATAATGAACCTGTGTTAAAGCAGTACGTTTCAAATTTTTTAAGATCAAGAGGTAACCGACAAGCCAGAGCAATCAAAATAGTTTGAAATTTCGTTATCAGCTCAAGTGAAACACCTGTAATTTCTGAAAAAATGCCTGGGGTTTCAAAAGCTCTTCTTGCGGTATTACCGTCATTGCTAGAACCATAATTTGGTTTAGGTTTGTCCACGTGCAAACTTAGCTTCTCCCAAAAGTGATTTTGTATCATTTTTTTCCTTTCATTGACAACAAGTTTGTTAGGCTCTCCTCTAATTTGCCATACTTTAATTTCAATTCTGTAGCCGATATGGAGTACACATTCTAAAAACCTTATCCAACAGTGTAATGAACTAATTCCAAATTGTAACGAGTCTTGGTTAGGCGTAAAAATGGCAGATTTAAAATCTTTAACCTTCATGAATGTTGAAGGCGTTGCTCCACATATGGGGCATGCTTGGGATGATCTGGTATTTGTTAGGATACTTAAAATTTTGCCATCGATTACTGTTAAGCACAATTTGCAAGTAATTTCTAGAGTATGGCTTCCAACATTGCATTCCAGTGGACGTAAATTCTTAATCTGTTCGCCCAAATCTGCCTTTTCTTTTAGGTACTGTATTTTAAGCGGCCTACAAAATCGAGAAGATTGTGGTGTTGGGTTATCCCAAAGGACGTCATTTTTGGAACTCACCAACCGAAGTGGTATTACTGTAGTGGCAAATATGCTAGAGTCATCACAGGATGAGTTGCTAAACTTTTGCTTATAATTAGAATGGCCTGAACTGCCGTCAAACCCATAACTACAAATCATGGTAGCTCTCATATTAGTGCACTTTAAAAACTCAAATAAATTTATAAGAACATCTTCTTGCAGTAAAATTATTCTTGAAATTGTGTGATTTAGCAAATCTGCCAGTGGAACCGATGCAGTTGTCTCCGAAATTTGAATTCCATTTGGTCGACATTCTTTTTTTGCCTGCAAAATGTTTTCATAACTTGGGTAAATATCGCAGTTCCTCTCCTTAGCTCCAATTCTGGTGTTTATGTACTGACTTTTTGTAAAATTATTTTCTAACAAATAGGCTAACGCTTCCTGTGGAGTATAAAGCACTGGCTCTTTAAATTTTTCTGGCGAAAGAAAGCGTTTCATTTTTGCCGGTCTGCTAGGGCTTACTGCAGCTTCCCTGAGTACCACAGAAAGATCTTTTTGACCGCTATGTCGAGCTGCAATGCTGGCAGCTTTAACCATTAAATTCGGGTTATGTTGATGCTTCTTAGAAAGTTCAAAGGCGTCTCTTTGCTGTGACCTTAACGACTTATTTTCAAACGTCAAGCGCGGGCGACCCATAGATACATTTTCTGCTTTGGTTTTAACCAGAGTATTTGTATTGTTTTGTTGTGTCTTGAAAACTGAAGCCATTAAAAGCCAATCTTTGTATTTTTTTTCAAAATGATTTTTATTCCTGTGCTTTTTTCCATCCTTTGGCTATGTTCTTCCATAAATTTACTATTTTCTTCTGTGACTTTAAGGTTTTTAATGTTCTCTAATACAAATTTGGTTAAACTGGAAATTTTGAACTTTGCGTTGGTTTCTTTTTTGCCAAACATTAAAAAGTTGCTGATTTGAGAAGCGGTACTCGCCTACAAAAAATACAAAAATTTGCCAAGTATGCAACTATATGCAAAAATCTTAGGTGCTACTATAAACTAGACTCTTCAAACAATATAACACCAGGAAAAACTTTGTAACACCTGTTTACAGAATTTTGGTAGCTCTAAGAAACATTAAACAACAATAAAAATAATAGTAAAAAGCACCCTCTCTGGTATTTATATGTCTATGGAAATCAAGCGTGCTAAACAAGCATTTTCTTTCTAACAAAATTATTACACTTACCTCCTAAGTTAACATCCAATATAGAATAAATTATTTTCTTTAACTGTTTCTTAAAAAAACTCCGCCAAACTAGAGAAAGAATGTCTTAAACGTACACAAATAAAAACGTTGTTGACAGACGCCAACTTTCAACTATTTAAAAAGCAAAGCCTACTTAATTTTTAGTTGATTCATTATCTCTCGGTGCAATGAAGGGGTTATCAGGAGATATCATACGTGTCTTAAAATGGCTTATTTAATACATTGAAAATTGAGACTTTCGGCGCAAATTCTAGTCATTCAGACCATAGTGCGACGTGGTATTTCCGCTATAATTTTTCGAAAACACCACCAGTCTTACGGGAAAATTTGTACATGAGTGGAATATTCATTTTAAAATTAAAAAACTTCATGTGTCCGGAATTGTGATCATCGTTCAGGATACCCTGGAGGGTGAATATTTCCGAAAATATTTTGGGTTGCCATAAAAATGATTCAAAATTAAAGCTTTTGATTGGTTAGGAACTTAGGTGTGAAATTTACCAAATAAAAAAAGTTGGATCTTTTTGCTCAAATATTTGTAATAAGATGACAAGGATTTCGTTATGGTCAACAGGTTGGAGATACAATTTAATTAATGTGAAAGGTCCGCGTTCTTTTCAAAATACTAAATCGAGTGATTGATTCAATTCTGTGCCTCAATAAGAAATTTATAGCATATAATAACGGTGTAATACGTACCTATTCAAAGTGAAAGCAAATTTACCTAGTGCAAATACGTAAGGCGTACAATTGATTTAAAATTATTCTTTAGAATGTCTTATTAATCAATAATAAATATCATCTAAAATTGAGCGTTAGAACAACTTGTACTACATTTCGCTTGTAATATATGTTTAATTCGCGAGAAATACTTTTAAGAAAGAATGCGGCATCAATGGTTTGAAGTAATTTAATCATAAGTAAATATAGGTACCGTTCTTAACCATATCCTAACAAGTGTTTTAGTAAAATGAGTGGAAGTAGTTGTTCTCGACAAGCTGTAACTGATTTATTATTGTTCTTTGTCTTTTTATTTTCGGCTTCATTTGTTTAGCTGTGCACTACTGCGTTTTGACTTGTATATTAAAATAAAACATATTTTACAATTAGCATCAAACTCTTCATTTTATAATAATTAATTTGTATCTGCCATATTAAATTCGATCCAATACTTTACCAGTTTCTACCTACGCCACGCTTGATTTTTAGACATAATTTAAAATAAGTTGATACGTAATATTGTCCCGTCTTCATATATCATGTTTACGGAAAAATTGAAATAAATTGAATAAGAAAAACGTGCTACCATCGTAATTTATTAAAAAAACTTCACCAAATTTTAAAAGGATACTTAGTTTCGCTAGTAGTATACGCTACCACAAAAATAATTATTTAATTCAGCCCTTAAGGGCAAGTTTATTCTTAGCAAAATTTACTAAAATCGTGCGACCACCGCTATTTCTAAACCAACCTTAGCGAAAATATAGTCCTGAGAGACACTTTACATGCGTTTAAAGTTACCATAAAAATAATTGTTTAAATCAGCCCTTGAGGCAGCCATATTAAACTCAAAGTCACTGGTGGGCCAAAAGCATGAAGACCATCGACTAACTGGACCGCAAAACCTTATCTTAAAGAAGACAAACTACTGAAAATCTTGAGAAAAAGTACTATTATAGGACAAGTCTGTTTATTAAATTTCCAATAAAAAGGACATTACAAAAAACTACAAAAATTCTTTTGCCAGATATTTGACATCTTTTGCCTTTAATTAAGTTGTCTATTTGTGGCGCGAATTTATCGGCGGAAATAACTTTTAAAACTGCGTCCAAGTGTACGTCCGTCAATCGCGATCTTGCGGGAGATATGTTTCCTTTCATCAAAGAAAATAGTTGTTCACACTTATAGGTACTTCCAAACATTGACAGGATTTTACAGGCAAATTATCTCATTTCTTGGTATTGAACAGGCAAGTACTTATAAAATTCGAATGTACCAACACTATCAAATTTTTGTTTTAAATGGGTCTGACACTGAATCTCAATTACTTCCATTTGCAAGTGAGGGGGAACTTTATCAATATCGATAGTGAAAAGACCAGTAAATAGAGAAAAATTGTTTAAAATCCTGAAAACGATTCTCAATTCTGCTTCTCATTTTCTCTGAAGATATTTTGTATGATATTGGGACCCTTGTGCTCTCCTGATATGCCTTACAAGTCAGAAAATGTGACAGATTATCATCCGCTAACTGTTTTTCCCACAACATCATCTTACACTTGAAAACTTTCACATAATCATGCATATCTGTAATAACTTGACGTGGTCCTTGCAATTTCGTATTTAAGTCCGACAAGTGTTTTGTGATATCTACCATAAATGAAAGATCTTGTAAAAAAGGTACATCGCATAATAAGCTGACATCTTCTCCTTTTGTTTCCATGAAAACTATTTCTTCTTTGAGTTTCCAAAATCGGTCGAGTACCCTAGAACACGAAAGCCACCGCACCTCTCCATAATATGGTAAACCAGTGTACTCACTTTCTAAATCACGTAAAATGCAGAAAACTGTCGCTGATTAAGGCCTCGTGACCTTATGAAGTTTATAATTATACAATGAATATGATGAAAATCTGGTTTGTCACTGCCCGTTTCTCTGATCTTTGTCTGTAATATTTTAACGAAGCAATTTTTTACTCCAGTCATTGAAGGAGCTCCGTCTGTTGCAGTAGAAAACAGTTTTGACAAATCTAAATTGTACTTTTGCAGAAGTCCATAAACAGCATTGAAAATATCCTTCCCAGTAGTTGTATCATGCAATGGTACTAATTCCAGTAATTCTTCATACACATTGATATCTGTATCCACCGCACGAAGACACCACACACATCCGTACTTTCTTCGCAGGCAATAGAAAATGCAATGAAAGAGTCTGATTTTGTTTTTATCTGATCATTTATATTGGTAACCAACTCAGTAACTCTTTCAGCGACAGTATTAAGGGCTACTTTACCCTTAAAGATTTTTACTAAAACCGTGCGATCACCGTTATTTATAAATCAAACACAATAAAAATAGAGTCCTGAGAGACAATTTAAAAGGGCTTTCAGCTACCGTAAAAAGAATTGTTTAATAGGGCGGATTAAGGGATACTTTACTCTTAAACAAATGTCGCTTAACCCGTATCACCGCTATTTATGAATAAAACTTAACGAAAGAATAGTCCTGTTTTAAATAAAATATGCCCAGATGGATCTAATTTCGTAAATATTGTATCTGTTTATACTATCGAGCATAAAATAACAAAAAAGACGCCTAATGCCGTAAAATTAATTTTTTTTAGAGCGCAAACGTATTTTCCGTCAATTATAAAACTGGGAAAAAAGGCGTAACCATGCTTTTATGCCCTAGGAACAGAAAGTAAGGATACTTAATATCATAAATCATAACTTTAGTGCTTTCAACTAAATCAGCGTTACAAAAACATATTTTTGCCGTAAAATCACTCTTTGGACTGATTTAAATAATTATTTTTACAGTAACTTAAAGCCCTTATGAAGCGTCTCTCTATTTTTTGGCTCATTTTTTAATATTCTATTAAGCCACCATTTTGTTTCACCATCTTAGATTCCTACCGAAATTTTACTAGTTGATTTCTACATAATACTTGCTTTTTGTGCAAAATCTCAGGTAAATTTAATAAGTAGTTTTTTAGTAATGATTTTTTTAACATTTCATTAAATCAAAATACAACAGTTCTAACCACACTACACCACAACTTGTTACGTTCTGGACGCGCGTTTCGCTAACCAAGTTAGCATCATCAGCAGATGATATAAACTAAAGTAATTTATCCTAAACGAGACTATTTATAGGTAAAACAATAGAGGGGACTATAGGGAATAGGCCCTCTGTCTTTATTTAGTGCTTTCTTACCACATTTAACTATTTCTATACTCTCAAATGCATCCAATAATCTATTATTAGATACATTTTTAATCAACTTAAGATTATTTATTCCTATTCGGTGATTGTTTTCCAAAGCATGTTGGGCAACGCTTGACTTTTCTGTTTTTCCGTATCTTAAATGTGCCATGTGTTCTTTAAAACGAATGTTTATGGAGCATTTAGTTTGCCCAACATATTTTAGATCGCAGTCATTACAGCTAATTGCATAGACGCCACTCCTCTCCCTCAAGTCGACTTTGTCTTTGGGGTTTCCAAGGAGAACTATTCTCCGTTTTGTAGGCTACTCTAAAACCTACGTTTTTAAATACTTTTTCTAGACCTCTCGTATATCTGGGATAATATGGGATTACTATGAATTTATTGGAAGCCTCAGGTATTTGAAGAGTAGTGGCATCTTTTAACATTTTCTTATGCTTATGTCTATTTACTAGTTTATGTACAAAATTATCATTATATCCATTACTTTTAGCTATATTTTTAATCCGATTCATTTCATTGTTAAAACGTTCTTTACTTAGTAGAAAATTGACTAACCTGTGAGTTAAGAAATGGAATGCTGCCATTTTGTGTTGACGGCAATGAAATGAGTCGGATGTTATATATCTATCAGTATTAGTAAATTTCCTATAAATATCAAATTCTAATTTATCGTTATTTCTAATAACTAACGTGTCGAGAAAAGGTAATTGCCCATTGTTCTCCTTTTCGTACGTAAAATTAATGGAAGGATATTTATTGTTTAATGTTTCTAAGAAAGTGTCCAAATTTTCTGTTGTAGTATCAAAAATAGCAAATATATCGTCTACGTATCTATACCACACCCTTGGGAAATACTTGAGTTCTTTTTTGAATTGGGTTTCTAATCTGCCCATAAACAAATTTGCAAGGAACGGAGATAAGCAATTGCCCATCGCAGTTCCCTCTAGCTGTTTATAATATTTATTGTTGTACTGAAAAAAATTTTGATTCATACATAATTTTGTGAGAAGTAAATACTCATCAATAATTTCTTTCTTCAAATTATTGATTTCAAGTAGTTCCTTTAGGTACTCTAAAGCTAGTGGTATGAGTACACTAGGAAACAATGAGCTTACATCAAAAGATATTAAAATTTCACCTTCTTTTAAGTAAACATTCTTAATTTTATCTTTTAACGAGTTAGTAACCTCAAAGTTATCATACGAGATATTTAATTTGCCGAATTCTTCTAATAACCATTTTGAAATATTGTACGTTGGTGATCCAACAGCTGAAACAATAGGTTTCATGGACTTCCCAGGTTTATGAATTTTGGGAAGGCAATACAGTTTAGATAACTGTGGGTTACTATTTATACTTAGGACTTAACATTTCATTAGACTGCCATTTTGGGTCGCCATTTTGGATTCGTACCAAAATTGTTGTGCAAAATTTCAAGTAAATTGGATAAGTAGTTTTTTATTAACAATTTTACTAGCCCGCCATTTTGTTCCGCCATACTGGATTTTTACTAAAATGTAATCATTTGTCCTTTTGATATATAAAGCAGTGTCGTAATAGCCCTCTTTTTGACTCTACTTTTTTCTCTACAAATTTTGCAATGTCAGATCATGGCCACCTAGAATTTGAAACCGGTTACCCCTCAAAATTAAAAAAAAAATGTTGTGTATGTAATTATAACCTTTGATATGCATCTTTATCAACTTAAAATTGCGCAACAGTAAATATTTAAAAAAAAAATAATGCTTACTTAAAATATAGTACACACTAGTAGAAAACTCGTGTGCGTCTAACCTAACCTAACCTAGAGCTCGTGCTGTAAAATCATGTAATATGAAAGTAGTGTTTTAATATATACTATTTTCTCCTATTGTCCTTTGCAACTCCTGTTCTAAATCGTTTTCAACCAGTATATTTGGATTTTTAAACGCCATAATTACCTGATTTGCATTATTTTTTTTTTCTCCTATTGTCCAGCTTAAGAAATTCCGCGATTTGCATTATTAAATTTAGAAATATAATTTATAGTTATAGTATATACATTCAAAAAATACGATGACTACCGTTAACAGATTGTAAAAAAAGGATAAAGTAGGGAACTTAGAACTACAGTGTAATTAAAATGAACTCTAACAATAGGCCAAAACAGGAGTATAAAAGAGATACATAATTGTACCTTCTAAATAACAGCCAGTATCTCCAGACATATTAGTCTTCTCCATCAAAATTCTTATGAAGGGCACTGTCGCTCTTCCAACCCCGCAGCCAATTTTAGAAGTCAAAAGACTCTCCCATATTCATCGCGAACAAGTATTTACCCGCTATCTTGATAAACAAACCGAGTTATTTTCTTAAGTTTAAGTAAACACTACTTTATAATTAAAGTGCATACAATATTTACTAGTTGGGCTTTTTATCGGAGATGGCGCGCTGAGACAAAAACGAGCGAGATAAAAGAGAGCTAGCCGGGGCCAGGCAGGCCATGGAAACAAGAGAGCATCAACGTGAAACCTAGCCTACCGCAATTAATTTCGCGATGGTCGAGAAACGGTCGGCCGGCCGCCCTCCGTCGCCCCCTGCTCGCCCCTCTCGGTGCGTGTATCGAAGAATGAAGAGGCTCATAAATAAGGTGGACATATTTTCCTATGCCTCGGAGTAATCTCGACATACAATGGCTGGGGACAGGTATAATAATATGCCGGTGCATTTATGTATTATGTTAGTACATATGAACGCTCCTAAAACCGTATTGGACGTTTGATTGTGACCAGATTCTTAAACTGGTAGTAAGTTATGATATAAAGGCTACGTGTAGGAATAAGAAACATGAAGTTGACAAAAAAAAATTAGTTTATTCCATGCCATATTAAGGGAGGTCAGAGGAAGGTTTTATTATATTAAGGAAATATGCAAATATGCAGATGATATCCTTGGAGATTTATCTTTATTCCAGAAATCTGGAACCTCCCGCCAGTTTGAAGGCAAGGACCTTTTTTTTTAGGCATTAACGCGGTTATACCGGAAGTAGAAGTCAACTTTCTTATTTTAAGTGAAACACCCTGTATATAATCGAATTTTTGGATTCCTCGAAAAATTCTAGGTATATTTCATGTATAATATCCTATACGTAAGTTCAACTGTTTTTGAGATATTTTGAATTTTACGTAAAAAATGACGTTTGCAGGGCTAGACATAACTATAAATATCTGCTTATCGAAGTCTCTATTATTTATTTGCGGTTGGCTTCCTTGTCCAAAAGGGTACGCTTTAGTGCTTTGTGCTGATATTTTTATAATAAATAAATATAGGGTGATCAAAAACTGACATTATAAATATACATTAAAAAATCGTTAAAAGTAACTTTTTTTCAAATGGAAACCCCCAATTTTTATAATTTTATCTTATTTAACACTTAAAATAAGAGTGACTTTGTATAAAGTTGTCTATTCCAAAAATTTGTAGTTTTTGAGTTATCGACGATTTAACAGTTTTTATTCTAATAATGCCAGACGGCTTCTAAGTTTTCTTGTCAGTTGGCCATGACGGGGAGGCCTGGCGAGAACAAAACCAATTGGTTACTATAGAAACGTAATATTTGTTGTCGTTTGACAATTACCTACTAAAATATTATTTATATATAACTAATAATCATGTCGGGGCGATTAAATTACACACACGAGGATTATTTGAATTTGTTTATTATCTATGGGGAATCTGACAGAGTTTTAACAAGAACATGCCAGATATTTGCCGATAGATATCTAGATACACAGAAACCGTCACTGAACTGCGTTAAACAAATGTTGGAAAACTATAAAAATGTTGAAGCCGTGAAGACAAAAATTAATTAAAGAAAGCCTATTCCCATTATAGTCTAGCTTACACAAGAGCACAACTTATTTTTTCAATAAAAGTTGAAAATGTCCACCTTGTACGTGGGTGGCCGCTCTAATTGAAGCTGGAGATAAACTTTCGAACGCTTCCCTTACCCTTGCCATACAGTCCTCTTTCGTTGTTACTGGATTAAAATAAACGATTCCTTTTATCGTTCCCCATATTAAATAGTCTAAGACTGTCAGATCGGGAGAACGAGGAGGCCACAGGAAGGGTTCATTGTTGGCAATCCACTTGTCGTAAAACGTAGCTTGTAAAAAGTTAGTAACTGTAACGGTTCTATGTGGGGGGGCGCCATCGTGTTGGTAGAAAATTCGACTATGTTCTGCCAAAGGTAAATTACTTAAATATTCGTTGCCCAACTCTTCAAGAATATTCAGATATCTCTCTCCTACAAAAGTTAGACATAATTTTACGGAAAGAAATGCTTTGATGATATTCATCGATTTATTGATTTAAGAAGAAACAAAATACATCAAAATTCAATAAATTTAATCTGAAGAGTGCTCAATAAAAAAAGAAGGTTTAGTATTTTATGACTTTCTAAAGGACCCTGTATAAATAGCTTGTAAATATCTAACTAAAGATAACTTTCCTATAAAACTTGGGACGATATATTTTTTTAGATATGATGTGTTATGGTATGTGGACCAGTATTTGTATGAAGTAGTGTAGTGTGACCTGTATAAATAATTTAATTTAATTTGTTTATGTAATAATATTTACTAAACAATTAACTAATTTTGGACTGACGCTAAATTGATAAAAAAATTATTGCAATATTACCTAAATGGATTATTTTTCATTAAAAGAGTCCTTGTGTTTAGGCAATGTATAACTTACCATTCAAATTTTCTTCGTAAAAAAATCAGTTCTATTATTCCATCGTTCCTTACTGCACAAAATACATTAAATTGCCAGGATTCTTGAAAGTTCCGCGATCTTACTGCATAAGGATTCAAATCACTCCAAAAATGGGAATTGTGTCTATTGAAAAGGCCATTTTTAAAAAATTTTGCTTCATCGGTCCAAATTATATTGTCCAAAAATGTAGGGTTATCTTGTACCATTGTTAAAATAAACTAGCGAAACTGTACTCTTTTTGGCAAATCAGTGTCTTTTAGATGTTGAACCAATGATTCTAAATAAGGTTGGAAGTTATGTTTTAACAGAATCCTATGCACTGAGTTCCTCGAGATTGCTGATTGCCTTGCCACGTTTCTTAAGGCCGTTTTACATGCTGCAATTCTTCTATGCAATATGCAATAGTCTTGAACAAAGGCATGCGCAGTTTGACAAAAGGTACAAATGTCTTGCCACTGCGCATGCTTTTGTTCAAGACTATTGCAACTTGCAAGAAAGAATTGCAGCATGTAAAACGGCCTTAAGGGATGTCATTGGATATGCTGCAAAATATCCCAGAATTGCAATCTCGACGTTTTCATTATCAACAATGGGCTTCCTCTTATTAATTTTTGCCTTAACGTTTCCAAAATTTTTAAAGTTTTCCAACATTTGTTTAACGCTGTTCGGTGACGGTTTCTGTTTATCTGGATATCTATCAGCAAATATCTGGCATATTCTTGTTAAAACTCTGTTAGATTCGCCATAGATAATAAACAAATTTAAATAATCCTCGTGTGTATAATTTAATCGCCCCGCCATGATTATTAGTTTAATAATTATTATAATTACTAAATAATTTATAAATAAATAATATTTTAGTGTGTAATTGTCAAAGGACAATAAATATTACGTTTCTATAGTAACCAATTGGTTTTGTTCTCGCCAGACCTCCCTATCATGGCCAACTAACAAGAAAACTTAGAAGCCGTCTGGCATTATTAGAATAAAAAATGTTAAATCGTCAATAACTCAAAAACTACAAATTCTTGGAATAGACCACTTTATACAAAGTCACCCTAATTTTAAGTGTTAAATAAGATAAAATTATAAAAATTGGGGGTTTCCATTTCAAAAAAGTAACTTTTAACGATTTTTTAAAGTATATTTATAATGCCAGTTTTTGATCACCCTATATTTATTTATTATAAAAATATCAGCACAGGCCACTAAAGTGGATCCTTTTGGCCAAGGAAGCCACCCGCAAATAAATAATAGAGACTTAGATAAGCAGATATTTATAGTTATGTCTAGACCTGCAAACGTCATTTTTTACATAAAATTCAAAATATCTCAAAAACAGTTCATATTATACATGAAATATACCTAGAATTTTTCGAGGAATCCAAAAATTCGATTATGTACAGGGTGTTCTATTTAAAATAGGAAAGTTGACAACTGGAAGTGCCGCCATCTTGAAAATATTTTGCGCGAATTGCTCCCATCGACTTTAGTTAGTTGCCAAAATTTCAAATTTTTCCAAAGCCTACTTTCTGTGAACTCGATCTCCGCATTTCGTCGTGGGACACCCTATATATATATATATATATATATATATATATATATATATATATATATATTATATTTATATATATATATAGTGAAAAGATAACTGTTCTTGTGGTTTCTCCACAACTGAAGAGACGAATTGAAGTCGAAAAGAAGCAAAGCTATTTCTGTTCCAGGTGAACTGGGTAGTGTAAATGATTTTGAGATTTTAGAAAACGAATCCCGTATAGGGAAACACCTTCATCTCGGAAAAAGGGAGTTTGCAGCTTTCGATTTTTCATGATCTCATCAGTAAGACAAAGAAGTCTTACCGCTAATTTGAAATGGTCCAAAAGGTAACGGATCCCGTTTCAGTGGTGACCGATCCTCAAAGGTGTAAACCAGATGGTTACGGATCCACTAGGGTAACCGATCCAAAAGGAAAAAGTTTCTTGCTCTTATGGCTGACTAACATACAATTTAGTCAAATTGAACGGAACAAGGATTTCGACGGGCTTGCGCCTTTGTCGTTTGACCGAACAACGTTCTGACTTAAGGAGCCTCGCGGCAATCCCTCGATGTATGAAGTATTTTAACCAACAAAGTAAAAAGATAAAAAAGGTAACTGTTGGTTTCTCCACAACTGAAGAGACAAATTGAAGTCGAAAACAGGTAAAGCAATTTCTGTTTTGTATGTAAAATTGTATGTTAGTCAGCCATAAGAGCAAGAAACTTTTTCCTTTTGGATCGGTTACCCTAGTGGATCTGTAACCATCTGGTTTACACCTTGAAGTTGAAGAAATTTTTGGACCATATATATATATATATATATATATATATATATATATATATATATATATGTATATATATATATATATGTATATAAATAAAGAGCGTTAACGCATACATTAGAACTCCCTGTAGGCTATCCCTTGAAAACAGGAATAAAACATAAGAATATGTGTATTATCTCAGTCTGGCGTAGCAAGAGGCACATTCGTTTGTTGTCAATCAACTCTGGCCAAATAGGAATCGCGTGTAAATCTGCAGTGGCCCTTAGGGTGCCTCTTTTTAAGGCCTAAATTCGGTGAACTCGGTCCGGATCACGCAAAGCAGTACACCAAACACGCAACTGACTTGCATAAGTGGCTCGCGAATATATGTGGAGTGGATTGTGTGTGTGCATGGAGAGCATTTTGAATCGTTTTCGCTCTTTGATTAATTGATTGGATTGAGCGTTTTGATTTTAATGATAGCTTTCGACTGGCTTTTTCAGCGAATTTACGTTTGTCTGAGGAAATATGAATGAAACGAATTCGTACGTCCTAATTACGCGTAATAATGGCCCCCACCGTTTATAATCGGAAACTATAGATTTTTTTTATAAATATTTCGATGTAATAAATTGCAGGTAAACTGAAAACGTTGTGGTAGATTTTTGTTTTGAATTTTTCGCAACGTAAAAAATATATAACTATACATTAACTGGAAAACAGCTTAAACAATTATGTATCTCAACATTCAGACTAATCTTACGATATATACGATAGTGTAATGTTAATGTTTTTAAACAAAAAAATTGTGATTTATTTGAACTTTTTACTTCCCTCGTAAAAGGGAAGTATTATAGACATGTAGTTAGAAGCTCATCGCTTTTAATAGTTAAATCACAATCTTTTTTGCTTAAACAATATTTTTGATGACTAGAATATTAAAGTGACCGGCACTAAAATCGGGCACCAAAAAATATTAAAAAAAATTGATTATAAATAACTTTTTTGTTTTTGCGCCGTCGACTTTATTGATTGTGATGTGTATATATATATATATATATATATATATATATATATACAGGGTTATGATAAATTAAGGAATAAATTCATTATCTTGGAAATTAAAAAGGTAATAGAAAAACGCTCGAACCCGTGGATTTAGATTTATTTTTACGCATATTTAGAAATTATTTTAAACTATACAGGGTCACTCACAAAAGTTGTACAACTGTCATCTTTGATTTTTTCAATACAACGCCTTATTTTTTTCTGCTGATTTCAATTTTCTATGAAATTCTAGACATTTTTGGTATAACATAATCTATACTGAAAATCAAGAGTTACCGAAATATGTTTATCTAAATAAAACATAAAACACATATCAGGAAATTAAATAAGAAAAGCTACTTTATTAAATTTTGAAAATGTCCACCATTTACAGCTCTACAATGCCCTAGACGATGGAAAAACTCTTGTTGCACATTAGTAACTGTATCACATTGAATATTTCTTATAACAGTTCGAATATGATCCTTAAGAATTTCAATAGTATGTGGCTTATTTTTATACACTTCGTTTTTCATATTCCCGCAAAGAAAAAAGTCTAACGGGCTTAAGTCCGGCGATCTTCCCGGCCACTCTATTGTCCCACGTCGTCCAATCCATCGTCTCAGAAAGGTTTCATTTAAATATCTCCTGACATCAGCTGCAAAATGGGGTGGTGCCCCATCCTGTTGATACCATAACAGTTCACTGGGAAGATCCGGATCGTTTACATTAGGATGTAGGGTAGCTAATGCTGGTATAAGATTCTCTTACAAAAATTGAAGATACATTTGCCCCGTTAGTGAGGAATCAAAGAAATATGGACCTATGGAACTTTATTGCCTACAATACCTGCCCATACATTAACACTTTGACGATACTGTGTATGACTTTCCCTGTACCAGTTAGCATTTTCTTGTGCAGAGTGTCTAAAATTTTGTTTATTTACTTCTCCATTGGGACAAAATGTTGCCTCATCTGTGAAACAAATTCTTTTGACAAATAATGGATCATGATTACACATGTTGGTCATAATTTCGCAAAACTCGTTTCTGCGATCTGAATCATCATTTATTAATTTTTGAACGAATTTCACTTTATAGAGATAAAAATTTTCTTTTTTCAAAAATTTGGAAACTGTTGTTTGATGTATATCATTATCATAGGCTGCGTCAGTAGTTGAGGAATGTGGACTATCTTGAAAAGTTAAGAGAACGTCTAGTTTCTTTTCATCTGAGATCCTAGGGCGACCTTTTCCAAAGCGGTCCGTAACACTACCAGTATCCGTCCATTTCCTTTCTATTTTGCTCACTGCAGACTGAGTAATAGGTTGCCTATGAGGATATCTGTTGTTAAATACCTGACAAACTTCTTTTTGTGTCCTAGTCTTATCACCAGTACCAAGCATCATTAGAATTTCAATTCTTTCTTTCTCTGTTAAACGCATAGTCAATATTTGAAATCAAAATGGCAGATCGTAAATAAATTATATGACTTGTCAACACAGTGACAGTGACAAAATCATTTTTCTTTGGGATTACGCGACAGACATAGGTAGGGTATACAAATGTCCGATAGGTTATTAAATACACAGGTTTTATTTAGATAAGAATATTTCGATAACTATTGATTTTCAGTATAGGTTATGTTATACCAAAAATGTCTAGAATTTCATAGAGAATTCAAATCAGCCGAAAAAAATAAGTCGTTGTATTGAAAAAATCAAAGATGACAGTTGTACAACTTTTGTGAGTGACCCTGTATAGTTTAAAATAATTTCTATATGCGTAAAAATAAATCTAAATCGACGGGTTCCAGCGTTTTTCTATTACCTTTTTAATTTCCAAGATAATGAATTTATTCCTTAATTTATCATAACCCTGTATATATATATATATATATATATATATATATATATATATATATATATATATATATATATATATATATGAGAGGTAAAACAATAATTCAATCGACGTTTCGCTCATTATATTGAGCTTTCTCAAGATATTTATTTTCTACGATAAAAACATGTATAGTTAGTATTTAAATTCTAAAATGGTTAAAACATTATTGAAAAAACATCACTCAAAAAAACATTACATTTAAAACAAACTATGAGCATGAAAAAAAACATTTAAAACAACATTAATATTATACAGAGTACGTACCTTGGAAACATGTCAGTTTTACGAATGTTTTGCGATTGCAATAATTTCGACACGTCTGGAATTCTGGTAGATGAAAACGAGAGAATTTTTTCTTTTTTTATATATTTACTTACATTTTTATTGCAGTACCGAGTTTGGGTTTATGATCTTACTGAAATGTACAAGGTTTTATGTACGGAGTAGTTTATTTATTTAGATTAATTTGCTTAGATATCAGATTATAATAAATTTGGCTTAAGTTATTGATGTCTTTTTTATCGTTGACGGCATCTTCCTCTTTTTTAATTTGTATCATTTCTTTTATTGTGAGTTTTTTTGCTCTAAAATTTTGGTTTGTTTAAAATGTTTTTCTGTATGTTCGTGTTTGTGGAGTGCAATTGATGCATTTTTTGTGTAGTTTATTTATTTAGATTAATTTACTTAGATATCAGATTATAATAAATATGGCTTTTATTGATGTCTTTTTTATCGTTGACGGCATCTTTCACTTTTTTAATTTGTATCATTTCTTTTATTGTGAGTTTTCGATAATTAGTTTCTTGATCTAAAATTTTGGTTTGTTTAAAATCGAATTCATGTTTTTCTGTATGTTCGTGTTTGTGCAGTTGATGCATTTTTTGTGTATTTGTGGCCGTTTAATCGACTAAGTATTGTGTTGTCATTCCTATGTACTTTTTTGGGCAATTTAAACATGGAATTGAGTAAATTGAGTAGGTTTGATTTCTTTTTTTTTATTACTTTGCTTTTCAAGGGAGTGAAAAGACCGTTTAGTAAATTCTGTGCTTTATGACAGACAGTTATGTCGTGTTTAGACAAGATGTGATTTATTTTTTCTGATAGACCGTTTGTGTAAGGCATTGCAAAGTATTCAGTATTACCATTTTTTTCTTTTGTTGCTTTCTTTAAGTTATTATAAAAAACATGAGTTCGTTGTTTAAAAACTCGTAGTATGTTTTTTTCCGGAAAATGGTTATTTATTAAAGTCTCCTTAACCTTCTTTAAAATCTCAGGACGATATTCTGGGGAGTGAGATGGCACGATCGGTTAGACCTATAATAACGCTATTTTTTTGATTCTTTGGATGGTTGGAGTTAAAGTTTAAGTACCTCCCTGACCATGTTTTTTTTGTATAACACTTGATTTTTATATTTTGATCTTTCTTCAGTTTCCATGGTAAATTTTAATTTGGGATGAAAATTATTGAAAGCATTTAATAGGTCATTAATATGGTTTTTTGAAACGACAGTTAAACAATTGTCCAAAAATCTTTTAAAAAAAGGAAGGTTAAAATCAAGTTCACTTATCACACTCTCCTCCAGATATTCCATAACTAATTGTGCGACAATGGAGGAAATAGGAGAACCCATAGCGCAACCATCTAACTGTTGATAATATTTGTCCTCATACTGGAAATAATTATTATTTAGAGTAATGTTAATAGCTTCTATAAATTCTTTTAATGGAAGTGTTGTGTGACCCTTTAATAAGTAAAAAAAAAAAAAAATTGTCTCTTTTTTATCTACCAGAATTCCAGACGTGTCGAAATTATTGCAATCGCATAACATTCGTAAACTGACATGTTGACCATTTTTTAAATATACTTGCTATGGCACCACCTCGCCGAGTAATCGATATAAATATATTAAAAAACAATATACTTAAATTTCTTTTTTTGAAATTATTATCCATCAAACCTACAAAAACATCGTCACTTTCGTTGAACAATAGACTAGAATGATTATTTACGGTCGATAACTATTGAACCAATTCCTTTGACAGGTAATTACCTCACTGACAATGTTTACGTTAAAAACCAATAAAACAGAACACGACCATGTGTTTTGGCAACCTTTGGCACCCGCTTGCCATAAATAACCCACCGGTAACAAACCGAGACTACCCATTCGAGGATTGTTTAATGGTCCCGCGTAACTGTCAACAATATTTATTTAGTATTGATTTAAATCCTTTCAGGCTGAGGCCGTACCAGCTCGAATATTTATTAAACCACATATTTACCGGCCGACCATACTTTGTAGATAAAATGTGGCATACAAGTAGTTTTAACACTCGCCTTAAATGGCATTAACAAGTGAAATATTTTTCAGCATCATTGACTTGCTTGATTTATACAGGGTTATTCACGCAACCCGTTCATTAAAAGTTTTTGATGATGCCATTTAGATACAAATTTCAAATTTTAGGATTAAGGTAAGGTCAAGAAGTACTTCTTTTTTGAAATATTTTCAACTTCCTGTCACCTCCGGTTTAACCGGAAGTTGGTATCAACTTGCTAATTTTAAAAGGAACACCCTGTATTTTATGATATTTTTGGTTTTCACGGAGAATTTTAATGCTATATTATGTAGCATGTCCTATAACTAGGTTCAAGCGTTCTTAAGATATTTGACCTTGAACCGAAAATGAACCTTCGGTGTACCAAATTTTAAAATCTAATATTTTTGTAAGTTTTGAAGATATAATCTTCATATTTTGCAGACGATCGGTAAATAATCTTAGGTTTCCATTTTTTTTATTGAATTTGTCTATTTTGATACAGGGTGTCCTAAATTCAGCGGCAAAAATTCACATTTTCAAAGTCGCTAAAGTCCGATTTTTTAAATGGGACACCCTATAACTTTATGCACTATCAAATGTAGAATTTCATTTTCTATGGAACTGTATTAAGGTTCCCTATACCTATTCGTAACCATTTTCGAAATAATTGGGTTTTATAAAAATATCGTATGTATTTGCTTAAATGTTTACATGTTCCAATGGTGAGCCATGGAAAAACAATTGAGATCCAATATCCAATATGACAGATGATTAGTATGCGTTATTTATCGAAAGCTGTCAGTGATAAACTAAATCTTCTAAATCGAAATGGAAGAATTCTCAAACGCTAATATTCTCAATCTATTTTATATTCATGGAGAATGTTATAAAATTTTGGAGAGAACGTGTCGTGTGTTTAATGAACGACACCTTGATTTGCCGCCAATGAACAAGTCAAAATTCAAGAGGATTGAAACGAACTTTTTGCGTAGTAAAACCAGTAACAAATGCCGAGGATAACGTAATAAACACATTAGCTTATTTTCACGCAAACCCGCAAAGTTCAATACCGTCTGCAGAAAACGATTTGGGAATTTCTTCTTCATCTGTCCAAAGAATGTTGAGCGAACATCATATGCACCCTTATTCCTTCCAAAACGTGCAAGCCTTGGGACCTGGTGATGACGTCTGACGAGTAGAATTTTGCGAATTCATGTTTTTGAAAATTCAAGAGGACCCTCAATTCCTTTCAAAAATATTTTGGACCGATGAAGTGAAATTTTCTAGAGAAGGAATAACAAATAGAAGAAACGAACATTTCTGGGCAACAGAAAATCCGCACGCTTTACGCGAAACGCGTTCTTAAGAGAGGTTTAGCTTCAATGTTTTCGGTATAGTATTAAATGATCAGGTGCGGTACTGTATTTATGAAGACAATTTAAACAGTGATAAGTATTTGGAAATTCTACGAGGGATGGTTTCTGAATTTATAGAAGAAATTCCTATTGGTGTGCTGCAAAATTATTGGTATCAATTAGATGGGGCACCAGCACATAATTCCGCTGCAGTTTATCTCCAATTATCTCGAATTTTTGAAGATCGCTGGATTGGTCCGAATGGCCCTTGGATATGGCCCCCGCGATCGCCTGATGTAACACCCCTAGACTATTATTTATGGGGATCTATCAAAGGTAAAGTCTATGCTTCCCCAGTAAATAACCAACAAAATTTACTGGACAGGATACGAACAGCTTTTGCCAAATTAGAAAACAGACAAATTCAACGGGCCACAGCAACTGTACAAAGAAGAATTGAAATGTGTCTTCAAATGAACGGACAGCATATAGAACATTTGTTATAATTCAATTTTATTATTTTATTTTTTTATTGTTGATTGTTAGATTGCTATAATTTTTAAGTTCACTAAAACAAGTTTAGAACAGTCTCGAACTTAGTAGATATGGTTAAAAATAATGTAAACAATTTATTACATTTTTTATAACTTTAACTTTTACGAAACGAAAAAATTTCGTTTCAATCTTCTTCAATTTTCTCTTGTTCATTGGCGATAAATGAGGATGTTTTTCATTAAAAACATGACACGTTCTCTCCAATATTTTGTAACATTCTCCGCGAATATAAAATAAATTGAGAATATCAGCTTTTGAGTGTTATTTTATTTTAATTTAAAAGTTTCAAATCAGCTGTCATGTTGAATAGAAAAGCACAACAATTGTTTTTCCATGGCTTACTACGGGAAGGTGTAAGCATTTAGCAAATACATATGATAGTTTAATAAAAACCTGATTATTTCGAAAATGGTTACGAATAGGTATAGGGAATCTTAATACAGTTCGATAGAAAATTAAATTCTACATTTGATAGTGCATAAAGTTATAGGATGTCCCATTTAAAAAAACGGACTTTGGCGGTTTTGAAAATGTGAATGTTTGCCGCTGAATTTAGGACACCCTGTATAAAAATAGACGAATTCAATAAAAAAAAATAGAAACCTAAGATTATTTACCGATCGTCTGCAAAACATGAAGATTATATCTTCAAAACTTACAAAAATATGAGATTTCAAAATTTGGTACCCCGAAGGCTTATTTTTGGTTCAAGGTCAAGTATCTTAAAAATTTTCCGTAGAATCCAAAAATATCATAAAATACAGGGTGTTCCATTTAAAATAAGCAAGTTGATACCAACTTCCGGTTAAACCGGAAGTGACAGGAAGTTGAAAATATTTCAAAAAAGAAATACCCCTTGACCTTACCTTAATCCCAAAATTTGAAATTTTTATCTAAATGGCATCATCAAAAACTTTTAATGAACGGGTTGCGTGAATAACCCTGTATAAATGCAGGAATAATTTCTAATTAAGTATAGGTATTTAAAAAACATGTACCGGGAGGGTTATTGAAAATGTTCACTTAAGTTTTATTGCAATTTTTGATATTCACAAAAAAGGCGAACGGAGCTAAATCGAGAGAGCTAGCGATCCACTTCTTTGGAAATTTTTCATTGCATAATTGCGTTACCATAGTCTCATTCAGACATGTATAGAGTAATAAAACGTCATTAGGTATGCAAAGGGACTACATGGTGACCCACCAATAATGTATGCCACTTCAATAGTTGAAACAGAGTATAGCACAAAATTTGCATTTTTTAAATACCCTTTTCAAACTAAAGCGTTGAAGTGTGTAATACACATACAACCCTATTTGCTACCCCGTATGTGCAACCTCAAAATCTAGTATTTTGCTCGACATTCTCGAAAAATGAACATTCGGTATGAATAAAACGTTATTAACCTGTTACCCCTATTACAATTTCTAATCGACTTTGAAAAAAAGAGGAGGTAATCAGTTTGACCCAATGTATTTTTTTATGTTTGTACATCGATTACTCCGCGATGGTTTGACCAATTTAGATGAAATTTTCATTAAATATTTAGGACATTGCCAGAGGGGTCCCATAGCAAGAACATTAAAAAAATGTTAAAAACGGCGGAATGGCGCCATTTTGTTTTTTGCGCTAACATATATTGCCAGAAGTTCTTAATATTCTACTCTCGGGACCATTTGTTAAACCTGATTTTTACAATAAAACTCGTATAGATAAAATTAAAAAGGACTAAAATTTTTAAGGAGTAAAATATTATTTTTCACTTTTTAGTACATTTTTTTGAAACCGGTTTCATTTTTTTATCAAAAAATGTTATTTATAATCACTTGATGTAAAACCCATATAGTAAGTAAAATAGTAAAGAAAACTTCGATTAATTAGTTCACCGTTGTGTGCTTTAAAAGAAATTGTCACACATATTTATCAACTAGTATGAAAATTAAACAGATTAAACCCGACAACCTAGACATGTTTTAGATCTTAAGCAATTATATAAATTGATACCAAGGAGAAAATGATTTGTGACAGCCGATACCGGCGTGTTTATTATCAAATAGTATAAATTTAATTACTGTGCCAGTCAATAATTACACTGAGGAAAATAAATGCTAATTGTCGCAAAATTAATGCTTGAAATAAATATGTGACTTGTTTGTAATTGTTGCTCGATCACTAATTGAACATTTCAAAGCTATGTTCGTCTATGTCATATCGTTTTTGCTCGACAGTGCAAAGGAAGGTAATGTGTTTAACAGTCATGCATGTGTGTATGTATTGGCTCTGTATGTGAGTACGTATTTGTTTCACTGACGGCTCTTCCATAGGGTCATTTGGTCAATGACCCTCCAAAAATATTTCAGAAAATAAATTATACTTTTCACCGTCACTCCTAATAGTTGTAATAAAACGCGAACCTTGGGAAAAGTTAAATACGCTACACTATTAGCCGCGCGCCTTAGGCATAATAAAATACGCTATACTAAGCTAGGCTGGGCAGTCCGAATTGCCCTGATTACCTTAGCTAAGCTTGACGAAAGTACCCGAAGATTTCACAGCTACCGAGCGGCAACCGAACGTGTTAGCAAATGGAATATGAAATCGCGATTTGGGTCATCAGTCAGTCTCTTCTCATAATTCGATCGATCGGTAGCGGCATCACGTCGGCATGCGGAAGTTCAATTGTTCAGAGGTCGCGAGGTCGATATTCTAACTAGAAATTGTTTCGGACGTTTTTATTCGATGAAAATTGATTTATATACGGTTTTTTGTAATATATATATTTTTTATTTTTATGATTCATATGTGAGTTAAAAATATACAGGAAATAAAATGTTGGTAGTGACTAGTGCAAAAAAATAAACAACTAAAAAGTGTTGGCAAAAAAAACCAATTTCAAGGTGGTCTATGTTTGAGTTGTGAATGTAGATGAAAAAAAAAAATTAAACAACTAAAGAATGCTAACGAACTTAATTTTGAAAAAATAATCGAATTCAAAGTAAGTGGTCGCAATTTGCCAAAACAAAAATAGAGGTTCAGTAAAAATATGTACGACAAACTAGTAAATTTTACAAAAATAAAAAGGTTCACTTAATAGAAAAATAAAAAACAACCGTTTTCTGCAGATCAGATGAAATGTTCGGTGAACTATGTTAAAATATGTCCTTAGAGATTTTAATGAAAATGTAACCAAAAATTGTTATATTATAAACAACATTATAGATTGTGTAAAATTTCGTGGTTGTGAAAATCTAAGTTTTTCTCTAACTCATTTTACTGTTATGTTTGTTTGTTGTTTCAATTTCAATTTAAAGATAAGATATTTATTATTATTTTAAGTATACCTATTTTTAAATATGTTATTGACCTCCCAATATAATTCACCACCAGCCGCCACTGGTATGTATCTATGTATGTATGTATTCAATATTTGTGACCATCTGCAGAATAAACGCCTGGAGCCCATTTTAAAACTTTAAGAGAGACATCAAGAGACCCGTTTTGTAGTGCAAGTGGTCTTAGCAAGGTTTGCCTAAAAAAATCAAAATGAGGAAATAGAGCATTGTATTTTCTTGAACCGTTATTGTATACCATGTAGAAAGTTCTTGGGTTTAGGTTCGAGTAAAATATCAAAATTTTAATTTGTCACTTATTTGACGTTTCGCCCTGTTATTTAGGGCATCTTCAGAAAAATTTTACTGATGCTAAAATTATAAAAATACATTAATATTTAACATTTATATACATTCATTTTTACGGTTAAAAAAAGAAACGACTGACAACATTTATGAGACACACTGTATATAAATCACTCTTACGATGTTAAAACACATTTACAATCTAATATTACAAGAGTACAGACCTTAAAATAAGCAGCTATTTGTTGTTAAAATAGGCCAAATTTGTTCATTCTGCCAAACAATTTGCACTTCATCTGATGTAAGACCATCGTTCACGTGTTTTTCGTAATATGATTTTGCCCCAGCCCATATTAATTCTATTGCGTTAAACTGGCAATGGTATGGCGGCAGTCGTAAAACTTCATGTCCATTTTCCCATTATGTTTCATCTACGGCATATATTGTCGGTTTTTAATAGATTTTGCCATTAAAAGAAATTCTAGTTTCAGCATATTGGGTAAAGGATTTTGTTTTTGTTTTATTAGCCAGTCAAAAACATCACTTTTCTTCCAGGATGAAGTAGGTTGTTTATTTAAGATTCTTAAATGATAAGATGCATTGTCCAGAATGATTAAAAATGGAGCATCTAAATTTGGAATCAGTTGTTCTTTTAACCACTTTTCAAACTGTTCACAGTTCGTATTATCATGGTAGTCCATACTTTTGGATGTTGAAGAAAACAGTAAACTTGCACCTGGGAGAAATCCTGTTGAAGAACCTGCATGCAAAATGATGAACCGTTTTCCCGTCCCACATCCCTTTTTTCTCTCGACAATTTTTACAGACTCGTCCTGCCAAGATTTCGAACCATTTCCATTAGAAAATATCCAAGTCTCGTCTAAAAATACCCCTTTTCTAAATTTTGAATTAACATTTTCCGTGTATTTCTTTAAAAACTGGATACGCTGACTTGCTATATGTGGCAACTCCCATAAAAATCTTCGATTACAGTCCTTTTTATATCGAAAACCTAACATTTTTATTAATTTTGACAACGATTTTAGTTCAATTTCCAATATGCCTCGATTTTTTAAAGCTTCTTTTAAATCTTGAAGGGTTATATTAGTTTTTGATGTGTATAAATCGTCAATTGCATAACGAACATCCATTCTTACATTGTAACTTAAGTCTTTTGTCTTTGGCTTTTTTCGTGTACATTTCTTAATCTTCTTCGGTAGTAAATTATGCTTTTTTTCATGTACAATTTTCTGCACAGTCCTTATATCGATTCCCAGAGCTTTTGCTACTGCCTCCTGGATATTGGCCGGTGAACTTTCATTTTCGTAATATTTTATTAGATTTTAATACCATTTTTTTCGCTTGTGGCTGCAAAAAACCCGAAAATTGTTTTCTATTACTCATTTTGTCACTGACTTGTCAATCTGACTTTGAAGTGACATCGCTCAAAAATTTTTGCAGCTGCTGGTATTTATGTTTATCCTCTTTTTTCATACGAAAATATCATAGGTCTAGCTAATTCATCTTCCAGATTTTATGCGGAGGATGTGATTACACGTAATAAAAGAAAAACAAACTTAAAAAGTTTGTCGTTGATAAATCGTATGACCCGCACGATAACACTGCTTTTGACTATACATCTTCCACCGTAAACTCAACTAACTCCTTAGTTCTACAGGCACCTGCTACACCAAAATAAGGGATACATTCATCATTAAAAACTGGTTGTCTGGGGCATCCACTAAAAATTCATCAACCTGGTCACCATTCAGGATCTAATTTTGTTTTACTTATATTGATTTGGATCGCAAAATATCTTCTAGCGCCTCTTCAGCTGCTTTTTTTAAATCAAAAGTTTCCATTTCGATTTACAATCACCAAATTAATGACACTGACAACTTGTTTATTTATGTTGTAACCACGTGGCTTCATTATTTCAAAGCACACTAATCAAATTTGTATCTGTTACCTGCAATAATTTGTCATATTATGAGGTGTTTTAAATTTGCACCGACTCATTACATTATTTAGTAATATTGTTCCCAAAAGTGCAAAAAATAATGTATTTATCGCGGGACTAAAGTGCCTTAATCCACGAACCTCATTAGCGACATTAAATGAGTCACTTATTAAGTATTAAGTGTCACATAATTCCCGTGCAAATCACTAGCTAGAGCTAGTTTTGGTCTAGTAAACCTTACAGTAACTATTTCTTAAGTATAAGAGTTCATCATTTTATTACAGGTTACTCAAAACCCTATTAAAATGGAAAATGGATCATTCTATAATTGCCCTTTATTAAACATAAATTTTTGCGGTGTTAGCCCCCTGTCAAGATACCGTATCTCCATATCCGAAGTTCATTTTTACAAACAAAACTTCCATTTATAAGACAGATGAAACGCAAACACTCGTAGAAATAAAAACAGACAGAAAACGCGTATTCGGTTGCTGTCTTCTGCTTGGGCGTGTTTGAACAGTGTCCCTTTCTCAACTCTGAAAAATACTCATATAGATCGTGCCAACGATATCACTATTTTTCACGCCAGAGCTCTTAAATTATTAAGTTTCTCGTTTTATAGAGAAATACATCTTCAGTCATATCTTGATCGAGCCGGACTCAGTTTACTTGTCAACTGAAACATTTTTAACGAACTATTGAAACGACGCTGAATTATTGCTGTATAATTATAATACCAAGAATTTAATTCATCAGTTAGAATGGGCATTGTTTATAACAATAAATTAACAAGTCAACTAGTGGGCACAGAAGAAGAAAAAGTCTAATTTACCCAAAAAAAATTCTTTGTTATTTGAAACTGAGCCTATTAACAAGGCTCAGTTTCTCGTTTCTTGAACCGAAAATTTTTGGAAATTCGTGTTTTTTGACATTCGGCACGCTCTAGCTCGGTAACAGTACGTCTGGGAAGAAGTAAGCTAATCGTAGAGTATAAATTGACCAGTCGTTTGGTCAAAATGAAATTTCGGCGGAGTTTATAATAACTTAGCAGTGGCGTCCGATATGGGCTTTTTTTATACTCACATGATTCAAAATGCTGGTCGCTATGGTTAATTTATCGAAGTGGGATATTTTTTTTCGGATATCCCGTCCAAAAATCTAGAACAAATTCGATAACGGGTGACATCGGCACGAGGGATGTCGCTTAAAAAAAATAAAATGGGGTAACTTTGGAGGGATTTTGCGGAGCTGAAACTTAACCACTTTGACCAAGCTGAGACGGAGTGATGGGGATTATAAAGGAGATTCAAAATCGAAGTAGGATGCCTAGATATCGAATGCAGGGAAAGAGGTCGAAATTAAAAAAAACTAAAAAATAAATGTTTTGAATATTAAAATGTTCACAGATTTTACACTTTTTTTCAGAATAGGGAATTAGAGAATTTGAATTTGACATTCCTTGTTCAAGATAAAGGGCAGTCTGTTATAAAGTTGGTTCAAAAGTCAACAATTAGGGAGATATTGCGTTACAAAGATGGCGGGGAAATAATGTTTTTATTTTTTATCTTAAAAACGAAAAGCGGTAGAGTAAGAACTACTATAAAACACAATGTCTGCAAATTTTTTCACTTTTTTAAAATGAATGGAAGGGGTTGAAAAAGACTACCCCTAATTATTTTTGTTAACTAAATTTAAAGAAAAGCTTACGCAACGACTTGGAAAAAAATAAATTTGGTTAGTTTGGTTTATTTAGAAAGTGTTTTACCTTCTGTATTATTTATCTTCAGCCCATATATGCCTGTTATGAAAGTTTTGAATTGTATCTCTTGAAAAACTAGCTTCGTCCGAAAAGAAAATTTTTGAAGAAAAAAGGGATTATCGGTATTCATTCGGTGAAACCATTGGGAAAGAATCATTCTCGTTTCGAAATCTCTGAGAGTTTGAACCTTATGTATATGGTAAGAATATAACTGTTGTTCTTTTAATATCCCCCATACAGTTGGTGCATCAGTATTTAATAATGTGTTTTTATAGTAGTAATACTCCCGTAAAATTTCATTATTCTATCGCTTTTCGTTTTTGTGATATAAAAATAAAATCATTATATTTCCGCCGTCTTTGTACCGCAATATCTCCCTAATTGTTGACTTTTGACCCAACGTTTATAACAAACTGTCCTTTATTTTGAACAAGGAATATCAAATTCAACTTCCCTATTCTGCTCCCTAACTTTTTAGTCTTTCTACGGTTTTGAAGATATTTGCCAAAATGATCATTCGCCAATTTTGCTTATCAAAATTCCAAAAATTCCGACATTTAAACATTTAAACGGTACATCTGACGAGAACAACGCAACAAGTAATTTTTATTTAAAAATATCTAGGCTATCCAAAAAAATATCCAAATGAAAAAATGTTTTTTTTTTATTCAAAAATATGCAATGCAAATCCCGTATGAACGCTACTGTTAGAAATTAAAAAAATATTGTACACCAGAAAATGTGTGTTGATGTGTAAAAAATGTGCATCAAATTTCACGAAGATATCTAGGATGGTATCCCAAATATTATAAAAAAAAAAATTTTCTCTGGAAAGTTTAACACTCTGTATCTCAAAAGTTATGACGTTTAGGACATACGTTAAAATGAAGTTTTTTTTTTAAATGAACTCAAAAACCAACTCCTTAAGTTTTTCGCATTTGTTTTGAAACACCCTGTATATGACGCACCAGCCACTTTCCATCAGTTAGAAAACATGTGCTACAGAAACTGCATCAAACCACAAAACCAACACGAATTTATTTGCCGTACGGTAATATTGACGAAAGGGTTTACCGAGGACAATTCATTCAAAATTCAAAAAGATGGATCCCTGAAATTCAACTAGCTCATCAATCAACGTCAGCTTCTCGACGGTGTAATTTTGGCAATATTTGCGTTAAAGTTTACAAACATTTTCGATTAAAACACATATCTCTATTATAAATAATCATCAGTAAGTCTTAAATCTGGTAAGCGAGCTGGCCTTTTTTCTCGTCGACGTAATCAATAATTCTTTAGATGATTTTGTATTAGAAATTATATATTTAAAAACTATGTGCTACAAAAATGCGTCAAATTGACAAAAGGGTTCCCTGAAGCCAATCCATTCAAGATTCGACAAGATGCCTGAAATTGAAATATCCGTCCAAAAAACGGCCTCGTCTCCAATGTGTAATTTGGATAAACACAACGTATACTTTGGCCCACAAAGATGTCTTTTAAAACACATATAATCTGTGTTATAAATAATTTTCAATAAGTCTTAAATCCGGTAAGCGAGGTGGCCTTTTTTTTCTCGTAGACGTAACCATATATGCGAAAATATAAGCTTCAGATAATTTTGCATGGTTGTCAGATAGTGGTTCAATTCACCATCCATTTGCATTAGAAATCACATATTTAAAAAATATGTGCTACAAAAAATACGTCAAATCGCAAGGTCAACCCGAATTTATTTCATGTACTGTAATATTGACCAAAGGGTTAGCCGAGGCCAATCCATTCAAAATTCGACAAGATGGATCCCTGAAATTTAAATATCCGGCCAATCAACGTTCTCATCTCGGCTGTGCAATTTGGGCAATCATAAGGTGTAATTTAGCCCGACCGGCCGTGGTTCTTGGCCGGCGGTCATGGCCAACTCTGATCGATTCAGGGCGATACTCGCGAATGTCGATCAGAATTTGATACGGTTTTGGGTTTTGTGCACGGCCTTACGTTTTTTCGTACATAGAACCAGACAGAAAAAAACGTCTGTTGATTAAGGCAATAAAGGAGAGAATTTTGATACATTCTTTAGAAGTTTCTTTTATATTGGAAAATACTGAAGAACATATCATGAAGAAAATAAATAAATACTTACGTAAATTGCATTTTTCTAAATTAGTTTTTCGAGGAACATATACTGGTAAAGAAAAAAGCTTATGCATCACCTTTTTGGACAAAATGCAATTTCAATTATTTTCAAAAAAAGATACTGAGTTGCGGTTTTTAGCATTGTCTATTATAGCATTTGTTATAGAGTTTATGACCTACAGGTCGAAAATGCGTAGTTCTAAAATAAATCAGTTATGCAAGTGCTTGTCATTTCCTCAACATTTTCCTAAACGATAATTGTGTAGATTGTAGGGTTCCGAAAATTTAAAATAAAATAGTTTTTATGTTTAAAGGATGTCTTAAAACAGTGTGGCAGAACTAACATACATTTTTTTTTAATGGAGTACTAATGGGTCTCTTCTTGCTGATTATAAGTACTCTAGATTTGATATCTTCTCTAAGAAGCAATAGATTCCCAGGGCCTTCACTATGTCGTAAAACTGAAGTTTAAGAAAGAAACAGTTCTCTCACTCCTTTGTTGTGCTCCCAAAAGCCGGATTTTTTTGCAAGCTGTCGTAAATCACAGCGAACACCTGCAGCTAATAGCTAGATGCGGGGTATATGAGGCCGCGCGTTATTTCATTCCAATGAATACATGTACGGGGAACGATCAATAACTGTATAAGTTACTTTAGGTATCCATATTAATATTTAGAGTAGTAGATGTTAATAAACTTAATAAAAGGTTAACCTACAGACTAAATTCGATAGGTATTAACAACAAACGTAAAATAAAAATGTATTAATTATATTTGCGAAATTATGCAAAAAACTTCCAACAATTAGTTTATTCTAATTTAAACTACAACTATCCGAACGACAATTAATGCGTTCTAGACAGGATATCAAAATCGATTGTACTTTAAAAACATTCTACCAAGTTCTTAGAAATAGAGAATAGGAATACATGTTCCCTAAAAAAAGCAACTGGGTCTCGTTTGGCGCCGATATCAAATGTTCGAACTCCAAGGGGATGATTGCTCACATATACGTAGAAATTAGATTATTTCCAATAAAAATTAATGTTTTAAAAAACTAAAATTATCCTCCAGATTAAAGTGTTCTGCATTTAATAAGCCAAACCAAGAGCAAGTGTCTTCCCCTCTTCTCAAGACCGTCTCCACACTCTAGGTATCATCTTACATACACACAGATTATTTTTATCTCTATATAACTACACCTAATAAACATTTTTTAAATGCCTTAAATGGATTCAAGAAAACTTTATCGCAGTTTTGAGTTGGTAACTTTATAGGTGTCTTAATATGAGTCAAAAACACTACAAGAGCCATTGATCCAATGCAAGGGTTTTAATGCTCACGCACATAAAACCAAACCACAAAACTGTTAAGCATTTATATTAAAGAAGTTTTATATGAAAGGCCTATTGTTGCCATTAAATCGCTTTATTAAACAGTTTATTCCTAACAGCTATCTTAAAACATTTTAATTTTAATATTAACATCAAATAGTCATAAGTGCTTTAAAATATAAATTAAAATGTTTTATAAAGCCTTCTTAAAATTTGTTTGTGTGAATAAATACTGACTGATGCAGGGCAGTAAGGAAACTTATTACTGTTAATAAGAATTAAGTTCTTGGCCAAATTTCAGTAACAAAAATTAATAATAAACAACTTTTTAAAAGTTCTTTAAAGATACCTTGCTGGGTATTGAGGAACTCGAAAAGATGACACATTTCCCCTATTTATGTTAATGTCACATTCATCAACACTGCAGTAAGAAGAATGACTAGCTTGAGAAGCTTTCAAGGTATGCATGCCTAAGACTATTGCTTTGGTTTTAAAATTATCCAATCCAGAACAAAATACCGGCCACTGCTTTAGAAAGTCTTCTAAATCACTATTAGCCAACACCGGAGTGGATATTTTGACCGTAAAGAGGCACGAGGGATGGCGGTCAAATAGTTGTCAAACATTGCACGCACAATCCTTTTATAAACGATTTCTCGATACTTAACATTGCTAAAGCGGATAGTCTATCTTGGCCTCCTCAACAAAATTTATAAGCTCTCGAAAAAGCCCTGGATTTTCAGACAAAGCCGTTTCATCATGGCCACGTAGTGCCAGCTTGAATGCCCCACAAAATTTTACACAATCGCTAATTTTGTTTAAAATATAAGGTTTTTTGGATACATTTTCATTAAAACCTCTAAGGGATTTTCAATGTAACGTTACACTTTTACAGTAACTAATTATGATTTTGCTAATTATATTTTGTCATTCACCAAGATGTCAGGAACTAAGTTTTTGGAAGTTATTTAGATTCTTTGACTATTTTCATTATTATAAGTACTTAATATTGTATAACTGACAGCTTGGTATATTATATACATTTTATGTTTTATATTTACAGATGCTGAGGGTCTGGTTGTTGAAGCTTTCTTTAATGCCCACATATAAAAGGGCCATGTTTTTATAAGAATTTCATTATTAGATGATCATTCACCTATAGTTTTCTATTATCTTACCTTCACATAATTTTGATCAGAAACAAATCCGTTATAAAAAACCTAGTTGGGTATGAGCTGTTGTGATACAAACTAAACAAGATATTTCCAATATTTCCATTGTAGCCTGGTAACGCTAAATAAATTAGAAACATTTGGTATATACCTCCAATTTCGTTTGTCGCCTTTTAAAATCTCGTTCAGTTCATTAAATGATTTGTCCTTTTGATAAAATGTAGTTTAAGATGTCACCTATATTGTTAAATGTCCGGTAAACACATGTCAGGGGTTCATTAAGCAAGGGTTTGTGTTATTTATTTAAGTAGTTCTCCAAATGGTTGGTTTAAAAAGCCTTGTTTATTTTCGTTTTATAAATTGGGTTAAGTGACAACAAAGTTTGACGTTTTACTGTCGCGGCGACGCTAAAATTCTTGCTTTGGCCTTTTCCATGAATGACTAAAAGCCATACGATTCCGTCCGACCACTTTACTTTCATTTTTATAAAAACCTAACATTTTAAAGATTCAATTATTTAGGACGAGGCTTACGTAAAGATTAGAGGAAAATATTAAAAAGTAACAGCATAAATTGTTCAAAGGTTAATATTTGAATTTAATGTATGTTAAGATTAATTGTAATAAATAATGTATTCTGAGTTGCCTATCTTTTTAAAAACCTTTTATTTTGGTCAAATAAATAAGGGGGAAAGAGACAAAATATAGGGACATTAAAATCAAGTTTTGCATGGAGCACTTTCAACAGTTTAGTTTTTTGGCCAAATTCCTACCTTTTTTTAAACATTTTTTTTCCTTACTAAACCTTAGCTGAAAATCGTCTTGGAACGAGTTCGTTCTATTTCGTTTTGACTGTGGCCGTAAAACTACCTTTAAAAGGCTGGTCCTGTTTTATAGTTATTTTAAATTTTGTGTTAAACAGTGGTCAAATAACAGCCAGGTAATTATTATTTTAATTTATTTAGCAAGGTTCTTTCATTTAATTTTAATTTGTACAATAGGCTACAATGGATTTTTTCTCTTTTTTACAGCTTCTTTCATATTTATAATTTTCACTTGCCTCCTTCATACACCAAAGAAAAGGATTGAAAATTTTGAACTCCCCCAAAGCCGAACTACCGTATAAGCTAGTCAACGGGTCGTAAGTGCAAACTTTTATTATTGCACTTACGTAAGAACTCTTTATAACGTGGCTTTTATAACACCG
Source organism: Kuschelorhynchus macadamiae (assembly GCA_030620095.1). NCBI lineage: Eukaryota > Metazoa > Arthropoda > Insecta > Coleoptera > Curculionidae > Kuschelorhynchus > Kuschelorhynchus macadamiae. The sequence continues at coordinate 813,161 of JAUTXW010005323.1, read as the reverse complement.
GAGTTTACGTTATATCAATAAGCTGTGTCTAGCTGAGTGCGAATACAACACTTCCGGTCTGTAGCATAGTTCACCGAACATTTTATGTGATCTGCAGAAAACGCATGTTTTTTTATTTTTTCTTTTAAGTGTTTTGCACCATAATGAGTCCGACGAGTCCTTAGAAAACAACAAACAAACATGACAGTAAAATGAGTTAGAGACTTCACAACCACATTTCCAGTTAGCTAAATCGTACATACTTTTGCGAAAGTTTCGACGAACTTCTTTATTTTTGTCTTTACTAGTTTGTCGTATACTAAGTTCTGGCAAATTGCGACCACTTACCGATATTTTATTTCATCTACATTTACAACTCAAACATAGACTCTAGCACTAGTCACTATCAACATTTTATTTCCTATATATTTCCAACTCACACATGGATTATAAAAATAAAAGAATATATATTACAAAAAACAGTATATAAAGGAATTTTGATCGATTAAAAACGTCTGAAACAATATCGAGTTAGAATATCGACCGCGCGACCTCTCAACAACTGAAATTCCGCATGCCGACGTGATGCCGCGGCCGATCGATAGAATTATGAGAAGAGACCGGCTGATGACCCAAATCGCGATTTTATATCCCATTTGCTCTCATGTTTGGCTGCCGCTCGTTAGCTGTGAAATCTTCGGGTACTTTCGTCAAGCTTTAAAGAAATCAGGGCAATTCGGACTGCCCAGCCTAGCTTAGTATAGCGTATTTTATTATGCCGCGTTTTTATTACAACTATTAGGAGGGACGGTCAAACGAATAATTTATTTTCTGAAATATTTTTGACCAAATGACCCTATGAAAGAGCCGCCACTAATAACTGCAATAGTTGTTTAATTAATATTTACAATAAATAGTTTGTAATGATGTATTTTTAACAAAAATAAACGTATTTTCTTTAATTCTATTTAAATTTAATATTACTAGATATCATTACCGCACTAACTTCTTATCTCACGATCGTAGATAAATATATGGATGGTAAATAGGCAATCAGGTTCTGTCAATTGTTGAAAGTGCCATTTTAAAAGTTAATTTCGAAAAAAGCTTATTTCTGTTATTCAAAACCGCTTATTTAACAAAAATCGAAACCATTAGAACACGCCCAATTAGACGCTTATTTTTTATACCCAGAAAACATTCCGACCTATTATCATCTTTTACCCATTAAATACAAATTAAATGTGGTTAAGAAGAATAATAGAGGGCATATTGTGGCCACTTTTCGTTTCAAGATATAAGTAACGCGCTTCAAATTAAAATTAAATTAAAACATCATAAGCAGAAAGGAATTAATCCAATTTGACACGATTTTACTTTTTTAATGTAGTATTCCCATAAACTGAGTGAATTTTGGTTTAGTTTTTGTTTGGAAAATGTTTTTCGTGAAAGAATCATGTACGTACAAGATGATCTAAAGGAGAGTAAATTTTCTTTATTTCTCCTTCGTTATAAGGTATAGAGAAAATATTAAATATAAAAGTAACAAGAATTTTTATAATTTAATAAATTTTTAGTATCTAAGGAAAAAAACTAGGCACATTTAATATAATCTGTAAAATATCTGTTTTTTTTGCTTTAAACACGAGTTATGAAACAACAAACAAATTAAGACCATGCTCATATTTTACTTTCACATTCCTCGTAAAAGGGAATTGTAATCGTGAAAAACATCACCCTTCTTGGTTTTTACAGATCTTCCCTAGAGATGTCAAAAAAACATGTTTTTTCAATTCCGTCGGTTTGTCTGTCTGTCGGTCTGTCTGTTCAAGGCATAGCTCAAAAACTACTTACCCGATTGACTTCAAATTTTGCTCAAAAATTAAGGGTCACTTAGATCATCATCAAATTTAGACCTCAAATATAAGTCTTCTTGAAGCTCGATCAATTCCATTTGTAGGTGACGCGGAGCATCTTCCACATTACGCTTACCAAAGCAAAAATGCTTTAAACCAACCATTTCTGTGTAGACTCCAACAAATTTACACCACTGCAAACCATATTCCTCAAAAGTACTTTGCACCTGGTCAAAAATATCTTTTCCAATAGTGGTCCCTTGTAGTATCTATAAAGCCAGTAATTCCTCTGTCACTACAAATTCTTTATCAATATCTCGTATAAAATAGCTTACTGGGCTGTGTCAGATAAATCGGTACTCTCATCCAAAGCAATCGAAAATGTTTGAAAACCAGCCCATCTATCAGTCAATGTTTTTTTTCCATATCACTATTTTCTCAAACTCTTCTTTTCTGGGCACAAAAGTTGTGCAACATTTGCTGGCACTCTTTAACAAACTCTCTCTCAGAAAATGACTTCTATGTTTTCGCTATTTTGGAACTAACTATAAAACTAGCTTTAACAACACTGTTTAGATTTAATCTTTGTGAATGGAACATTTGTTGATGTTTCCCTAATTCCCTGCTGGCGTAATGCCGCTTCATATTGTATTCTTTTAAAACAGAAATTGTTTCATTCCACAACAAACACTGTATGTGTTACCACTGCGCATGATAAATAGTTATTTATACTATAAGGGATATAACATTTTTCCCCTCCCTGTATTGTATGTTTAGAAGAAAATGCTGGATATATTTTTGGATTTTCATTATCATTACATTCGATAGCATTCTCATTCAATTACGAAGGCAGCCGTGATCTGTTGCCAAAGCAACATAAGCAGTTTTTATTTTATCAATAACGTCAAGGTGACAATTCATAGCGAAAAGTTTGAACAAGTTGAATTGTTTGATTCTGTGTGGACAAAATGGATGTTTTAGTAAGAAAAGTTAAAAAAAAAAAGGTATGACGCAGCATATAAATCCTTTAAGAATTGGTGCCAAAGCAAGGCGGCTACTGCAGTCTCAGAAACCTTGTTTATGGCGTAAAAAGTGCTATATTGAAGGCCCCATCAAGCTTATGGTGTGAGTATTCTATGTTGAAGTCCACTCTTTTTATAGAAGAAAATGTAGATATTTCTAAGTATCCAAAACGTCGAGCATTTTTGAAAAGAAAAAATGATGGTTATAGACCCAAAACAAAGAATGTGTTTAACAGGGAAGATGTGAATAAGTTCATGCTTGAAGCTCCCGATGATATATACTTATTGATGAAGGTCGTAATGGTAATGGGAGTTACTGGAGCGTGCCGTTCTAATGAACTCTGTGAAATGAAAATGGACAATGTTAAAATAAGTCAAAAAGTCATAATTGTGACCATTCCTGACTCCAAAAATGGAATGTCACGTATATTTACAGTGACAAAAAGTATCGACACTCAGAATTGTCATTTCAAAATTTCAAATTCAAAAGTACATTGATACAAAATCCCATATGACAACTATTAATCAACGCTTCTTTATGCGATATCAGAATGGAAAGTGCTTTAACCAGCCTGTCGGGAAAAATACGTTTTCGTCAATGCCAAGTAAAATTGCGAAATTTCTAAAGTTTGAGAACTTCAAAATATATACTGGACACTCTTTTAGAAGAACGTCCGCAACTTTATTAGCAAATATTGGAGTTGATGTATTAGCTATCAAGCGACATGGTGGATGGAAATCAGCTACTATTGCCGAAAGCTGAGAGTCTCAATAATTAAAAAGGATGTAGCGAATAAAATTTTATACAGTAAGACCCAGTCAGAAGTCTCGTGCAATGCTTCCTCAGTGACAGAAACATTGGTTAAAAATGAAGGATCTGTGGAGTCAGAAAATGTAATACACATCGAGAAGAAACGAGAAAACGTTTTTCCAAATTTTGTTAATAATGTGAATAATTTTAACATTAATATTCATTTGAATTAATAACACCGAATTTTTGTCTGGATTTTTGTAATATGTTGATGAAATCAAAAATTAAAGCTACTAATAATTATTTTGGATTATTATTTCACTAGGGATGTAAGTTGACTTACATCCTGTCGTTAAGGGCAACCAATACCTTGTTGAGTAACTTTCACTAACGTCTGTCAAAGCAGTGTCAAAATAGGTTGCTTACAACACAGGGAGTGGGAAAAAGTATTTATCAGTCTATTTGGAGTTGGAATTGATAACATTCTGTATCCACTTTCCGCTTTTTTAAACCAGACTTCTTGATAGATTTTTTTTCTTCTGAGCAGAATTTGCTTGAATATTTCGAATCGAGAGTCTCGATAGTACGCAAATATGCGATGCGAGCGCTCAGAGACGACACTGTTATTCATAACCCATCACGTCAAAGCCCTTCAAGGTCATCGGGCGGCTTCCCGATTGTTTATCTGTTAGTCTCTTTTTAACGACTATCTCTGATTCGATTATTTATTGATTTTCGTCTTTATGATTTGAAGAATACAGTTTTAGGTTAGTTGACAGTAATTTCATATAAAATATGTGTGCTAAATCTTTAATTTTTTTGCGTATTATTTGAAATTGCTGAATCTCTCGCTGGCCGGATTGCAGCTGGTGGAGGACCGGATCCGGCCCGGGGATTGCCCATATATGTTCTAGTTTATTTATTATTCAATTTAATAATAAATAATTAATAATTGATTAATTAAAATAGTGCTTTAAATAACGAAATGTTACCATGTCATCACCATATGACTCTTAATTTTTTTCCCAAATTTGAAGTCAATCAGTTTATGCCTCGAACAGACTGACCGACAGACCGGTAGAATCGAGAAAACATGTTTTTGTCAACAAAGAACCCTGAAACGTGAAGATAGAAAAAAATATCGGAGGGTGATTTTTTCACGATTCCAATACTTCCCTTTAGGAGGGAAGGAAAAATTGAAGGCACATTTACCCAAAAAAACACGGTACCAATGACAAGGTCAAGCCTTAAGGTGTTTATGGGCAACCCTGCAAATGTAAAATTTAAAGTTATGTATTTGATTGAAAATTTGTTCACCCTGTATCTCCTAAACGGCTTAATCCATTTTTCTAAAATTTTGTACACAAATACTCTTGGTATATCATAACTTTTTGACGTTTGAAAAGTATGAAAGTTCCAGGGCCGTATCCAGCCAATTCACACATGGGAGGGGGGCTAGTTTTGAGACACCCTGTACATCGGAATTCGGTATTTTTGAATTTTTTTCTTAAACTACATTCATTTGTGAACAATAATATGCGACCATCTTGAATGGCACACTAAAGGTTATGTACGAAATTTAAATCTTTAGATAGTACATACCCCTTTTTTTAGCGGTATCTGTATTAAAGCTTTTAACTAAGTATAAAATTATTTCAATGATTGACTTTAAAAAAAAATTAAACTATCTCTACTAATAAAACACAGCCTTGTTTTTTATTTTTAGTGGCCCAAAAATACCAAAATCTACCTTAACACAATAACGCCTGTCTAACGGTATCTCTAAATTTTTGTGCACGCTTTTGTGAATTGCAATTGAGCGTTGAATCATTTACATTTGAGGTTTTTGTCGAAATGCTTGACTTTTAAAAAAATTAAACTATCTCTACTAATAAACCAGTTAATTTCTGTTTGAGTCTTTTTCGCCTCATCTCTTATCTAAAGCTCGAGATCGTGATCATTTATCGGCTACCGTAAAAATTTATCTTTTTTTATTTTTGTTATTGTATACAAATTATGTGTAAGAGCTTGTTTTTTTTAAAATTTTTTTATTTACTTTTATTTTTTTCGTAACCTTAAAACCTACAAAAAAATACAAATTCAGTAAATTTTAATACCTAAAAATAATAAAGTAAGCCTTGGAATTTAGACAGATATTTTAAAAATGACATTACGTACATACAATTCAATCATTTGTGTTTGACATTGTTAATTAAAGATTTTTTATTTGAATTTTCTCTTTGCAAAAAGTTTGTACGTTTCAATAATTGTAAAAATGCCGTTATTTACAAATGCTGAGTACGCAGACATCGTATTTGTGTACGGATTTTGTAATGGTAACGGAAGGGCTGCTACAGAAGAATACAGAAGACGATTTTCGGATCGGAGAATTCCAAATCACCAAACGTTTGCCGCAACCTTTAATACATTGCGTGAAAAGGGTAAGTTTCCCTCAACCGATCTTCATGTTGAAAAAGTGGGTGCTAATAACGTGGTCCAAGAAGAGAATATTCTCAACCTTGTGAGGGAAGATCCAACCACAAGCATTAGGCGAATTTCCGCCCAATTAGCGATACCACAGACAAGAGTATGGAGAACTATAAAAAATGAAAACTTATACCCTTTCCATGTATGTACAAGATGTACTTGCCTAGATTAGCATTTGCTAGGTGGGTAATAAATCATCGAAGAACTATTTTTAGAGCACTATTCACTGATGAAGCCCAATTTACAAGGGACGGAGTCTTTAATTCTAGAAACTCTCATTTATGGGCAGATGAAAACCCTCATTCGTTGCGATTGGCCAATTCTCAACGAAAGCTTTCAGAGAATGTTTGGTGCGGGTTAATAAATAATCATTTAATTGGACCACATATTTTCCCTCAACGACTAACGGCTGTTGTGTATTTGGACTTTCTACAAAACATTTTGGAATTGATGTTCGAAATTATCTCAATCAACAATTTGCTGATCGGTGGATTGGACGCGGAGGACCACATCCTTGGCCAGCTAGGTCGCCAGACTACTTTTGTGGGGGCATCTAAAACAAAAATTTTACACTGTTCCAATCGAAACTAGGGATCAAATAATAAATAGGATACATCTTTATTGCGACGAGGTTAGACAAAACCCTCAAATGATTCACCGCTCAATTGCAAACCTACAAAAGCTTGCACAAAAATGTAGAGACACCGGTGGTATGCATTTTGAAAACATTTTGTAGCTTTTAAGACGTTATTGTGTTAGGGTAGATTTTAGTTTTTTTTGGGCTACTGAAAATAAAAATTAATTCGACAAGGCTGTGTTTTATTAGTAGAGATAGTTTAATTTTTTTTTTAAAGTCAATCATTGAAATAATTTTATACTTAGTTAAAAGCTTTAATACAGATACCGCTAAAAAAAGGGGTATGTACTATCTAAAGATTTAAATTTCGTACATAACCTTTAGTGTACCATTCAAGATGGTGGCATATTTTTGTTTACGAGTAAATGTAGTTTAAGAAAAAAATTCAAAAATACCGAATTCCGATGTACAGGGTGTCTCAAAACTAACCCCCCTCCCCTGTGTGAATTGGCTGGATACGGCCGTGGAACTTTGCTACTTTTCAAACGTCAAAAAGTTATGATATATCAAGAGTATTTGTGTACAAAATTTAAAAAAAATCTATTAAGCAGTTTAGGAGATACAGGGTGAACAAATTTTTACAAAATACGAAAATCACCCTGTATCTTGGTAATAAAACCGAATTAATCAATTTAAATATCCATTTCGATATACCCTAGGGATACCCTATACACCACATAAGTATGTACAGTTGGTCGTGAATCACCCAGTATTTTCATTTTGAGATCTGATTTCCATTAAAACATCGTCGGCGTTTCTCATGCCACTGTAATAAAAGCATTATCATCGACGATTGTTTACCGATGGAAAAAATCCTATTTTCACCGATTCAAAAAGCGTGGTGCTCCACCGACTTTTGTCAAAAACCATTCCTAAGCGGGCAACCGTGAAAAACGACACAAAAAGCTTACGTAAGTGGTATCTTCCCGCGATCGCATACATAGATAAAGCTCGAAAGGTGCAACTAGTATCACCTGAGGGTGCATGAAATGTCCTTTTGGCACCGAGCCGCCCTTGCATAATCCCGTAATTTCGGTTCAATGATTAAATGAGGACTAATGTTTGTCCCTGCATGTATGCAACGTGTTCGATTTCACGCAGGAACGGGTCTTGAGACCTCCTGTTGATCCGCTACTGATTTCTTTGTTTGGGTCGAGGTGTTTTTTGGATTAGGCTTATGTATGTATACAAGGCAAGCTAAAAAAGAGACAGAGGCGGAAATTATTTTCCTCTTCAAAGGTAGTATTTTAGAATGTCAGGTATAAAGTTCGTGTAAAAAGTCCCAGACTTTTCTTTTCCGGAATTCTACAATTTAGAGCTGCTCAAAAAGTTATACTAAATTAAAGTTTACTTTATCTTATGGAACACTCTGTATATTATATGTATGTATAAGTGATATTCCATATACCTAAATCCAACTGTTTGGAAAATATTAGCATTTGCAAACTAAATGAAATCAGAATATTAATTCAGGATACGTGTTAGATAAAGACAAAATTCATTTAATTAAATTTAATAATGTTGTCCCCGCACTGTCTGACAATAAGCTAAATGAAGAAATCATGGTTCTTGGGATTAGACCGTGTCAAATTGGAATTACTATCCGACGTTTCGCCTTCGATTGCCCGAGGCATCTTCAGGGATCTTTACTCCACCAGATCTGAACACTGAATGAGCTCGAAGAGATTCAGGCGGCTTTTATACCCGACTTGTTTTTTGTATGTTTAAATTTTCAATAGATTCTCTAACTTTTCGTTTATAAAAACCTGGAACCGATGCTAGAACCTTGGTTTCCTTTACATTTATGAAATGGCCAGTGTGATGCTGTGTTCAGCTACAGCAGACTGAACAATTTGTTTCTTTTTAATACATCGTTCATGTTCCTTAATACAATACTATCACCATACTAACTAGAGCTGAATTCGATTCAAAAATTCAAGAACTCCTTAACTGTAATGAATTCGTGAAAACTAATCATAACCCAACCACTAAATATCAGAATAAAGTTACAAGGGCTATTAGAGACAATAATACAGTTTTTTCTGGTATTAATTACTACAAACTAAAATCAATGAACCCTTTGCCACCAATATTATACGGCTTTCCGAAAATTCATAAAGAAAATAATGCAATTAGACCTATTGTATCATACATTAATGCTCCATCCTATAAGCTATGCAAAGAACTAAGTAACATTCTTCCAAAACTAACCAATTTTCATTCAAAATATTTGGTAAAAAATTCTTTTGAGTTTATAAAAAATACAGAATATCTACAGTTACCTAATAACGCTAAACTTGTCTCTTTTGATGTAAAAAGTCAGAATTAATAAACCTTTCCCGAATCTGTGTAAATCAAAGTTATTTCCAATTTAAAAATGAAATTTACTTACAAAAAGAAGGACTGCCAATGGGATCACCCATATGGGATAGTACAGAAAGGAGACTATCCCAATTTTTAGATTTTCTAAATACAATTAATCCAAAAATTCGGTTTACAATGGAATTGGAAGATAACAACGAAATCAACTTTTTCAAAAAGAATCAATAAACAACTTAAATTTAACATATACAGAAAACCAACAACAACAGACACAGTTATTCATAGCCATTCTAAACAGTCTTGGATAATAAAAATGTCACCTTTTCATAGTTTCGTACATAGGCTATTAACCTTTCCCTTAAGTAAAGAAGACTATAATAACGAGTTAAATGTACTAAAACAAATTGCAAGAAATAACGGTTATAATGAATCTCTAATAGATAACATGATAAAGAATAAAAAACGCAAAATTCTTAGACAGTTTTATAGTGTCACGCCTCAATTAACCAAAAATTTTAGGTTTTTAAATTATATTCCCAATTACAGTGACAAAATATCAAATAAGCTTAATAGATTAGGTTGCAACAGAATTTCTGTAAATAAACTAAATTTAGGTAGTGTTTTAATAAATAATAAAGAAAAAAATTGTCAGTCGAATAAATCAGGTGTGTACAAAGTTAAATGTAAGGACTGTGAAGCTGCCTATATTGGGCAAACGGGTAGAAATATCCAAACAAGAGTAAAAGAACACCGTAACTCTATTTTATATAATGTTAAAAATTCAGGATTATCTGCTCATTGCATAGAAAACAACCATTTTATTGACACCGATAATGTAATGTTATTACATCAAGAAAATAAAGGTAAACGTTTGGATCTTTTAGAACAACTTGAAATTAAAAAATCTTTATCAAGGAATTCACTCACAACGAATGACCAACAAAATTTCCAAATTACCCCAATAATAGACAGCCTTCTAAGTACCTATAATATAAATGTAAAAAATCCCATTTTAAATAGATAGGCAATAAAACTAAATTGCATTATGCACACCATTAGATATAGCTCATTTTTAGTTTAGTATTCACTGAAGCACCTCTTGAGTAAGGCCTAAAAAGCCGAAACATGTATAGTAACTCTCTAATAAATGAAACATTAATAAGCCAAAGTTTTTTCTTTTTTAAATAAACCACTATTTAAAAATGTTTCACAAGGAACCAACCGCAAGTTCGATTGATTGCATGTTCCTTAAGTCTAATTGATACTGAGCGTCCTATTTCTCCCACATACACTTCTCCACAGGAGCAAGGAATTTTATATACTCCTTCTGTTTGGAAAGGTACAAGATCTTTCGGGGATCGCAAGCATTGTCCAATCTTCTTATGTATATTGAAGATTGTACGTATGTTGGACCGCCGAAGTAATCGTCCTATTTTGTCCGTAGTGCCATGTATGTAGGGAAGAACAACACTACCTAATGGTGGCTCTTTATCATTCTCCTTTGGCGGAGTTGGTTTACTATGTCTTTTAATTGAACGCGTAATATCTTCAGTGCAATAGCCATTCCCTCTGAGAGCTTCGGTCAGTTTCGATGTTTCCGATGTTAAAGAATCTTGATCAGAAATCGAAATAGCTCTGAATAATAGTGAGTTAATAACCGATTTCTTTTGTACTGGATGGTGATGAGAATTTGCGTTTAAGTATCTATTTGTATGCGTCGGTTTTCTATACACAGAATATCCTAATGTGCCATTTTCCTTCCTTTGAACACATACATCTAGAAAGGGAATTGTTCCATTAGGTTCAATTTCCATCGTGAATTTGATATTATGATGTTGCTGATTAAGGTGGTTAAGAAATATGAGGAGATTATCCTGTCCATATCTAAACCAGTGCTTCGGTTTTAGTGGAGCGGATGTTAGAGCAATATCCTCAAAGGCTTCCATAAAGATATTCGCTACCACAGGTGATAGAGGAGATCCCATAGCTGCCCCTGAAGTTTGTTCATAAAAAGTTCCTTGAAAAATGAAATAAGTAGATATAAGACAAGCTTCCACCAGGTCTATTAAGTTCTTATCAAGATTATTGTTATCCAGTATGCCTGATGTAATGTTACGATCAACATCACACGTGGAAATCGATCTTAACACAGGGTCACGGTTCGGCTAGCACAAGTCGGGTATAAAAGCCGCCTGAGTCTCTTCGAGCTCATTCAGGGTTCAGATCTCGTGGAGTAAAGATACCTCGTGCAATCGAAGGAGAAACGTCGGATAGTAATTCCAATTTGACACGGTCTAATCCCAAGAACCACGATTTCTTAATTGACCAAAGCCGTGAAAGCTTCCTTTCTATAAATAAGCTAAACAATAATAAAATTCCTTAATTACGTTTTAGAGTAACTAATCCAGTTTCTTCGAGAATGCGATGCGATCTAAATCTTCAGGTTTAGTGACTTACATCTTGCTTTTTAAATGTAATCAAAATAAATAATCTAGAGGCGATAGGTCTGATGACCGCGGAGGCCATCCTATTGACCCTATTCTTCCTCTCCACTGGTTAGGAAAGGAATCGTTTAGAGAATTTGGTATGTATGCATATTGCATATGAAAGATCATTTTTTCAGGCGGAAGTTACTTTTTTTAGAAGATAGTATTTTAGTGTGTCAGGTTGGAGATTATGTTATTAGGAACAAAATTATAATTCAGGTTTTAAATATTCCTTAGAAAGGTAAATTTAAGGCACAGTTTTAACTGCTTGATAGATTTTCACGATCTTGTAAAATTTAAATAAAGGGGCATCATTTATATTTCGCCACCCATTTTCAGGGTTTATTTTTGTAGATAGAAAAAAAGTAATAAACACAAAAGTTGTATGAAATTTAGGGAACTTCCTAGAAAAATAATTTTGAATATACATCGTGAGCCAGAAACTAGTAGCAAACTAAATTTTGGTTGTTTTAAATGAAATTTTCTGTATATTTTTGATTTTCTAGATTCTCCTTATTATACTTTTATTAAAAATGTGTGATATGTCTATCTATCTATACTTGGATCGGTCAAAATTCCCCCTTAACTGAAATGCCACATATAATATCCCAGTTTATTTAGGTGAAGTCGTCTCTAAGGTCATCAAGACGATGATAATGCAAAAAATGATTAATATTATTTTAAAGTAAGGAAATATTTTATTATGAACAATAAATGCTAAATGAAAATTTATAAAATGAATTAATCTTGCAATTTCTTCCCCAATTCTCTTTCCAATACAGCTATATTTTGGGGTCTATTGTAGTAAATTATATTTTTTAGATGATCCTATAGAAATACGTCAAGCGGCGTCAGATTTGGACTGTTTGCTGGCCATCTTATATGTCCGTTTCGTCCAATCTACATATCCTAGTTCCAATTCAAAAATTGAGTAGATTTAAAACATTGTGCACTGGAGAGCCATCCTATTGCCAAATGAATCTAAATCTCTGATTTAAAGGAATGTTATCTAGCTGCTGTTCTATATCATTTCCCAGATATTGTTTGTTCGCTTTTGAGGAAACTACCACATAATGACTTCGCTTTTCAATTGTTGATTGTTAAATGATTTGACGAATCTAATAAGGCGATAATAGGGAGCTAGTCCCCAAGATTTTAGAGACAATCTAATTGAAAACAAGTCTCGCAAAGTTGAGGGAGATATTCAAAATGGTATTGGTCCAACGAAATATTATTTTTTGTAGTTACTTTTTCTCCTTTTAAACTGAAACTCGACTGAAAATAATGTTTCCTTTACTATTATGTATTACGAAAAATAATACTTTATGATAACTATGTACATAAAACCCAAGTAAAATCTGATAAAAAAGTAGTAATAGCAGTTTACAAACATCCTATTGGTTTGCCATTATATAGGGTACATGTGGAGTAATACTATATTTTCTAAAATTGTTGCTAAAATCGTATTACCCCCGTCATGATTTATTGACTGCATCCAACTATGTCTAGAGTGCTTTTTCACACATTGGTGAAAAGGTCATAAAAATCTATCAAGCAGTTTTTGAAAAACTGAGCCTCAGATTCAGGCAAAATAATGGGCTGTTCCACTTGAATTGGCACTTACTTTACCTTAACCTAGGGGTGCTCAACCGGTCGATCGCGAGTGCTTTTTGAGTAGATCTCGAGAAGAAAAACATTTTTAATAAGTAGGTACTTAACTAAACTACAAAAATTTATTACGTAATAAAATAACACTCTGCTAGTGGCAAAAAGCGGCTTTATCAAAGGAACGCGCGGTACTTGTCAAAGAAAAGCCGCGTTTTTTATTCTTGCCGCTTTTCTAGAAATTTCGGGCGACGCGTTTGACGGGAACATTCGAGACTTTCGTTCACGCAGATATAAATGTTGCGCCTGCAGGAATTGGAGTCATTCTGAATTGCAACTTGAAGGTAATACTACGTCGATACAAAGTTTATTATTAAATAGTACAAAATGAGTGCCGCGAAGAAATCTAAAACGTATCATTTTAATAACGATTGGGAGGAAGAATTTTTGTTCTGTATGGTAAAGGATAAGTACATTTGTCGTGAGTCAGTTGCAATACCTAAGCGTGGTAACTTAGAGAGGCATCATAAAAGGGTTCATAAAAACTATGAAAAGGATTTTCCGCCACAGAGTGAATTAAGAAAATGAAAAGTACGTGATTTGATATCTTGTTTGAAAAAAGAACAAACCATGTTCACAAGACCAGCCAAACAATCAAAAGCTGCTACGATCGCGTCATTTAAAATATCTCATATATTGGTGAAACACAAGAAACCATTCGAAGATGGATCGGTTGTGAAGGAAGCATTTATTGAAGCGGGTGAGACTTTATTTGGAGATTTTAAAAATAAAACAGAAATCATGTCTGCTATTAGAGAACTTCAGTTATCTCGCCCGTCTGTCACAAGGCGTATTGAAGTCATGAGTCAGGACATGGTGGATAAACTAAAAAATGATGTTATGGAATGTACATACTTTTCTTTACAGTTCGACGAATCCACCGATATGACAGACACTGCCCAGCTGTGTATTTTTATTCGGATGGTATTCAATGACATGTTGGCTAAAGAAGAATTTTTGACAGTCATTCCTCTGAAGGGGAAGATCCGTGGTGAAGATATATATGAAGTTTTCTTCAATTTTGTAAAAAACTACAAGCTACCAATATATAAATTAATGTGCATTACAACCGATGGAGCACCAGCAATGACTGGAAACAAAAACGGTTTTGTGGCATTGTGTCGAGCTAATGAAGATTTCCCTTCATTTTTTTCAATCCATTGCATTATACATCAACAAGTTTTGTGTTCAAAAGTCTTAAACGCGGAGGAAATTATGGGCATTGCAACGAAAATTGTGACTTAGTTCTTCACACGGACGTCAAGTGGTTGAGTCGGAAATTCCTAGAAAGGTTTCAAGAATCATTGCCCGAAATAACAGGTTTTCTAGACGAAAGAGGTGATGACACTCAGATGTTGAAAAACGAAAAATGGCTGACAGATTTGACATTTTTGAATGACATCACAATGCACTTAAACACCATTAACTTGGAGCTTCAAGGTAAAGGAAAAACTGTTATTGAGATGATTAGCGCAGTAAACGCGTTCAAAAGTAAACTGCAACTTATGATAGATCAACTGAAAAGATAGTATCTGAAACATTTTCCGTCTTTTAAAGGAAGGATTCTTCAGTTGAATTATGATACGTATGAGGCTGAATTATCAAATATTTTGGGACAATTCGAAATGCGTTTTTATGATTTCAGTAAATTGGCAAATGTAGCATCATTTATGAGTTATCCTTTTTCATGTAAAAACATTGAGGAATTAGCTACTCAAATAGCAAGTCAGTTTAATATGAACTCATGTTCTGTTGAAAATGAGTTGGTGCAGATTATATCAGATATACATCTCAAAGCTACATCATCTGATACAAATTTCTGGTGTTTTATATCTGAAGATAAATATCCGAATCTAAGGCAAATCGCCCTTCAACTGACAGCAATGTTTGGGTCAACTTACTTGTGCGAGTCTGCATTTTCTGAAAGGAAGATAATTAAGTCAAAATATCGCAATCGACTAACTGACGATCATATGTCATCATGCTTGCGATTAGCACTCAGTGGTTACGTACCATCTTATGAAAAGTTTGCTGAGGACATGCAGTGCCACGCTTCAACATCCAAAGTCACTCATTAGTTAAGTTTAACACCATATGTAACTTTTGTTTTGTATCAACCAATAAACTCGCAATTTTGAATAATTATGAGTTTTTTCATTGATATTGTAGAGAACCTAACTAAACCTAACGCAAGCCTTGACTAAAATAATATATATTGTGCGGAAAGCTAATATCTATATACCCTACCTAGGTAGGTAGGGTGTATGTATCGTGTATGTACGACAACCCTGCATCACACATACTTGCAGCCTCTCAGAGTCGGTCGTAAGTAGTCTAAAAATATTGAGGTAGATCGCCAGCAGTTCAAGTTTGAGCACCCCTGCCTTAACCTATTTTCTTATCCAACTCTAAACTCAGCGTCTATTCATTCATATGCATCTCTTAACATTCAAATTTATTTTTCAGATTAGGAAATGATCAGAAACAATTTATTTTACATTTTGTCCATAAAAATCATTGATTGAAAATCCATTTTTATCTTTTTTTGTAGTAACTCGAGATTTATGTTTTATTTCCAAACACTATGCGTGATTTTAAATCGTATTAATAGTTTGCCTTCGTTTCATTTTACGTATTTCCACATTTTGTTACAAAACAGTTACACTGATTAACAGAACGTGTTCTCAATACAAACCGTTTCTTGAAGGAATCCCACAAAACGCCAAATTATCGAAATAAAATAAATTCCTTTCTGGAGGTAGTTTTTGTCTCTGATAATCATTCGTGAATTTAATGATATATAATTCCGTCTGATTCTTGGCAATTTTGTTATTGAAGTTATCGGATATGTAGATATTTTAAAAAATTCCCACGATGAATTGCATATCGTCTTCTTGAGAAGCCTTAACCACTCTTTTGGTGATTTGTGGGAGTCGTTTTGAATATTCGATTGGGTAGATATGACGACTGGCATATAAGTACTGTGTTCGATTTAATTTGTTGGGTGTACACTCAGGTTGTTTCAAACCACAGTAAAATACTTTATCTCTCTATTGTTATAATTTAAAAAAAAATGTTAAATATAAAATATAAAAGTAAGATTTTTATCATATATATATATATATATATATATATATATATATATATATATATATATATATATATATATACAGGGTTATTCACGCAACCCGTTCATTAAAAGTTTTTGATGATGTCATTTAGATAAAAATTTCAAATTTTGGGATTAAGGTAAGGTCAAGGGGTACTTCTTTTTTGAAATATTTTCAACTTCCTGTCACTTCCGGTTTAACCGGAAGTTGGTATCAACTTGCTTATTTTAAATGGAACACCCTGTATTTTATGATATTTTTGGATTCTACGGAGAATTTTAATGCTACTTTATATAGCATGTCCTATACCTAGGTTTAAGCGTTCTTAAGATACTTTACCTTGAACCAAAAATGAGCCTTCGGGGTACCAAATTTTAAAATCTCATATTTTTGTAAGTTTTGAAGATATAATCTTCATATTTTGCAGACGATCGGTAAATAATCTTAGGTTTCTATTTTTTTATTGAATTTGTCTATTTTTATGCAGGGTGTCCTAAATTCAGCGGCAAACATTCACATTTTCAAAGCCGCTAAAGTACGTTTTTTTAAATGGGACACCCTACAACTTTATGCACTATCAAATGTAGAATTTAATTTTCTATCGAACTGTATTAAGGTTTCCTATACCTATTCGCAACCATTTTCTAAATAATCAGGGTTTTATTAAACTATCATATGTATTTGCTAAATGCTTACACCTTCCCGTAGTAAGCCATGGAAAAACAATTGTTGTGCTTTTCTATTCAACCTGACAACTGATTTGAAACTTTTAAATTAAAATAAAATAACACTCAAAAGCTGATATTCTCAATTTATTTTATATTCGCGGAAAATGTTACAAAATATTGCAGAGAACGTGCCATGTTTTTAATGAAAAACATCCTCATTTATCGCCAATGAACAAGAGAAAATTGAAGAGGATTGAAGCGAAATTTTTTCGTTTCGGAAAAGTTAAAGTTATAAAAAATGTAATAAATTGTTTACATTATTATTAACCATATCTACTAAGTTCGAGACTGTTCTAAACTTGTTTTAGTGAACTTAAAAATTATAGCAATCTAACAATCAACAATAAATAAATAAAACAATAAAGTTGAATTATAACAAATGTTCTATATGCTGTCCGTTCATTTGAAGACACATTTCAATTCTTCTTTGTGCAGTTGCTGTGGTCCATTGAATTTGTCCGTTTTCTAATTCGGCAAAAGCTGTTCGTATCCTGTCCAGTAAATCTTGTTGGTTATTTACTGGGGAAGCATAGACTTTACCTTTGATAAATCCCCATAAATAAAAGTCTAGGGGTGTCAAATCAGGCGATCGCGGGGGCCATCTCCAAGGGCCATTGGGACCAATCCAGCGATCTTCAAAAATTCGAGATAATTGGAGATAAACTGCAGCGGAATTATGTGCTGGTGCCCCATCTAATTGATACCAATAATTTTGCAGCTCACCAATAGGAATTTCTTCTATAAATTCAGAAACCATCCCTCGTAGAATTTCCAAATACTTATCACTGTTTAAATTGTCTTCATAAATACAGTACCGCACCTGATCATTTAATACTATACCGAAAACATTGAAGCTAAACCTCTCTTGAGAACGCGTTTCGCGTAAAGCGTGCGGATTTTCTGCTGCCTAGAAATGTTCGTTTCTTCTATTTGTTATTCCTTCTCTAGAAAATTTCGCTTCATCGGTCCAAAATATTTTTGAAAGGAATTGAGGGTCCTCTTGAATTTTCAAAAACATGAATTCGCAAAATTCTACTCGTCGGACGTCATCACCAGGTCTCAAGGCTTGCACGTTTTGGAAGGAATAAGGGTGTATATGATGTTCGCTCAAGATTCTTTGGACAGATGAAGAAGAAATTCCCAAATCGTTTTCTGCAGACGGTATTGAACTTTGCGGGTTTACGTGGAAATAAGCTAATGTGTTTATTACGTTATCCTCGGTATTTGTCAATGGTTTCGGAACATTTTTTGTAACTTTAACCTTGCCAAAACGCAAAAAGTTCGTTTCAATCCTCCTGAATTTTGACTTGTTCATTGGCGGCAAATCAGGGTGGCGTTCATTAAACACGCGACACGTTCTCTCCAAAATTTTGTAACATTCTCCATGAATATAAAATAGATTGAGAATATCAGCGTTTGAGTATTCTTCCATTTCGATTTAGAAGATTTAGTTTATCACTGACAGCTTTCGATAAATAACGCATACTAATCATCTGTCATATTGGATATTGGATCTCAATTGTTTTTCCATGGCTTACCATTGGAACATGTAAACATTTAAGCAAATACATACGATATTTTTATAAAACCCAATTATTTCGAAAATGGTTACGAATAGGTATAGGGAACCTTAATACAGTTCGATAGAAAATTAAACTCTACATTTGATAGTGCATAAAGTTATAGGGTGTCCCATTTAAAAAAACGGCTTTGAAAGTGTGAATGTTTGCCGCTGAATTTAGGACACCTTGTATAAAAATAGACAAATTCAATAAAAAAAAATTGAAACCTAAGATTATTTACCGATCGTAAATATAAAATATAAAGATTATATCTTCAAAACTTACAAAAATATGAGATTTTAAAATTTGGTACCCCGAAGGCTCATTTTATTAAGAAAGATATCTTAAGAACGCTTGAACCTAATAACCTGAATAAGCAAGTTGATACCAACTTCCGGTTAAACCGGAAGTGACAGGAAGTTGAAAATATTTCAAAAAAGAAGTACCCCTTAACCTTACCTTAATCCCAAAATTTGAAATTTTTATCTAAATGGCATCATCAAAAACTTTTATTGAACGGGTTGCGTGAATAACCCTGTATATATATATATATATATATATATATATATATCTATTGTATAAAGAAATACCGTCTATAGTACATTTATTTTCTAATAGCCAAGCTTTTTTCGTCCTTCTTCTTTTTCGGGACTCTATATTAACATAATTTTCAGAAAATTTGGGACTTTTTTTACAATTAAAAAGTACTTACACTAGTTAAAATGCAAAGAAAATTTTGAAGGAATTTTCAGAAAAATAAATGCAAATATTAAATTGATAGATTTTCTCTACTAAAATTTTGACATTATTTGATAAGAAATACACATTTTAAAACCAATTGATTTTCTATCTAATAATAATGACAGAAATAGGTTAAATATGTCAAATGGATAATATAAAAAAAGGGGGTATGTTCCAAAATGTTTTAAAACTAGATAATACCAAAAAACTACTACCAAAAACTGCAAATTACTTGGCGATTCGAATAGAAAAGTATATTCTATTATATATTGTGAACTGAATAATATAAAATAAGAATATACGATGTGTCCCATTTTAAAAATTATGAGTTTGTGTTATATCTCAAAAACGGCAGCTCACATAAAAAATCTGACTACGCCACTGAAACTACGTGAAAAACTGTATCAGAACCAGTTTTTACCTTTTCGATAAGTTAAATAACAACCGAAATACAATGCAATGCAATATTTTCAATTTCACACTGTATCTTAAAAACGAAGGGGGCTATGAAAAATTTCTGTGGGTCATCACACACAAAAAAGTAGCACCATGTCGCGAATACCGCAACCCTCTATCTTCACTAATAAGAGAGATACCCCATAAAAACAATGAAAACGGGACACCCTGTACGCCGATTACTCTGGAATGGTTTGACCAATTTGTATGAAATTTTCAGAAAATACTCAGGTTATTGCCGAAGCGGTCTCATAGCAAGCATTTTGAAAACATATTAAAAATAGCGGAATGGCGTCATTTTGAACTGTTTACGCAACGCGATGTAGGTAGTATATTGACCATATTATCAGGGAAAAATACATATGCAATGAACTCAGTGTTATTTGTTATATCCTACATTTACAATGAAACTCGTATAAATAAAACTAAAAAGTAAAAAATAAAATACTTAAAATTTAATTTATCACTTTAGTTACTTTTGACAAATGAAATTTTCCCCCGCGGGTTAATAAAACTGCCACCAAAGAAAAAACAGAAGAAAATATTACCATTGCAATTAACACATACGAGGAAATCTTTTTAAATTATACTTTTCGCATATCTTGGTGCATCATGAAACTCCCTCTAGGAATTAACATTTTATTCGTATTAGCATACGCAAAAAATTCTCATAACTAATTAGTCGAACAATCCCGCTAGCAGAGAAAAATAAAGTTCTAACATGAATTTGCAAATAATACATAATTCTTTCTTTAGACTGTGTATGCGTACGGGTTTTCAAGTAGTTTCTTATGTTAATTAATACTGACAATAAAATGTGTGTAACGGTGCTGATGTACTAGATCACATATATATTATCATACTTGTTTCCTAAATGTGTAGGTAAAGAACAATGCACTAATAAGAAAATTAAATCGCAGTTGGTTTTTAAGACGAATGTGGAAAAAAGTCGGGACTATCTTTAATATAAGTAAAACTTCTTCTTCTTCTTCTTCATTCCTGTTTATCCTGTTACATGACAGGACTTATTGGCTTTGCTACAAGGCAGTCGCCAGATTGCTCTCCGTCCGGGGCTCAGAGTCGTTAAATCGGCGACTCTCGAAGTCGACTCTGCACCTTATTCCAGTTTGGAGACGTTATCGGTAGGATATCCGAATGGCGAGCTCTAAGCTCCCGAATACCCCTAATCTTTCAAATACTTTTTAATATTTCCTCTTTAAATTATTGAAATGCATCTAGGCTTCCACTAGGTGCCCCTTGAGAGTACTACTGATATCACGAGATGACCCTTTCTTTCAAGCTATCCCCTTACCCCTCCCACTCCCGCCACGTAGCGGCCATTACGCTAATATTCTCTGTAGAACTGCGGCAGACGAACGGGATAGAATGCAGGAACAACTAGGCCTCACACGTTCACAGCGTCTGCTCCCTTTCTAGCGGGGTCGTTAGTTTCCACACTGAGTGGTTGAGTCTCCCGTTTCCCCCCGAAATAAAGCAGCGAAACCGAACACGTGGAACCACTAATGTTAATAACACAGAGGTCTGCAGACGACGAGACGAACCGGAAGACTGTAAGTAAAACTTATAATCTCCCTAGTGCTTGAATTATTACTGAAAATTTTTTCGAGGTTATGGCGTAAACTCCTTATGAACTTACCAATACATGCGAACGGCAGCCAGTCATCTTTTCGGAGAGCTGTCGGTTGCAGGTTCTCGGGTACACCTTTAGAGATTAAAATGGGCGCCACCTAATTGACTGTGACTCAATTAGGAAGAAATCTATATTGATATTTAAATGCAGACAAAATAAAGATTTGGAGGGCTTCTCAATAAAACACTATAGAAAGTGCAGACTGTCAAATTTTAATGATCACCTTGTTCTTGTCTCTTTTTTTAAGAGTTGTTTTATAAATTAATTTTGATACATGAAATTTCGTTTGTTTTACGATTTAAGTGATGTTAAGAAATAAAAATGAATACATCAAGCAAGTTTTACGTAAAAATATAAAATATATCAAAGATGTGAAATATGTTAGAATGTTATCACCATTATATCATAAACCTATGAACATCTGGCGAAATGTCATGATGCAAATATGTAAATATGAAAATTAAATATAATGTATTTCGCCAAAGCTGTTTTACAAAAAATAGGTTACTTACTTCCTTTCTGCTACCTTATATAAAATTTATAAATATAAAAATTAAGAATTAATTTCTCGTACTCTTACAGGAAGGAATTCCAAAACCAGTGTAGAACTCTTGGTTTATGTACCCTAAAAATTACAACATAAACTTGTAACTATATCCCAAAACCATATCTTGAATTCTTAACCTGAAACCCTACAAACGATTGTTTATCTTAAAATAAAATCGACACGGAATGTGCAAAAACAAGTTATTTACAACAAAACTATTCAAAGAAATTGCCTTAACTCTAGTCATCTAGAGGGCTCCTTCGACGTCAACGGTCACCAACAAAGGAAATTTTCAGACATCTAGAAAGGCTTCTCGAGGACCGACAGCCAAAACAAAATTCAGGACGCCATTCTGTTTATAAAAGATAATTTCGAATTAGCTCACAGCAGGAAACTAATTTGAAAATCGACTTACCACGTGGTTGATCAAATGTGGAACCAAACAAAACGGGACCAAAATTTAGGGCCAGATGATGTCCGTAAATAGGCCTTAGGCTTTCAACAGCACTGCACTTTAAAAAAAAATTACTTAGGACATACTTTCAGTACTTAAAAAAGATCGGTCCATTAAGGCACTTTTATAAAGCCGGGATAGAGCCAATAGAAAGGGGCGAGAAAATCAGCTCCAGAAAATTCGAAGAAGTTTGACATTCCCCTCCATCACTCTTCCTCACTTCAGACTTATGCCAACCTAATGCCATAAAATAAAATAATAATTACAGTGGAGTTCACTGCTGGCGCCACTAGTATAAGGGAGTAACAACCCGATGATATTCGGTGTCCCCCGAATAGAGCTGGCGAACTGCCCCTGAGCAGAACGAAAATCGTAACTGAAATACAAAAACCAGACATTGTCAAAGCTGGCTGGATGCCGAAAAATAAGAAACCAATGAAACCACAGTGACAGAAGAAAAAGGCAGGCAAATTCCGAATATTTGTAAACAAAAACAAAATTATTTGTTTTAATTCGAAGACGAAAAAAAAGCATTAAAAGTGACGTTTTGGGAGTACATCAAAATACCGTTTATCGCTAAGGGCGGTCCAGCGCAACGTCTAATCGAATGATTTGTCGAAACAAGCCGTTTCAAGTAATGGTCTAAACGTCTGGAATACAAAATGTACGTTTTACATGATTAAAATCATTCTAGATAAGTAAACAAGGTAGATTATTCCCTTCAAAACAAATATACATTATGCTTATTATTTATTTTTTTTTTCTTAAAAATAAAGAGTTTTATTAGATAAAAAACAGAGTACTGGGTTTAATACAATTAAATAGTAATACATGTGTACAATAAGCCAATTCTAAGCCACTAAAAATGATGGATAATTAATTAATTATTAATACTAAAAGTTACAACTTTAGTCAAAAGCAGTGTTATCGTGCGGGGACAAACTTTTTAAGTTTGTTTTTCTTTTATTACGTGTAATCATATCCTCCGCATAAAATCCGGAAGATGAATTAGATAGACCTATGATAATTTCATATGAAAAAATAGGATAAACATATAAATACCAGCAGTTGCAAAAATCTTTGAGCGATGTCACTTCAAATTCAGATTGACAAGTCAATGACAGAATGAGTAATATAGAAAACAATTTTCGGGTTTTTTGCATCCACAAGCGAAAAACATGGTATTAAATCTAATAAAATATTACGAAAACGAAAATTCACCGGCCAATATCCAGGAGACAGTAGCAAAAGCTCTAGGAATCGATATAAGGACTGTGCAGAAAATTGTGCACGAAAAAAAGCATAATTTACTACCGAAGAAGATTAAGAAATGTACACGAAAAAAGCCAAAGACAGAAGACTTAAGTGACAATGTAAAAATGGATGTTCGTAATGCAATTTACGATTTATACACATCAAAAACTAATATAACTCTTCAAGTTTTAAAAGAAGCTTTAAAAAATCGAGGCATATTGGAAATTAGACTAAAATCGTTGTCAAAATTAATAAAAATGTTGGGTTTTCGATTGGTGGTATTTTTAGACGAGACTTGGATATTTTCTAATGGAAGTGGTTCAAAATCTTGGAAGGACGAGTCTGTAAAAAGTGTCAAGAGAAAAAAGGGATGTGGGACGGGAAAACGGTTCATCATTTTGTATGCAGGTTCTTGAACAGGATTTCTCCCAGGTGCAAGTTTACTGTTTTCTTCAACATCCAAAAGTATGGATTACTATGATAATATGAACTATGAACTGTTTGAAAAGTGGTTAAAAGAACCACTGATTCCACATTTAGATGCTCCATCTTTAATCATTCTGGACAATGCGTCTTATCATTTAAGAATCTTAAATAAACAACCTACTTCATCCTGGAAGAAAAGCGATATTTATGACTGGCCAATAAAACAAACCCAAAAACCTTTACCCATTATGCTGAAACTAGAACTTCTTTTAATGGCAAAATCTATTAAAAAAACAACAATATATGCCATAGATGAAATATTACGGGAAAATGGACACGAGGTTTTACGACTGACGCCATACCATTGTCAGTTTAAGGCAATAGAATTAATACGGACTGGGGCAAAATCATGTTAAGAAAAACACGTGAACGATGGTCTTACATCAGATGAAGTGCAAATTGTTTGGCAAGATTCATTAAATTATATTACGCCGGAGTACTGAAAGAAATCTGTGGAACATACGGAGAAAGTAATATAGGATTGGTGGAATCGAGAACGAGTTCTAGATGTCGAAATAGCACCAATGATCATTGCGCCATTTGAGGACGACTCAGAAAATGAGGACTTTTTAAGTGATGATGATATTTTTTAGTCTATAATATTAAAAAGTTTCTGAAGGATTATATTAGTCTTTGACATGTATAAATCATAAATTGCATTATGAATATCCATTTTTGCATTGTAACTTAAGTTCTCTGCCTTTGTACATTTCTTAATCTTCTTAGGAAGCAAATTATGTTTTTTTTTCATGCACAAGTTTCTGTACATTCCTTATACCGATTCTCAGAGCTTTTGCCACTGGCTCCTGGATATTAGCTAGTGAATTTTAATTTAATTTTTTATTAGATTTGGCAATATTTGTTTGCTTACTTTTTTAGTACATTTGTAATTTTGTAGGCAATAAATAAATAATTATAGAATACTTGTTTCAATTTTAAAGCGTGTTTAAAATAAGTAAATTTTTTTACTAATTATAAGACAAAATTTGATATATAAAAATCGGTAAAATCGCCAGAAACTCTTTAGCTATGCCGCGAACAGAGAAAATAAATAAACAGGAGATAATTGTATTAATTTATTATAAATTATGTGACATATTGTTATTTATAAAAAAAGTCGTGTCGCAAGGCATTGACATTTCATTATATGTCAAAAAATTTTCACTTATTAATTTCAGTCAGGTCGACGAAATTTTCCGGAAATTTTGTTGGTTGCTATGGTAACGAGAGAATATTCATATATATATATATATATATATATATATATATATACAGGGTGGCCCAACGAAAAGGTCCCACCCTTATTTATGACTTTCCTGGTATATTTTGGGAAAAACGCTTGGACACGTCAATTTTGATTTTTAGGGGGACGTCTTTTCATGTATGATTGTATAATACAGGGTGTTCCAAAAATAAGATATCGCATTACACTTGACATTTTTAAATGGAAACCCCCAATTTTTTTTCTATTTTTGGATTCTCCAGGAAGTTTTTAGTAACTTTTGTATAATAGAGTTTATACCTATCTTCAACCATTTTGAAGTTTTTTTAATTTTTTTTATAAAATTCGCCTCATTTAATTTAGTACTGATAATACGGAAAAAAATAATAATCACCGATACCAGCAAGAAATTTAGCATCCGTCAATGTCATCGTAAATCATAGAACAACTTTATCTTTGATTTGAAATCGTTAAGTTGCCTAGTTCTATTATAATATTTTGCAATGATTTATTCAATTCAAGAAAGGGTCGAAATAACGAAACTGTATTATCAAAACGGAAGCATTGCAAGAGCTACCGCCCGGTTGTTTAATGCGTTACATCCAGACAAAAATATTAACCATAAGTATGTGGCTAAATTAATAAGAAAATTTGAAGCAACTGGATCTGTATCTAATATTCGCCGGAATCAGGAAAATCGTCCAAGTAGAAATGAAGCCAGAGAAATAGCAGTTTTGGGACACGTGGCTCTTGACAACACCCAAAGTACTCGTGGTCTGGCTACTTCTTCAGGATTTACACGCTCAACAGTGCAAAGAATTTTGAAATCCTATAAATTTCACCCGTACAAAACTAAACTTGTCCATGAGCTTAATGAAGACGATTATGATAGAAGGTTGGAGTTTTGCGAATTAATGACACAACGTTTGAACAATAACCCAAATTTGTTATTTAACATTTGTTTTTCGGATGAATGTACCTTCTATTTACATGGTGCTGTAAATAGACATAATTGTCGATATTGGAGCGACTCGAATCCACATTTGTTTCGAGAGGTACATTCGCAATACCCACAAAAAATTAATGTCTGGGCCGGCATTTTCGGAAATCATATTGTAGGACCTTTCTTTATTCCTGGAAACTTGACGGGGGAGTTGTACTTGGACATGTTGGAAAATACAATAGAGCCACGAATAACCGAAATAATAGAAAATGAGGTTAATTATAATGAAAATTTTCTTCATTTCCAACAAGATGGTGCACCACCGCACTATGTAGCTCCAGTACGACAGTTTTTGGACACCCATTTCCCAAATCAGTGGATCGGACGGCGCGGCCCCATTGAGTGGCCACCAAGGTCTCCGGACTTGAGTCCTTTAGATTACTTTCTTTGGGGACATATAAAAAGTAAGGTTTTTAGTACGAAGCCAGACTCCATCCAAGATCTTCGGGAGCGGATCACGGCGGAATGCAGACAAATAACTCCAGAAATGTGTGAAAATGTTAGGAATAGATTTGAGCAAAATATTTATTATTGCATGGAGGTAAACGGACACCACTTTCAACATTTATTACCACATTGACTTTTTGACACATTGTAGCTAAGTAACTAATTTTTGTTTAAATTTTAATGTGAATGTAAAACTGTAAATGGTTTAGTGTTCCTGATTCCGGCGAATATTAGATACAGATCTAGTTGCTTCAAATTTTCTTATTAATTTAGCCACATACTTATGGTTAATATTTTTGACTGAATGTAACGTATTAAACAACCGGGCAGTAGCCCTTGCAATGTTTCCGTTTTGATAATAAAGTTTCGTTATTTTGACCCTTTCTTGAATTTAATTTATCAATACTTGATATTATTCAATTATTCAAATAACTTCAAAATGGTTGAAGATAGGTATAAACTCTATTATACAAAAGTTACTAAAAACTTCCTGGAGAATCCAAAAATAGAAAAAAAATTGGGGGTTTCCATTTAAAAATGTCAAGTGTAATGCGATATCTTATTTTTGGAACACCCTGTATTATACAATCATACATGAAAAGACGTCCCCCTAAAAATCAAAATTGACGTGTCCAAGCGTTTTTCCCAAAATATACCAGGAAAGTCATAAATAAGGGTGGGACCTTTTCGTTGGGCCACCCTGTATATATTTATATATATATATATATATATATATATATATATATATATTTATATATATATATATATATATATATATGTATATGTATATATATATATATATATATATATATATATATATATTTATATATATATATATATATATATATATATATATATATATATATATATATATATATATATATATATATATATATATATATAAGATAAATTTAGCGATCTTTTAAATAATTCTGCAAAATGTTAAAAGGTTTTTAATTCTTTTATGAATTTCCAATCAGTTAGTATGTATACATGACAGAATAATAATAGTTTTTTGATATACATGTAACTGTTATGAAAATACATAAACATATTGGATAAATTCGAGAAATTTTGGCTTAGAATATTTGAAAATTTTTAAAACGTGACAGCAGACACCTATCGATGTAGTAGAGAGGGAAGAAATTTAATCTATGATCCCGTTTTAAATTTAAACAGTTAAGTCTCTCTTGTTTTCATAGCCTAAGTGTACTTCATATATTTTCCTAGATTTGGACGGCAAAATATCTTCTAGCGCCACTGCAGCTGCTTTTTTTATATCAAAAAGTTTTCATTATGATGTATAATCACGAAATTAATGACACTGACCACTTGTTTATTGTGTACATAAAAAAATATTAAAGTCAAACATGACAAATAATTGCTTCCTAATAATAATAACATGGTACTGTTGCTTGGCAACACAATACGGTACCAGACACTGTACTGTTCGATTTAGAGGCCGCAAATCAGTACAGGGTAAGTAGATTTACCAGACAGTACAATAAAAATTATATTTTCGCAACACTCATCATTAAAAAAATCTGAGGATCTTTGGCCACGAATTTTTGCTATCATTCAAAGTCGTGTTCGAGATTAGTTTGACGAAATAGAGCTTTATTGCTAAGAGAGGCAAATGTTATAATGATAGCCATCAAATTGTTGCAACGAATCATTGCGCGTGGTAACATTTGTGATATCTCCACGAAATGGATTGCGCAAATTTTTGGTATTTATCTTTAATATTCCGTTTTGCATAATTTCGTACTTTTATGTAAATGGGGCACCGTACCCTTAATTAGGTATCTCGGTAATGATAGGTTGAGCATTTGTATTGCTTTTCTAGGTAATTTCGAGCAGCATACTGGCCCAATAATTGGCGAACTTTGAGTAATTTAGTTTTTAAAGCTGTAAGATGCAATAAGCTTGAAAAATAACAGAATAGTTTTGAAAATGGTATATTAAAACACTAATTTCATAAAACATGATTTTATAGCACGAGCCCTAGGTTAGTGAGCTAAAGGGCGAGTAAGAGTAAATGTTAAAAAAAGCGATATCCTTAAAAAATATTTACTGTTGAACATTTTTAAGTTGGCGACAATGGCTGCCAAATGTGACAGTTACATACGCATCATTTTTGTTTTTCGATTCAAATCAATTCATATCTAACTTACCCTAAAGCACTCCGAGCACATGTACACCCGAAAGCCGTTCATAACACAGGCCTGTGGTTGCACATTAGCGTACGATGTCGAATAAAATATGAATTCCACAACTGTCATTAGTATTTAAAGATTCAGTGGACTTTTCTTTCCTGTGGTTTATGAGTATATTTTCTAACAACCAAGAAATTATGATTATAATTAAGTTTGTTGAAAAAATTAGTGCAGATTGTTTAAAAGTTAATCAACATACAATAAAATCAAAATCCCTAACAGATGGAGAAATGGTTTTTATTGTTAGGTATAGTCAAAAGCAGTGTTATCGTGCGGGTCATACGATATATCAACGACAAACTTTTTAAGTTTGTTTTTCTTTTAATACGTGTAATCATATCCTCCGCATAAAATCCGGAAGATGAATTAGATAGACCAATGATATTTTCATATGAAAAAAGAGGATAAATACCGGCAGTTGCAAAAATCTTTGAGCGATGTTACTTCAAAGTCAGATTGACAAGTCAGTGACAAAATGAGTAATAGAAAACAACTTTCGGGTTTTTTGCATCCCCAAGCGAAAAAACTGGTATTAAATCTAATAAAATATTACGAAAATGATAATTCACCGCCCATTATCCAGGAGACAGTAGCAAAAGCTCTGGGAATCGGTATAAGGACTGTGCAGAAAATTGTGCATGAAAAAAAGCATAATTTACTACCGAAGAAGATTAAAAAAAAAAGCCAAAGACAGAAGACTTAAGTGAAAATGTAAAAATGGATGTTCGTAATGCAATTTACGATTTTTAAACATCAAAAACTAATATAACCCTTCAAGTTTTAAAAGAAGCTTTAAAATATCGAGGCATATGGGAAATTGGACTAAAATCGTTGTCAAAATTAATAAAAATGTTGAGTTTTCGATATAAAAAGCACTGTAATCGAAGATTTTTATGCGAGTTGCCACATATAGCAAGTCAGCGTATCCAGTTTTTAAAGAAATAGACGGAAAATGTTAATTCAAAATTTAGAAAAATTGTATTTTTAGACGAGACTTGGATATTTTCTAATGGAAGTGGTTCGAAATCTTGGCAGGTCGAGTCTGTAAAAAGTGCCACGAGAAAAAAGGGATGTGGGACGGGAAAACGGTTCATCATCTTGCGTGCAGGTTCTTCAACAGGATTTCTCCTAGGTGCAAGTTTACTGTTTTCTTCAACATCCAAAAGTATAGACTACCATGATAATATGAACTGTGAACTGTTTGAAAAGTTGTTAAAAGAACAACTGATTCCAAATTTAGATGCTCCATCTTTAATCATTCGGGACAATGCATCTTATCATTCAAGAATCTTAAAATAAACAACCTACTTCATCCTGAAAGAAAAGTGATATTTATGACTGGCAAATAAAACAAAAACAAAATCCTTTACCCAATATGCTGAAACTAGAACTTCTTTTAATGGCAAAATCTATTAAAAAACCAACAATATATGCCGTAGATGAAATATTACGGCAAAATGGACATGAGGTTTGTTTTTGACGACTGCCGCCATACCATTGCCAGTTTAACGCAATAGAATTAATATGGGTTGGGGCAAAATCATATTATGAAAAACACGTGAACGATGGTCTTACATAAGATGAAGTGCAAATTGTTTCGCAAGATTCATTAAATTATATTACGCCGGAGTAATGGAAGAAATCTGTGGAACATACGGAGAAATTAATATGGGATTGTTGGTATTGAGAACGAGTTCTAGATATCGAAATAGCACTAATGATCATTGCGCCATTTGAGGACGACTCAAAAGATGCGGACTTTCTAAGTGATGATGATATTTTTTAGTCTATAATATTAAAAAGTTTCAGAAGGATTATATTAGTCTTTGATGTGTATAAATCATAAATTGCATTATGAATATCAATTTTTGCATTGTAACTTAAGTCTTTTGCTTATAATTTGATATATAAAAATCGGTCAAATCGCTTTACCAGAAACTCGGGGCTAACGAAAAATACAGGCTCTATATATATATATATATATATATATATATATATATATATATATATATATATATATATATATATATATATATATATATATATATATATATATATATATATATATATATATATATATATATATATATATATATATATATATATATATATATATATATATATATATATATATATATATATATATATATATATATATATATATATATATATATATATATATATATATATATATATATATATATATATATATATATATATATATATATATATATATATATATATATATATATATATATATATATATATATATATATATATATATATATATATATATATATATATATATATATATATATATATATATATTCAATTTGTTTCTTAAACCCGATATATATTAATAGGACTTCTTTCTTGGGTATAGGTTTATTTCAAAATCAAACAATGGGATTAACTTGACGTTTCGCCTATCATAGTAGGCTTTTTTTCGGTATGTAAGGCTTTCCTTTCCTATCTACAATTAATGTAAAAAACATTTAGTAGTCTAATTATAAAAAGACGTTTACAATTTTTCTAAAACTAATTTAAAATTTTATACTATTTTATATTATTTATACAAATAATTATTACAAAATTAATAAAATAAGGTTACATATCTCGAAAAATGCATGTTGATTATTTATTTATATTTGAATGATAGGTAGCATTTAGTGGTTTGCCAGGCAACTCATGGCACAGTTTTAGGTTAGGTTAGGTTACCTTTTTACTATTTTAGGTCAAGCGGGACTCATAATTTTTGGTGATTGATAAAAAAATCTCACTTTCATTAAGTGGCCGTATAAACAGAACATATCCTGATTGTTCCACTGATTCAAATCATGAAACACAATTTTATCCTATTTTGGCCGCCCCAAGAATGGTTCGCCTTTGTGGAGGCACAATGTGCACACCCATGAGGAAATAAATACATAGCGAGCTTTAAAGCAAGTGTATGATAATAATTTTTTGAATGAAAAATTCTTCTGGTAATAAAATTGTAGCCACTTTTAAGTCGAACTTTTCTCAAACAATTCTTTTTAGTATTTCAACTTTTTAATAGTTTTTACTACGCGAAGTTGCCTCTTCGTTCTAAAGAAATACACCTCTAATGCAAGTTTTCTACAATAGTATATTTTCCATTTAAAATCTAGATCTACACAACTATAGACTCATATTTCTCTGTCACCGCTATCAAAAGTTTATTACTGATCTGCTGAAAAAAGTGCTGAAGACGGGGTAGACTTTCCTTGGAAACATCCCAGATTCTCTGGCAGTAGCGAAAACTCGTTGAAAAACTCTTCTATTTGGTACCCTTCTATCTCGAAAACGACGCTGGTACTCCGTGACAGCTTGAATTGAGAACCCATTGCAGAAACCCTAGGTGAATAACATAGCTGCCTATTCACGATGCGAGAATTTCGCAGGCATAATGACGTACTTAGATCTAATGTTTCTTAAATGATTATTCTCAGGTAATAAAAGTTATGAACAGAGGAACACGAAAAGATGGCAAGGCATATTTCTATTTTTTTTTACAATACATGCATACCCTATGTGCATTTGATTTAAAAAAATCCTTTTTGACGTAAAAATGACACAAGAATCATTTATTTTACTCGAAAATGTAATATGGGGCTGTACGCTTAAAGGAAACATTTATATTACGCTTTCCATAATTGAGATCGTTTTAACATCGGCTAATGATTTCTGTACAAAAAACTTACGGACAATCACCATAACAAACATACGTTCGTAGATAATCGTTCAAAACACAGTGTCGGAAGGACAATAAGTCGTCCCAAAAGCTGATCAATCATCATCGAGAGAAAACGAATAATATCTCATTTTACGATCTCAAAATAGCATCTGTCAAGAGAGCCGATATAGAACCATTAAGCGAACTTTTTATTATGCGACGATAAAAAATAATAACTAGTTATGGCGCAACCTTTCCTACCCCGGAATTAAGTAAAACGTTTCGAAAATGGCTCGATAGGTTCTAGGCCGGGTTGGCGTAAGGGTCACAATCGTCCTGTCACTCACAGCTGGTCTGTTACAAAACTAAAATACTACATTAACAGTGTGACTGGCGCATTTTACCCCATATATTTTTTGCATGGGTAATTACAGAGTACGGGCCACTGGCAGTAGATGAGATTTTTTAATGGAATTAATGATGCTGCTGTTACAATATATCCAATCTAGTTTTGATTTTTTATTTAATAGGCATCAGGTTTTCTTATATGTTAAGATTTTTTTAATATGTGCGTTTTTATTTATCAAAATGAAATGGTTTAAAGTTGATGTTTGCTTAAGGTTATTTAATTGGCTTTTAGTACCTAAATTAGAGCATGCAAGTTTAATTTGGTCTCCACAGTATGATGTGTAGAGTAAAAATATTGAGAGAGTACAGGGTGTCCGGATTTGGTGTAAAAAACAGGGTATCTCGCTTATTTTTAAAGATAGAACCTTGCGGTTTTCACGAACTTGAGCTAATTTTTTGTGAAACTCATGAAGCCGTAAACAAAATTTTCATAGCCTTCTTCGTTTATGAGATACAGGGCGAAATAGAAAATTTTGCATTTTGGGACCCCCCTCGTCTCTCGGTTATCCTTTAACTTAACGCAAAGGGAAAAGTTGCTGCTTATGCAGTTTTTTACGCTGGATCCAGTAGCGTAGTCATATTTTTCATTTGAGTTGTTATTTTTTAGATATGATCCAAAGTTGTGTTTTTTTAAATTGGACACCCTGTATATTAGTTCAGAAATTGATTTGTCCTTTTAAAGGCTTCTCAAAAATATATATAATAGTATGGGTCTATTTTAATAAACAACAACAAAAATCCTAATTTTTATAGTTATCATCCCAAATTTTGCAGAAGGCCAAGCAAAACAATGCTGCCTTTTATTTAAAGTCGTTAACAATATCTACATCCTAACAATAAATTAAAATAAATATGTAATTAAATCTATTTATCAAAATATGTATTGATAATTTCGCACCAAAAAAGTACCACCTACCTAGATTTATGTAACACAAGAACAAAACAGTAATAAATTATTATGTAACAAGCCTTTCAGCAAAAATCAACTGTCGTATAAGAACTACAGTAACCAAGGAAATCAAAAGAACTGTTCAAACTGATTTCCATTTTGTTCTATGCATGTTTCGCACAATTTCGTATTCGTTTTAGGGAATTAAGCAAAATAACGAGATGATTTTGTAAATAGCGAAAATTTTCTCTTATTGCATTTCCTAAATCTTGGACATTATCATAGTGGTCTTTGTAAATTCTATTTTCCAGATATCCTCATAGAAGAAATCTAAAATAGACAAATCTGGGGACCTAGGGGGCCATCTTATAGGTCTATTTGTTCCGATCCATTGATTGGTAAAATTATTGTCCAGAAATACTCTCGTCATTCC
The DNA here is from genome assembly GCA_030620095.1 of Kuschelorhynchus macadamiae. Classification (NCBI taxonomy): domain Eukaryota; kingdom Metazoa; phylum Arthropoda; class Insecta; order Coleoptera; family Curculionidae; genus Kuschelorhynchus; species Kuschelorhynchus macadamiae. The sequence continues at coordinate 778,655 of JAUTXW010005323.1, read as the reverse complement.
AGAATTGTGTGCAGGAGCACCGTCTTGTTGAAAATAAATGTCGTTAATTTGCGCTAGAGGAACATCGTCAAGTAATTCAGGTATAGCTGCCTCTAAAATTTCTATATAGCGATTGGCTGTTAGATTTCCCTCAAATATATAAAATTTTATATGTGTTCTTAATATGAAGCAGGACACATTTAGACCAAACCTGCCCTGCTGTCATCTGAGAAATATTTGGTGTTGATTTTCCTGGAACCAGAATCTACTATTGTGCCTATTTGAGTATACCAGAATTACTGAAATGTGCTTCGTCTGACCATATAACCTTCCTTTCAAAATCTCTAACCATATCGCATCTTTCTCGAAACCAATTGCAGAAGACTACCCGACGCTCTGCATCCCCTGGCTGTAAGTGCTACACGAGCCTAAATTTGTATGGGTGGTATTTGTGCTTTTTTAGAATTTCTTGAACTCTAGTTTTTGGAATCCCTATGCTCTTTTCACCGGCCCTGCAAAAGTTTGTAGGGTAAGCTTCTGCATTAGCCAAAACTGTAATTTCCTCAACCTCCCGATTTTCTTATTATATGTTTTCGTACGAAGTTTGATAAATGATCCGTGATTAAGTAAATTCTTTTTTATCCGATAAAAAGTGGATATATTAGGTTGCCTCCTTTCTGGATATCTAAATAAAAATTAAGCAATAGTATTTCAACATACCTAAAAATTAACTATTTACCTGTTAAAATACATCTCAGAAGCCGCTTCAACATTTTCATTACTTAATATAAAATAAGCTAACATATCGTACTTTTCATAATGTTCGAAAGTTTGGTTTTCTTCCATAATAATACAAATATATTTTTACACAATAAATAAATACAAAAAACTAGCGCTATATTTTATATACGCGTACAAAATTGGGAAATGTCATTTGCTTCCAAGAAAACAAAAGAAAACGGCATCGTTTTGCATGGCCTACTGCAAAATTTGGGATGATAATTATAAAAATTAGGATTTTTGTTGTTGTTTATAAAATAGACCCATACTATTATATATTTTTGAGAAGCTTTTGAAAGGACAAATCAATTTCTGGACAAATATACAGGGTGTCCCATTTAAAAAAACACATCTTTGGGTCATATCTAAAAAATAACAGCTCAAATGAAAAATATGACTACGCCACTGGATCCAGCGTAAAAACTGCATAAGCAGCAATTTTTCCCTTTGCGTTAAGTTAAAGGATAACCGAGATACGAGGGGGGTCCCAAAATGCAAAATTTTCTATTTGACCCTGTATCTCATAAACGAAGAAGGCTATGAAAATTTTGTTTACGGCTTCATGAGTTTCACAAAAAATTAGCTAAGGTTTGTAAAAACCGCAAGGTTCTATCTTTAAAAATATACGAGATACCCTGCTTTTGCAACCAAATCCGGACACCCTGTACAAAGAAAACTTTTAAAATATATGTATCTTAAGGAAATTGATTACCTTCGTAAATAGGGTTAAATCAATTTAATATATTAAACATATTTTAAAGACTATCTCTTGAAAATAGACTAATACTCTTGTATATCTTCAATATCTTGACTAATATTATCCGGATTTTCTATCACGGCTTCCGTTTTAAATAAACAGATCTAGCACAAAACAGACAAAAACATTTTATCAGGACTTTCCAAGGATAAATGTCCATAAAAACTTTTTTTTTTGGTAGTTATCATCCAGAAACCAATTTTGAAAAGAAAAGCTTCATTGAGCTATTTGTAATCCTTGAATCCTTAATTTCCGCTATTTGTACAATAAATTTAAGAGCTTCCATCCTGAATTTAGAATCAAATCATTCTTCATTCGGTCATAGGTTTTGCCAAAAGACACTTTTGATAAATCTGGTTACACATCTAGGATGATAGACAGTCCAATAAAGCTGTGAATTTCTTTTCAAGTTTAGTTTTAAGTAAGTAAGAACTGTTAGCGTCGGCTTCATTTATAAATAAAAATAAAAATTCTGTAAAATGCTAGTCCACAGCCTCTATACACTCATGCTAGGATAATGTCAGTCTGAAAAGCATACATTATTTAGGTCCTAATCAGGGGCGTGCAGTATATGGAAGCAAGGGAAGCAGGGCTTCCCCAAAAAAAAATGACAAAAAAATGTAATTTTTGAAATAGCAAACCATTAATTTAGTTTATATTAAAAATGGTAAAATATTATCTTAATTATCAAGCCCATAATAAATGCGGCCTTGACTCCGACCCACCACAATAGATATCGAATAGAACCCATGTGGGCTGCTAGCTTCTCTGCAGCCAAGTCATGTATGCTTGATTTCTTGTGAATCGAGCCAGAGGTTATTGAACTTTCCACCGGCTGTTTGCAATTTTTGCATTTCAGTCGCGTGCTTTAAGTGGTGTCGGAAGCTATCGTTGGAGTAGGTTCTTTGTTTGAACGGCTATCCGTGTGTTGTGTGATACGTACGTCGCGTCGTGCATGATGCGATATGGAAGACAATAATACGGACGTGGATATGCAAATACCGGCAACTTCGGCTGTCGGTAATAACGTTGAAAATGTTGGAGAATTTAATAAGAAGAGTGTGTGTGAATGTGTGGTGTGTGTCTTAATAATAAAGGGATTTTCAATGTTAAACTTCGCTGATCAGCTTCAAATAATTTCCACAAAAATGAAATATTGTATTAGACATTTTTTTCCGGAAAAAAAATACGAACAATTTAAATGGCTAAAAGGGTGTGAAAATATAAGTAAATTATTTTGTTGACCATGTTTACTTTTTGAAAAAGGTCTCTGGAATAAAACTGTTTTTTCCGATTTAAACAATTTCCATAAAGCTGTAAAAAGACACATTATGTCCAAAGCGCATTTACAGGCCGTCATAAAAGAAAAGTCTTCGGCAAAACCAGAATTGAACCTTAATAAACCGCACGAACCCTTAATAAACAGTTGGAAATTAGTCACCGCCAACACAATGAACTAGTCGATAAAAATAGGCAAATATTAAGAAGACTTATCGATGTTGTTTGTTTTCTCGGACAGCACGAATTGGGATTTAGAGGTCATGACGAAACAAGGGTTTCTTCAAATAGAGGAATTTTTTAAGATTTACTTAGTTTAATGGCTAAATATGATGATTGCTTAAAAATCATTTAGAGCAGACTAGCGTTTTTCGCGGAACGTCGAATCGAATCCAGAATGATTTAATTTTTGCTGTTGCAACCATTATTCTAAAAAGAATTAAGCAGGAGATTGGCGAGGTGCGGTTCATTGCTATTGTTCTGGACAACAACTGATATCACTAATTTTAGCCAATTATCTATAGTAATACGCTACGTTAAAACAGACGGAGGTATTCAAGAGCGATTTTTAGGTTTTAAGAATGTGTCCGAAAATCGTACAGCAGATGCATTATATAACGTAGTTTATAACGTTACTAAAGAAATTAATGGAGAGAAATTAGTTGCCCGAAGCTATGATGGAGCTGCAGTGATGGCAGGTCTGCAAGCTAAAGTTCGAGAAATTAAATTTAGTTTTATCCCAGTCCATCAATCACATTAAAGAGTGTAAAGTATTTTTTTTTATTGAAGTTGATGCCTGAGTTGTGGGTAGCTTTTTTAACGTTTCGGGGGAAAGTCTACCCCCGTCTTCAGCAATTTTTTCAGCGGATTAGCAATGAACCTTTAATAGCGGTGACAGAGAGATATTAGTCTATAGTTGTGCGGATATAGATTTTAAATGGAAAATATACAATTTTAAATAACTTGGATTATACATACAGGTGCATTTCTTTAGAATGAAGAAGGAACTTCGCGTAGTAAAAACTAGAAATACTAAAAAGAATTGTTTGAGAAAAGTTCGACTTAAAGATGGCTACAATTTTATTACCAGAACTCAGAATTGAAAAGATTTTTTTTTCAAAAAATATGGTTAAATGGAATCAAGAAGGGATAAAAAACTTGCTGCCATTTCGCCATGGAATAACTTAATGAGATTGATCTGTAGCTCTGGAAATACTCCAAGTCCAAAAACAAATAACTAAAACTTTTCTAGATATAATTTGTACCTATATTCTTATATCAGAGTGTTGAGCTTGGCTTGTTTGGAAATACATTTAACCCATTAGAAAATGAGGTTTAATATAAAAAACTATACACCTAATTTATGCATGTTTAAGTAGTGAAATGACTTTAGTTATCAAGTTGACAAAGTGACAATAATCTTTCTCGAGATATTTTTTACATGTGTGTATAAATATAAAAATGCCTGGTCAACTATCCCTAGTCAAAAATAGCCCAGATAATTACCAGAATAGAAGAAAGATGGTCTATTCGTGCCCTAGGAGAGCGAATAGGATAAAATTGTGATTCCTGATATCCCTGAATTACATATTTTTGTCGTTTGTTAAACTAACTATAAATTTAAAAAGTGGTTTGTTTTTTAAAAGTAAATTTATTTATTAGACAAACAGACATTGTCTTAATATTTTTGTTTCCAGAAAAAGGTTTGGGTTGTTATTCTCTTAGAATCAAAATTAAAAAATATTTAATGATTGATTTATCTATACCTACATAATACATAAAAAAAATTCTATTTGTGAAATCGTTTATATAAAATGTATACAACAGATAAACGTGATTATTCACGGTAAACGTAACAAAATGCTTATTTAATTGCAAAAATTCCTAAACGATAGAATATTTGAATCACTTATTCTATGAAAAGAATAAACGTTGGTAGATCTTGATACCACCTGACCATTTAAAGAAACTACATTATACCCGTTCAGAAGAAGGCTAATTCACTTGCTTACCTCAACGTATAGCCTCTTCATTGAGTCTTATAAAATAATATAAACGAAGGTCTATTAAAGCCCATTATAGCCATTCACAGGACGCCAAATCGGCCGTGTGTGCCCCCTTGCTTTGGCAGTAATTAAAAGAAATGAAAAATTGCCGGGTCGAGGTGCCAGGTGCTCATCAGACTAAATTATTTTATAAGAAACCGTAGATTTTATCAGTGAAAATCGACCGAAAAACGAACACAATTTTCAGGTTATTTAGTTTAAAATTGATGCATATAACGGGGCATAAAACGCTTCAGCGATTTTGTATACAATCTGATAAGCTTTTTGTCTTGGACTATGTAAATTTTGTTTTTGCTTCTTACTTATAAAACGGATGTTTTATACGTTGGTAATCTAGAAAACGCGCGTATTTTATGAGATATATAAAAACTTCTTTAAGACATTAGACATATTCAATGAGAAAAAAGTTTCATCATATAACAAACAGTTGAATATGTAATAAAATACGAAAACAACTAAAAAGATGCATACAAAAAATACTAAAGTTTCTATTTAGTGAACTCGAAAAAGCTATTTTATATTGTTAATTCCCTCGCAAAATGGAGATATTATAACCTTGAAAAAATCACCCACCGAGATTCTTTTAGATCTTTACGTTCCGGGGTCCCTAGACGTCGAAAAACATGTTTTCTCAGTTCCATCTGTCTGTCTGTCTGTTCGCGGCATAGCTAAAAAACTACTTACCCGATTGAATTCAAATTTTGACTAAAAGTTTAGGGTCATATAGGGATGAACCGCTAATATTTTGGTAGAAATCCAATATGGCGAAACAAAATGGAGGTCTAGTTAAATGTTAAAAAAATTATTATCAAAAAATGTTATATCCAATGTATCTCAAATTTTGTACAAATTATGTTAGAATCAACTGGTAAAATGTTGGTATTAAAAAATTTTAAAAATTCAGCCTGAAAAACTACTTAATGGATTGATTTCAAATTGTGTGCAGTAACTAAATGTGGTATAGAGATCAAGTAGTAAAACTATGGTACTAATCCAGCAAATTAAGAAATATATACACAAAGTCTAGGTTTTAGTCGAAAATAAGTTTATAAATTAAGAATAGGTTGCATGTTTCGCCCTAACGGGCATCATCAGACCTAAAATGAATATACATTACAACGGAAAATACAATTAAATAATATTTAACTTTACCATAAACAAAACACATTTTACAAAGTACATAAAAACAAACATAACCAAACAAAGAAACAAGAAAATACGAAACAAGGCTACGCGTGAATGACCAATCAGAGACGTAAATTTATTTGACGAGAGGCGATAGGGCAAAACGAAAAAAAAAGAGATCGTTCAGGATGAGCATGACTAACTGTCATAAAGTACATGCTATATTAATAAAAAGAAGAAGAATTGGTGCAAAATAACAGCAAAAGCTGGAAGGTTATGCAAAATAATAATATATAATTAATGATAATAAATAATTCACTAAAACAGAAAATTTGGACACTTTCTTAGAAACATTAAACAATAAATATCATTCCATTAAATTTACTTACGAAAAGGAGAACAATGGGCAATTACCTTTTCTCGACACGTTAGTTATTAGAAATAACGATAAATTAGAATTTGATAATTATAGAAAATTTACTAATACTGATAGGTATATAACATCCGACTCATTTCATTGCCGTCCACACAAGATGGTAGCATTTCATTTCTTAACTCACAGGTTAGTCAATTTTTTATTAAGTAAAGAAGGTTTTGACAATGAAATGAATCGGATTAAAAATATAGCTAAGAGTAATGGATATAATGGTAATTTTGTACAGGGTGTTCCAGCGAGGACTGAACAGGGACCTATTTTCGACCTTCCTTGTATTTTGGAAAAATTCAAAATAGCCAATCGATGTATTTTTTCTTGTAGAATCCAAAAATGTCATCGAAAAAATATTTGAACCAGAAACAAAAGAGTTACGCTATGCATCAGGTGTTTTTTAAATGGAATGTATCGTTTTTTATACGATTTTTGGAAAGAGTGATTTTTTTTATGTCCGTTCTGATTAAAAGATTTGATTTTGCGATAGCTGTTTATATTACATTTTAATGTTTTACAAACTAAAATTTTAGCTTCACCTGTTTAAAATATACGATAGGTTGGTATAGGTGATCAAGGTAAAATGACGTTTGAATGCTTTGTCAATAAAAATTGACATTATTTTAATTATTGTCGAAGTCTTCATCTAAAAAATATATATTTGACTCTGATCGAAATGAAATACTCTTTGGACGAGAGACTACAGATTGTTATGCTATTTTACAAGTGCCAAGAAAATGCAAGAGAAGCAAGAAGAAGATTTATTGCAATTGAAATTCAATAAAAAATAATTATTAAATAATAAAATAAAACTACTAATAACATAAGGATAAAAAACCTATTTGAGGAAAATAAAACTTTACGTTCTTCAAATGGCCCCAAAGAAATATATCCAAAACTGAGAGGTCGGGGCTATTGGGCGGCCAAGCATATGTTCCATTTCGCCCTATCCATTCGTTATGGCGCCGATTTAAAAATTGAACCACATCATGCACGGCATGAGGAGGCGCCCCATCATGTTGCCAAATTAAATTCTGATATTCTGCCAATGGTAAGTCTTCCAAAAAATTTTCAATTTCGTTTTCTAAAAACTCATAATATCTGTGCCCATTTAAAGTCCCGTTAAAAAATATTGGTCCCAAAATTTTATTGTTTTTTATCCCACACCAAACATGAATAGAATTCCTCCCTTGAAATTTAATAGTCTGGAACTTTTTTGGATTTTCAACGGCCCAGTGGTGACTATTATGTCTGTTGAATACTCCCGATGTTGTGAAAGTAGCTTCGTCGGTCCACACAATATTTTTGAATAAAACAAGGTCTTCGATTTCTTGCCGAATTACCATTTGAGAAACAAATTGGAAGCGAAGTTCTTTTTGTGCCGGTGTTAGGTGCTGAAGTGGAAGGATACGAAAAGGCCTAAATTTATGAATTTTCAGAGTCCTGTGGACAGTCCCTCGGGTAACTCTTCTGCGCCTTACACCGCCACCGTACTGAACTTCCCGAACTGCATCCGAAATAGATTTGGTTGGATTAACTTGAAAGTAATTTATAATGGCCTGGTCTCGATTTCTTCTTCTTCTTTGTATATTTCTTTTTCTATCATGTAAAGTTTTATTTTCCTCAAATAGGTTTTTTATCCTTAGAATTGTATTGATGGATATATTTCTATGAAAATTTGCAATAAATCTTCTTCTTGCTTCTCTTGCATTTTCTTGGCACTTGTAAAATAGCATAACAATCTGTAGTCTCTCGTCCAAAGAGTATTTCATTTCGATCAGAGTCAAATATATATTTTTTAGGTGAAGACTTCGACAATAATTAAAATAATGTCAATTTTTATTGACAAAGCATTCAAACGTCATTTTACCTTGATCACCTATACCAACCTATCGTATATTTTAAACAGGTGAAGCTAAAATTCTAGTTTGTAAAACATTAAAATCTAATATAAACAGCTATCGCAAAATCAAATCTTTTAATCAGAACGGACATAAAAAAAATAATTCTTTCCAAAAATCGTATAAAAAACGATACATTCCATTTAAAAAACACCTGATGCATAGCGTAACTCTTTTGTTTCTGGTTCAAATATTTTTTCGATGATATTTTTGGATTCTACAAGAAAAAATACATCGATTGGCTGTTTTGAATTTTTCCAACATACAAGGAAGGTCGAAAAATAGGTCCCTGCTCAGTCCTCGCTGGAACACCCTGTACATAAATTAGTAAATAGACATAAGCATAAGAAAATGTTAAAAGATGCCACTACTCTTCAAGCACCTGAGGCTGCCAATGAGTTCAAAGTAATCCCATATGATCCGAGATATACGAGAGGTCTAGAAAAAGTATTTAAAAAGGTAGGTTTTAGAGTACCCTACAAAACGGAGAACAGTTTGAAAAATGTTCTAGGAAACCCTAAAGATAAAGTCGACTTGAAGGAGAGGAGTGGCATCTATGAAATTAGCTGTAATGACTGTGATCTAAAATATGTTGGGCAAACTAAACGCTCCATGAACATTCGTTTTAAAGAATACATGGCACATTTAAGACACAGAAGAACAGAAAAGTCAAGCGTTGCCCAACATGCTTTGGAAAACAGTCTCCAAATAGGAATAAATAATCTTAAGTTGATTAAAAATGTATCTAATAATAGATTATTGGATGCATTTGAGAGTATAGAAATAGTTAAATGTAGTAACCAAGTGTGACTACATTTACCTATAAATATTCTCGGGTAGGATAAGTTACTTTAGTTTATATTATCTGTTGATGATGCTAACTTGGTTAGCGAAACGTGCGTCCAGAACGTAACAAATTGTAGTGTAGTGTGGTTAGAACTCTTGTATTTTGATCTATCTTCCACCACAGGTTCCAGGGTTAGGACTTAACATTATGAGGTGTTTTAAATTTGCACCTATACATTATATTATTTAGTAATATTGTTCCTAAAAGTGCAAAAAATAATGTATATATCGCAGGATTAAATTAGGCACTTTAGTCCCTATTTATAAAATGCGCTATTTTAACATTTCTCAGCTATAACAAAAATGAACCGTCAGAAAATTCCCATAAGATATGGATGCGTTAAAGCTTATAACATTAAATTTTATCTCACTGGGTCTACGCATCGCAAAAACAAAGGGCATACGTTTGAAAATAACCTCGGGCAACACAAAGCAGGGGGGTGCCATCGATGGACCATAGAAAAAGATATAGAGTAACCTCAGTCCCCGGGATGTATCCGATTATGTAAGAGCCCTTTTTAGGGAATGCACGCATCCGTACAATATGATTTGGCTCATTGCCCTCGAAAAATATAATATTCGTTTTTTAAATACAACGAAATGAGGCTGCGGTTTTTGGTTCTATTATTCTTGCGCTCAGACAGCTGCCGTTTTAGGTGTTTCGGGCCCTACCGCTTTTTAATTTGTTTTTAATACTGTTTCGATTTGATATAAATCATTCTCCGTTCCAAAAAAAAAAACACGAAAATATAATATACGATTTATTGATTTAGTTTGCTGTTATTTACGAGTATTTATCAATTTATATTAGATATCACTATAAACAGGGTGAAAGAAAAATGATCACACATATTTTAACATGTAATAGTTATTTTAATGAAAAAAGTCTCTGTGAGAGGGGGGACAATTAAGATCTTGGAGTTATACTATATCTTCCTATTTCTGTCAGTCATTTTAGATACTTATTTAATCGTCTAGTCTTATAATGCTCTATATTGGTAATCTCCCTACACCCTCTGAAATTTATTTTGTGGCCGGTTTCCTGATGATGTAGGAATAGGGCCGAGGTTGTTTGGTTGTTTCTGATACTAAGTTTATGCTCTTCTACTCTTCCTGATATTCGCCTGTCAGTTTGCCCCACGTACAGCTTTTCACAGTCCTGGCATGGAATGCTGTATAATCCGTGGCTTTCCAATTTAATTTTGTCTTTTGGGTTTCCAAGTAGTTTACCTTTGGTTGTTTGGAGCTTGTAGTGTAGTGTATGTTGTTTTTTCGAAGAATTCTTCCAATTCTGTCTGTTGCGCCCTGCTAAGACTAATTGTTACTTTCCCGGTTCATAATTTTTGGTGTTCGTTGTTCGAGAAACCTGAACAATAATAGCTTTCTCTTAGTGCGATTTGTGTAGCCATTTTTCTTTAAAGCACCAGATACTATATTAAGTTTATTTTTTCTATGTCTGTGTTTCGGTTGAAGAATTAACAAACATATATATATATATATATATATATATATATATATATATATATATATATATATATATATATATATATATACATATATATATATACATCAAAAGTACAGTCAACTAGTTGAGAGACGAGTACAACTAAACCATATCAGAGTCACCAACAGGAGCAAAACCGACATTTGTATTCATCAAGAGAACATCCGAAATATTAGCCAAACTTGATGCGAATCATCAATCAGAGGGAAACAGTATCACATGCTAAATGTAACACCTAGCGCCACCTATTGGGGCTCCGGGGATTTTCGGCTGCAGGTCCATAGGTAATTCGGCAAAGCATTCATTAGCACCATCGTGCGTGGGTAGGTACTAAAATCAAAGAAAATACGCTTTCATACGTGTTTATCAAAAATTCTTGACCGAAAAAGACATCTGTAGAACAGCAAAAATATATAAGAGAACAGAAATATGCATTTCTGTGCGGTTCTTGGTCGTAAAAAGTTATACAAAGGAACTAAAGATGAGGAAATTACTACTTCACCAGTGTGTCAAGAAACAACCAAAATCATGACTCTCTGTTTGTTTCAGAACCAAGGAGCCATTCTGCTATCGTAGTTTCTGCCCGGGCAAGGCTCATCAGAGAGTTTCCTTGGGGGATATCAGTTTTAAAACCGAAATACCCGAACATTGAAACAAAGCAGTATTATGTCGTTCGATTTTGAAATTTATCTTTACGTAACGTTTTTATTTATTTTATGAAGGAACATAAAGAATTTATTTCATATTTTATAACGTCAAAGGAGAGAAAAATTAAGGAAACAACAAAATTTTACAAAAAAATAATATGAATAACAAAAACCAAGAGAACTTAAGATAGAAAAAAAAGAAAAATACAAAAAGAAATTTGAAAAACTGACAATGTAGCAAAGAGAGTAAACCTAATTTACTAATTTTAAGATGCGTTTTTTGGTACTAAAAGTAGGTTAAAAGACTTCATGTGGAAAGTTCCTGTCTCTATTTTCATATTTTTCATATTTCATCTACATCCACTAGAGTTTATTACAAGAGAAAAACTTGAATAAATTAAAACACTTTTCCGGTACAGTTCTTCAGACTTGTCAAGAAAAAACAAAATTACATCTCAAACTGGAATCATTCTTTTTTAGTTTGAGAAGATGTTGATTTAAACGATTCAATTTACGGAAAAAAATGGATAGCGTATGGCTTTATTATTGTATCAACTTGTAGTATTTTTTTGTCATAAAAGGTGTGTAATCTCAGAATTAGAAAGTGACACCATAGGAAAAGCCACATTCAGTTTTGCTCTAGCTCGAATAATTTTGTGTTTAATTAAAAAAAATTACCTTATTACCAATTGTTTTTCAGTATTGCGGTTCGATGATTGATTTGTCTAAAAGACAATATAAGAAGAGTTATTTTCAGCTCGTGTTAAAAATATTTTATAACTTTTATAAAAAACTCAATAGGTGGGTTTCAAAATATTAGTAACCCTATACAGGGTGATCCCGCCCTTAACTTATTTATTTTTATTCCTACAAAAAATTAAAAAGTATAAGCTTCTTGGATTTTTTGCAGATGTGGAAAAATCGTACAAATTTAATAGTATACAATATGGTAGATTGGAAAGTACAAACAATTAGGTTTCTTTCTGCTGCTTATAAATAGACCCAATTTTATTTTCAAAATTACTCGAAAATTAAATATGATGTCTTTGTCCTTAAAGACACTTGAACATTTTGGCAAAAACTATGCCGTAAGAGAGATAATATGTTAGAGAAAGACAGATTTGTAACGAGAATATGACCCCCCATTTGATGATACTATATATAGGGTATTCCATTAGAAAAAAGTGCACCGATCCGTATAAGATGCGAAGTGATAGGTAGCATTGGCCTAGGATGATAATAAAATTTACAGAGATATTTGACATATCAGTTGTGATAGATGTCACGGCTGAGTTTTGGTTCGTTTAAAGCAAATATTTCTCTGATATTTTTTATCGCTTCGATTTATGTTTGTGCATTTACGCTATAAGGAGATAGACATTTTTGAGAAAAACTGATTTTTTTTTCAAATAAAAAAAGAACTTAAAAAGATACACAAAATGGACAGTTTAGGAAGAGCCTTGGAATGGATACAGGGGTTCCAATAACGATGTGAGCTTTGCACAAGAAACTGTTCTTTTCTTTAACTTTTAACCTGCTTTTAGATACGATTTTCAAAATTCAAAAATACTTAAAATTTTTTAAATATGGTTTTTACAGTCCATGTAAGTTTTAAAATTTTTTCCCCGTAATTTCATTTACAAATCCGTTAGGTACGTTTTTTTGAGGTAATTAAAAAAATTGACATGTTAAAAAATATTATTTTCCCATAACTTCTGAACTGTTTAAAATTTTTAGATGCGTGTTTCACAGTTTCTTGTAACTTTTAATGTCGTAATTTATTTTAGAGAAATATTTTTGTAGCTGTCCAAAAACGTCTAGTATTCCTAACTTTTAAATAGCTAAATTTTTGCAGATAAATGTATAATATATATATCCGTAACCGGATATATCGGACTAGCGGACGTTTGTTAATCAAAAATAGCCGTCAAGGTTATGATAATAGTAAAATAGGATCGGAAATAAGTATGTAGGACTAGACACCTAAGGTTACGCACACGACTGATAGACGCATCCAGAACCCACAGGGACATATTACTTGTTTACTACTAACATGGTTTTCCCATACTTGTATAAAAAGTATAGAAACAATGCTAAAAGCTCATATTTTATCATTTTTGGTAGTATTAATTAATAAGTTAATGCGGATGAACATTATACATGTTCACCATGTACAGGGTAGTCCACTTAAGATGCTCCTAAAAAAATTATATCAAAAATAGATTATGCTCTCGTTCTAGCCTATTTCTGACATATTGTATCGGGGCAAAACTTAAATTCTACACTTTTTCACTTAAGAGTTATCGAATTATAGGGGATATAATTGAATAGCAAAATTGTTTGCCTGAAATATCAAATCTGTGCAGTTATAACGTTCTAATCCGTCCAAGATAATTTCGTACGCATATTATCCAACGTATTATAGAGAGATCCCTGCCATTACACCGGGTATTGTTATACGCGGTACAATATAGGAAAATTTCATCTTCAATCAAAACGCCGAAATTTAAGCATTGTTTCTATGCAACACCTATCCGGCCACAAAAGCCCACAGATGACTGATACCGCGTATAGCACTCCGGAGAGTGACCGCAATGTTGGAATATTGAAATGATACACAATGCGTATTATTTAACGCAACGAAAGCTGCATAAGCTTACGTCAGTTGCACTGGCTCCCGGGATACGTCATTATCAGATGGGTTCACACACATACACACACGCTGTTGGCTCGTATTGACTATTGAGTAGGTATCAAGAAGACAAGGACAGATAGGAAGAGAACACCCTCCCGGACTAGATGAGAGAGCGAGAGAGAAAACCCGTGACGGCCGCATCTGATAGGCAGATGAGTGACTGCATGAAGGAATAATTACAGAGCGCTGTTTTGTCTGCATTTATTGTACTAAACGCTAGATAATGAAGGCGAGAGAGGAAACTACGACTACCAGTTAGAAGTTGCTGATGCATCGTGTGTCGGCCGTTTGATCCGTGATTGAAATTAAAGCTCTATAGCAGAAGGAATGTTTACTTTCTATTTTATCGATATCGGGTGGATAGTTTTTCTAGATTTCTTAATTGATGATTTTAAATAAAGGGGGGGGGGGGGGGGGTCAGAATTTTAGTATAGCGAATTCACTGAACTAATTTCCGACTTTGGAGATAGGTAATACGTTTTCTATAGATATATTTTTATACATGTTTAAAGGACATATTCCGAATTATATAGACGCTATGAAAAACAGGAGATCTGATATATATATATATATATATATATATATATATATATATATATATATATATATATATATATATATATATATATTTTTGGTAGTTTCTTAAACCATTTATTTATATATATTTTACTTCAATTTTCTTGGGTTTAGGTTTATGTAAAAATAAAAACGCCTTCTTCCAACTTTGTTCTCTCTATTTTACGTTTCGCCTAACATAGTAGGCTTTTTCAAAAATGTACAAGATTATCATACTATCTAAAACAATAGAATCAGGACATTAATACACAATTATAAATATGGGACATTACGTTATTTTTTTTATATATATATATATATATAAATATATATATATATATATATATATAAATCACTTCGACAATGTATATTGGACAAAAATTAGTACAAAAATAAATAAAACAGAAATTCACTTTGGTTACATACCTCGATCGATTTTAGGTAGGCTTCATTCATCTGGATGTTATTGTATGAATAACTCAGTTAAGAAGTTTTTTTAATTTATTGGTTTTACTTGTTGTTTTATGGTATAGAAAAAGTGTTAAAATATATATACATAGGCAGACGAGAATGAATACAGTGTGATATTTTTACTTTTAAGTTAATAGATTATAATATACTTGACTTAAATTATGGATGTCTTGTTTGTCGTTAACAGAAAATTTTTCTTTTTTGATGTGTATCATTTCCTTTATTTGTAGCTTGCGGTAATTGGGTTCTTGCGTTAAGATTTTCGTATCAGAAAAGTTAAATTCATGTCTTTCATTCTTTTCATGTTTGTGTAGAGCGGTTGAAGCATTTTTAGTGTATTTATGCCCATTCAGTCTGCTATCTAAGTACTGGGTGGTCATTCCTATATATTTTTTTGGGCAGTTTAGGCAGGGTATTGAGTAAACGATGTTGGACCTTTTTTTATTGGGTACTTTGCTTTTTAAAGGAGTAAAAAGATGGGATAAACGATTGTGGGATTTATGGCAAACAATGATGTCTTGCTTTGCTAAAATATACTTAAGTTTTTCTGATAATCCATTCGTGTATGGCATTGCAACGTAGGTTTTATTGTCATTAGTTTGTATTTTTTCGCTTCTTTTCTTGTTGTATAGTCGAAAAACTCGTTGTTTAATGATTTTATTAGAATGTTTTTCAGGGAAGCCATTGTCTTATAGAATTGTTCTTACTTTATTTAATGTTTCAGAGCGATACTCCGGTGACGTTAAAGTGAGAGCTCTGTCGGTAAGGCCTGTAATGACGCTATTCTTTTGATTTTTCGGGTGGTTTGAATTGAAATTTAAATATCGACCAGACCATGTATCTTTAGTATACCACTTGGTCTTAAGGGTGCCTTTTTTACTGTCTCGAATAATAGAAAGATCTAAGAAGTTAATTGTATTGCTGTTTTCGACTTCGGCAGTAAATTGAAGTTTGTGATGAAAACTGTTAAAAGTGTTTAAAACGTTATTAATCTCATTTTCTGGAATTGCCATCAGACAATCATCGACATATCTTTTAAAAAATACGATTGGTGACCCTATATTTGACAGAACTTTCTCTTCTAAGTATTCCATGACTAGTTGGGCAACTGTTGAGGAAATTGGGGAGCCCATGGCGCATCCATCCAGTTGTAGAAAAAATTGGTCATGAAATTGGAAATAATTGTTCGTTAACGTAAGATTTATTGCTTCTACGAAATATTCAAGACCAAGAGATGTTTGTTCTTTAAGAGAATCCCACTTTTCTTTTAAAATATCTGCTACTAATTCTATAGGGATGTTTGTATATAAAGAGATAACGTCTAATGATACTAATTTAGAGTCTTTTGGTATATGTGTGTTGTCTATAAACTCTTTAAAAGTAAAAGAATCTTTAATATAAAAGTCATTTTTGCCGGTGATTTTAGACAGGCAATTACATAAGTATTTTGACAGTTTATAGAATGGGGATTGTAAACTTGATACGATTGGTCTCAAGGGTATGCCGGTTTTGTGTAGTTTAGGAAGCCCGTAAATTTTGGGGGCCACAGTATTATGTACAGTTAACATTTTGGCTTCCGTTTCTGAAATTTGTTTTTTGTTTAGCATTTTTTTTATAAAGGTATTATTTTTTACTTGAAAAACATTGGTCGGATCGTTTCGTAATTTTTTATAAGTTGCCGTATCTTTTAGTAAGTTTTCCATTTTAGAATTGTAATCAGTAGTGTTCATGATTACCGTTTTATTAGATTTATCTGGATTGAGAATGGTAATTTGTGGATTATGTTTGATAAATTCTTTAGTAGTTCTTAGCTGTTTTTGTACTCTCTTTTGAAAAATGTTGTTTTTTGTTTTTTTATGTCGAATTTTGATTTTGTGATTTGTTAATACGTTTACTACAC
Organism: Kuschelorhynchus macadamiae; assembly: GCA_030620095.1. Taxonomy (NCBI): domain Eukaryota; kingdom Metazoa; phylum Arthropoda; class Insecta; order Coleoptera; family Curculionidae; genus Kuschelorhynchus; species Kuschelorhynchus macadamiae. The sequence continues at coordinate 761,724 of JAUTXW010005323.1, read as the reverse complement.
TGGAACGAATAGTGTCCTTAACTTCATTTGGTTTGTTGTGAATGGCGGACTCTACACAAGCAATATATTCTGTTACTGGTAATTCGATTTCTTTTGAGATAGGCAAAGAAAATTTGTCTCCAAGCGCAAGAACTTCCGCGACTTGTTCAGGAATATCTGTATCAGACAAATTGTGTAACCAGTTTTTGCTTTTTGAATTATCGATAGTGTTAATGTTTGAGGTTAATTTCAAAAATTTTGTTTTATTTTTGGTTTTTATGAAATTAAATAATTTTTCACTTTTAACTTTTTCAAAAGAAATGAACTCATCAAGAATATATTTTGGTAAACCGCTTTCAATATCCAAGATTAGTTGTTGAATTTGATTTGTAATTTTATTTATTGTATTTGTAGCTTCTGTTATAGTTAAATTTAATATTTTGCCTTTCGTACTATTAATTAAGTATTGAAATTTATTATCGAGGTACGTACCTGTGAATTTGATGTGATTTGTATTGAACTTCAGAAATTTTGGTGTTACATTAGCATGTTTACATCTTAATAGAAATATCCTACGATTTTTTTGTTTTGCTAACATTGTGTATGCTTTGGACAATGTCTTTAGTTTCTCGGCGTGCTCTGCTCCGTAATTAATTCGTATTCCTTGTAAAAATGCCATGTTTGATGGAACGATGCAAAATAATCCCCTTTGCAACTTAAATAATTTTTGGTAGTGTCTTAAACCATTTATTTATATATATTTTACTTCAATTTTCTTGGGTTTAGGTTTATGTAAAAATAAAAACGCCTTCTTCCAACTTTGTTCTCTCTATTTTACGTTTCGCCTAACATAGTAGGCTTTTTCAAAAATGTACAAGATTATCATACTATCTAAAACAATAGAATCAGGACATTAATACACAATTATAAATATGGGACATTACGTTATTTTTTTTATATATATATATATATATATATATATATATAATCACTTCGACAATGTATATTGGACAAAAATTAGTACAAAAATAAATAAAACAGAAATTCACTTTGGTTACATACCTCGATCGATTTTAGGTAGGCTTCATTCATCTGGATGTTATTGTATGAATAACTCAGTTAAGAAGTTTTTTTAATTTATTGGTTTTAGTTGTTGTTTTATGGTATAGAAAAAGTGTTAAAATATATATAAAAATGCTAAACAAAAAACAAATTTCAGAAACGGAAGCCAAAATGTTAACTGTACATAATACTGTGGCCCCCAAAATTTACGGGCTTCCTAAACTACACAAAACCGGCATACCCTTGAGACCAATCGTATCAAGTTTACAATCCCCATTCTATAAACTGTCAAAATACTTATGTAATTGCCTGTCTAAAATCACCGGCAAAAATGACTTTTATATTAAAGATTCTTTTACTTTTAAAGAGTTTATAGACAACACACATATACCAAAAGACTCTAAATTAGTATCATTAGACGTTATCTCTTTATATACAAACATCCCTATAGAATTAGTAGCAGATATTTTAAAAGAAAAGTGGGATTCTCTTAAAGAACAAACATCTCTTGGTCTTGAATATTTCGTAGAAGCAATAAATCTTACGTTAACGAACAATTATTTCCAATTTCATGACCAATTTTTTCTACAACTGGATGGATGCGCCATGGGCTCCCCAATTTCCTCAACAGTTGCCCAACTAGTCATGGAATACTTAGAAGAGAAAGTTCTGTCAAATATAGGGTCACCAATCGTATTTTTTAAAAGATATGTCGATGATTGTCTGATGGCAATTCCAGAAAATGAGATTAATAATGTTTTAAACACTTTTAACAGTTTTCATCACAAACTTCAATTTACTGCCGAAGTCGAAAACAGCAATACAATTAACTTCTTAGATCTTTCTATTATTCGAGACAGTAAAAAAGGCACCCTTAAGACCAAGTGGTATACTAAAGATACATGGTCTGGTCGATATTTAAATTTCAATTCAAACCACCCGAAAAATCAAAAGAATAGCGTCATTACAGGCCTTACCGACAGAGCTCTCACTTTAACGTCACCGGAGTATCGCTCTGAAACATTAAATAAAGTAAGAACAATTCTATAAGACAATGGCTTCCCTGAAAAACATTCTAATAAAATCATTAAACAACGAGTTTTTCGACTATACAACAAGAAAAGAAGCGAAAAAATACAAACTAATGACAATAAAACCTACGTTGCAATGCCATACACGAATGGATTATCAGAAAAACTTAAGTATATTTTAGCAAAGCAAGACATCATTGTTTGCCATAAATCCCACAATCGTTTATCCCATCTTTTTACTCCTTTAAAAAGCAAAGTACCCAATAAAAAAAGGTCCAACATCGTTTACTCAATACCCTGCCTAAACTGCCCAAAAAAATATATAGGAATGACCACCCAGTACTTAGATAGCAGACTGAATGGGCATAAATACACTAAAAATGCTTCAACCGCTCTACACAAACATGAAAAGAATGAAAGACATGAATTTAACTTTTCTGATACGAAAATCTTAACGCAAGAACCCAATTACCGCAAGCTACAAATAAAGGAAATGATACACATCAAAAAAGAAAAATTTTCTGTTAACGACAAACAAGACATCCATAATTTAAGTCAAGTATATTATAATCTATTAACTTAAAAGTAAAAATATCACACTGTATTCATTCTCGTCTGCCTATGTATATATATTTTAACACTTTTTCTATACCATAAAACAACAAGTAAAACCAATAAATTAAAAAAACTTCTTAACTGAGTTATTCATACAATAACATCCAGATGAATGAAGCCTACCTAAAATCGATCGAGGTATGTAACCAAAGTGAATTTCTGTTTTATTTATTTTTGTACTAATTTTTGTCCAATATACATTGTCGAAGTGTATATATATATATATATATATATATATATATATATATATATATATAAAAAAAATAATGTAATGTCCCATATTTATAATTGTGTATTAATGTCCTGATTCTATTGTTTTAGATAGTATGATAATCTTGTACATTTTTGAAAAAGCCTACTATGTTAGGCGAAACGTAAAATAGAGAGAACAAAGTTGGAAGAAGGCGTTTTTATTTTTACATAAACCTAAACCCAAGAAAATTGAAGTAAAATATATATATATATATATATATATATATATATATATATATATATATATACAGGGTGTCCCACGACGAACTGCGGCTATCGATTTCTCAGAAAGTAGGCTTTAGAAAAATTTGAAATTTTGGCTGCTAACTAAAGTCTATAGGGGCAATTCGCGTAAAATATTTTCAACATGGCGGCACTTCCGGTTATACCGGACGTAGACGTCAACTTTCTTATTTTAAATGGGACACCCTGTATATAATCAAATTTTTGGATTCCTCGAAAAATTCTAGGTATATTTCATGTATAATATCCTATATCTAAGTTTAACTGTTTTTGAGATATTTTGAATTTTATGTAAAAAATGACGTTTGCAGGTTTACACATAACTATAAATATCTGCTTATCGAAGTCTCTATTATTTATTTGCGGTTGGCTTCCTTGTCCAAAAGGGTACACTTTAGTGGCCTGTGCTGATATTCTTATAATAAATAAATATAGGGTGATCAAACATTATAAATATACTTTAAAAAATCGTTAAAAGTTACTTTTTTTAAACGGAAACCCCCAATTTTTATAATTTTATTATTGTTATTATTTAACACTTAAAATAAGGGTGACTTTGTATAAAGTTGTCTATTCCAAAAATTTTTAGTTTTTGAGTTATTGACGATTTAATATTTTTTTTTATTCTAATAATATCAGACGTTTTGTAAGTTTTCTTGTTAGTTGGCCATGACGGGGAGGCCTGGCGAGAACAAAACCAATTGGTTACTATAGAAACGTAATATTTGTTGTCGTTTGACAATTACCTACTAAAATATTATTTATTTATTATAGTAATTATAATAATTATTTAACTAATAATCATGCCGGGGCGATTAAATTTCACACACGAGGATTATTTGAATTTGTTTGTTATCTATGGGGAAACTAATAGAGTTCCTTACCCTTGCCATACAGTTCTCTTTCGTTGTTACTGGATTAAAATAAACGATTCCTTTTATCGTTCCCCATATAAAATAGTCTATGACTGTCAGATCGGGGGAACGAGGAGGCCACAGGAAAGGTCCATTGTTGGCAATCCACTTGTCGTAAAACGTAGCTTGTAAAAAGTTAGTAACTGCAACGGTTCTATGTGGTGGAGCGCCATCGTGTTGGTAGAAAATTTGACTATGTTCTGCCAAAGGTAAATTACCTAAATATTCGTTGTTCAACTCTTCAAGAATATTCAGATATCTTTCTCTTAAAAAAGTTTATAGACATAATTTTACGGAAAGAAATGCTTTGATAATATTCATCGATTTATTGATTTAAGAAGAAACAAAATACATCAAAATTCAATTAATTTAATCTGAAGAGTGCTCAATGAAAAAAAGGTTTAGTATTTTATGATTTTCTAAAGTACCCTGTATAAATAGCTTGTAAATATCTAACTAAAGATAACTTTCCTATAAAATTTGGGACGATATATTTTTTTAGATATGATGTGTTACGGTATGTGGACCAGTATTTGTAAGTAGTGTAGTGTGACCTGTATAAATAATTTAATTTAATTTATTTATGCAGTAATATTTACTAAATGATTTATCTAATTTTGGATTGACGCTAAATTGATAAAAAAAATTATTGTAATATTACCTAAATGGATTATTTTTCATTAAAAAAGTTCTTGTGTTTAGGCAATGTATAACCTACCATTCAATTTTTTTTCGTAAAAATTCCGTTTTATTAATCCAGCACAAAATACATTAAATTACCAGGATTCTTGAAAGTTCCGCGATCTTACTGCATAAGGATTGGAATCACTACAAAAATGGGAATTGTGTTTCTTGAAAAGGCCATCTTTAGTAAATTTTGCTTCATCGGTCCAAGTTATATTGTCCAAATATCTAGGGTTATTTTGTACCATTGTTAAAATAAACTCGCAAAACTGTACTCTTTTGGGCAAATCGGTGTCTTTTAGATGTTGAACCAATGATATTAAATAAATTGGAAGTTATGTTTTAACAGAATCCTATACACTGAGTTCCTCGATATTCCTGATTGTCTTGCCACGTTTCTTAAGGATGTCACTGGATATGCGGCAAAATATACCAGAATTGCAATCTCGACATTTTCATTATCAACAATGGGCTTCCTCTTATTAATTTTTGCCTTGACATTTCCAAAATTTTTATAGTTTTCCAACATTTGTTTAAGGCTGTTCGGTGACGGTTTGTGTTTATCTGGATATCTATCAAGAAATATCTGGCATCTTCTTGTTAAAACTCTCTTAGATTCCCCATAGATAACAAACAAATTCAAATAATCCTCGTTTGTGTAATTTAATCACCCCGGCATGATTATTAGTTTAATAATTATTATAATTAATATAATAAATAAATAATACTTTAGTAGGTAATTGTTAAACGACAATAAATATTACGTTTTTATAGTAACCAATTGATTTTGTTCTCGCCAGGCCTCCCTATCATGGCCAACTAACAAGAAAACTTAGAAGCCGTCTGGCATTATTAGAATAAAAAACGTTAAATCGTCAATAACTCAAAAACTACAAATTTTTGGAATAGGCAACTTTATGCAAAGTCACCCTTATTTTAAGTGTTAAATAAGATAAAATTATAAAAATTGGGGGTATATTACCTAAATGGATTATTTTTCATTAAAAAAGTTCTTGTGTTTAGGCAATGTATAACCTACCATAAAAATTCCGTTTTATTAATCCAGCACAAAATACATTAAATTACCAGGATTCTTGAAAGTTCCGCGATCTTACTGCATAAGCATTGGAATCACTACAAAAATGGGAATTGTGTTTCTTGAAAAGGCCATCTTTAGTAAATTTTGCTTCATCGGTCCAAGTTATATTGTCCAAATATCTTTATCTTGTATTGTTAAAAATAAACTCGCAAAACTGTACTCTTTTGGGCAAATCGGTGTCTTTTAGATGTTGAACCAATGATATTAAATAAATTGAAGTTATGTTTTAACAGAATCCTATACACTGAGTTCCTCATGATTGTCTTGCCACGTTTCTTAAGGATGTCATTGGATATGCGGCAAAATATCCCATTGCAATCTCGACATTTTCATTATCAACAATGGGCTTCCTTTATTAATTTTTGCCTTGACATTTCCAAAATTTTTATAGTTTTCCAACATTTGTTTATACGGTTTGTGTTTATCTGGATATCTATCAAGAAATATCTGGCATCTTCTTGTTAAAACTCTCTTAATTCCCCATAGATAACAAACAAATTCAAATAATCCTCGTTTGTGTAATTTAATCACCCCGGCATGATTATTAGTTTAATAATTATTATAATTACTATAATAAATAAATAATACTTTAGTAGGTAATTGTTAAACGACAATAAATATTACGTTTTTATAGTAACCAATTGATTTTGTTCTCGCCAGGCCTCCCTATCATGGCCAACTAACAAGAAAACTTAGAAGCCGTCTGGCATTATTAGAATAAAAAACGTTAAATCGTCAATAACTCAAAAACTACAAATTTTTGGATAGGCAACTTTATGCAAAGTCACATTTTAAGTGTTAAATAAGATAAAATTATAAAAATTGGGGGTTTCCATTTGAAAAAAGTAACTTTTAACGATTTTTTAAAGTATATTTATAATGTCAGTTTTTGATCACCCTATACTTATTTATTGTAAAAATATCAGCACAGGCCACTAAAGCGGATCCTTTTGGACAAGGAAGCCACCCGCAAATAAATAATAGAGACTTCGATAAGCCGATATTTATAGTTATGTCTAGACCTGCAAACGTCATTTTGCGTATATGCACAGGGTGAGTCAAAAAAAAGTTATGGTAAAATATGCATTTTTTTAAATAGAACACCCTGTATATTATATGATTATCTTACTCAGCAGAGAGAGCTTTACTTTGATATCTCGTTTTTTAAATTCTTTTTATGATAAATTAATTTTTTATGATATTTTTTGGGTTTCAGAGGGTTCTTTTAAAAGATCGTAGTTATCCATGGAATCAATTTAGACCAACAAAATTTGTATCAGCCTAAGATATCTGCTGTAGGTTCCTAGTGATATTTTGTAAATTTTTTATACAAAGTGTTTTTTTATGAATTTACCAAAATTAAATATGCAATATCTCAATATTTTTACATGAAACACACTATATTTTCTTATTTCATTAAAGTTATTCACGGAATACCTTCATTTTTTACTAAATATGCCCTATATCTAAACCCTTTGCTTTTTAAGATATTTTATTCTTACTTCTGTTCTCTTTTATCAAGATAACCTAGAAAAAATAGTTCAAATATTGATTGTTTGAAGGTGGTAGATAATGTGTTGTTATCAAAAGGCATTTTTTGGACTTTGCATTATCTTTTTATTTAATTCTAGCGTCGTTTTGACCGGTGCAGTATCTGATCAGAATTAGGTTGGCAACGACCAGTCCACCGGTCAAAACGTCGCTGTCGCTAGAAATAAAATTTCTCTCAGTTTGTTTATTGAATAACTTTTACATTATTAAAGATATTTTAGAATCTAGGATTTTTTTTTATTTTAGTTTATTTTTCTTTTTCTAGGTACGCATTGGATCTCTTTAGACTGATATGTAAGAATTTTCCTGTAAGTTATCCTGAAAATATTGCCGGGGCTTTGGGTATTTATAATTGCAGTTGCGATGGTAAGAATGCTATTTTTTTATTTTGGGATTGTAAAGGTTCAAGGTTTTATGTGTTTGGATGAAGCCTCTTTTTAATTATTTATACTAGGTTTGAGATAATATTTATAATTATTAGTATTAATAATACTCTAGTTTTTTTTGTGAGATTGAATGAATCATTTTTTCAGATTTTTTTGAATCTGCGTTTTTTCTATTAGGAAGTTATATTACGTAATTAAAACTCATAAACTGGAATTAAGCCAAGATAAAGCTAGCTATTTAATTTTGCAAACTTTCATAGATCTATAAAAATTAAATGTAACAGGAATGAGAGCAGAACAAGCTTTTAATATAATATTATTTAACATGCCATCTCTTTGACTAAAAAATTACAAATCTTCAAACTTCCAGAGAAATAAAAAAAAGGGAAAATTATCTATCTCTCTCTCCTGTATTTTTCTGTATATTGTTGGACTGCTAAAATTTATTATCACATGTTTTTGTATTTCATGTTTTAATATGCGAATACCTCCAATTTAACTTTCGAATCGACGAGTCTTGAAAAATCGGAAACAAAAAAAAGGGGCAAAATTAATTGTGCGGACCAAAAACGAAAAACAAACTTATAAGTAGGCTTAGAAAAATTATGCATTTGAAAACCTAAGAATATGCATGTAAATATGCTCCGAAACAGGGGAAAATATGCACCTAAAAATGCATTTATTATCGGATCAAAAAAACGGAAATACAGCGAAAGTATAGCAATTAAAATATTATATTATTTAGACTTCAAGGTATACTTAAGACGCTATTTTTACCGGTAATTATTACATTAGTACAACTATATAATAAAAGTATTTTTTTAAATAAAATTTTAATATATAGCTAACTAAACAAACTAACTATAGAATAAACCTGTTTAAAATTTATTGTTTATTTATCTGACAATAGTACTTTATACTGAGAAAATACTCGTTAACATCACAAGATACAATTGAAACATATTCAAACAAATTCAAATTACTGTTTATTAAAAATTGTTTGTGATCTGGATTCAATGTCTTTTTATTGTCCAAAACTGCACTAATTATTTTCAAATTTTTGTAACCAATATTTTTTTGTAAAACCGTAGGTAATTTTTGAGAAATTACTTTATTTTTAGGGTTAGTTATAGTTTCACTCACTTTTTCTATCATTTCTACGCTTTTGGACAAAGAAAGTCCTTTCATCTCCAATTTTTTTATAGTATCAGACAAGCAAGAAAAATTGTTTTTAATGTAAATTAAATCCTCACGAACATCTTCTTTGCACAAAACGTTTTGTGCTTCTTGTTTACAGGGTGGCCATTTTATGGTGATACAGTACCTTATCTAGAAAACGGTAATAGTTACGACAAAAAGTTAAATACAAAAGTTGTTTGGATTCAATTAAACTTTTATTTTATTTCACTTTTGTTTATACAGGGTGTTTCGTTTTGACGTGACACATGTCAACTTTCTTAATTTAAATGGAACATTCTATATATTATTACACGTTTCGATTCTACTGTTAATTTGCGAAAGTTTTTATAATAACATCTATATTTAAATTCTTTATAGTATTTGAGTAAATTGAGTTTATAGAATTTTTTTTAAAAAAACACATTTAAAAAAAAATGTTTACCTATAAAACTTTAATGAAACTAACTAATATCCTAAACATACATTACTAAGGGTTCAATTCAACGAGTTTCCATGCTGGTTCTACCAATTAATATACAGGGTGTTAAAAATGGAGAGTAAAACAAACAGAAGTTTAAATGTAAAAATATCCCGTTTTTCAAATGGAACACCTTGTATATTTTTATTTCTTCTGATTCAGCGTTCAATTACCTATCATTACTCATATATATGTCCTATACCTAAAATGAACAGTTTCGATTTTATTAGCCGTTTTCTGATTTATCCCGGAATTTTGACACTAAATGAGATCAGAAACTAAAAAAATCAAGATAGGCTTAGGAAATAACCTAATGCAATTGTTGACTTAAGTTGACATTTGCTCTGTTTGTCGTTTTTGTCAAATTTTTGCTTCGAAATTTGTTAAAAAATGGCTTTATATAGATGAACGTTTGGAATTATACAACTGTTTCATAAAAAATATAAAAAGAGAATATTCGAGGGAATATCCTAATAATCGAGTTCCCTCCAGGACTATATTTTTTCGAATTGTGCGTGATTTGGAAAATGGTGTCTAAAACTCTCCCAATTTTGTCCTCACTGAGGAAAAATAACTGGAGATTTTACTTTATTTCAAGGAAGATGATGAAAGATCCCAAAGAGATGCTGACAGAGACATTGCAGGTGTCAGTAGAGGAAGTATTCAAAAAACACTGCAGGTGAATGGTTATCATCCTTATAAATTTCTTCCAACTCAATTATTATCACAATTAGACTTTAATGAAAGATTGACTTGTGATATTATGGACCGGCAGTTCGAAAATGTGTTTTTTTCAAAAGTGCTTTGGACTAACGAGGCCTCATTTAATACGGCGGGTATTTTTAATCGGAAAAACACTCATTACTGGTCTCAAACTAATAAACATCTAATAGAAGCAATTAAAAAACAAGTCCGTCAAACCGTAAATGTGTGGTGCGGATTTATTTGCGACCGTATTATCAGACCAATATTTTTTGACACGTCGTTAAATGGCGAAAGATACTTGGAGCTGCTTAGGAATGAAATCATGCCCCTTATCAACGACTTGCCAGCAAATATTCGAGAAAATATCATTTTTCAGCAGGATAGCGCCCCTTACCACACGGTTGCACTGGAAGCAAATTTCCTTAATCAACATTTTCCATTGTGGATAGGAAGACATGGTTTAATATCCTGGCCACCACGAAGCCCTGATTTAAGCCCTTTAGACTTCTTTTTGTGGGGTGCACTAAAAAATAAAGTTTATAAAAATAGATCTAATAATAGAAATGAGTTAAAAATAAAAATCAGGGAAGAGATCAATAATTTTATTGCATCTATTCGAAAAATAGAGGCTATTTACACTTCATGTATCGCAATGGACGGTGGCCATATTGAAAATTTTTTATAATCTGTTTTAATCATGTTTAATACTCATTTAGTTATTAGTTATACCGTGTGGCACAAGATATTTTTTTTGTCTCTTCCTTATTTTCGTAAACATTAAATAATAAGAACATAAATTACATATCTCACTTTTATTTGTATTTTCTAACATTATTTATAGTCGCTATCTGTGTTAAGGAAATGAGAATAAGGCTTAGTTTACGACATTTTTATTTTAGCCCACTTCGTCTGTTTATTTATATTAAAAAAAAATAGTCAAATCAGAAAACGGCTAATAAAATCGAAACTGTTCATTTTAGGTATAGGACATATATATGAGTAATGATAGGTAATTGAACTTTGAATCAGATGAAATAAAAATATACAGGGTGTTCTATTTGAAAAACAGGAGATTGTTACATTTTAAGTTCTGTTTGTTTTGTTCTCCATTTTTAACACCCTGTTTATTAATTGGTAAGACCAGCATGGAAACTCGTTGAATTGAACCCTTAGTAATGTATGTTTAGGATATTAGTCAGTTCCATTAAAGTTTTATAGGTAAAAAATTTTTTTTTTAAAATATGTTTTTTTTTTTAAATTCTAAAAACTCAATTTACTCAAAAACGATAAAGAATTCAAATATAGATGTTATTATAAAAACTTTCGCAAATTAACAGTAGAATCGAAATATGTAATAATCTATAGGGTATCCTATTTCAATTAAGAAAGTTGATATGCGTCACGTCAAAACGAAACACCCTGTATAAGCAGAAGTGAAATAAAACAAAAATTTAATTGAATCCAAACAACTTTTGTATTTAACTTTTTGTCGTAACTATTACCGTTTTCTAGATAAGGTACTGTATCACCATAAAATGGCCACCCTGTACAACGAGAGTATTCCGCATTAAATTGGTTGACTATGTTTTTTGTTGCCTCGAAATGTTCTGCGTAATAAATGGCAGCATTTATCCAAGTTCACCATCTAATTACAATTGGTGATGGGGCAGGGGGATGTTTCCTGCAGTTTGCCTAAGTTTTTCTACCCGAGTCGGAGCTTTTAGGAATACTTTCTTCACCGAGGAAATCAAATCGTTCACTCGTGGATAAAAAGCACGAACTTGTTCTGCAACTCGATGAAGTCCATGGGCAAGATATGTGGCATGTATCATTTTAGGGTACAATATTTGTAGACCACTCATTGCTTTGCACATGTATGTAGCAGCATCTGTAATTGCCACTAAAACTCTATCATATTTAATACCACCGGGCCATAAAAGAGTGAGAGAGTCGTTGAAAAATCAAGCAATGAACGATTTACTTTGTCTAAGGTCTTTATTGTAAGGAAATATGATTTATCCCTTTCTGCTTCTACATCCAATGCACCAAAAACAAAATTAGCTAGACATCTCTGTTTCCATCAACTGTCTTATAATACAAATCTGGAACATAGTTTTTCCTTAACGTGAGTTCATGTGGAATTGATGTCTTTGTGTACTGCTCTAAAAATGACTTCAGGGCAAGATTACTTAATTTATTCAGTGGAATATCCGCACTAACAAACGCCTTGCACAAATCCTCATTGAACTTTGATCTTTTGGGTCCCGGTCCTAGTGAAAATGCTGTGGTGATTAAAATTTGTTTCTGAGCACACTTTTTTGGAACTGATGCTTTGTAGTTCCTATGTGTTGTGTCACTAGGAATTTCTTGTTCGCAGTAACAGGAACATCACAAAATTCACTTTCACGAATCGATTTAACACCGCACTTAATGAACGCTCGGCATATTGGACAATGTTCACGCAACAATGTATAAACTATACTGAATTGAAAATTATTTCCAACATTCTTTGTGTGTTGTAAATCGGTGGTAAATCCATAGTTTTTAAAGCACAGATGTTCTATTGGGTACCTATAACAATTTTACGAAAGGATGGGTAAAACCCTTGGCCTGCCAGCAACTAGACATTTTTTATTATTTTATTATTAAGGATTATATTTGAAATACATCAAATTGGTCTTGGGAAATAAAAATATATTCAGAAAAATTAGAATATATGCATTTTTCCTGTAATAACTGCTAAATATGCATTTAAATACAAAAACTGCAAAACTATGCATTTGCATATGCTTTCATGCAAATGCATATATATCCTAAGCCTAGTCATAAGTAATAATAATTATGATTATTTCATGACGCTTAAATTTAGTGATTTTTTACATTAAAAAGCCAATAATTTTTAATACATAAAAATAACTAGAACAACACACACTAAGGAAAACATTTTTAAAGTAAGTGTTGAAAATGAGCACTATTTACACCAACATGGCAACGGCGAATCAAGTTTTCACAAATTGCTTGGAGAATACCTGGAGTGATTTTTATCTAATTCAATACGTGTAAAATCGTCATATATTTTAAATCCATGATATATTATATTATAGGTAAATCCTAACAAGTGCGGAAATAAGTACCTAATTCGTAGTGATTTAAGAGTTTTTAAACTATAACAAACAAACTATTATATATTTAAAAATTAGTTATTTGGAAAAAAGTAGCAGCTACATAGACCTATAGAAAACTGTTGAAAAAAATTATTCTTTGTTGTAATTAACATGGTAGGTAATTGATAATTATAGGTATTATTAACTAAATTGGGAGCATTTTGATTGTTAGCATTTTTGGTGCTGGCAATAATGTTGACTCTTTTTATTCATAACTTGTCATATTGGTGCTCATTCACTGGTCCATTGTTGTCAGCAATACTATCAATTCCATACGCGAAATTTGTCGAAGGCAAGGGCGAAGGCGGAGGCGAATTTTCCTTGGAATTTTCTCCTGTAGTAGTAGTAGTCCTCCAAATTAGTAATATGCACTCCAGCGTCGGCCAACATAGTAGCCAAAGATCGTCTATAACAGTGTTCAGTAAAGGCCTCTGGATTTGGAACTATCTTCAGTTATAACAAAGCTTCTACTTTGCCGCAAGTCTTGCTATCTGGTATTTTCACCAGAAACAAATCTTGTTCGACTACGTTTTCACACAACAGATGAGTTAATCTTACACGCCTGCAGGCTCTATAGGCATAGGCTCCACTTCGACGACTTTGATTAGTACTCGTAAATAAGTATCATCAGGTGCAATGCCTAAAATTTTTTCAACATGTTCGGAGTTTAAAATTTTAGACTTTTTTCGTCTAAACTCTACCATCTTCTTTTTTAAATAAGCAATCAATTTAAAATGTCTGCTAATGTCAACGTTTTTCTTAATTTTTAGGATAGATTTTATCATTGGTTGAAAATTCTTTGAAATTTCTTGAACGTAAACTAGAAGCATGTCTTCTCTACTAATGTTGTTGATGTTTTTGTTGGCGCACCATTTGACTTTGTACTGGATTTTTGCTGCGTTCATAACATATTCAGGAACCTCGTCTTGCATGGCCAGATTGTCAAATTCACTTAAATGCATTGTAACAATGTAAAATACGCACATATAAAAGCATTTTGATTTGATTTCTAACAATTGACTTTAAGCCTCCTTAGTAACCTGGAAACCTGTTACCTAACTAGAACGAAATGCATTAAGTCTGCTACACACTGAGATATGTGCCAAAGACGGTTAATTAATAAATTAATAAATAATAAATTATTTTGAAATATTATGCGCGGCAAAATTTTTCCGCACTATTGCGGGAAAACCAATTTTCTCCATGGATATCGGTGCAAAAAATTGATTTTTCCGCACGGCTGTAGAAAAATGTCTTTACATGATCCCAAAAATATAAATGTAAAGTTATTAATTCGTTAGAATTACGTTTCCTGTTTCTCTTACGCGTTGATATTTACACAAATGTTCTATCCTTTGATAGTCTTCTGTCTGGAAATCATTACCTACACATTTTTGTAGTTTTATGTGAGTTTTGACACCATTTACCGTAAATAAGCGTATTCAACTGTTAAATACATTTCTTAACATACACGAATATCATTCTAAACAAAATCTCAGTGTTAGAAATTTGTATGCACGTAGGTATTTATAGAAATATAAGTTAGGTACAATAAATCTTGCTTAAAGTAGCTATTTATTGGTTAAATAGGTGCTAATAATCGCAAAATACCTATTTAATTAAGTTTGCTTAACACCATCGAATTTAATTAAATGTATCTATACTAAAAGAAATATTCGCCATATTTATTTAGGTACACCACAAAACCCAACACAAATAAAAACCGAGACAAGGCACTTAAGCTCTTCAAGCAAGAGCATTAAAAAATATTAATTACGCGGACCAGAAATAAAAAGAACACACAGATAAGGAACTGTTTCAATTTTAGCTCCCCCCCTTTCCTCCAAGTTAATTAATTCAAAGGAGAAACGGAGATTTTATAACGAAAATTTATGGTCCTAAGCCCTTTTGGGCGGCATCGGTCCTTACAACGGAATAAGATGTTTATTAAGCCCGAAACGTACATTTTTCTTTTCAGGTTTCATTATGCAATGTCACTTCGGAATCATTAAAAAGCGGTGTAATCCTTTGCGGTAATTAAAAAATGTTCTTGGAAACTAATTAATATTGTTTTATACTTGTTTGGGTTGCGTGCTGCTCGAGGGTTATTTCAGAACGATTGCTGTTAGAATTTATACGGGGTTTCTCAAAAATCATCTTTTAATAAAAAGAACTTACTTGCGCTGTCCAGATTTCCAAAAGGACAACTTCATTTGACTATGTTTTTTTGGTACACCCTGTATTTTTTTTTTCCTAATTTTCTTGGGGGGACTGTACTTTATCTCACTGCTGGACCACTCTGTATATACAGGGTGGTCCAATAATAGAGGACGTTAGCTGTAGCTCGGGAACCGTTAAAGACAGAACTTAAGGTAAACATATTTATAGATAAATCGGCCAAGAGAAATTGCTGCAAATTGTTTCAAAATTTTCAAAATTTTCAAAATTGGCCGCTAGAGGGAGTAACAGCAACACAAAATTGTAAATGTCAATTTTTTTCTTAAATTTCCATAATTGAAGCATGTTGATAAGCATTGTATTCTTCAACTAATTATGCACGTTTTTGCTTAAGACTATTTTTGTCTATTTTCAAAAAGTGGTGGGGGAAGGTCAAACATTTTTACTTTCAAATGTAGATATCCCCGTTTTGGATCAACCGATTTTATTCCACTTGGTGTCGAAAAAAAGTGCTTCTTTTCCTCTACTGGTGGAGGCATAAACTGTACCGTAATTACATTGTTAGTGGTCATTAGATAGCGCTGTTTTGGAATTCTCCAAATAATGCTGATTTTCTCAAAGAAATCAAATGGTACGCTAAAACTTTTATATCACAATTTATTTGGTAGTTATAAAGAGCATTAAATAGTCAAATAAAAAATTCAGGTCCGTATTTAAATTAAGAAAGTTGATGATGGTTTCTCGAATCCAAAACGTCGGATTGGAAAATTAACCTTGGGGTTTTGTAGAGGAGAAAAAGTAACAATGGCAAAGTGGAAATTATTTTCATCTCTCTTTTCAATTAATCCTAAAATTCTAGGAAAACCAAAAAACTGGAAAAAAAACAAGGCTCCAATAGAAACTTTAGTAATCTTGCTCTAAGTCTAAAGAACAAAACAAACAAAGGAACGAAACAAAAAATACTAAAACTCAGTATCATAATCATATAAGCCTCGAAATAAAATAGCTGAAGCTAGGGCGACTATTGGTAGGACTCGGTTTGGGCAAAAAATTAAACTATTAAATATTAACAATAATAATACTTTCGTAAATGCTCAAAATGCCAGTCGTTATTATCAGTACAAAACTGCAATCTTTCCTGTGTCTATTGGACTGTAGCCTCTACTCCCCCCAGTATCTCTAAAGCAGCATTTACTCTTTTCATACAAAAACAAACAGGACCAAAAACTTCAATGTATCTCTTAAAACTTCCGATTTACTGTTTATTTCTACGACTTACCGAAATAAGAGAAAATCTAATTTGAAAAAAATGTGCACTAGACAGTTATTAATAAAAAAATCTCAAAAGAATCCAGTTGCCTTAGATAAGACGTAGCTATTGCCGCTGTTAGAGGTAAATGAGTGTATATTTAAATACCTTTCATTTAATTTTAGAGCCTCAAAAACGGTTCCTTGGGTTATTTTTAATTTGGCAGGATAAAATATGGATGTTTTCAAGGTGGTTGCCACAATTTGGAGGGAAATATTGTCCCCAATTTAGTAAGATCTCCCTAAGAGAAGTTGGAATCAGGATCTACTTCTTTTGTTTTACTGTATATTTCAATAAAACTAATTTTTAGCGAATGACAGCAAAACAAAATTCAAAAATTAAAATTGTTTAAACAAGCTGCTATAATTGTAATTTGCATAGACTTCTTCAAGACAAAACCTTCTAAGATTTTTTGTACAGACACCAGAAGACGTTGAACCCTTGCATTTGACCTAAATAAAGTTTCAAAAATAAAAATTAAAAAAAAAATACTTCCCAAACTTCGATCCCGTCCATTTTAAACAAAGCTCGGAAGATCAACAAGAGGAATGTTTTTTGAGAATTTTATAGTGTTATTTCAATTTTTTCGACAGTTATCGTGTTACAAAGGACACTTTAAAAAGTTCGAAAAATAATTATTCAATAATAGACAAAAAACCAGAAATGACACAAAAATGTGTGTGATACTGTTCAAGAGCCCCAAGCGTACCCAGAAAGTACTAATGATATTGTTCCTTTAATTGTCTAGATAACACTATAGTTTTTTAAAATTTTTAAATTAATATTTAATAGTTTATATTTTTTTTACTTGTTACAATCGGTTTTGGGGCAACCTAACGGCTTCGCACTCGTGGCACGTGAGCTCTATTTTCAACATTTAATTAAAATTATTAATAATAGAGATAGAGTTTCAGGAGTTAAAGTTTTTTATTTTAAATTTCTTCTTCTTTAAGAATCTTTTCTTTTTAATTTCTTAAATGTTAATAATTTTCGAGATATTGGTTACGGGTGGGTTTGAAATTTATGCACATTTTTCTCATTCCAAATCCCATGAGCCCTCACTCACATTTTTACTAAAATATATTCAAAACCAGGATGAAGTAAATTCAAAACCAATATCACGCAAATTATCTAACTTGTGCAATTTCTGTGACTGTGAACTTCATAACTGAACGTTTATTCATACCTTGTCAGTTATAAAGTTCACAGTTACAGAAAATGCGCGGGTGAAATATTTTTCGTAATGTTGGTTTTAAATTCACTCCATCTGAGTTTTGAATATACTAAAGCAATAGCAAAAGTTAACACCATTTTGAGTTTGTAAGCTTGACTAAGAGCCTCTTAGCGTCTACTTATTATAAATTATTACTACACACAGAATGGAATTTAAGGCAATCCAATTGAATCCCGAAGATATTTTGGTTAGTTTCGATGTAGAATCACTATACAAAAATGTTCCTGTGAACAACTCAATTTTCATTATATCAGACATTGGATTATAATAATCTTGATAAGAACTTTATAGACCTAGTAGAAGCTTATCTTACATCAACTTATTTCATATTTCAAGGAACTTTTTATGAACAAACTTCAGGGGCAGCATGGGATCTACTCTATCACCTGTGGTAGCGAATATCTTTATGGAAGTCTTTGATGTTATTGCTCTAACATCTGCTCTACTAAAACCAAAACATTTGTTTAGATTTGTAGATGAAAATTTTTTTGTTTGGCCTCATGGACAAGATAATCTCCTCATATTTCTGGACCATTTTAATCAACAACATCATAATATTAAGTTCACAATGGAAATTGAATTTAAGGGAACGATTCTCCTTCTAGATGTATTTGTTCAAAGAAAGGAAAATGGTACATTAGGACATTCTGTGTACAGAAAACCGACACATACAAATAGATACTTAAATGCAAATTTCCACCACCACCCACACACAAAAAAAATTGGTTATTAACTCACTAGTATTTTGAGTCATTTCAATTCCCGATCAACATCGGAAATATCGAAACTGACCGAAGCTCTGAGAGGTAAAGGCTATTGCACTGAAGATATTACGCCTTCAATTAAAAGATATAGTAATCTGACTCCGCGAAAGGAAAATGATAAGGAGCCATCCTCAGGTACAGTTGTCGCGTTTTGAGATTACCCGTGCGTCACATAAATTGCGTCATTAAATCAATATGAATCAAATCAAAATGTTGGGGGTGAAAAAGTCAAAAAAGGTTCTGTGTTCATATGCGCTAACTGGCGAGATCGGAAATATGCTGGGTGTACAGCCTTAGAGGTTCGCCGGTTTGAATTTTTAATCCGGAATTTAAAACTACGTGTTCTGCGTGAAATTTCGTCTCAATAGAGAAAGCTTAACACAATTATTTTTTACATTATATTGAATATTTTACAAATACCAAGTTTATCTTTTTAAATAACATAATAGTAAGCTAAAAATTGTACCACATCAATTGTATTTTCATACCTGTTCTTAATTAGTTTTTTAGTGTGGCTTACACAGTTTTTAATTCTGCAGTACAGGGTGTCCGGATTTGATTGCAAAAGCAGGGTATCTCGCTTATTTTTAAAGATGGAACCTTGCGGTTTTCACGAACTTGAGCTAATTTTTTGTGAAACTCATGAAGCCGTAAACAAAATTTTCATAGCCTTCTTCGTTTATGAGATACAGGGCGAAATAGAAAATTTTGCATTTTGGGACCCCCCTCGTATCTCGGTTATCCTTTAACTTAAGGCAAAGGGAAAAATTGCTGCTTATGCAGTTTTTTACGCTGGATCCAGTGGCGTAGTCATATTTTTCATTTGAGTTGTTATTTTTTAGACATGACCCAAAGTTGTGCTTTTTTAAATAGGACACCCTGTATATTTGTCCAGAAATTGATTTATCCTTTTAAAAGCTTCTCAAAAATATATAATAGTAAGGTCTATTTTAATAAACAACAACAAAAATTCTAATTTTTATAATTATCATCCCAAATTTTGCAGTAGGCCTTGCAAAACAATGCTGCCTTTTATTTAAAGTCGTTAACAATATCTACATCCTAACAATAAATCAAAATAAATATGTAATTAAATCTATTTATCAAAATATGTATTGATAATTTCGCACCAAAAAAGTACCACCTACCTAGATTTATGTAACACAAGAACAAAACAGTAATAAATTATTATGTAACAAGCCTTTCAGCAAACATCA
Source organism: Kuschelorhynchus macadamiae (assembly GCA_030620095.1). NCBI lineage: Eukaryota > Metazoa > Arthropoda > Insecta > Coleoptera > Curculionidae > Kuschelorhynchus > Kuschelorhynchus macadamiae. Next base: position 741,680 of record JAUTXW010005323.1, on the reverse strand, counting down.
ACTGTCGTATAAGAACTACAGTAACCAAGGAAATCAAAAGAACAGTTCAAACTGATTTCCATTTTGTTCTATGCATGCTTCGCACAATTTTCGTATTCGTTTTAGGGAATTAAGCAAAATAGCGAAAATTTTCTCTTATTGCATTTCCTAAATCTTGGACATTATCATAGTGATCTTTGTAAATTCTATTTTCCAGATATCCCCATAGAAAGAAATCTAAAATCGACAAATCTGGGGACCTAGGGAGCCATCTTATAGGTCCATTTGTTCCGGTCCATTGATTGGTAAAATTATTGTCCAGAAATAATCTCGTCATTCCAGAATTGTGTGCAGGAGCACCGTCCTGTTGAAAATAAATTTCGTTAATTTGCGCTAGAGGAACATCATCAAGTAATTCAGATATAGCTGCCTCTAAAATTTCTATATAGCGATTGGCTGTTAGATTTCCCTCAAATATATAAAATTTTATATGTGTTCCTAATATAAAGCAGGAGACATTTAGACCAAACCTGACCTGCTGTCTTCTGGGAAATATTTGGTGTTGATTTTCCTTGGACTAGAATCTACTATTGGGCCTATTGAGTATACCAGAATTACTGAAATGTGCTTCGTCTGACCATATAACCTTCCTTTCAAAATCTCTAACCATATCGCATCTTTCTCGAAACCAATTGCAGAAGACTACCCGACGCTCTGCATCCCCTGGCTGTAAATGCTGCACGAGCCTAAATTTGTATGGGTGGTATTTGTGCTTTTTTAGAATTTCTTGAACTCTAGTTTTTGGAATCCCTATGCTCTTTTCACTGGCCCTACAAGAGTTTGTAGGGTAAGCTTCTGCATTAACCAAAACCGTAATTTCCTCAGCCTCCCGATTTTCTTTATTATATGTTTTCGTACGAGGTTTGATAAATGATCCGTGATTAAATAAATTCTTTTTTATCCGATAAAAGTGGATATATTAGGTTGCCTCCTTTCTGGATATCTAAATAAAAATTAAGCAATAGTATTCCAACATACCTAAAAATTAACTATTTTCATTACTTAATATAAAACAAGCTAACATATCGTACTTTTCATAATGTTCGAAAGTTTGGTTTTCTTCCATAATAATACAAATATATTTTTACACAATAAATAAATACAAAAAACTAGCGCTATGTTTTATATACGCGTACAAAATTGGGAAATGTCATTTGCTTCCAAGAAAACAAAAGAAAACGGCATCGTTTTGCATGACCTACTGCAAAATTTGGAATGATAATTAAAAAAATTAGGATTTTTGTTGTTGTTTATTAAAATAGACCCATACCATTATATATTTTTGAGAAGCTTTTAAAAGGACAAATCAATTTCTGGACAAATATACAGGGTGTCCTATTTAAAAAAACACAACTTTGGGTCATATCTAAAAAATAACAACTCAAATGAACAATATGACTACGCCACTGGATCCAGCGTAAAAAACTGCATAAGCAGCAATTTTTCCCTTTGCGTTAAGTTAAAGGATAACCAAGATACGAGGGGTGTCCCAAAATGCAAAATTTTTTATTTCGCCCTGTATCTCATAAACGAAGAAGGCTATGAAAATTTTGTTTACGGCTTCATGAGTTTCACAAAAAAATAGCTCAGGTTCATAAAAACCGCAAGGTTCTATCTTTAAAAATAAGTGATATACCCTGCTTTTGCAAGCAAATCCGGACACCCTGTACATTGTCCCAATGCCTCGTCCCACATACCAACAACTTTTTCATCACCATAGAGTAGAGATGGCTCTAGCAATATGTTTATTGTAATACGACTTAGCATGAGCCCAGATTAGTTCAATGACATATATGTAAGTCACAATGGTATGGTGGAAGTCTTCAAACTTCATGACCATGCAGTCTTAGTAATTCGTCAATTATCTTTTCTATTCATTTTTGCTAATTGTAACACCTCGGCTTTCAAAAGATTCGTATCATTCGTGATGTTATTCTATTTTAACCAATTTATTATACTTTTGTAGTAGCAGATGAAGGTTGTTTGGTATGGCGTATTGTCCATTACTATTATAATGATGGCTCTTCTAAATTTTTGGATTAACTTTATTATTCGTTTCACCATGGTAATCCATTTCATTGATTTTGAACAGAAAGATAAGCTGGCATTCTGAACTCATAATATTTTGAAGATCCAGCATGAAGAAAGAAAAACCGCTTACCATCATATCCTTCTGGCTTTCGTACACTTTTTACGTTTTGATCTTGCCATGACATTGTTTTATTTCCTTTGGCATCAATCCATGCTTCGTCTAGGAAAATCAATTGTTGCTGATATACACTAGACATTTTATTCATGTATTTACGTAAAAAGCAAGCTCTAAGAGAAGAAATATGGGTTTTTCAATTTTAGGCCCTTATGTTATCATACTTTCTAAATTTAAAGCCCAATTCATTCAGCAGAATACGCAAGAGGTATCACAGGTACAATTTCTTTATATTTTAGCTCTGCATTTGGGCCCTTAATAGTTATATGTTTTCCTAAAATGAAAAGAATGTGTTACGAATATCGTTAAAATAAAAATCAAATTTGATAAGAAATTCATTATCAGAACCGTCATTACAATTGGGTTGGTTGGGAGAAATATTAGTCACTGTCTAAAGGAAACTTGTCTTTGTACATGTCATATAATTTATTTCAAACATCCATTTTGGCTCTTACGCTTGCATTTAGACTTTCGAGGTGAAGAAAGAACTGGCTTGTTTTCTTTCTTTTTTCGAATGGAATAAACAGTCTTGCGAGAAATTTTTAAAGCAGCTGCGACACTCTGAAATACAATAATTCATTAACAAAAATATTTCGTCTTTTGTATTTTGAAAAAAGTTATTTACCTCTTGAACAGATGTTACAGGTTCTAAAGGTCCTCCATTGCTTTTCTCCAACTCAAAATATTCACAGAGGTGATTGCTGAGCTTGCCTATGCAGAAGTTTTACAGGCATTTTCTACAAAATAATCTTAATAAAGTAAATGGAAATACAGGATATGATAAAGTGTCATTATATGAAATAGCTTGCAGGATAGAAATAGATCGGTTAAATAAAAACCGATAATAATAAAAAGAATACTTACCGATGTTTCTAAATTTTGAAAAAAGTGTTTAAATTATAAATATAAGACAGAAATTCAATTCCACTGACAAATATCAATATTGACAATCGCACAAGTCAAGCAAATGCTTTTATTGCGGTATACATTCACTTACAGAATTACAGGTGTTTAATACTGGTAATAGACAAAGATGAACTCAATAAGGCATGTGTGTGCTTCTTTCGGTAAATGAAGGCGCACAGGTAATCTCAAAACGCGACAACTGTAGTGTTGTTTTTCCTTACATACATGGCACTACAGACAAAATAGAATGATTACTTCGGCGGTCCAACATACGTACAATCTTCAATACACATAAAAATATTGGACAATGCTTGCGATCCCCGAAAGATATTGCACCAGCAGCAGGAACACATAAAACTCCTTGCTTCTGTGGAGAAGTGTATGTGAGAGAAACAGGACGCTCAATGTCAACTAGACTTAAGGAACATGAACGATGTATAAAAAAAAGAAACAAATTGTTCAATCTGCTGTAGCTGAACACCAGCATACCACTTACCACATTGTAAATGTAAAGGAAACTAAGGTTCAATCATCGCTTCCAGGATTTTATAAACGAAAAATTAGAGAATCTATTGAAATTTTTAAATATACAAAAACTTCAATAGAGATCCGTAGAAACCGCCCTTAACCCAAGGTCACGGTTTGGCGAGCATAAGTCGGGTAAAAAAGCCAGCTTGAATCTCTCCCAGGTCATTCAGTGTTCAGATCTCGTGGAGTAAACATCCCTGAAGATGCCTCCTGCAATCGAAGGCGAAACGTCGGATAGTAATTCCAATTTGACACACATTACTATTTCATAAAATATAGACAATTTATTCATTATATATTTTTATAGACTCACGTATACTTATTCAGTTCGAACCAAAATAATTAGGAATAAAATTACATGCGGGAAGATACGTATACTCCAATTTGATTTACCCCGACGATATTATTTATTAAAATAAATTAATATTGTTAATGCCTAAGGGTATTGTTCGGTTTAATTGACTCGCCCTCGCATAAAGGGCGGCCGATTGCTTACCTACTTTAGAGTCAACATAAATCAAATTAAATGCAATAACGATGGTCATTTCAGGATCACCACTGCACGCGGTCGCACCCCTTCGTAATCGACTAACCAGAAGTTTATTTACCGTCCTACCAGTCTGTCGTTAACTGAAGTAGATGCAATTCGAACATTGGCGTTCAGAGATATCAGTTGATTTCAATTCGCAACACAAAATTTGCATCCGTTTAAGTTTAAATCGAAGAACTCAACCAAATGTGTATTAACTGCCTGTCAGTTGATTAAAAGTCTAGAATGCTGTTATATTTTGTATACTAGTATAATAAATATGCAGGGTAGAAAGGAAAGTTTAACAGATAAATATAGAGGCAAATTAGAAAAAAAGTCTTATTGATACTCAAGAGCTTTGGAGTTGTTATCCGAGACTCCAAAAATTTTGAAGAAAATAAAAAAGTGGCAATTGGAAAGTAATAAAAATTTCCATCCCCCTTTATTATATGGTTTTATTAAATATTTGATACTTTTATCCGATTACATTGGCAAAAACCCTACCATAAGGAGCAATTTTTTAAAAGGAGACAGATCATTCTAAATTCTAAACCACAAAATTGAAGCCATCAGTCACTGTTTCTTATAGCAGAGTTCTTGCCAATTTTTTTTGTTTATCTTACACAAAAAAAGACAAAAAAAAATCAAATATGCAACAAAGTGTTTCTAATTAAAATAACAATAGATATTTGTTTATTTTTAGATTTAGATAAGACTATGGAATTTCTGTATTCAATATTTTTTCTGTCTACAGTGAAACCTCCCTTAACGGACATCTTCGAACAATGGACACCTCTGCTGAACGAAACATTTTGAAATCACCGACTATCAGTATATATATATTCTTGTGTATTAAACCCTCTTGACAATGGACACGGACAAAATAAATTTGAAATTTTTAATAAAAACACCGTTCAGATAATTTTTGAAAAACTCACATTTAATGCCTATATATATTATTTAGGTCTTGTTTTTAAATAGCACTAGTTTAACAATAGCCTGGCTTATGCTGTCTGGCTTGTAGGTAAATTGCGGTTAATTGCGTAATAAATAGATCACCTTATTTTTATAAAATGTAGTCTTCATCAATAGAATATCTTAGTTTTGATGTTACTCTACTCTGTCAACGTTATAATATCTCTTTCAAATCCATCTGTGGTGAAGCAGCGGCTGTAGACTTGATTCAGGTAACTGATTACTATGACTGATGGCTATTATCAAAAACTAGTCACCAAGAGACATTTATAACACCGATAAAACGGGACTCTTTTTCCGCGCCTTGCCAAATAAAACGTTTTCTTTAAAAGGCGGAACATGTACTGGCGGGAAAGCGTCGACAGGGAGACTATTTTACTAAAAAGTAAAAAACCCCGTTGTTTTAAAAGATCAAGCGTGGAAAAATTGCCACTTGAATGGTACTATAACAAGAAAGCGTGGATGACAAGGGATACAATGTCGGATTGGTTGATGAAATTTTTTACTTTTATTTTTGGATAATGCTGCATCTCACCCAAAACTGGAGTTAAAAAATGTTAAAATAATTTTTTTACCGCCAAATACATCACATTGCCAGCCATTGGACCAGGGCGTGAGTCAAAATTTTAAAAACCACTACAGTTTTTAATCAAGCGACTTTTATCATCTATAGAGTATTCTGAATCTACTGAACAATTGGAGAAATCCATAAATGTTGTAAGTGCTTTGATTTTGATTGTTACTGCATGGAAAAAAATCGAATCCAAGACCATCAATAACTGCTTCCGCAAAGCTGGATCCGACGAAATTCTCGAGGAAAACGTTGACTACGATAGTGAAGATGATGTGTCATTATCGGAATTATGAAGAAACATCAACGTATTCTCTTCCAACTTAACTTTATATTCAGAAATTGATGAAAGTTTATGCACGGAAAATCCTGTGTACGTGAGTGCATCAGTGAATTTCAAAATAGTGAGAACGGTCAGATTTCATCTCACAGTGATGATGAAGAAATTGTTTCTTCCAATATTAAGAACATTATGGATGGTAAGGGATATTGAAAACTTTTGTATGTTATCTGGAGATTCTGTTTTAGGGGAAAAACTCTCAGAAGTTGCGTCTAAAATGGAATCTCAACTTATTAAAAATAAATTAACTAGTTTAAGACAAACAACACTTGATAATTTTTTTCAATGGAAACTTTTATAAAGTAGATTTGTATCAAACTGTATATGTAGGCATATCAAAAGCAGTGTTATCGTGCCGGTCATACGATTTATCAACGACAAACTTTTTAAGTTTGTTCTTCTTTTATTACGTGTAATTATGTCCTCAGCATAAAATCTGGAAGACGAATTAGATAGACCTATGATATTTTCATATGAAAAAAGAGGATAAGCATATAAATACCAGCAGTTGCAAAAATCTTTGAGCGATGTCACTTCAAAGTCAGATTGACAAGTCAGTGACAAAATCAGTAACAGAAAACAATTTTTTTACATTCACAAGCGAAAAAAATAGTATTAAATCTAATAAGATTTTATGAAAATGAAAATTCACCGGCAAATATCCAGGAGATAGTAGCAAAAGCTCTGGGAATCGGTATAAGGACTGCGCAGAAAATTGTGCATGAAAAAAAGCATAATTTACTACCGAAGAAGATTAGGAAATGTACATGAAAAAAGCCAAAGACAGAAGACTTAAGTGACAATGTAAAAATGGATGTTCGTAATGCAATTTACGATTTATACACATCAACAACTAATATAACCCTTCAAGTTTTAAAAAATGCTTTAAAAAATCGAAGCATATTGGAAAAAGGACTAAAATTGTTGCCAAAATTAATAAAAATTTGGGTTTACCGATATAAAAACGACTGTAATCGAAGATTCTTATGCGAGTTGCCACATATAGCAAGTCAGCGTATCCAGTTTTTAAAGAAATACATGGAAAATCTTAATTCAAAATTTAGAAAAGTGGTATTTTTAGACGAGATTTGATATTTTCTAATGGAAGTGTCTGTAAAAAGTGTCAAGAGAAAAAAGGGATGTATGATGAGAAAACGGTTCATCATTTTGCATGCAGGTTCTTCAATAGGATTTCTCCCAGGTGCAAGTTTACTGTTTTCTTCAACATCCAAAAGTATGGACTACCATGATAATATGAACTGAGAACTGTTTGAAAAGTGGTTAAAAGAACAACTGATTCCAAATTTAGATGCCCCATCTTTAATCATTCTGGACAATGTATCTTATCATTCAAGAATCTTAAATAAACAACCTACTTCATCCGGGAAGAAAAATGATATTTATGACTGGCTAATAAAACAAAAAAAAAATCCTTTACCCAATATGTTGAAACTAGAACTTCTTGTAATGGCAAAATCTATTAAAAAATCAACAATATATTCCGTAGATGAAATATTACGGGAAAATGGACATGTGGTTTTACGACTGCCGCCATACCATTGCCAGTTTAACGCAATAGAATTAATATGGAGCTTTTGCCACTGGCTCCTGGATATTAGCCAGTGAATTTTAATTTAAATTTTTTTTTATTAAATTTGACACCATTTTTTGCTTACTTTTTTAGTACATTTGTAATTTTGTAGGCAATAAATAAATCATTATAGAATACTTGTTCCAATTTTAAAGCGTGTTTAAAATAAGTAAAATTTTTTATTAATTATAAGACAAAACTTGATATATAAAAATCGGTAAAATCGCTGTACAAGAAACTCGGGGCTAACGAAAAAAAAAAAATATATATATATATATATATATATATATATATATATATATATATATATATATATATATGTATGTATATATATAGCCTGCATTATTCGCATGCATGGCCCTTAATTTTAGACTGAAATTTGAATAAATCGAATAAGTAGTTTTTAGCTATGCCGCGAACAGACAGACTGACGGACAGACATACCTACAGAAAGACGGAATTGAGAAAACATGTTTTCCGCCATCTAGGGACCCTTAAGCGTAAAGATCTGAAAAAATCTCACGAGGGAAGTAATAACTAACTATCTTGTGTTTTTAACAAAATTTTTTTTATCACAATACAAAAAAAACAAATTTTCTTTACACAGGGGTGGCCCGCATTTAAATAAATGACACTGTATAAGTGGTTAGATTTTTAAGTCAAGCGGGACTCATAATTTCTGGTGATTGATAAAAAAATCTCACTTTCATTAAGTGGCTGTATAAACAGAACATATCCTGATTGTTCCACTGATTCGAACTGGCTTCCGACTTTATTAAGGCGCTTGCCATTTTGTGTATTTTTGTTTTTGTCAACAAAAAAATTTTAACCAAATACATATTTAGCGAATTTTCTTATTTAGTTCCTCGGCATTTAATATATAAAATAATATTAAGTGGCTATCTTAATAATATTGCATAATATAATAAAAAATATAAATAACTGTTTTCTTTCTCCCTGTATATTTGTAAATAGCCCATCGAGATTTAATAGCTCGTTAAAAGAATCGCACATTTTGGTGTTCACTGTGTTTTCTGACTTGATTCATAATGTTGGTGACCTTTGGACCCGCACGATAAGACCGCATTCGACTATAGCATAATATTTTATATTAGGTAGAACATTTTTATTGTATGCATATATGTATGTAAAAGATGTTGTTGGTGTACACGTAGTAACAATTGTATTAATAATTTGTACTAAACATATTATTTTTTTACTTAAAAATAAAATATTTTTTTACATACTACATCCTCATCCCGGCTGTTATGGAGAAAAACTAATTGACAAGGTAACTTCTTCTTGCTGTTCCGGAGATCGCCAAAAGTTTCGACATCGTCCTTAGTTTCCTCTCCATGGAGGTTAGCTAACATAGAACGAAAGATTTGATGGCTTTGGTCAATTAAGAAATCATGATTCTTGGGATTAGATCTTGTCAAATTGGTATTACTATCTGAAAAATGTCAATAGAGATACGGGTTAGACACAGGTCAGATGTCGTAGAGTAAAGAACCCTGAAGATGCCTCGTGCAATAGAAGTCGAAACGTCGGATAATAATTATAATTTGATATGGTTTAATCTCAAGAACCATGATTTTTTAATTTTTAATGTTGAATTCGTACTAGTTTATCCCATTTCATTTTTCTGCAAAATTTAAAGTCGATAGAAAAAGTTTTTTACGTTGATCTTTTAAAAATTCTATTTGGTCTGCAATTTGTTTCGTCATCTTAAATTCATACCAAAACTTTAGCAGTTTATCTCTATATCACACTTAATTCTTGTACAAAAACTGAAGTCAAGTTAATAAGTAGCGGGCAATAGTCGAGATCAGATGCGAATAGAACTCTGAAAATTGTGTTTGTATAATTCTTGAAAACAGAACTCCCTCACCCCGCCTCTGCCCAAGCAATGCATTTTCCTACAGTAAATAAACTTGCGGCGACCGCAATTTGCGAAAGGTCATGTCGGGGGGGACACTGCAGCACTACAGCAGGAGCCGGCAGCAGGGACAGGTGAGATAATATTGTCCGGCAGGATTTAGCGGACCGCAGCCGTTGGGGAAGTTGTTTCCCAACCAATATCGGTGGAGGTCAGATGGTTTATATTGCACCTGTGTGTCCTGCCTTAATATAATGCCCAATTTGTATAAGGCAAGAAATAATAAATGGCGAGATGTAGTTGGGTCTCTATTGCCTTAACAAGGTTTGGTCCATATATTTAACATAAAGTCTACATAATTTGTTATTTTCCAGTCTACTTTCTAGCAATGATAGAAGTAGCTTAATCTATTTATAATCTGGGCAGATTTTTTTTCTATTAAATAAAACAGAAGGTCTTGGTCTAGCTACTGATAATATAATTCAATTTACTTCTCATTCACCCTACTAACATACATCTGCAGCTTTCAATTCTTTGTTTTTTAGGTTATTTAAACTTCCCCCTTCTAAAAATGCTTTTTATAAAGAACTCAACACAACAAAACAGATAGCAGCTAATGACTGTTTTTCTATATATTCAATCAAATCAAGTCTGAGAAAAATAACAACCAATATAGATGTGCATGCATTTAAAACTGTAACGCCTCTTAAAAAACATTTAGTTAAAATTAACGATAAGACTGATATATTCTCAAAATCTGGAGTGTATTTGTTGAGTTGTAGCGTCTGTCCTGCTGTGTATGTTGGTCAGTCCGGGAGGAACCACTTATTAGCTTCAGGACACACTTTTGCTGTACCTCAAAATTTAAATACCTTACATGAGTGTTCCAAGGAAAGGAAATTAGATTTATTATAAAAAATGGATATAACTAAAGCCAAGAAAAGTCCAGTTCTCATTTGTCTTAATGACGTATTTAATTCAAACCCCATCTCATCTTTAATAATATAAATAATAATTAGCATTTCCTAACACTGGAACCTGTGGTGGAAGATAGATCAAAATACAAGAGTTATAACCACACTACACCATAACTCGTTACGTTCTGGACTCGCGTTTCGCTAACCAAGTTAGCATCATCAGCAGATGATATAAACAGTTTGACGTCCGAGCGTTAGGTAAATATGCTAGAAACGTTTTTTATTCCTGATTTAGAAAGAAGGGGATTACAAAAAAATGCGTTATTATCCCATACCGCTAGAAACACTATGAGAGTTCTGTGAGAAGTGTTTAATGGGCGACTCATTTTACGATTTGGGGATTTAAATTGGCCTCCCGGGTCTCCGGACTTAACTGCACTAGACTTTTTTCTGTAAGGATATTTAAAGGCGAAGAACTCAAAGTCGGGTTGCTGAAGAAGTCCTGCGAATTCCCAAAGAGTAGATTGTAATTAAATGTTATAAAATGTTTGTTTTATTAAGGTTTAAGAATTTTGTTGAGCTATTAAAATGGGTAGTTTATTATGGGGAACCCTATATGTAGATTTCAACCCGATAGTATTTGAAAGATGGTGAGTTAAAACGACACTATATGATATTGAACATTTAAAATTGCGAATTAAAAAATCAATGCAGTAAGGTCGACTGTTTACAAAAAGTTCTAAATGCATTTCCACAGTATTTATCCATATCCTACAGCGACGTCGCCACACTGGTCCATTTTCCCGAAAACGTGGCGTTAATTATATTACAAAAAAACCTTTCACTGAAAAGTTATTTATTTTATGTATTTGCTTGAAAAACATTTTAACACGTGACAAATTATGAGATAGAGCTACTAATAAAGCTATATAGTATACAGAGTGAGTTAATTAAGTGTTTCAATAAAAAACAAATTCATTATGTTTGTAAAAATAATTTTTTAAACCAATTTCTATCATTTTTGTGATATTATATAAATCATATATTTGATTAAATAAGTTTTAATTATTATTAAATAGGTTTTAATTATTAAAACCATAAAGCCATTTTTCAAAAATTTAAATAAAGTAACGTGAAAATTGTAAAATTAAGGGGAACTGAGGAAATTGCAGTGCGCGGTGTAAAATTTTTCAAAATTTCTAAGTGTTAGACCACCTTGGATAGTTAGCATTTCAGTACAAGTAGTATCGACTTATTAACTTATATACATATTACAGGTTTTAACAAAGCTTAAATAATATTAAAAATGAATTATAATCTAAATATATACAGAGCATTAAATAATGCTAAACAAGAATAATAAAAAAAGTCTTTCTGCCACTCCACTACGCTACGTTAAAAAGTAATAAAAATTAACTGCTTTTGATAAAATTTTTAAAACTTGCAGTGGGTTGACGTTATTTTCGCACATATCCTTTATTATCAGAACTAGTTAAAAAATCTACACTCCTAAACAAACTAACCTAAACTGAAAAAACTACTCATTTTTAATATTAGTACAATAACAAAATTATATTTCACTCATCATTACTCTCCGAAGACGACGAATCTTGCTGAAAAATTAAATTATCATCTTTTCTGTATCTAACTTCCGGTGATTTAATGAGGTTTATTGCTTCAAGAGAAAGATGCTTACCTTTTTTAGGAGGTAATTTTCTAAAATTAGATATTAATGGATCCGAAGAAACAAGGAGGCGATTAAAAGTATCTCTTAAGTTATCCTTTCTTGATGTTTTTCTCGAGAAATTAATGCGAAACCTCTTAATATCTTTATTTCTCGCCTCCTGTGCTTCTTCAGAAAGCAACCCAATGGGAAGAACAAAAGAGGCGATAATTTCAGATCCGTGGATCAATATTTTGTGAATTGATGTAGGCATCGGATACTAAGGGTATAATGAAGAAAATAATTTAGCGGTTCCTAATGGAAATGTTTGCAATAATATATAAAACATTTGACGATGCAAGCATCGTTTAATACAGGTCTTTTTAAAAGTCCATCAATATTATTAAAATCTTTTGATAAAGCGCCACAAAGCAAACATCTTTGACTGGATTTCGTTTCTGATGAGGCATTTTCAACCTTACCGTTAATCATTGTCAAGCAGAGCTCATAGTACACTTCAACAGTTATTTACTCACAAATCCATCTAAATTACACTTTTCATGCAAAATTAATTCAGTTGTTTCACGAGCAAATTGTAGTTTTATCGGGCGGCAATATCGTGTTGATGAAGGTCTGGCTTTTTTCCTTTCCTATATGTAAGTCGAATCGGTACAAGTGACGTGAAAAATACTCTAGAGTCTGAATTTTCCGGTGTCTGGAATCGCTGCTTATACTCCGAGTGTCCAGAAGAGCCATCAAACCCCCATTTGCAAATCAAAATTAGTTTAATGTTTTCGATGGAATGTTCGATACGTTCTAAAACCTCTTGTTGTAGGTGAAGTTATTCTTTGGCAGGTGTGGTTTAATAAAAATTGAAGAGGAATTTTCGATTCTGTTTCGGATACAGAAATGTTATCTGGATAGCATCTTTCTTTTGCGTTAAGTACTTCATAATAGGCGGGATATAAATGACTGTAGTGAGCTTTAGTCAAGTTTGTTTCCACCGTTAGAGAAAGAGCGTCGCCTGGGCCTAGTTTCTTGTATGAAGAGTCTTTCTATTTTAATGCATCGCAGTATGATTTTGCTTTTGCCAGATGTTCGCTTAAAATTTTGATTAATTTAGATGCACTTGTTTCACCTTCTTCTCTATATCGCTTTCGGGCTGCATAAGCTAGCTCTCTCTTAAATGTGTCGTTTTTAATCGCTTTGTTCGTTCACTATATCGTTCCAATTCGTTTTTTTTCCTACCCTTATTACCAGGTTTCTTTGTAAAGCTTAATTTTACATTAAGCCGTAAGGTATTGCTTTTTACAAATCTACTTCTAATTCTTTGAGTTAATTCCCATCTTTGTTTAAAACTACTAAATAATCTGTAAATACTTTTTTCGTTACCGCTCTGCAACATTCCAAAGAGTTCACCGTGGTTTAATACCAAGTGTTCGTCTAGAACAGTAGAAAGAAACACTGATTGACCATTACGCACACTTATTAGAATTCATTTATGCAGAATGATTTTTTTTTAAATTTTGTTAAGCCAGATTAAATTGAACAAATAACAAACTGCCTTTCTAAAGCTTTAAACTAACACAAACCATAGAGCTTGTTACATTTCTGTCTGTCTAGAACGGAACATAAACAAAAAGCTTATCGAAAAACTAATAAAAATATTATATAAATATGTAAAAACTAACAACGTGCCTGTCATATTATTATTCATAAAAGAATCAAAACCAAAAAACTTAAAACATGCGGAGTCTTTAGAAAGATAAAAACTTTCTGCTACTTTGACAACTGCTGTCAGAGAATAGACGTCTTCCAATTTGTCAAATCCATGGCCAACTAATTGTATGGAGTATTAGGTTTGCTGCAAATATTACAAAATAAAAACACCAATTATCGCCATGTTTTCGGGAAAATGGACCAGTGGGCGACGCGGTTTTTCAAGATATTAATCAGAAAGAAACAAATTCTAAAATAATTTCTGGTATTTGAGCAGACACTATTAATCAGACATTAATACCGCAACTAAACTAATAACAAAGAGACGTTCGGTAACTACTCGGCGGGAAATTGAAACCGAAAACGCAAAACGCAGAACATTCTTAATTGATATAAATTAGGCGAAAAGAGTAACCCTTTGAAGTTGTATATATACGCGTCTCTCATTATACCCAGAGAAATAGCTTCTTAATTCTCCCAAAAACTTGTTAACCGCAATTTAAATTTGCGTTAAAATTTCGTTTCGTCATTCCCTTTGCTTTTGCGACTTCATGCGGGGCGGGCCCTCTTCCTCTTATTTCGATAACGGCCCTTTGACGAAGAAAATGGAATGGTTTATTAAAATGTGATTCAATAATAACTTGCGACTAAGGGGGCGTGTTTCCTGCGTTGTGTAATTTTCAGTTACCGTAGACTACAACTATACAGGCTGTCCGTAAGTTTACCTGTCTTATTTATGGATTTATTTATAAACTCTTAGAGAGCGAAAAAGTGGGTTTTTCGATATATTTATTGTTATTGAACTCACGCTACTTTCGTGTAAGAAAGCAAAACTTGCCATAGTTTGTTAAATGAAAATGATAAAAGATCAGTATTACGCGTAGTCGCGACAGTCAGCATTACCAGTTAAGGGCATAAGTTTACATTTTTTTAGCAAATTATTGAATACACCATCATGCCCTGAAGCATTATAATTCTTGAGATTAGTGATAAAATTTTAAATATTATTTTCACATACAGGTAATAAAAATAGGGTAATGTTAGAAGATGGCAGACATCTGCGCACAAAGGCAGTATCAATAGTATTGCTTAATGGTAAATTAGTAAAGTTAAACTTAGAATTATCTGCCACCACATTCTTTGGAGAATTTATTTTTGGAAATTAAATATATTATTATACAAC
This sequence comes from Kuschelorhynchus macadamiae, assembly GCA_030620095.1. NCBI lineage: Eukaryota > Metazoa > Arthropoda > Insecta > Coleoptera > Curculionidae > Kuschelorhynchus > Kuschelorhynchus macadamiae. The sequence continues at coordinate 726,634 of JAUTXW010005323.1, read as the reverse complement.
AATTCAATTATAATAGGTTATATTCTTCGGCATCTGAAGAACTATCATCAACTCTTGACATTATAATTAAAAGGTCGACCGTCTGATCGATCAGTTGGTCAAGATCCCACATTTTCTCCTCCTGTTTAATCACATGCTGGACTGGTTTTCGTCAGTTTTCTGATGTCGCTTCCTTAATGCCTTGATCAAACAGTAGACAAACATTTTTAATTTTAAATGTCGTGCTTTGTCTTCGTACAAATCTTTTCCCTTACGCTCATATAAGTTCTATAGGACTTAGATACATTATATTTTTCTGCTATATCTTTCTCGGCACGGCATATTTCATAAAACGATTTTTGTGTAAATTTGCTATGGCTAGTAGCGTTTTCTTTATTAAATTGGGCTCAAACTCAATACCTTTGGTAATTAGCTAGTCGATAATTTCTTGTTTTCTCCAAGATGAAGCAAGTGCCTTCTTTATGTGCCGTGAATAATAACTTCCGTTATCCATAACCACTACCCAGTCGGTTGAGAAGTTAGCAAACAACGATCCACGTTAACGATCCGTTAGGCAGTACTTGCTACTTGCTACATCTCTACTAGTAGCTGATAGCGACATCTATGAGGGAAGAGCGTAAGTACCAACCAGCAATGCCAAGGCTAGAAAATCAATATTTTTAAACCAAGATTATCTGCAAGGATGATTTGGCCAATGAGAGCAACACATTTTTACGTACAAAAAAAATCATAGTAAGCAAATAAATCGGGCTGGCAGAAGGCAAAGAGGTCTCTTTTGAATCTTGAGTTACTGACTAACACATGTAAATAAAAATCAAAAAGCATCTTAAATTAAAAAGCAAATGAAATAAAAGAGAAGAGCAGAAAATAAGCTCGTGAAGCCAGCTAAGGGGTTCAATTTCTGGTTCAAAAAATAAACAAAACAGGTATTCTATCTAACTCTGATGTTTATTCTTTAAAATATTCTGATTGTCCCGTCACTTACGCAGGACAGTCGGGTAGAAAGATTTCCACCAGAGTACAGAAAAGTCTTTCTTTATTTAATAGATATAAAAATACTGATGTTTTCAACACCAAATCTTCTTTTGCAAATCATTTGTTGCCTTCAAACCACAATTTCTCCACCCTTGAAAATGTTAAATTATTTCACCAATGAGATAAAGGCACAAAAAAGTAGACTTATTTGAAAAATTGGAGATTAACCAACCACATTTGGTTTTTAATAACATCCATTAATACAAACAGATGTTAGATGGCCAATTGTCAACTTGTCCTTATGTCATAATTGTCTCTTTTCTTCTTTTTAAGATTATCGACCTCAACTATCAAGACTATTCTGCTATTGTTTCTTTTTATATCTAGACAAACCTCCAGCTCATCTTTCCTTGGCCAATTTATGTTCTTCTGATATGCCAGTCAACGCCCTCTATAGTTTTTTTCTGAACTTGTCACTGTTGTCTACTTAATGTCTATTATGTTTTAAGTCTGTAACGTTTTGTTATATATACATTTACTTTATTTTTATTTGGTATTAGTAGGTATAAATGTTTTGTATACTTTTATTATTTTCGTGATTAAAATTAGTTACGTCACTATGTCACCTTAGACGTATTAGACTTAGTCTAATCAAATATATTTGACTTTAGTTTTTTGCTGATAACGCTTTTATCATAAAGCTTTATACAGGGTGTTAATTAATGTCGTGGACATATTTCATGAGTGATAGTACTCGACAAAATAGAAAAAAAAATGCTAATATATACATGGTCAAAAACGCACCATTTTCGTTATACAGAGTGTCAAAGTTTCAATTTTTTTTTCGTTTTTTGCGTTTTTTCCCAGTTCTTTCTGAGACAATTAGTTCAAATTTAGAACATGTATTACTTTTAAGAACCTCTACGATAAAATATCCAAGTCGTGGATGGTAGTATACAGGGTGTTACATTTTTTTGCACCATCTACAAGTTTATCTTGCGGAACATTTTTTTGGAGCACCCTGTATGAATTCTGATCTAAAATCTAAACTCTTTGTTCATTTCTTTAGCTCTTTCGTATTTTGCATTATTCTCGTATCTATCACAGTTTTCGAATTATTTGCAATAATATTAAGAAACGGGTTTTGTTTTAAGTCAACCGACATGATAATGAACAATCAGATAAAATTATTACAGTTAAATTAAAAATAAAAGTTGTTGAAAATGTCCGCCTCTTGCTAGAATGCAAGAATCAAGTCTTCGCCTCATGGACTGACGGACTTTGTCAAATGTTCCAGGAGTATTGCCAATGATGTCGCATGAAGCTATTATTCTGTTTCTTAAATCTTCTTCTGTCTGGATTGGGGTCTAATACACCAATGTTTTCAGGTGTCATCAGAAAAAGAAATCCAGGCTATTCAGATCTGGAGATCTAGGGGGCCATGGCTGAGGTCCCCCTCGCCCTATCCAACGGTTGTTAAAATTATTATTTAGAAACTCCTTCACCTCTATGCTGAAATGTGTTGGTGCACCATCGTGCATGAACCACATTTCATTTCTAAGAAGAATTGGCACGTCTTCTAGCAATACCGGGAGTTCGTCTTCGAGAAATTGACGATAATATCTTCCGTTTACCCTTGCTGGCAGAAAAAATGGACCTATCAAATAATCTCCAATAACGCCGGCCCACACATTTACTGAAAGTCGTTGCTGGAAATTATTTTCATGTATCGAAAGCGGATTCTCTTCTGCCAAAAATGATTGTTATGAAAATTACCTATGGAATTCCTAGAAAAATTTGCCTCATCGCTAAATAAAATCGTGTTTCTAAATAATGAATTTTGGGCTAGCATTTTAAGAACCACTGGCAAAAATTTAAACGCAGTGGAAAGTCACGTGGGAGAAGAGCTTGAACCCTTTGGATGTGGTAAGGATACATTAAGTTGTCTAATAAAATTTTTCCATACAAGCACAAACGAAATGTTAAGTGTTGCTGCAATTTTCCTCGTACTGGTAGCAGGATTATTTTCTACTGCATTCAGGACTACTTCCTCGGTTTCAGGAGTCCTAACCGTTCTATTTGCTCCTGCTAAATGAATGGATTTCTTGAATGATCCGTTTTCACATAGCCGATTATGTATCTTTGCAAATATTTGTCTATTGGGCACCATCGATTTGGATATTTCTGTTCATAGAGTCGTCTGGCTTCATAACAATTGCCGTTGGCAAGTCCATAAATGAAATGAATTTCTGCATATTCTTGATTTGTGAATTCAACCATCATTAAACAACTACGGAAACGTCAAAAAAAATTTCTTACAAAATGTCAGATTAAAGAACAGAATTAACAAATGACCTGCCTCAGCCTACTACCTTTTTTTTCAGTTTCTTTATTTAGCCTACATTTAATTTGCATCTATGGCAATTATTGATGAAATATGAAAGAGCTAAAGAAATGAACAATAAATTTTATATCGGCATTCATACAGGGTGCTGCAAAAAGAAGTTCCGCAAGATAAACTTGTAGGTGATGCAAAAAAATGTAACACCCTGTATACTACCATCCACGATTTTAATATTTTATCGTAGAGGTTCTTAAAAATAATACATGTTCTAAATTTGAACTAATTGTCTCAGAAGGAAATGGAAAAAAAAATTGAAATTTTGACACCCTGCATAACGAAAATGGTGCGTTTTTGACCATGTATATATTGGCATTTTTTCCTATTTTTAGTATCCTTAACATTTAGTTTTTATTTTTCAATAAAAGAACTCTAGTTTGGAGAGAATATTTAATTGTAATTATTAATATTTTAATTTGAGAACATATTTTTGTGTCGTTAGACAGGCCTAAATCGAAATTAATGTATACAGGTGATATTTTAATGCCTCTATCAATAGTACTCGTATTTATCGACATGTGCTAATAACTAATAACCTATCGGATATTAATTTGCACAGGGATATTTCCTCGTATTATTAACAGATAAAACTCTTTACTACTGTTTCTCTTATTTAAGATAACTGCAATATTAAATAACTAATAATATATTAAATGATATATGTATTTCACTTCGGGTTTGTGTTATCGTTTTATTAAGAAAACATGATTTATTAGCAAGAGAACTATTTGCACAGCGGGGTTACGTCAAAGAATAAATAAATTATAATAAATTATACTTATAATGTATTATGTAAAGCTCAGTGTTCGAGAAATGAGCTTCTGGTGTTTCTTGAGACATGAAACATATTATCTATAGGTTTGAGAAAATATTTTTTAAGGATAATATTGACAAATCAAGTAATATATACTTTGATACCCATTTAAGATTTTAGGTTTGGAGCTCACCCCCGCGAGGGGATGGAAGTGACAAGATTGGTGATATGGGCAAAATCTTTCCCCTGGGAAATAAAAATCCACTGGTCTGAGCGATTTTTTTTTAAAATGAACGGTATATATATATATATATATATATATATATATATATATATATATATATATATATATATATAATCCACCCCAGAATACAATTTATATATATATCGACGAAGCATTGGACAAGATTGCTATGAACGAGGATTTCCAGGCATATATAATACAATTCTCGGAGCATTGCCTTAAAAATACTTATTTTTCATTCAACGGGCAAATGTATAAACAAATGGATGGTGCTCCAATGGGGTCCTCGCTATCACCAGTAGTCGCGAATTCATTTATGATATACTTCCAGAAAGAAGCTCTTGAGAAAGCAAGTTTAGAGCCCAAATTATGGATTCGTTATGTGGATGACATATTTATTATATGGAAACATGGTCATGCAGAGCTCAAAAAATTTCTGACTCACGTAAATTCAATCCACCCCAGAATACAATTTACTCTAGAGTTAGAGGAAAACAACAAACTACCATTTTTAGATATTTTGGTCACAAAACTGCATAACGGACATTTCGAATACACCGTGTATAGAAAACCAACACATACAGACAGATATTTAAATGCAAAATCACATCATCACCCAGCACAAATTCAAGCTGTGGCAAATACCTTAATATCCAGATCCGTGCGATTAACTGAAACACAAAACGAACTTAAGGTAATATCCAGTGCTTTAAAGAAAAATGGCTACACAAATCGCACCATAGAAAAAGCTATTAATGCACAGGATTCCCGAACAACAAACAACAAAAATTATGAACCGGGAAAGCAACAAGTAGTCTTACCATACGTAAAAGCCACAACAGACAGAATCGTAAGAATTGTTAGGAAACACAACATACAAACAATACACAAGGCACAAACAACTCTAGGGAAACTACTTGGAAACCCAAAAGATAAAATCAAACTGGAAAACCACGGAGTATACAGTATTCTGTGCCAGGACTGTGAAAAGTTGTACGTGGGGCAAACTAACAGGCGAATATCAGCAAGAGTGGAAGAGTATAAACTCAGCATCAGAAATAAACAAACAACCTCAGCTTTATTCCTACATCATCAGGAAACCGGCCATAAAATAAATTTCAATGGGTGTAGGGAGATTGCCAATATAGAACATTATAAAACCAGAATAATCCGAAAAGCCATAGAAATTGAAAAACAAGGTGATTTAAATAAACGGGACGAATCATTAAAACTACCAACAGTATGGAAGACAATAATCAGACAAATCTAAAATCGCAAAAACTCAAGCGCAATTAGCGCAACAACAACAACACCATCCGGAAAACCAACGCCTAATATAACCAAATGTTCATTTTGGCGAAACGTGCCAAATGAGATTTTGGCGAAACGTCAGCAAACTGTTCTTTTCAGAACGACAGTAGTGAACGGTGATATATATATATATATATATATATATATATTATATATATATATATATATATATATATATATATATATATATATATATATATATATATATATATATATATATATATATATATATATATATATATATATATATATATATATATATATATATATATATATATATATATATATATATATATATATATATATATATATATATATATATATATATATATATATATATATATATATATATATATATATATATATATATATATATATATATATATATATATATATATATATATATATATATATATATATATATATATATATATATATATATATATATATATATATATATATATATATATATATATATATATATATATATATAATTATACTTTTGTATTATTGTATACAAATTTAATAAAGGGGAATCGTTTAAATCTATCTGTTCGTTTAAAAACTTAGTTGTATACTTTGGTTATTAATTTCCATGTATTAAATTTTATGGGTTTGCTTGCTGGGTGTGAAATTTTTAAATTATCGTTGAAATTATGATCCTGCTCTAGTAAATGATATGAATAATTTGAAGCTATTTTATCTTTTATGTAACTTCTTTTATATTCCTTTATTCTTATGTCAAAACTTCAGCCTGTTAGACCTATATATATTTTTTGACACAGACTCTAAAAGATATACTCCTGATTTTGTATAATTTCCCTTGTAAAAGGGAAGTATTCTCTTGAAAAAATCAATCTTCTCGATTTTTTCAGATCTTCACGTTTCAGGGTCCCTAGATGCCGAAAAACATGTTGTTGTTAATTCCATCGGTCAGTCTGTCTGTCTGTTCGCAGCATGGCTAAAAAACTACTTACCCGATTGTCATCAGAAAAAGGGTCATATGGGGATGACATAGTAGCATTTTGGTAAAAATCCAATATGGCAAAACAAAATGGCCGCCTAGTGAAATCTTAAAAAAAATATTACTAAAAAACTACTTACCCAATTTAACTAAAATTTTGCACAAAAATCAAGTGTTATGTAGGAATGACCTGACAAAAATTTTGATACGAATCCAAGATGGAGAAACAAGATATCGGCTTAATAAAATATTTAAAAATTCAGCTGTTATATGGCACTGCTATTGTCCCGATTTAATTCAATATTTACACTTCAAACAAAACAAAAAAAATAATATAAATAGGTAATTTTAATGAATCCGTTATGTTCTCATTAGTTTTTTTTCCAGGAGGTTCAATTTTTTCATCCCATTCTTATTTACCGCTTTTACCACATTTATTCCGTTAGCAACCACTACACAGCAAATGATTGTTTCGTAATGTTTAATATACAGGTCTTTAAACCCTGGGAAAATGCACCTGTGCCCATCCGGCCAACCAGAAATCACCCTTATACCTTAGGAGACCCTGGCGCAAGATTTTATATGGGCCACAGTTTTCTTGTTTATTGTTTTCTCTATATGCCGGCTAAAGTAAACATTTGAATTGGTGTTTTCCTGTTAAACACCCACCTCATAAACAGTCGTGGTCCCAAACTGGGGGAATCGTTTAAAATACAGTAGCCAAAATAAATTTAAACAGTGTGGAAAAATACGGTTTTAGGGTTTTTTTTCGGTTGTTTTCTTTTTTCCGATTGTTTACGTAATAAATGCGGTTATTAAGTGACAATAAAACTTTTTATTACTCTGGGAATTCGGATTGTGGGGATATTTAGTTATGGATAAGCTTGACTATTTGACTGATTTGATTGTTTTCTTTGAACAAAAAAACAAAAGCCACATGTTTCGTTAGGTAAGATAGAAAGCAATGGCATATACGCAGCCAGAAAAGGTTTGAAAAGAAACATTATACAGGGTGTTCCTAAATATCGAATAAATATTAAAGACGAATTCGTTTTAAAAAAATCGGTAAATATCCTTTAGGAAATAGTAGAGTGTGCACCTATATGCCATCTTTTGGGTTATTTTTATTAGGTGCCATTTTGCCCCATCATATTGAATTCCTACCAATATTTTTCGAGTTTTTACTTATGGCACACTTGATTTTTGGGCATAATTTGCAGCTAATTCAATAAGTGGTTTTTACGCTGAATCACACCGCCTTTTTGTTACGTCATATTGAATTCGTGTCAGTTTATCCCTATATCACACTTAATGCTTACACAAAAGTTTAAAAAAACAGACAAACCGACAGATGGACCCACGGGATTGATAAAACATTACATGTTTCGCCCTAACGGGGATCATCAGACCTATAATGAATATACATTACAACGGGAAACACAATTGCTCAGGACGAACTTGACTAACTGTCGTAAAGTTCAGGGTGTCCAATTTTGGTTGTAAATGCAAGGTATCTCCGTTATTTGCAAATATTTAGGGTTGAGGCTTTCGCGACACCGTGCCACTTTTCGGAGATACAGGGCCAAATTTAAAAAAATTGCATTTTGGGACACCCCTCGTATCTCGGTTATCTTTTAACGTATCGAAAAGGTAAAAACTGGCTCTTATAGAGCTTTTACGTAGAATCCAGTGGCGGGGACAGATTTTTACCCGGGGCCGTCGTTTTTGATACATCACCCAAAGTTACGTTTTTTTTAAATGGGACACCCTGTATATTTTTACGCAGTGCTATTCGTCTTATTATGAGCTTATCAAAATATATAGTTATCTATATTTATTTTAAAAATAAGGCTACAGTTTAAGTTTGTAAGAATATATTAAGTATATCTATTTTTCGTAATTAGCCATGTTCAAAAGAACTGCTCAAACTGATTTCCATTTTCTCTTAGACATCTCTCACACACTCTTGCAATTTTACCCAGTGCATTTGAAATGACTACATTGCGTGCTTGTATTTGCAAAAATGCCTGCTCAGTGGTGTTACGCAGGTCTTGAACTGTGTTATGTCGGGTACGAAAAATTAAATTTTCTAGGTGACCCCATAAAAAGAAGTCCAATATGGACAGGTCAGGCGACCTAGGAGGCCATCGGACAGGTTAGTGCGTTCCAATCCAGCGTTCAGAAAAGTTCTCTTCTAAACACAGCCTCACAATTTGGGAGTTATGTGCTGGAGCTCCGTCTTGTTGGAAATATATTTGATTCACATGTGCTAAAGGGACATCTTCTGTGATTTCTGGAAATATATTTTGCAATATTTCAAGCTAGCGATTAGCAGTGAGACCTCCTTCAAAAATATGAAATTTTATTTTGGTTCCTAGTACGAAACAAGTGACATTAAAGCCAAATTTTCCTTGTTGCTCGCGTGGAAATATCAAATGTTGATTTTCAGGTGACCTGTGTCTCGTATTGTGCCTATTAAATATTCCAGCACTACTTATATACGATTCGTCGGACCATATAACCGCCCTTCCAAAATTTTGGTTAGTATCAGTTTTTTGTAAATACCACTGGCAAAAATCAGTAGGTCGTTCTGCATCTCCAGGATGTAGATTTTGCACAACTCTGACTTTATAAGGTTTATACTTATGTTTCTTTAAAATCGTTTGAACCCGAGACTTGATTACACCCACTTCATTCTCTATTTTCCTACAGGATGTTACAGGCGTTACATTTACACTTGCTAAGACGTTAATTTCATCAGCCTTACGATTCTCTTTGTTATATTTCTTTGATCTGGGCTTTTTGAAAGAGCCAAAATTTATTAAATTCGATTTCAGCCTATAGAATATTAATTTATTTGGCTGCCTCCTTTCTGGATATATATATAATAAAAGTTTAAGTTTTAAAAAAGATTGCTATAATAATTATGAAAATAAAATATTACCTAATGAAATAAAGCTCAGAAGCAGTAAAAATATACAGGGTGTCCCATTTAAAAAAACGTAACTTTGGGTCATGTATCAAAAACGACGGCCCCGAGTAAAAATCTGTCTACGCCACTCGATTCTACGTAAAAAACTCTATAAGAGCTAGTTTTTACCTTTTCGATACGTTAAAAGATAACCAAGATATGAGGGGTGTCCCAAAATGCAACTTTTTCAATTTGGCCCTGTCTCTCTGAAACGAGGTGGACTATGGAAAATCTGATTACGGCAGCTTGAGTTTGACAAAAAAGTAGCACGGTGTCGCGAAAACCTCAACCCTAAATATTTGCAAATAACGGAGATACCTTGCATTTACTTCCAAAATTGGACACCCTGTACAATGCTACATTAATAAAAGGAAGAAGAATTGGTGAAAAAGACAGAAAAAACTTGAAGGTTATACAAAATAAGATTATATAGTTATTCTTTTGAAATATTGTTAAAAATCAAATGAGGGTCAAAATTAAATATTTCATTAACGCAGGTAAAGATGGGGTTTTTTTTAGCTTTTGTTATTTCCATCTTTTCCAAAAGATCCAACTTCTGATCTTTCTCGCATTCGTGAATTATATTTACATTTTCAATACATTTTCCTACCTGATTGTCCCACGTAAACAGCAGGACACTTTCCGCAATGAAGGGAATAAACTCCAGATTTCTCAAGATTATCCTTTTTGTTTTTGATTCTAGCGGCGTATTAATTTAAAGTATTGTTTGTCTAAAATGATATGGACCTATTAAATAACTTAAAGAATTTAGCTAAATGTAGAGATATATTTCCAAAATATGTTAAAACTTTGAGTTTGTTTGTATTAATTAGATTATTATGCATTAAATTATTAGAGAGTTTGTATCTGTTCATAAATTTATAAAAAAGTTTGTTGAATGTTTTCGTTGTGAAACTATTGTTTAAGGTAATTTGTCTTATTATATCTAATTCTTTAATAAAAGCAGCTTGGGTTAGTAGTAATTTAAAAAGTCTGTACAAAAACGAATTAAAAGCTGCAAATGAGCTATACAATATTTTCTTCTCTAAGTTGTTCATAAAAACTTAATTCAAGAATGGTGAAAGGCAAGAACCCATTGCCAAGCCCAAACATTGTCGAAAATGTCTACTATTAAATTTAAAAAAGTTTTGTTCTAGCCCCGTTTTTAGCAGTAGAATGAGATTAATAATAATATTAATTATTTCCAGTTAAAACAATACAGTCAATTGGGAGAACGCTAGGGAAAAGGTTTTTAACATCTAAAGAGACAGAGACAAGTCTTGCATTTGGTGTTAAAGATATGTTTTTTAAGTTATTCTATAGATTTCGCCAACTACATAGAGTAAGTAAGAGTAGTAAAAATAATTCAAGAATTATGAGCTATTACAGTCGCCAATTACTTAACGCTCCATGCTCAAATGATAGGAAATTGGAGATTTAAAACTACATGACGGGGAATGATATATATATATATATATATATATATATATATATATATATATATATATATATATATATATATTAATGCTATAAAAAAAGTAATCTTTTAGAAGTTTTAAAGGCGTTATGTATAAAAAACGCATATTGGCAAAGGAAATGGGATACCTTATACTGTTGGGTTTTTACTGCCACAGAGCAAATATGCCACCACCATGTCAGAACCAATTTTCGTGAAATTTACTATGGTATATCTGTCGATTAAATCAGTAAATAAATATTTTACTGCCACTCGATAAACCTGAATGCTTGCATATTAACAACTTACTTTTTAATGTTAATGAACTCTAACATTTACTAACGATAAATCCAATCGGGACATTCCTTCAGCTAATAATTATTAATAACAACTCACCCGTGGCGGTAAGAATATTTATTAATTTCTTTCGTTACACGGTTGTTAATGATAAATACCTGTCCTATCGGCGTTTAAACAATAGCGATAAAGAAAAAAGTTGATATTAAAGCACCATCCATATGTATTTTAATTGAGATTTTTTTTGATTGTTTATTTCATGCGTGTCGGAAATTGTAATATTTATGTTCTGCATAATGTTGTTATAATAAATATGTTGTACATATTGTCATCATCTTGTTAAAAATCTGTATCATTAATTATTTTTCATAAGACAATTTTAATTTATAATTTACACACATTATTTTTTAAACTTCTCTCATTATGATTATCTTAATATCTTATGCCGCGAAATGACAGACAGACCGACAGACGGACCGACGGAATTAATAAAACATCTTTTTTGGGACGCTAAAACGTGAAGGTATGTAAAACCTGAAATAATGATTTTTTCACGATTACACACATTTAATTTGGCCGCCATTTTGTTCCGCCATCTTGAATTAGTAACACAGTGTTACTAGTTGATCCCTATACCACATTTAGTTATGGGACACAATTTGAAATCAATCTATTATGGAGTTTACCAGTTGATTCCTACATAATACTTGATTGTTGTGCAAAATTTGAGATAAATTAGATAACTTTTTTAATAATAATTTTTTTAACATGTCACTAGTTACCATGTCAACCCCATATGACCCTTAATTTTTGACTAAAACTTGAAGGCAATCGGGTCATTAGTATTTTAGTAGCTATGCCGTGAACAGAGAGACCTACAGACTGATAGACCGACGGAGTATTTCTTTTTTACGAGGTAAGTAATACATTGGTTAAACTTTACAAAAAATTACCAAAAGAAATGCATTACATAAAAGTGATGCAACACTCAACGGTATGTTGAATAAAAACGATGAAAATATCAGGCAGTGAGGTATTAACCTACACAGTAAGAGGTGCCATCTATGGGAGCAAATTAGAATTATTCTATGGGTTAATATCTCGCTGCCTAATATTTTCATCGTTTATATTCTACATGTAAAATATCAACGGCATGTTGAGTGTTTTCTTTCATCTCTACCACACGGCTGCATTGGCCTGATGAGTTTCATATAGGGCGAAACATTGTCAATTATGCCTGTAGACATAATGAAAAGCGCTTAAAGGCTTGTTTGTATTATGGTTGATGATTTTTGAATGCTATACTTGAATAAGCTTACCATGGGCTGAATATTTTCTACGAATGGCCGTTAATTTCTCATATATATATATATATATATATATATATATATATATATATATATATATATATATATATATATATATATATATATATATATATATATATATATATATATATATATATATATATATATATATATAATATATATATTTTACACCTAAATTTTGTATACTAAATCAATTCTCCTATCGTTCATAGCAGCAAGTTTATTTATAACATCCTCATAAAATGGATGAGTTGCCCTAATCTCCTCCAGAAATTCCTTTTGAATTGAAATATTGCCAAGAGATTTTTTCTTGAGACATTGTATTTCTTAAATAAGTTTTTACACATTTGAAGCAAGAAAAACTTCTTTCCACTGAAGCACTTGTCGACGGTATTGTCAGAATTTATATGCTTCGGTAAAAATATATTTATTTTTATTAATTTTTTTCACTTGCTCTTGCAGCGATATATTCCAATTACTCTCATTGTCTGTCGCTGACTTTTTGAAAATATTTCCCCATATAACTGTAACAAATTTTCAAACGGGCCAGTCGGAAAATTTAAGATATATTCGGAAAATTTAGCAGAACCTGCCAAACATGAAAATGTAAGTTTTTCACAGTCTTGAAATCTTACTGTCATTTCTATTAAAATGTGGTCCACTATTTCATAAAAAAGGGTTCTATACTTAGCTCTAATTTCTTCAGGTGAAAGCTTAGCAAGCTCACGTTTGTAATGATTTATTTCTGTAATAGAATTTGCTTTATTAAACATGGTTTTAAAAAAAATGGTCATTTCTTTTTTTACAGAGCGCCTCACGACAGCTTTTTATATTGAATATGCAAAAATTAATGTCAAGCGATTTTTTTTGCAGAACGTGAAATAGTATGTCCGTGATTGAGAAAATGTCATTAAACACTAATGCCAGAAACGTGAATTCAAATTCAAATTTGTTATGGCAACATAGTAGGAAAATCGTAAACTAAACACAGCACCTCCAACAAAGTCAAAGCGGTTTGCGCCACTGTTATAGTTGTTATAATAAAGTTCGATTGAAAGTTTTAAAAAGACATGCCGCCAACGGTCAAGTAAAATATTTATTCGAGATGTACAGTTTATTTTTTGCTAATTAGGTAAATAAATGAATGTAAAAACTAAAATTTTAAGAGATATATAATAAATATAGTTAGATGTTTGCTTGTTTATTTTTCCTAGTGAAGTAGAACTTCACCTATCGATATATAGTTAGTAAAGAAGTTGTTATTTAATTACCATTTATATTGTTTTTTTATAGAGTTTTGATTATGTATTTATTTTTACGTAATCAAAACTCAATAAACTCTTAAACACAGACGGGAGTCAAACATACTCCACGAATCCAATTGGTTGCTATTTTTAAAAAGTTTCCCCTCTCCTACGTTCGTATACGTTCAAACTGAACATAGCTCAATATGTTGTATCTAAAAGTTTTAACACTAATTAAAGAACATAGGCTTGGTCTGGAAAAAGCAAATTCTCGACTTAGAAATAAAATTAGAAATCTCGGGCATATTAGAAACAGAAACATCTGTAGATATAAAAAAATAGCTTTTCAAAAATATCGTCGTATTTGTCCTAACAAATAACATGGTTATGGTTTATATGGTTTTACTATGTTTAGCAACTAATTCCTGAAATTGCATTTAAAAAATATGTAAAACAACCTAGAGAAAAAATTATATTTTATTATTTTTGTAAAATAAGGGTTAAAATTAATATGCTTGTAATGAATACAATGTCCAGATTGTCATAACCTAGTTAAAATTCTCGTATCTTTAATTACTTTGAATTAAATTAATTTATTTTTAATTTTTAATTTAAGCAAAATAGCTATTTTTTTGAAGTAAAGAGATAATTTCCTAACCAGCAATTTGTAAGTGTTAGGTGAACTTATTACATATGGAAAAACCAAAACCCAAATCAGAATAAATAGAACAATTATCTGAAATTGGATTTTAACACAAAACAACTTAAATATGTAGACTATGTATATGAAAAATTTTGTTTATTTAAAAAATGCTAGAAATTCCTCAAAAGTGCATGAAACAACAAAAACTTCAAATCATACAACGATATATCGTTCTGATTCATTCCAATTTACGTCCGATTACTGAATAACATAAAAAAAATAAAAATTTAATACAGCTTCCAGATTGATTAAACGAGGAATCCGAAATATCAAATATAAGAGCTGCAATGTCGAAAAGAAAGATATAAAAAGTCCATTAGGAATTTTTAATCAAGCTTACGAATCCGGAAAAACTTTTAAAACTGCTAATCAATCCCCCCCCCTTCCCCCCCTTTCTGGCTCGTGGAGATCAGAGTGAAAAACGAAGAAAAATCTACACGCCACTTAAATACGATCGAGGAATGTTCTTTGGGGGTGAGAATTCCTGGCAAATTAGTCCCAGGGAGAGGGACTTAATGAAGGAAAGAAACGTTACGTTTATGCTACTTATTTAAAAAAGGGGCTAAATAAAGTTCTGCCGGCAGCCTGCCCGGGCCAGACTTAATTAATTCGTCACCGGGGACCGAAGCTCCGATTTGAGAAAAATTTTGAAATAAACGCGAGACCGGCGTTTTTACATTCTCTTTCGACCGTTTTAGTGTAGTTGAATTGGGAAGAAGTTAAAATAATTAACAGCTGTATTTTTTGTGTCACGTTTTTTGCCCTATCCTTGAGTCTAATATATTTCCCGAAGTTTGGAAGGAAGCTAAGGTGTATCCCATCTTTAAACAGAATGACGCTGCTTATCCAATTTATTTCAAATTTTGCATAAACATCAAGTATTATGTTGGATTCAACTGGTAAAATTGTGGCACGAATCCAAGATGGAGGAACAAAATGGCGGTATAATAAAATATTTAAAAATTCAGCTTGAAAAAACTGCTTAATGGTTGGTTTCAAATTGTGTGCTATAATTAAAGTACACGAAAGAAAACCGAGCGTCAAAAAATATTTAATATAGCAATTAATATTTGAAAAACTACAGAACTCATATTTTTCCAAAATTAACACATCAATGTTGTTATAGTAGGGGAGCCAGCACTGATTCCAGTGAACAAGATTTATCAAAATTTTATCTTATGCAGCTCGACTTTGGGCTGTTCGGGTATGCCAAAAGTGACCGTTTGTCTCCGTCTGTCGTATTATTTTTTACAGGGGGCGTCACTGTGAAGTACTATACAGGGCGTTTCCTAATTGCGTGCTAATGTTAAAGGGGGGCGATTTTTGGACCTTTTTAAGAAAAGAGTTTAATATGAACCTAAAAGTCTTAACTTTGGAGATACAGAGTTTTAAAAAACATGTTGTTTTAAATCCTAATTCTGTTGCTATTATAGACAAATAACTGTGTGAAATTTGATACACGTCTTTTATGCATAAAAGGGCATTTTTTATTTACAATCAATTTTTGAAATTTCTACCAGTAGCGTGCATATGTAATTAACCTGGATCAATCTGTATTCTCTTTAATGCATAGAAGACGTGTATCAAATTTCGTGTAGTTATCTACAATAGCATCAGAATTGGGATGAAAAAAAATATTTTCTTTTTAAACTCTACCATCCTGTATCTTAAAAGTAAAGACTTTTAGGACATAAAAACACCCCCTTTAACATCAGCACGTAATTAGGAAACGCCCTGTATAGTACTTCACAATGACGGTCCCTGTATAAAGTAATATGACAAACGGAGACAGTCGGCCACTTTTAGCATACCCGAGTAGCCCAAAGTCGAACTGCATAAATTAAAATTTTGATAAATCTCGTTCACTGGATCTGATGCTGTCTCCCTTGTAAAATCTGGACTTGTAAATCGTGTATCACTATACTGGGTGGTCCAATAATAGTGCACGTAGGCAGTAGCCCGGGAACCGTTAATGACAAAACTCAAGAAAAAATATATTTATAGGTAAATCGATCAAGAAAAATCAAAATTAAATCATTTTAAAATTCGAAAGTTCGCCGTTTTTGCAACACAAAAGGGATATAAAATTGCGGTACACGAAAGAAAACAGACAAATATAGATAAGGGTTCATTAAGCATAGTTACATTTTTTAATTATCTGAAGTGCGTCTAGTCAAAAAGGAGTGCTATATTATTTAAAGAACGACGGGACACCACTGGTTTAAAGAGATTTCTTAGCCGACGTTCCTAAACCGATTGACTCCGCCCGGTTTTCTTTCGTGTCTCGCACTTTAATTGTTAACTAGTAGAACTGTGCTATTAATTCAAAATGGCGGCCAAATAAAATGTTTGTAATCATGAAGAAATCACCTAGCTGAGATCTCTGAGGTACATCACGTTTTATCCTCTATAAAAACAAATGCTACTGGAGTAGACGATATATCACCATCAATGCTAAAATATTGCAGTCCTTTACTGGATAAATATATAACCCACTTAGTTAACTGTTGTTTAGCCAAGAGTGGTGCATTAATACCCCTGGATTTTTCTAAGGCCTTCGACACCATTAATTAGCACATAGGAGTTATGTGAAAAATTAAGGTATTATGGTTTCGATAACTACTCTTGCAGCTTAGTTAAATCCTATTTTTCTAATCGTTCCCAGAAAATTTATTCTAATCAGTGGCAGAGAATTATAAAGTGGTACTTCTTTTTAATATTTATACGGCCGATATTCTGAAGTCTTTAAAATATTGTAGCTTTTCTACCATTTTGAACCCAATCATTATCTTGAAGCTCTCCAAGTAATTAACAATGAATTGTCAGACTTTGAGAAGAATTGTAAAGCACATAATCTAAATTTGAAACCTTCTAAATCAGCTTTAATAATATTTGCAAATAAAAACAATAAATTGTTTTTGGAGAACAATCTCAACACTATTATTGGAATTCTATATAACAGTAGACATTTTCATAATTATCATTTAAAAACAAAACCTATGCGAATCTCTCACTTTGTCTGACTTTAACTGCTGTGATTTTGTTTATGGTAATTGTCTTGATGCTCTGGATAAATATAGAATTCAAAAGGTTCAGAATAGTTGTGTGCTTTATAATTCTCTGCCTACTGAATTACTTCACTCTAGTATTAATCAGTTTAAAGCTAAGTATAAAAAAATTGGTCTCTCCATAGTTTAGTTTTTTAATTTGCCATTTCTCCAATTTCTACACAATAATTTTGTGTAAAATAAATATTTATCTTCTTGCATTGCGGCTTAGATTTTTTGCGAAAATAATATTAATTTTTGTACTCAGTTTTTTCTTGTCCTGTCAATAGGGTTTAGTTGACTAGCTATGTAGCTAGACTGCGCTCTTTTTGGCTGGTAAATTTTATAAAAGGCGTTATTTATTTATTTCTTACATATTTATATTCTAGTTTGCCTGGACTACTGACGACTGTAAAAACTCCAGCCTCGATTTGCCAAAAATCCTAACACGAAGGCGAAAGGCCGGCAATGAATTTTTACATTTTTCTTTCAGCCTTTATTAAATAAATCGTCTCTCCCTCCTTCTAAAACGAATTAGTCCGGTATACCCGTAATTATTTTTGCGTCTGTCTAAGACGCAAAGGACAACTTAATTATTGCTTTGCATAATTTCGGAGATGTTTACTTGTCGAAGGACGACGGTATAAAAAGAGAGACAGCTCTCATGAATATAAGCAGACGAATTTAAAAAAGGGCTTTTCGGGAAATTGTCCCGACTTAATTGACAAAAAAGTGTATGAGTTTTAATTTAGTTTTTTCTCTTTTCTATTTCGTTTTCTAATTGACTTGAGACGGCCTAAATTAATTAATAAAATGTTGGGTTGCTGTTTAGAAGGAAGCATTTTAGAGCTTTGGTCAATTAGAAGAGTAAACGAGGAACGATCATTCAAAAAGAGACATGTCCAGTTTGCATTTTTGAGAGTTGATTTGATGTTGAGATCGTTAAAACTATATTTTTGTTGAGATAACAATAATTTTTTTTTGTGTTTTGCTTTATCTAGTTTGAGTAAATAATTTTTAGTGAGCGTTTAAGCATCACATTTTTTATTAACTTTTTATTAAATAAAAATGCAGCAAGTACGATTATTTTATAATTTAGATATGAAGAACCTGAGCTTATTTTTTTGTGAAACTCATGAAGCCGTAAACAAAATTTTCATAGCCTTCTTTTACAGTGGCTTTAAGAAAATTCTCCAATTCTCGTTTTTAACCTTAAGCTGAGATATAGGGCGAAATAGAAAATTTTGCATTTTGGGACCCCCCTCGTATCTTGGTTATCCTTTAACTTAACGCAAAGGGAAAAATTGCTGTTTATGCAGTTTTTTTCGCTGGATCCAGTGGCGTAGTCATATTTTTCACTTGAGTTGTTATTTTTTAGATATGACCTAAAGTTGTGTTTTTTTAAATGGGACACACTGTATATTTGTCCAGAAATTGATTTGTCCTTTTAAAAGCTTCTCAAAAATATATAATAGTATGGGTCTATTTTAATAAACAACAACAAAAATCCTAATTTTTATAATTATCATCCCAAATTTTGCAGTAGGCCATGCAAAACGATGCCGTTTTCTTTTGTTTTCTTGGAAGCAAATGACATTTCCTAATTTTGTACGCGTATATAAAATATAGCGCTAGTTTTTTGTATTTATTTATTGTGTAAAAATATATTTGTATTATCATGGAAGAAAACCAAACTTTCGAACAGTACGATATGTTATCTTGTTTTATATTAAGTAATGAAAATGTTGAAGCGGCTTCTGAAATGTATTTTAACAGGTAAATAGTTAATTTTTAGGTATGTTGAAATACTATTGCTTAATTTTTATTTAGATATCCAGAAAGGAGGCAACCTAATATATCCACTTTTTATCGGATAAAAA
Organism: Kuschelorhynchus macadamiae; assembly: GCA_030620095.1. Lineage (NCBI taxonomy): Eukaryota > Metazoa > Arthropoda > Insecta > Coleoptera > Curculionidae > Kuschelorhynchus > Kuschelorhynchus macadamiae. The sequence continues at coordinate 707,059 of JAUTXW010005323.1, read as the reverse complement.
AGAATTTACTTAATCACGGATCATTTATCAAACCTCGTACGAAAAAATATAATAAAGAAAATCGGGAGGCTGAGGAAATTACGGTTTTGGCTAATGCAGAAGCTTACCCTACAAACTCTTGTAGGGCCAGTGAAAAAAGCATAGGGATTCCAAAAACTAGAGTTCAAGAAATTCTAAAAAAGCACAAACACCACTCATACAAATTTAGGCTCGTGCAGCACTTACAGCCAGGGGATGCAGAGCGTCGGGTAGTCTTCTGCAATTGGTTTCGAGAAAGATGCGATATGGTTAGAGATTTCGAAAGGAAGGTTATATGGTCAGACGAAGCACATTTCAGTAATTCTGGTATACTCAATAGGCACAATAGTAGATTCTGGTCCTAGGAAAATCAACACCAAATATTTCCCAGAAGACAGCAGGGCAAGTTTGGTCTAAATGTGTCCTGCTTCATATTAGGAACACATATAAAATTTTATATATTTGAGGGAAATCTAACAGCCAATCGCTATATAGAAATTTTAGAGGCAGCTATACCTGAATTACTTGACGATGTTCCTCTAGTGCAAATTAACGAAATTTATTTTCAACAGGACGGTGCTCCTGCACACAATTCTGGAATGACGAAGATTATTTCTGGACAATAATTTTACCAATGAATGGATCGGAACAAATGGACCTATAAGATGGCCCCCTAGGTCCCCCAGATTTGTCGATTTTAGATTTCTTTCTATGGGCAACATAAATTTCTTCGATATGTAGCCTTTAAGCAGACTGGTCTACCAATCATATCTGGAAAATAGAATTTACGAAGACCACTATGATAATGTCCAAGATTTAGGAAATGCAATAAGAGAAAATTTTCGTTATTTACAAAATCATCCCGTTATTTTGCTTAATTCCCTAAAACGAATGCGAAAATTGTGCGAAGCATGCCTAGAACCAAATGGAAATCAGTTTGAACAGTTCTTTTGATTTCCTTGGTTACTGTAGTTCTTATACGACAGTTGATTTTTGCTTAAAGGCTTGTTACATAATAATTTATTACTGTTTTGTTCTTGTGTTACATAAATCTAGATAGGTGGTACTTTTTTGGTGCGAAATTATCAATACATATTTTAATAAATATATTTAATTACATATTTACTTTGATTTATTGTTAGGATGTAGATATTGTTAACGACTTTAAATAAAAGGCAGCATTGTTTTGCATGCTGCAAAATTTGGGATGATAATTATAAAAATTAGGATTTTTGTTGTTGTTTATTAAAATAGATCCATACTATTATATATTTTTGAGAAGCTTTTAAAAGGACAAATCAATATCTGGACAAATATACAGGGTGTCCCATTTAAAAAAACACAACTTTGGGTCATATCTAAAAAATAACAACTCAAATGAAAAATATGACTACGCCACTGGATCCAGCGCAAAAACTGCATAAGCAGCAATTTTTTCCTTTGCGTTAAGTTAAAGGATAACCGAGATACGCGAGGGGTCCCAAAATGCAAAATTTTCTATTTCGCCCTGTATCTCATAAACGAAGAAGGCTATGAAAATTTTGTTTACGGCTTCATGAGTTTCACAAAAAATTAGCTCAGGTTCGTGAAAACCGCAAGGTTCTATCTTTAAAAATAAGCGAGATACCTTGCTTTTGCAACCAAATCCGGACACCCTGTACACCGTGTCTCACATATAAGTGGAAATCCGTAATAGATACGAAAAGTTTTATAAAATATAATTTGTATACACGGTCACTATAAAACTTTAAACGGGACTATAAAACTTTAAATGGGACACCCTGTATTTTTGTCCGTTATTTCATTCCTTGTCAAAAATAAACTTAAGTTACCCATTTAAACTATAGTCGGTTTCTGCGTAGTTTCCGAGATAATTAAAGTTAGGGGTGATTTTTTGAAAACTGGAACATTTTTCAAATCACTATAAAAAATAGCAGACATCTTAAATTGTGCGTTTGGGTGGTAATTTCCAGTTTACAAAGCTTCAAGGCATATACGGAATAGAAAATTTTTGCCAACACTTATACAGGGTGGACATACTACGAAATCGATCTTGCACCTTTTTAATGTTCTATACCTAAATTCAGTTCAATGATTACTAGTGGCGGCTATTCAGGTGAAGTAGGTGAAGTGCTAGTTCACCAGGAAAAATAAAAAAGCAAACATCTAACTATATTTATTATATATATATCTCTTAAAATTTTAGTTTTTACTTTCATTTATTCACCTAATTGGTAAAAAATAAACTGTACATCTCGAATAAATATTTTACTTGACCGTTGGCGGCATGTCTTTTTAGAACTTTCAATCGAACTTTATTATAACAACTATAACAGTGGCGCATACCGCTTGGACTTTGCTGGAGGTGCTATGTTTAGTTTGCGATTTTCCTACCATGTTGCCATGACAAAGCGTACCCGCCTTGCGAAAGCGATTTTCTCGGTGAATGAACGATTTTGAATTCACGTTTCTGGCATTAGTGTTTACTTTTATTTTCTCGGATTTGCTGCAACCGGTGACGTTCCTTTGCAAAAAAAATCTTGACTGTTTTGTGTTATATTTATTTATGGTGTTGTATCCAATATAAAATTCGCTTAGTAAATGTGATTGTTCAAGAAATAAATTAAAAGACATTTTTTTATTACAATGTTTGATAAAAATCATTACGCCTTGCTAAAGGATTTTTAGGTGAGATGAATTTTGAATTCACGTTTCTGGCATAAATGACATTTTCTCAATCACGGACATACTATTTGATGTTCTTCAAAAAAAAAAATCCTTGACATTCATTTTTGCATAGCCAATATAAAACGCTGTCGTGAGGCGCTCTGTAAAAAAAGAAATCAACATTTTTTTAATACCATGTTTGATAAAGCAAATTTTTATAAATCATTATAAACGTGAGCTTGCCAAGCTTTCACCTGAAGAAATTAGGGCTAAGTATAGAACCCTTTTTTATGAAATATTGGACCATGTTTTAATAGAACTGACACTAAGATTTGAAGACTGTGAAAAACTTACATTTTCATGTTTGGCAGGTTCTGCTAAATTTTCCGAATATAGTTTAAATTTTCCGACTGGCTCGTTTAAAAATATGTTACAGTTAACTTAACGACTTAAAAATGAGCTTGGTCTTATTTTTGCCAATGAGAGTAATTGGAATATATCGCTGCAAGAGCAAGTGAAAAAAATTAATAAAAATAAATATATTTTTACCGAAGCATATAAATTGTTTTCACTTATTTTGACAATACCGTCGACAAGTGCTTCAGTGGAAAGAAGTTTTTCTTGCTTCAAATGTGTAAAAACTTATTTAAGAAATACAATATCTCAAGAAAGACTTACTTCTGTTGGCAATATTTCAATTCAAAAGGAATTTCTGGAGGAGATTAGGGCAACTCATCTATTTTATGAGGTTGTTATACATAAATGTGCTGCTATGAAGGATAGGAGAATTGATTTAGTATAGACAATTTCGTAAAAAAATACTCTACCCCCTACAGATATTCTGGAAAAAAAATTATTGCGATATTTTCTTGCTTCATTTGCACTTCACTTACTTTTTCACCCGCGAGCCGCCACTGATGTTTACAAAAAAAATCGCAATTTAACAGAAAATCTCAAATATTTCTTAAATATTGTGATGCTGTATACTCATAAAAAAAACTGTAAGAGGCTATGGAATGGATAATATAATTATTTGTTTTAAATTTGAAAGGTTTTTTAAATTAAAAATGTGTTTTTTAAAAACGTTTCCTTGTTGTTTTATTGAAATCATTTAAATTTCAAATAATTAGACTTTAAAAACGTTTCCTTATATCGGTGTTTACTTGTTCTATTTTAAAAAATAGCTCATTTCTCTATTTCCATGTAATCTGTTGTTATGTTATCTGTTGTTATATGTTGTTTATGTTGATAGCTATGTTACTCAAGAAGTTTGTTTCTAATATTAACTTTCAACAATGGTTTTAAATAAAAAATTTAGCAATTAATAAATATAGAATAAAATTAGGACTATCGTTACGCAAATAGAAATATATATCTCTTCAGTTGTTTGTAATTATTTAAAAATATATTTAAAAATATATTCTGGATTTTTCCAAACTCCACTCTCAAGGTGGATCCTGAAACATGAAGACCCGAAAGAAATCTCGGAGAGTGAATTTTTCACGATGACAAAACCGGTAGGGCGGCGTAACCTCTGACACAAAACTAAATAACTCATAAAATAAGTTTAGGTAAATAGAGAAGCGACAACGTAACGTAGCAAAATAGAAAATAAACTTCTTGAAGCCCTAATTACGCTGAAAATCACCCCGTGGCGCCTCGCACGCCATCCACCGGCTGAAAACGATTCCACTCGTATCATTGCGTGTAGAGATATCTTATTTCAGACCATTAGTAACCAGTTCAAGTGAGGAATTATTTACTGCTTATGTTTCCACTAATGAACTAAGTTTTGATCGCATTCGCCGCATAAAATGAATCATTGGAGAGGATATTATGGAAATCTATACCGGGGTGAGTTCTAATTTGATGAAATACTGATTTACGGTTTGCAGACCATATCTCAGGGGCATAACACATTACACAATAAAAATTAGCTAAAAAAGTACGAATTTTCCCTTTTTGCACTGTATTTCCAAACAAGGACGGACATATAAGGGGGTGAGGGGAGGAGGGTCAGGGTCCCCACCCCAATATTTTATCCCGTTGGCAAAATCGTATGTCTTGTTGGAATTATTTCATTTGTTAGTTTTCTTTAAAGCCTTAGGGTCCAGACTTATACCACCTACACAAAAGTGAGAGGAGGATCTATATATATATATATATATATATATATATATATATATATATATATATATATATATATATATATATATATATATATATATATATATATATATATATATATATATATATATATATATATATATATATATATATATATACTTCTTTCTTGGGTGTAGGTTTATTTGTAAAATCAAAAACAATGGAGTAAAATTGACTTTTTTTGTACTTATAAAGCTTTCTATCTATAAATAATTTAAAAAACATTTAGTACCACATTTTAAAAAGACATCTACGATTTTAAAATTAAAAAATAAAGGAAAACAAATATGTATATGTTTTTAAATTCCTCATAAACAAAATATGTACAGGGTTTTCCGGTATATTTTTCCACCCACCTAGAGAGTTTATTTGAATAGATACGGAAATGTCGTCAATACAAAAGTTGTTGGGTTTTTTATGAAGATTTAGAATATTATATCATTAGGGCGAAAATATTATTGGAAATGTCAAATTTTGACAGGTTATGAGATTTTTTAAATGAAACCCTCTATATATTAAATCATATTCTTGAAGATCTTTGTTTTCTAATTTGAAATATATATATACTTTTAATATATTCTGTCAATTAGTTTTGGATATATAAGCGTTTAAACATTAAAGAAATAGTAAGGTAAATTTGCGTTAAAACATAGTGAGCCATGGTAAAGACAATTGGAATGGACGTTTACCGGTCAGAAATATCTATTTACGAGCATTTTTAATATCTAATACGGTGGACGATGGGTTATTCGGAAGAAGAGAAACTCGACGTGATAGAATTATTTTATTTACATGGTAAAAATGCATCGATAGCTCGTAACGAATATCATAGACGGTTTCCAGATAGACCAACATCGACTCGTAGCATAATAATAAACATCATTAAACAATTCAATGAAAGAAAAACACTTAAGCGAAAAGTTAGAATAGTGGAAAGAAACAATACCATAGAAAATCAATAATATAAAGTAGGTTAATAATAATATTAGCTTAAAGAACTAAGTTTTGGTTTTCTATATAGCCTCCTTGGTTTATAATGCATTTCTGAATATTTTTTCTAAATTTTCTGTGTATGGATGCGTATATAAAATGAGGTGGTTGGGTGTTTAAATCGTCGATTGTTTGGACTATATTTTACTTTAAAGCTTGAATGGTTCTTGGCCTATTGTAGTATATCTTATTTTTCAGATAACCCCGCAAAAATATGTCCAATGAAGAGAGATCGGGACTGTTTGCTGGCCATCTTAATGGTCCATGTCTTCCAATCCAAATGGATACCTGTCATTTAAAAAATTGGTGACCGGCTGGACATTATGAGGAGGGGCACCATCTTGTTTCCATATCAAAATAAGATATGAATTAATCGGTAGTTGTTCTAAATGCCCCTCGATTTCGTTTTCTAATAACTCCTGATACCTTTTTCCGGTTAAATTCCCATTTAAAAATATAGGTCCAATAACATGATTGTTAAGAAGGCCACACCAAACACGTAGGGATCTTCTTCCCTGAATTTTGACCGCCTGAAGAGCTCGCGGGTTTTCTTTTGACCAAAAATGCTTATTTTTCCGGTTAAACATGCCTCCAGTCGTAAATGTTGCCTCGTCAGTGAAAATTATGTTTGACAGATTTAGTTGGTTCATCATAACACGTCTTTCTATTTCTTGGCAGAAGTGTAATCGGTCTATTTTATTTTGATCGGTTAATTCTTGAGTAGGTAAAAACTTATATGGCTTATATTTATAATGTTTTAGAAGTGGGTGGATTTTATGCCATGATTTGTTAAAAAAAGTGGTTGCATCGGGAATTGAGCGCTCAGGATTTTCTAAAAAAAGAATAAATAAGGTAAATAAATTATTTTAATAAAAAAGTTTCAAAATTACCTTCAAAATATAATAAAATATTTAAATCTTCCTCAGCGTTTCTTTCCACTATTCTAACTTTTCGCTTAAGAGTTTCAATTGTTTAGCGATGTTTAATATTGTCCTACAAATCGGTGTTGGTCTATCTGGAAACCGTCTAGGATATTCGTTACGAGCTATCGATGCATTATTACCATGTAAATAAAATAATTCTATCATATCGAGTGTGCTCGAATATGCTCGTAAATAATTACTTCTGACCGGTAAACGTCAAAAAGGCTTCGTTGATTGCAATTGTCTTGACCATGGCTCACTATGTTTTAACGCAAATTAGCTTAACATTTCTTTAATGTTTATCCAAAACTAATTGACAGAATATATTAAAAGTATATATATTTAAAATAAGAAAAAAAAGATCTTCAAGAATATGATTTGATATACAGGGTGTTTCATTTAAAAAAACTCACAACCTGTCAATACTTGACATTTCCAATAATATTTTCGCACTTATGATATAATATTCTAAATCTTCATAAAACACCAAACAACTTTTGTATCTACGACATTTCCGTATCTATTCAAATAAACTCTCTAGGTGTGGGGAAAAATATACGGGAAAACCCTGTATTCAAGATTAGGTGAAACGAGTAGCACAACAGTTTTTCAGTTTTGTGACTGAGTGGGGGGGGGAGAAATATACAAATTTTCGGCGCCGCATAACTATCTCTAGGAGAGTGTGCAAATTTTCAAAATAGTGGTGCAAAATTAGGTGAATAAAGAAGCATAGAAGTCCCCTTAACTTTTTCTAGGATGGTGTGCCAAATTTGAAAATTAGTGTGCAAAATTGAACAAAATTAGATGAGACGATTGATATAAAAATATCTAGATATTTTGAAGCACGGGGGGAACGGTCAAGTTTGCACCCCGTTAAAAAAAATCCTTTAGTTTCTCTTGGGTGAGTGTGCAAAATTGTATTTATTGTGTGGAAAATTGTGCAAAATGATATTTTGCACAATTATTTTTATTTTTAAAACTTGTTTGATTCGGGGGGAAACTTGACCGACGCCGTTTTTCCCGTCACAGAAAAAATAGTGTATTATACACGGGAAAAATATTAGATTTTAGCTCGCGTTTAAAATGTAATACTTTTTTCCCTTGTATGATAAATAACTATTATTTTTTACATGTTACTTAATATTAATACAGATTTCTACCGACTATCCGTTGACGCAATACTATTCTCATTAAATTTGAAACTTTTAAAATACACCGGCCCCGCAAACCGCTTTCCACAAGCCGAAATTAAAAATTGCTTATTCAATCCACTTCTCGCCCTCGCCCGTTCCGAAAACAAAAAAAAAAACCGCCCCCGCATCTTTTCTCGATATCGCATTCCGATATCCCGTTTGAATGGCTCGAGATAAAAAGATGGAATCGAGATGAGCTGGTGACAAGAACATGCTAAAACAATGGCAAGTGGTCCTCAGTACTTGAGATCGTTCGGAATGGTGTCACTACCCTTTGTAGGAGACATAAAGGTGCCCTTATGGCGAACATGACACCGAAAGGGGTTAGGGCTTGTGCGTGTTATTTGTGTTGGGGTTTCCATTATTTCTACATGTGGAGTTATCAGACAAAACCGGATAAATCCATTGTAATAAGTTTTGAGATAAAGACGAAAAACCGGATATACCTTAAGAGATAAAGAAAAGCTAACTAGTAACTTTAAAAGAGTTTTTGTTGAGTACTGATTACTAAGAATTTTTATAATTTATTAGTTAAGAAGAATATTGAATTACCTTGTTTTGCTTGATCGGAAAAGCTTCATATACTTTTGAAATAGAAATGGTATTTGTTTTACTAAAAGTTTAATTTACTTTTTATGTAATAATAACATAGAAATAATTTTTATATTTCTGTGGTATGCATTTTTTTATTAAAAAATGAACCGTAATTTACATTTTGATTTTTTTGATCTCTATTAAAATTGTTAGGATGCTTATAAACTTCAATAGATTCTCTACTTTTCCGTTTATAGAATCCCAAAACCGATGGAAGAATTTTTCCATTTATGACAATGTTGGTGCTCAGATACAGCAGATTGTACAATTTGTTTCTTTATGATACATCGTTCATGTTCCTTAAGCCTAGCCGATATGGATCGTCCAGTTTATCCAATATAGACGTCACAGGAACAAGCAGTTGCATATACTCGTTCCGTTTGGAAAGGAATAATGTTCTTTGGCGATCGCAAACATTGCCCAATTTTCTTGTGCGTGTCAAAGATTGCATGTACAGGGTGTTCCAGCGAGGACTGAACAGGGACCTATTTTCGACCTTCCTTGTATTTTGGAAAAATTCAAAATAGCCAATCGATGTATTTTTTCTTGTAGAATCCAAAAATATCATCGAAAAAATATTTGAACCAGAAACAAAAGAGTTACGCTATGCATCAGGTGTTTTTTAAATGGAATGTATCGATTTTTATACGATTTTTGGAAAGAGTGATTTTTTTTATGTCCGTTCTGATTAAAAGATTTGATTTTGCGATAGCTGTTTATATTACATTTTAATGTTTTACAAACTAAAATTTTAGCTTCACCTGTTTAAAATATACGATAGCTTGGTATAGGTGATCAAGGTAAAATGACGTTTGAATGCTTTGTCAATAAAAATTGACATTATTTTAATTATTGTCGAAGTCTTCACTTAAAAATATATATTTGACTCTGATCGAAATGAAATACTCTTTGGACGAGAGACTACAGATTGTTATGCTATTTTACAAGTGCCAAGAAAATGCAAGAGAAGCAAGAAGAAGATTTATTGCAAATTTTCATATATCCATCAATACAATTCTAAGGATAAAAAACCTATTTGAGGAAAATAGAACTTTACATGATAGAAAAAGAAATATACAAAGAAGAAGAAATCGAGACCAGGCCATTATAAATTATGTTCAAGTTAATCCAACCAAATCTATTTCGGATGCAGTTCGGGAAGTTCAGTACGGTGGCGGTGTAAGGCGCAGAAGAGTTACCCGAGGGACTGTTCACAGGACTCTGAAAATTCATAAATTTAGGTCTTTTCGTATCCTTCCACTTCAGCACCTAACACCGGCACAAAAAGAACTTCGCTTCCAATTTGTTTCTCAAATGGTAATTCGGCAAGAAAACGAAGACCCTGATTTATTTAAAAATATTGTGTGGACCGACGAAGCTACTTTCACAACATCGGGAGTATTCAACAGACATAATAGTCACCACTGGGCCGTTGAAAATCCAAAAAAGTTCCAGACTATTAAATTTCAAGGGAGGAATTCTATTCATGTTTGGTGTGGGATAAAAAACAATAAAATTTTGGGACCAATATTTTTTAACGGGACTTTAAATGGGCACAGATATTACAGAGTTTTTATAAAACGAAATTGAAAATTTTTTGGAAGACTTACCATTGGCAGAATATCAGAATTTAACTTGGCAACATGATGTGGCGCCTCCTCATGCCGTGCATGATGTGGTTCAATTTTTAAATCGGCGCCATAACGAATGGATAGGGCGAAATGGAACATATGCTTGGCCGCCCAATAGCCCCGACCTCTCATTTTGGGATACATTTCTTTGGGGCCATTTGAAGAACGTCGTATACAGACAACGAAACGAAAATATTCAAGAGATCATGGGAAAAATTGTCGATGAAATAAACCGCCTTAACCAGGAAAATCATATTGTAACAGCAAGTTTAGAAAGGCTACAAAGGGGTTATCGATGTTGTTTCGAGAAAAACGGCGGTCACATTGAAAACTTATGTTATTAGTAGTTTTATTTTATTATTTAATAATTATTTTTTATTGAATTTCTTTTTCTATCATGTAAAGTTTTATTTTCCTCAAATAGGTTTTTTATCCTTAGAATTGTATTGATGGATATATTTCTATGAAAATTTGCAATAAATCTTCTTCTTGCTTCTCTTGCATTTTCTTGGCACTTGTAAAATAGCATAACAATCTGTAGTCTCTCGTCCAAAGAGTATTTCATTTCGATCAGAGTCAAATATATATTTTTTAGGTGAAGACTTCGACAATAATTAAAATAGTGTCAATTTTTATTGACAAAGCATTCAAACGTCATTTTACCTTGATCACCTATACCAACCTATCGTATATTTTAAACAGGTGAAGCTAAAATTTTAGTTTGTAAAACATTAAAATGTAATATAAACAGCTATCGCAAAATCAAATCTTTTAATCAGAACGGACATAAAAAAAATCACTCTTTCCAAAAATCGTATAAAAAACGATACATCCCATTTAAAAAAGACCTGATGCATAGCGTAACTCTTTTGTTTCTGGTTGAAATATTTTTTCGATGACATTTTTGGATTCTACAAGAAAAAATACATCGATTGGCTATTTTGAATTTTTCCAAAATACAAGGAAGGTCGAAAATAGGTCCCTGTTCAGTCCTCGCTGGAACACCCTGTACGTTGGACCGGCGAAGTAACCTTGCAATCTTGTCTGTGCTTCCGTGTATAAATGGAGGAACTACACTTCCTATCGGTAATTCTTTATTCGTAGCATTTAGTGGAGTAGGATTATTATATTTTCTAAATGACCGTCTAGTATCCATTCCCACAAATCGCGAGCGCTCTGTAAACCAATTAATTAATAACTGATTGCTTTTGTGCTGGATGATGATGGAAATTTGCATTTAAGTATCTGTTCGTATGCGTTGGTTTTCTATATACAAGATGTCCCAAGGAACCATCCCCTTTCCTTTATACAAGAACCTCTAGAAAGGGAATTGTGCCTTCTGATTCAATTTCCATTTTTAAATTTTTATATTAGCATGATGTTGATTCAAATGATCAAGAAACACGGGGAGGTTTTCTACACCATACGGTCATATTACAAAAGTGTCGTCTACATATCTGAATCACGATTTCGGCTTTAATGGGGACGACTCTCAGGCTTCCTCCTCTAAAGCTGCCATGAAGATATTGGCTACTACTGGTGACAGCGGAGATCCCTTGGTTGCTCCTGAGGTTTGTTCATAAAAAGTTTATTGTTAAACCAAATATATTGACGCGTTATATGCTTCAATCAGATCTAAAAGTGAGTTGGCAATATTATTATGGTGAAATAAGTTTGATATTATTACATTAGTATTCGGCGATTCTACACAGAAACTGACTAAGATATCTTTGGGACCTAATTAGATTGCTTTCTTTACAAAATGCGTGGAGTTTCTAATATATGAATGTATTTTCCTGTAAAACTATTAAGAATATTTGAAAGATATTTAACGATTTTGTAAGTAGAAAATCCTATTGCACTAACGATAGGTCGAAGTGGTACATTAACCTTGGGTATTTTAGGTAGTTCGTAGAACCGTGAGATCCTTGAGCTGCCTGGCCTTAACATCTTCGTCTCTTCTGCTGGTAGGTTGGATGCGTATATAAGGTTGGTTATGTCTCTCAGTTTTGTTGGTCAGGTCTACTTGAATTTCTCTGTAGGTGCTGTCGTCCAAAAGTAATTGTATTTTATCTACGTAATCTGTTTTGTCCATGACGACAGTGGCATTTTTCTTGTCTGCTGGAAGGACTAAAATGTCTGTACTGTTGTTTAATTTTTTTATCGACGTTTTTTTTCCGCAGCTGATAGATTCGACTTAGGAGTGTTAGAATTTTTGATGATCTTCGCTGTTTCATACTTTATTACGTCAGCTTCTTTTGCTGGAAGTCTTCTAATTGTGGTTTCTAAGGGTATGTCCTTTGTTGTAAAGGCGAAGCTTTGTCCCTTAGACAGGACTGATTGTTCTGTTTCAGTAAGGATTTTGGAAGACAAATTTATTACGGTGTCCTGTAACGGTTTTATTGGTCTTTGGTTGTCCAGAAGTCCTTCGAACTTTTTCTGTTGCTTAATGGTAACTGCTTGATGTATCCTTTCTGCTTGCGCATTGGTAATGTCATCAAGAGTTCTATATATTTCACGTACAAGTATGAAAGCTAAATTTAAATTAATATGTACAGTTTTGGATTAATTTATTTGTTATTTTTAACTAATTAAACTTACCTTAGATATTGATCTATGTTAATCTTTCTTAAATGTTCGAATAGATTTAATTTTTCTCATCCTGTACTTTCTAGATTCTTCTAAGAATTTCTAGATTGTTCTAGCATTTTCTAAAGAGGCATCTCTTTGATTCAGTTTAGTTTGTGAAGTGTAAGGTTACCATAGTGACGATTGTAAAGCTAAAGCTGCATTTGGAATAAAGCGTATATTCAGAAACTACGTGTTTGTCTTCCGGCCAATCCGGAATAATATTATCCTAATTTAGCCGATCTAGAAGGCTAAGAAGTGCTCAACTTATTTGGACTGAACCCCTTTTTGCTAGTTCTTGAAAATTCCAAATGTAAAAGATAACTACTATTCATTGTACAAGCATGTGTCCGAAATCTTACTTGCTTGCTATTTAAGTAGTATATCTAGTTATTCCGGAATCTGATGTTTGCATTGGATATATCTCAATAAATAAAATAGAAATCAGTCATATCGGTTTTGTTAAAAATTGATTGGTATGGTTTTGTCTGATTGCTCAACTGCTTTAAAAAAAAATGTTCTTAGTGAAGATTATCGGGAAGTCTGTATTTCTTTATATTTCATACATTTTAATTTGTTTTAATAAAACGATTTTTTAACTTCCCACGTAAAGAAACATTAAAATAGTGAAAAAATCACAGTCCGAAATTTTTTCAGGTTTTCACGATTCTAGATGCCAAAACACACGTTTTCTCAATTCCGTCGGTCTGTCTGTTGATCTGTCTGTCTGTTCGCGGTATGGTTAAATAACTACTTGCCCAATAACATAATAACATGTAGGTAAAAATCCAATGTAAATGTAGAGAATTTGTATTTCGTGCAAAGGTTTGTTAAATAAAATCATAGGAAAGCGAATTCGGCTTTCACCATCTTCAGTGCTACTTGTCAAGGAAGCCCAGATTAAACCCAAAAAAAGGGATTATATATAGACAGGAACAACAATATAGTCACATTACATAACTTAGTAATTACATTGAAAACCTAAAAAGGGGGTATATTCTTCAACCTTTTTGGCCATCTAGTTTAACAATGTTAAATTCTAAAACGTGCTAATAGCAAAAAAAAATTTTTTTGCTATTGGACTAGTTTGCTTATAATAAGAAAAACCGTGAATAGGAATAATAATTATAGGAATTCGTTTTGCCCTAGGTCCGAGCATTTCGATATTACAGCATCTCAAAGTCTCAAGTTGTCAATATTGAATTCGCAATTTTGTAATGTTTTGTTATTTCTGTCAAAAATAATTTCTTGAATTTTCATGGAATTTGTGCAATATTTTTTGGATGTGCAGTGTGTTATCATGAAAATATTACAGGAATTTGTTTAAGACATTCAAATTTAAGTTGTCTGAACTTAAAAGGGTCTAGTCCTGGATGTTGGTCTGTCCATTTTTATTGCGAAGCGTTTCTTGACTAGAAACGAATTACATTTATCAGCTATTTATGCTGGCTATATATATATATATATATATATATATATATATATATATATATATATATATATATATATATATATATATATATATATATATATATATATATATATATATATATATATATATATATATATATATATATATATATATATATATATATATATATATATATATATATATATATATATATATATATATATATATATATATATATATATATATATATATATATATATATATATATATATATATATATATATATATATATATATATATATATATATATATATATATATATATATATATATATATATATATATATATATATATATAGCATATAATAGCTGATAAATGTAATTCGTTATATATATTCGTTTCTAGTCAAGAAACGCTTCGCAATAAAAGGGGACAGACCGACATCCACGACTAGACCCTTGTAAGTTCAAACAACTTAAGTTGCAATACAAAAGTACCCAAAATGGGACACCATGTACATTAATTTAAAGATGTCTAGTTTAAATTTATCTTAAACCTCGTTTTAATATTGGCCTGCTGTCATTGAAATCAGCCAAGTTAACGCAGTGTTTATTTGACGAATTAACGGCTAGAGCTAGACCTCGGCGTTGTAGCAAATGTACCGTTTAAAACAAACAAATCGGAACAATTATTTATTTCCGGCGAGATCCACTCGATTACCCCGCAAAAGATTTTCGAAAGAGCTCTTTGTGTAAATCTTTTGTAATTAAAAGCTGGATTTCCTTATTGGGGATCATCTCCGACGTGCCCCGTTTCTCTCTTTCTATCGGGTGCCGGTTCGCTTCAGCGACTCGGGGTAAGCTTCTTATAGCGTCCGAAGGGTTGAAGGATAATAATGTAACGAAATCATTGGGAAGGAGCTTTTACAGTTAGAGAAATTTTTCCTAAAATAGATGGTAATTTCGGAAATAAATTAATAATCTTTATTTACCGCACTCCTTTTTATTACTACACGTATTTTTACTCATCCCTTCTTTTTTAATTTAAACTTTTTAATGTGGAAAAAGCGAAGAAGATTTTTATGAATTATTTTATTAAAAACTATAATTTATTCATTATAAATATTAATAGTACAATCTATGCAACCTTTCAAATAAATTCCTGACGAAGCAGTCACGTTTGCTAAATTTGTAGTCAATAAATTGTTTTTATTATTTGAACTGGTCCGTCTGATAACTTTGTTTTATTTTTTTTCGAATCTCGTCCAAAGTTTCTCCCGTTTCACCAGAATTTTGGATGCTATATTTCTTTTATTCTCTGCAACCGTGTTGGATCGCCAGCCCACATGACGCTTTGCTGTTGTACAAAAAAGATTGCAAATGACAATCTGATTAAAAATTCTTCAAATCCCATACGGTGCATGTGGAAAATTATTAATGAATTCCGAGGCTTACCAGCATTACCACAACTTGAAACAAAAATCAGTGTTAATTGTTTTGATGACTTCTTCGTGAATGTAGCCAATCAAATTCAGAGTGGAATTAGTTGTTTGACTCTTGATCCCTTCAGTTTTACCTTTGATAGTCCTTGTGAGATATTTCGTTTCAGAGAGGTCACATTGAATGAGGTCCGTGATACCATAAACTTTCTCAAGAACAAAAAGAGCAAAGATATCTATGAGCTTAACGTTGAACTCATTAAAGGCATCAACAATCTCCTTATCAGCCCCTTAACAAAGCTGATCAATCAATGTTTCAGTGATTCCATCTTCCCATCTGCATTCAAAGAGGCCTTGGTGATACCAGTTTTCAAAAAAGGTGATCAGAGAAATGTTTCTAACTATAGACCAATATCTCTTCTACCGGTGTTTTCAAAAATATTCGAAAAGTGTATGGCATCTCGCATAATTGAGTTCCTTGAGTTGAACAACTTATTCACCAATTCCGAGTTTGGCTTTAGAAAACATCGCAGTACAACCTTGGCAATTCTGGAACTTGTATCTCAAATTATAGAGGGTTTTGAAGTGGGCAGTTTTATATTATCAAGCTTTTGTGACTTAAGCAAAGCTTTTGACTGTGTCACACACCAAAGACAAAGCTTTGAGAGTGTTAGGGCTTCCTCTGCAAATGCCCAGGAAAAAGCTAACAACTGGTTTGCGGCGAATAGACTCTTTTTAAATATTGATAAGACACAAAATATGATTTTCTCTTTCAGGCATATTCCAGATATTCCTTCTGAATCTGTTAGGTTTCTTGGGGTCCACTTGGACAAAGGTCTCTTTTGAAATGTTCATGTGGATGAGCTTAGTAAAAAGCTTTCATCCAGCATTTTTTTTACTACGCAATCTGGCACAATGTGTATCACAGTCTGTTTTGAGACAAGCATATTTTTCTTTATGCTATTCTCACATTGCTTATGCTTTAATTGCATGGGGTCACAGTAGCGGTGCCTTGAGGATATTTCGACTTCAGAGACGAGCTATCAGAGTTTTTTCGGGCACACCTTATTGAGATAACTGCAGACAGGACTTCATATCTAATGATGTCCTAACATTACCATCAATATATATTCTTGAAAACCTTCTTTATATTAGGTCTCATATTGATCAATACACAGCACATGAGTCTGTCCATTGTCATAATACTCGTAATAAGAAAAATTTACTATTAAACAATTTAAGATTAAACAGGTGTCGAGACGGCCCCTAGAGGATCTAGCAATTAAGTTTTTTAATAAACTTCCTGAGAGTTTGAGATACTTGCCGATCAATAGTTATAAGAATAAAATTAAGACACTTCTCGGGGGTCGGAAGTTCTACTCTGTAAATGAGTTCCTTAACTGTAATTTAAATATTTAATAAGTGATGCAGTTTTTATATGTTATGTTTCTTTTTAGTGAAATTTTATCTGTTGTCTGTATTTTATCTTACTCTAATTGTCTCACTGACTTCTACTCGTAAATTTTTATTTTTGTATACACTTCTTACCATAGCACCAGTAAATGATTTGTCAGCTCCTGAATCTGCCAATAGGAACTTAGACCAGAAAAAACCAAAGCGTACCTCATTGAAAGACCTCTTTACTGCGTTATTGATTTTTATAATGAATAAGTCTCATTAAAATGTTTTTTATTTGCTTGTTTACTTAAATCATGTTGCTGCAAGGTATTTGAAAATATTTTATAAGGAATGAACTATATGACAATTATTATTTTTGTTACATATTAGATTAAAGTTATACATTTTCTTCGTTTAATTACTATACTAGTTCAGTACACTTTTTGCTTAACTTCACTTATTTTGCTTAGATAACGATAACAAAATAGAGAGATCGAAATTTTTCACCTCGCATATGTACTGTTTATTTCCTTTTATTAGGTCACCTGGATTCATTAACCGCCTTACGGTAATGTTACGAATATAACGAATGTTATATTTACAATTTATGTATTTACATTGACCTATCGAAAAATATAATTTTTTTTTGATCAATATTTCGTTTTTTCATTGTTTTTGTTTTTTTTTTTTTACATCCTGTCGCTAAGGGCAACCAATACCTTATTGAGTAACTTTCACTTACGTCTGTCAAAGCAGTGTCAAAATATTGATATTTTCGTTTTTTCATTGTTTTTGTTTTAAGCCATAAAATTGTACCAATTTTCCTACCGCAATAAAGCATACTTTTGTTAGTTTGTTTGTTTCTGTGTGCCAGATTTCAATTAAGTAGCTGTCACCGTTAAGATAATACATAAAATAAATAATATTTTATTTTTTCAACGCCCTGCATTATTAACACGAAGCACTTTAGACCACATGTCTATAGGAAATGTTCTTTGTAAACTTAGCTTAAGAATATGCTGTTAAATTTAATATACTTACTTAAAAACCTCCCTTAATAAGCACGTAGTCTTAAGAATAGCTTTTAATTTAATTTGCTCTTGATAATGACTAGAGATGCTACACTAGTCGAAACATGCTAAATAAATCAACAATAAATATAGTGCAAATTTGCCAAGCAACTTATTTTTATATAACATCACTGAGACCTCTCCTAATTAAAAAGTAAGGCCAAGTTAAAACAAAAGGGCGTACCCCCCTCCGAGGTGTACGCAAAGCTCGTTAGGTGTTATTAAAACAGTGTCGTCGGTTTGTTAATCCGTCGGGGGGAAATTGCAGGGCATAAATTTACCTTAAGATGACATTAATGAAATTTTCTTATTTCGGCATTTATTGTTGGGAATGAGGAGGCTGCAAGGCAAGGATTAGGGCGGCACGAACCCCGACATTCTTTTAATAATATATGGTTTCCTGACGTCAGGGACATTGTTTCGTGTATTCGGCTCTAAATTTAAACTAAGCGTTTAACACACCATCATATATATTGAGAATCCGCTACACCAACATCTTGAGGCTTGTTTACGTGTGTCACTTTGGGTGCATAGGGATTTCATAAACAGCAAGGGTCTTCAACCTTTTTTAGTGCAAAATCCAAAAATCGATTTCACATCGTCCGAAAGACCACAATGGTCCACGTCACATTACCACCATATCAATAAAATGAAAAACTTCAAAGTGTAACAATCTTTATTGGTTAAAAAGTTCAATCAATCGATTTTTGACATTGTTTATTTTTGACAAGTGTGTCGATATTTAGTGTTATTTTTGTAGTTGCAACATACAAATTTCCTTCCAGATGTGCGTCTGTAACTCTCGATCTTGTTTTAGACTTCACATTCTTCATAAGAGAAAACAGCTGCTCGTATATATATGTGCTCCCAAACAGAGACATCATTTTCTGGGCATCTTTTCGGATTTCAGAAAACGAGTTTTCATCGACATATTTTGAATAAAAATCAAGAAAACCCATGTCGAACTTGTCTTTCAGTTCCGAATTACACTGCAAATCGATAAGTTTCATCTGACAATTTTCTGGCATGTCTTCAACGGATACACTGAATCGTCGGTCAAAGAGATTGATGTAATTTTCATTATCTCTGAAATGCCTTCACAGTGTCAAGTAGGTTGTTGATAAGATTTTCTTTTCCTTGTAGTTTGGTAATTCATCAAAGGAAGATCTTTCTGCTATTTTTTCTTCAAACCCACAAGCCCATCATTTTTTTCTATCAAGGATGGTACACCGTCTGTTACATCTGCAGAAATGTTTGTCAGTTCTAAATTATATCGTCTCAGTACTGTCATCAAACACTTATAAATATCACATCCTTTTGTAGTTCCTTTAATCGGAAAAGAGCAGCCATCTCTTCAGTGATTTCAAAATTATTATCAATGCCTTGCATAAATATAGCTAATTGAGCGGTATTGGTTGCAACAGAATACTATACGAATTTCGATGCACGTTCTTTTAGTGAATTTTTAATGTCTGCCCCTAACTCTTCGATTCTTCTGACGACGGTAACACCGGACAAACCTTTAGAAAAAAGTTGTTTCAGCAGGCAGCGGCTTCCATACATTCCTTGATAAATTCACCATCAGTAAAAGGTTTTGATTTCAAAGCTGTTGTTTGGGATATAATGTAGCTAACCCTCACGCTTGTTCATTTTCAATGTTCTGTTTTTGAAAACCAGCAAGCTGTCCTTGAAGCTAACTTTTAAGACCTCTCACTTTATTATGTCGTAATTGTCCTTTGAATGTCTCAAACTTTGTGGCCAGCTTTGTATCGTAATGACTTTTTAAGCTGTGTTCCTTCAAGGCTGAAAGGGATTCTTGACACACCAAACTGACGGATTAACACAAACGAACAAGTACAACTCAGTCCACTTTTCTTGAAATATGAGCTTTTCTTCACTCATTTTTCGAAGTAGAAGCCATTTTTAATATCAAGGTAGAAGAAACAAGTTTAATTCTCCGATAAAAACTAAACTTACGCGACTCCACGCCACAATATAGTATCCACCTTACACGCATCAAAACACACTATACTCAACTCACTATAATCACTTAACGCATAGGTAGCAACTTCACTGCTAGTTGGCACTCTTTCGCTTGTATAGCTTCATTCGCTCTTGGAATTAGAACTGGCCACTGCCGTGTGATGCTGGCTTTATATAGGCCGAGTGCGTCAACTTTGAATCTCTCGAAATTTCGAGCAGCTACGCGACTGGACTAGTAGGTCCCTCTAGTAGTGATAATTTCTAGAATCATTAAAAAGATTCAATAGACATGCAACGCCATCTAGTGGCCTTGTGGGTTGTCGTGATCGCGAGTTCACAGTGTGGATTTCTTCTAACTAGGTGGCACTAGCGTCCTCGGAGTGTCATTTGCGGGCGCGGCGCGATACAATATTTTTTTTAGCCTTTGGGAGCTGCAAGAAATTAGAAGGCGGGCTGCGGGCTGACGACTCTTGATATACAGTAAGGACATAAAGTACGTCACCCCCCGTCTAACTTTTGAACCGATCGGTATATTGAATCGAAATTTGAAACGATAATGAGTAAATTCACTAGCCTCATAGAAAATAATCAATCTGTGTAGAATCTGGCGAGCAGGCTGGCCACTCCGTGGGACCTCGTTGACCAATCCATCTATCCGGATAGGTTGAATCCAAGTAATTTCTAGTCTCTCTAAAATAATGCACCATCTTGTTGAAACGTAATGCCAAAGGGAATTCACGTGGGTTTTGTACAACATTATCAATAAGTAGCCAAATAAACACCAAACGTTACTCCCAAATCTAGTCTGTAGACGTTTACCACTCACACAAGCGTAGTCGTCTTGGAAAATCAGTTTTCTTAAGTCTATTTTGACTAGTATGGGGTTGTATGGATGGTAATTTTTTCTTTTTTAACGCTCTGAATCGGTGATTTTGTCACATAAATTTCCTGTTCTACAGTTCTTATCGATGCATAGGATTTTCTTTGATAGCCTGTAAAATGATTCTGTCGCGATTTTCATTGTCAATATTGTATCCCCTTCTAGGTTGTTCGAAGACCTCATAGTTAAATACATTAACTACGGTTTTTCTGAATTGGGTTTTATGAGGCTGCCATCCTTCGGGATACATCTCCAAATACTTTGCTGCGGTAATGTCGGCTTTTCTGTATGACTGCGCTAACATGTCAAATTTTTCTACATTTCAATAGGGAATACTGGCCATTTTCAACAGATCTCGATAATTTGTATGTAAGATTTATTCTTTTATTGTTAGAAAAGCGTACAACTTATTAAAACACAACTTTGATACTTTGAATTATTTAACGTCAAAGTCAAAGCCAAATCAGGGCCTCCTTAGGAAAAATTGATACCTAACTATAGGAAGTGTGATAGTTCGATGATACTCAAATCTTTTCTGCATTTGCATGACATCGCTAGACTGGAAAATTTACGCACTTTCCAAAAATCGCCAATATTGCGGCCATAAGAAAAATGAAAGTTGAGGTCATCTTATTCGTCCTAAAAAAGTGTCCCAATAATGTCACATTTTGACAGCTGTCAAATTTACCGCTTTGGATTTTTTACAATTGGTTTGCAGGTGCCAATATTATTTTAAAACAAATATTTAAAAAATATTTTTTTCTCATACTGTGGAATAAAAAAATTGTTTTACAGAAATTAGAAGCAGATTCGTGTTATCCTCTAGAAGGCGCCAGTTTATTTGGTAGTTTGCTGTCTTTAGAGTTCTGATAGAAGAATATCCTGAATTTTAAACTAGTTTCAAAGCTTCCATTCTAGACCTACCCAAGAGAAAATAGCAATTCCATGACTATTACCACTTAAACCGTCTAATTGCACATCCCACTGAAATAATACTAATTCTAATCCACCATTAAATACCCATCTCTGTGCACACGTGATCAAGTAATAACGCGAAGTAATATCTATAATTTTCTTTAGATTGAATGCAGTTCTTGTATGGGGCTCCAGATCGACCGGTACAATTGCCATTAGTCTATATCGCAACAATGGCCGTCGACTGAAACAAAAGAACGCGAAACTCTATTAATGAGGGTTTATTGTGTTTGTTAAAGCAGATAAATTTATATGTGTATATGAGGGGCACTGTGAAATACTATTTTTGAACAGAAAAATTGTACTAAACTTAATCAGTAGCGGCTCGCGTGTGAAAAGAATTTCTTTACGACTTACCTAAATTTTGTAAACTAAATCAATTCTCCTATCCTTCATAGCAGCAAATTTATTTATAACATCCTCATAAAATGGACGAGTTGCCCTAATCTCCTCCAGAAATTTCTTTTGAATTGAAATATTGCCAAGAGAAGTAAGTCTTTCTGGAGATACTGTATTTCTTAAATAAGTTTTTACACATTTGAAGCGAGAAAAACTTCTTTCCACTGAAGCACTTATCGACAGTATTGTCAAAATAAGGGAAAATAATTTATATGCTTCGGTAAAAATATATTTATTTTTATTAATTTTTTTCACTTGCTCTTGCAGCGATATATTCCAATTACTCTCATTGGCAAAAATAAGACCAAGCTCAGTTTTAAGTCATTGTCTTTCTGAAAATATTTCCCCTATAACTGTAACAAATTTTCAAACGAACTAGTCGCAAAAAAATTTAAACTATATTCGGAAAATTTAGCACAATCTGCCAAACATGAAAATGTAAGTTTTTCACAGTCTTGAAATCTTAGTGTCATTTCTATTAAAATATGGTCCAATATTTCATAAAAAAGGGTTCTATACTTAGCCCTAATTTCTTCAGATGAAAGCTTAGCAAGCTCACGTTTGTAATGATTTATTTCTGTAATAGAACTTGCTTTATCAAACATGGTATTAAAAAAATGTTCATTTCTTTTTTTATAGAGCGCCTTACGACAGCGTTTTAGATTGGATATGCAAAAATGAACGTGAAGCGATTTTTTTGAAGAACGTCAAATAGTATGTCCGTGATTGAGAAAATGTCATTAAACACTAATGCCAGAAACGTGAATTAAAAATAGTTCATCTCACTTAAAAATCCCTTCGCAAGGCGGATTGATTTTTCATCAGATTTGTCACAGTTTTTAATAAATTCAAAGACGTCTTTTAATTTATTCCAGTTTTGAACAATCACGTTAACTAACTTCGAATTTGAAGTTAGTAACGTTAGTGAAGTAACAACACCATAAATAAATATAACACAAAACAGTCATGTTAACTGCAAAGGAACTCACCGGTTGCAGCGAAATCCACGAAAATAAAAGTAAACAACCACCGCAAACTGAACGACACGTGGGTGTAGTGTACTGCGCCTGCAATTCACCGAGAGCGTTGTATGGCGCTGGGCTCGACGTCATCGGATACGCGTTGTCATGGCAACATAGTAGGAAAATCGTAAACTAAACATAGCACCTACAGCAAAGTCAAAGCGGTTTGCGACACTGTTATAGTTGTTATAATAAAGCTCGATTGAAAGTTTTAAAAAGACATTTGGCCAACGGTCAAGTAAAATATTTATTCGAGATGTACAGGGTGGTCGAAATTGGTCTGTTTTAACAGAGAAAACCTATTTCCTGACTAGATAGAACAAAACTGACTTAGGTGTCATGGGCTCGATTTCTGAGAAATGTTTAATGGCAAAAACCGCCTGCCGATATTTTCACTGCCAACTGAGATATAGGGCGTTTTTCAATTTTCGGCCATTTTGAAAATTGTCCATAACTTTTTTATTTTGCGGAATATTAACATTCTGCAAAGACATTCTAAAGGCACTTTTTTATGTGCAATCCAGTGGCATACTCAGATTTTTTCTATAGTTGTCCGTTTTATCATAAATAGGCAAAACTTTTTTTTTTCAAATGGAAATCATAATTGGCTATAAATTATAAAAAATGCTCGCGTTTAGCCCTTTTCAGTGATATAAAGTTGTAGGTACTTATTTTCAAAAATAACGAAAATATTAGGTGTTTTTGGTTTACATCGAAGTAGGCTTTGATTTGTGATGACAATATCTCAATTATGTATTGTTAAGATTTATAGTTTGTTAGCAACTTGAACACAACTTTAAATAACACTAGCTATATATATATATATATATATATATATATATATATATATATATATATATATATATATATTTATATATATACAAACTATATATATATATATATATATATATATATATATATATATATATATATATATATATTGTGATCCTTGCATTGTGCGGGGGACAACCATATATATATTTCTGGCATATATATATATATATATATATATATATATATATATATATATATATATATATATATATATATATATATATATATATTATATATATATATATATATATATATATATATATATAAAATTCTATATATATATATATATATATATATATATATATTTTTAAAACGGTGGTCTTTGGATATATTATATATATAATACCTCACCAATTATATTTAGCTGCTGGATTTCCTTTTCTTCCTTTAGTTCATAATGTCTTGTTCTTAACTTTTTAAAACTTCCGTAATTTACTAAATTACTTTTTAATGTTTGATAAATTCGGTTATCCGGTTGACGTCGCTCGGGAAATGTATTAAAATATAATTCACTAGCTGCTTCAGGAACTTCGTTAGATAATATGTAACATTTCAACATATCATACTTTTCATAATTCTCAAACATATTTTGTCAGCAACTTAACACAACTTTATAAAGATAACACCAAAACGCAATAATTACACCAGACTACAGTAATCTGACAGCAATATATTCAAAATATTGAACGCGCGTCATTATTCCAAGGCCTACTTCGATGTAAACCAAAAACACCTAATATTTTCGTTATTTTTGAAAATAAGTACCTACAACTTTATATCACTGAAAAGGGCTAAACGCGAGCATTTTTTATAATTTATAGCCAACTATGATTTCCATTTGAAAAAAAAAAGTTTTGCCTATTTATGATAAAACGGACAACTATAGAAAAAATCTGAGTATGCCACTGGATTGCACATAAAAAAGTGCCTTTAGAATGTCTTTGCAGAATGTTAATATTCCGCAAAATAAAAAAGTTATGGACAATTTTCAAAATGGCCGAAAATTGAAAAACGCCCTATATCTCAGTTGGCAGTGAAAATATCGGCAGGCGGTTTTTGCCATTAAACATTTCTCAGAAATCGAGCCCATGACACCCAAGTCAGTTTTGCTCTATCTAGTCAGGAAATAGGTTTTCTCTGTTAAAACAGACCAATTTCGACCACCCGGTACAGTGGATTTTTTACCAATTAGGAAAGGAAATATATATATATATATATATATATATATATATATATATATATATATATATATATATATATATATATATATATATATATATATATATATATATATATATATATATATATATATATATATATAAAAGAAATACCCGAACTCTGAAGCAAATAAGGTGTAATATTGATAGCCCCCAAAGAAATGATGTGCCTTACCGGGGCAGATACCACGGTATCAGATGGCTCCTTGGCCCTTAAACAAACCTAGCGTCATGTTTTGGTCGTTTCTCGACACAATGCTGAAGAAATAAATTTTCTTACCTTTAGTTCTTTCGTTGCGTTTCGTATATATATATATATATATATATATATATATATATATATATATATATATATATATTCCTACAATAAATAAATCAAAAATGAGTTTTGTTTTTATTGCGCAAAATTTAGAATTAATTATTACTAATTGACAATAACAATCTAAAATAAATAAAAAACTACAGCAAATGTTCTAAGTGACCACCCTCCTGATGCAAACAAGATTCAGAATGATTGCTGCACATTGTTTGACATTTCCGGCGTGATTGTTTTAAAAGCATTTCTAATTCATTCTTGCATATTTTGAACTATTGTTGGTTCTTCAATATAAACCCTATCTTTGACATACTGCCACAAAAAATCAAGGGAGGTCATGTCGGGGGATCGCGAAGGCCAACGTATTGGTCCTGTCCTTCCTATTTACTTTTCGTGGAATTGAATATTCAGCTAGGTAGTTACAGCACGTGCATGGTGGGGTGTTGTTCTTCTGTATCTTGTTGGTAATACATATCTCTTATTCTAACTAAGATGTTCCATCTTCCAAGAATTCAAATAAGTTCTGTCAAAGAAATTTAAAGTACCATTGATAAAAAAGGGACCAATGATAATGTTTCCAAAAATCCCCGCCCAAACATTGATCGCCCATCTCTTTTGGCTGTGTACTCAAAAACAGTGCGGATTGATATCTGAGTACTAATGCAAGTTATGTCTATTGACAAATCCATTCCGGTGAAATTCGTTTTCCTCGTTTATTACAATTTTTTCTCTATTTTGTTTAGTATAATGAACACTTCCTGTGTTATCAAACCTTTCCCTTATCCTTTGGAAACATATTTTTCATAGTTGACGCCCACGCTCGGGATATTTCGCTTTGTACATACGACTCGCTAGTAGCGGATTTTTAAAACATTCTCCCAGAGTACAAATCATATCGATTAATTAATTTTGCGACAAAATAATTACTGTTCATTTTCGTTAACAATTTTTCTTATCTCAGCAAAACAACAAGCATTACATAGAAAATGACAAGTAAATACAGCAACAATCTCTGACAGTTCTTCAGGACTAATTTAATTGCGCCAAAAATTTAAAAGCATAGGATTTGGAGCAAAACAGTAAGAGATATTTATAGCCTTAGATCACTGGAAAGCCAACAAAATTCTACATGCAATGGCATATTCAAAGTTAGGTAGTGCCATTTCAAAAAATCAGGTTATCCATGATTTTAGAGACTTCAAATTCTATTAATAATTGCTCAGAACCAAAAATCGCAGTGGCCTAAATTCAAGGATATTCAAGTTAATGTCAGGAAAACAATCCGTTACAGACACCATGTATGTTACATAAAGTCGTGCTAGAATTGCTTCAATATTGCCTAACTTTAATAAAAAAAAATGAACGCTCTTGAACTTATATGAATTAGCTGCCTCATTTTTGCAAAGTTATGACTTAATCGATAACATAAGAACAAACCCTCGTGAAACGAACTTTATCGACAAATTATTTTTTTTACTAACAAGTTTATTAAAAGTTCTTGAAAGTGATAATAAGATACTTTTATACAGTCCGTTATTTCGCAAGTGGAACTGTTGTGAATCCGGCTTGATAAAACCGAAAGAAATATAATATTGTTATATTTAAGTAACACGTAATAATTCTCGACAATATCAACATCGGATATAAGAATTTACGTAATAAGTGTAAGCGTAAACATCTCTCTACTTTTCTTTTTACCGATTTGTCTTTTATTAAAACATCTTCCGATTTAGTTTATTTACACAAAATTGAATAAAAACAGAAATATTAAATCCTGATGTTAACAAACGGTCCCGAGTTAATTTTTAATGATCTTTTAATGGACTGTATGTCTGTGATTAAAATAAATATTCCTAGTTATGAAAATATGAATCCAAAATAAACTTCTAGCGAACATATGACACTCAAACATTTATTTTAGGCCGCTTTTAGTTATTTCTAACGGTGCGACGATTGATCCTCCGCAGAAACTCTTTTCTGTTTATGCCACAGGAAATATGAAATATTAACTCACGATGTTTCGTCACAGTTTACATTGGAGTACGAAGTATATTTGAAATTCCATGTTTTATTATGATTGAAAAATATACTATTATCAGGGTTCGAAGTTTCTTTAAAACACAGTATCCAATTAGATGAGTACTTATTTTTTGAAGTATATAATATATAGGTGTTATGGATATTGAAGATTGTACGTATGCTGGATCTATTTTGTCTGTAGTGCCATGTATGTAGGGAAGAACAACACTGCCTAACGGGGGCTCCTCAAAAAGTCCATATTACACTTATTTTCTAATAGCCAAGCTTTCGAAATAATTTGTTTCTTCTTCAGGGCTCTATAATAACATAATTATTAGAAAATTTAGGTGTTTTTTTTACAATTACAAAGTACTTACACTAATTAAACTGCAAAGAACATTTTCAGAAGTTATAAAATATAAAATTGGGTCGATTTTTACTACTAAAATTTGACATTATTTAACAAGAAATAAATAATTGGCTTTATTGTATATTTGTAATTAGATCTAAATTTGTGTATCGTACGTAACCTCACGGGTTGTCTCCGGTTTTTGAGTTGTTAATAAAACTTAATTTCAAAAAATTGGATTTGGAGCAAAACCGTAAGAGATAGATATCTACACACTTAGATGGAAAGCCTACAAAATTCTACATTCAACGGCATATTCAAAATTAGGTAGTAAAGTTTGAAAAAATCAATTTATCCATGATTTTAGAGACTCCAAATTCCATTAACGATTGCTCAAAACCAAAAAAGGTTCAGAAGCTGCACAACTGGCTTTAGTTAGCACATTTATTGCCTATTGGAGTTGCAAGATAGTAGTTGCCTAAATTCAAGGATATTTGAGTTAATTCAGAGAAGAAAAGAATAAAAATCCAGAACCAAGAAGACTAAATTGTTTTTTACTTTTTTCTTCTTTTTTTTTCTGGTTTGAAGTGCCTTTTATATATATAATTGTGGCACTTTTTATTATTAAAGTAATAAGCAAAGACTTGTCATCTAGAGTTACTAGCACTTCGGACAAGAGAGCAGTACAATGACCGTTAATTTTAATGCCCTTATCCCTAGCGAAAAGGGCGGGCAAGATATAATTTCCAGTTTTAATTAGCTGCGTTATTGACCGAAGTCGTTTGAGACGTAGTGTTAAGTCATTTGCCCTGCCTTGTACGTCACTTTAATACAATGTTTGCCATGTAATTAGCTTGGCAAGAAATTGAATCGGTCCTTTTCCGGAATGGGGCGAAAATAACGCCGCTAATTTGTATTATTGATGTGGATATTTGAGACCTGAATTGGAACAAGATAAAGACATTTGCTAATTGAATTTTTTGAATGTACAGGGTGTCTCATTTTGCTCTGTTATTTTTACATTTTATCTTTTTTTTACCTTTTCAAAAATATATAATATAGTCGAATGCGGTCTTATCGTGCGGGTCCAAAGGGCATCAACATTATGAATCAAATCAGAAAACACAGTGAATACCAAAATGTTGTGTGATTCTTTTATCGAACTATTAAAAAATAATATAATAAAAAAAACATTATATTATGCAATATTATTAAGATAGCCACTTAATATTATTTTATATATTAAGTGCCGAGGGACTAAATAAGAAAATTCGCTAAATATCTGTTTGGTTAAAATTTTTTGGTTGGCAAAAACAAAAATACACAAAATGGCAAGCGCCTTAATAAAGTCGGAAGGCGGTTCGAATCAGTGGAACAATCAACAATGTTCTGTTTATACTGTCACTTAATGAAAGTGAGATTTTTTTGTCAATCACCAAAAATTATGAGCCCCGCTTGACCTAAAAATCTAACCACTTATACAGTGTACTGTGATAACAGAAAAATTTTATTTTACAAAAATATTTTACACTTTTGTTAAACATACAAGATAATTAGTTATTATTTCCCTCGTGAGATTTTTTCAGATCTTTACATTTAAGGGTCCCTATGTCATCAACATTTTTTTCGACGGGAGTGGAATAAACTAATGACTTAAGAAAACCCCAAATGCAAAAATCTAGAGGATTCAAATCCGGCGATCGAGCAGGCCAATTTTCCTTAACTCTCCTTCCTATCCAACTATTTGGATATACTGTATCAAAGTGATTACGTACAATAATGCTAAAATGGATTGGTGTACCATCATGCACAAACCATAAGTGTTGTCTCAGCTGCAGAGGAATTTCTTCAAGAAGAACAGTTAACTCTCTCTGTAGGAAATTAAGGTAAGATTCGCCTGTTAGTCGTTTCATTTATTGAAAACTGACGCTGAAAATGAGCATCAAAAATTCCATGTGGATTTTCCTCAGCCCATAAGTGATTGTTATGGAAATTTCGTATACACTGGCGTCCAAACGTAGTCTAGTCATTTTTGGAATTTGACCCTTTGTCCTGGATACAACACAGCATATTGCACTGCATGCAGCAATTAATTTGAAATGTCTCAATGGCGTACCATTTTTTCTTTAAAAAAATTGAGATCATTACCCGTATGCGCGCCAATGATGAATATAAAATTCTTAATTATATGTTAAAAAATGTGCAATAACTACCTCTTAAAATGCATCAAATTTCATTGGCATATCTCGATTGGTTTTAGAGCAATAAATAAATCGTCAAATTTTAACAAAAACTTGAATACCCCGTATCTCGGAAAACGAATCATTTGCGAACATACGTTTATATAGCAACTGTCATTATTTTTTCATGCAGAATAAAATAATAAAATGTATTCGCCGAAACCTGCAAAAAAACTTTATAAACCAAGTAACTATATAAACATTGAAAATTTGTATAAATTAAAAACGGGTATTTTAATTCATTCTATAAATTACATGGCAAACATTTTAATAGAACATTTAATAAATCTACACAAATTCACAATCATAATACCAAGCAATGTAAAAATTTACATGTCAGATTAGCAAAAAATAACTTTGCAAAAAAAATTATTTTACATGATGGTATTATAATGTAAGGCAATTATTTATCAAGCTCATTAAGAAGTGCTAGAATTGTTTTAGAATTTAAAAAAGAAGAAAAGAAATATTTTCTGGAAAAATAACACATTTCTAATAATTAATTTCACATTTTATTTTACTATATTTTATACTCTGTTAATCATTTTAAATATGTATCACTTTTTTGTTACGTGTAACTTATAAGATGCATTTACAACTAATTTAATGTTAGTTTACTTTCCCTGTAATAAACTGAACAGTTGGTTGGAAATAAATAAATTAATTCTTGAATTAGCGTCTATTTATACATATATATCAGTAACGTGTATGTAAAGATTTTAAACGTCTTTAATAATTCCATAAATATATTAGAATATATAACAGACATAACTGTAAATTTAAATAAGTACATGGGATTCTTACCCCACTCGGCACTTAGAGATGTGCCATGTTGGGTAGGGTATATTAAAGAAGACGCAAAATAATTAATTTTTCATTATTTTAATGTGATTTTTGAATAATTTGGCCTTGACTATACAGGGTGTCCACGAACAACCCCTACAAAATGAAAGGGGTGATTTTACATAAAAAAACACCAAAAAATTTTTATAATAACCTAGATCCGAAAATGCTTCATTACGGAGATACTGGGTGTTGAAATATAAATTTTATTTTATAAGTCGATGCAAGGAAAACAATTTTTTTAATAATAATAAACTAAGGTGTATTTATTTCAAGCCAATACAAAATTAAAGGTAAGTATGAATTATTCCAAACTATAATAAATGTTCCACGTGGTGACCGTTAGTTTGAAGGCATAATGTAATTCTCTTATTTAGAGAATGCAGTGTACTTTTTTTGCTTAGGAAAGTGTAAGTATTTATTCATAAAAAAAAGGTACTTACTAAACAAAGCTAGGTAACCGTTCTTAACAATAATAAACGCAAGTGTCATTTTTGAAAAAATTGTTATTGTCATATTAATAATTTGATTTAATTGAAAGTAAGATTTTAATTTACATTTTTTTTAAATGGTTTCATTTAGTAATCAAGAATATGCAGATATGCCCCAGGGGTTGAGGGAAACCGGATCGGTGAATCCACAAAAAATGAAACGGGTAAGCATCCTTTTATAGTTGAGGAATTCGAAGAAGCTGGTCTGTTGGATCTAGAAGATAACCCAGAATTAAGTTGTTGAAGATGCATCCAGGAATTTGCAAATCATCTGATGATTTCTAATCTGGTAATTTCCCTGCACGTGTAGTATTTTTCGATTGGATGAGAAATAAGAAAATTGAAGATCCAACTTTTTATTCTCGTATTTTATTCTCCGATGAATCTAGTTTCACGAGAGGCGGAATTAATAATTTACACAATTCACATCATTATGCATATGTTCGGAATAATCCCTATGGTGTGAAAGAAATCAAATATCAACATAGGTTTAGTATTAATGTGTGGATTGGTATTGTAAACAACAACCTGATTGGACCTGTTGAGTTGCCAGTTCGACTAACAGGGAAGAGTATTTACATTTTCTTCAGAAAATTTTACCCACGTTACTAGAGGAAGTTCCTTTAAATATTCGGCAAGCCATGTGGTTTATGCACGATGGATGTCCGGTTTATTTTAGTCGAAATGTGCGTCAATATCTGGATAAGACTTACGAAAATCAGTGGATTAGTAGAGGCAGACCAGTTCAATGGCCAGCTAGACCGCCAGACTTAAATCCTTGTGACTTTTGTATATGGGGTTTTCTCAAATGCCATGTGTACTCCTTTCCAATACAAACGCGTGAACAGCTCTGGTTGCGAATTTAAAATGCCTGCAATGAGTTCAGACAAATGCAGAATATTTATAATGGTATCAGACGTTCTCTAAAAAAAAAAAAGAATTACATTATGGTCTCAAACTAACGGTCATCACGTGGAGCATTTATTTTAGTTTATTATTATTAAAAAATGTGTTTTCCTTGTATCGACAAATTTACATAAATAATTGTAGCGTACGTAGCGCCTTCTAAGTGTCACATGAAATCTAATACCAAATTATTTATATATTATGATTCCTCACCCAAAAAATAACCCGAATGCCCAATTTCGTGAGAAAATTTTATTATTTGCAACAGATGTTTAATAAAAAATAAAATAAAATTTATATTTCAACACCCTGTATCTCCTTAATGAAACATTTCCGGACCTAGGTTAATACGAAATTTTTTTCATGTTTTTTTTTATGTAGAATCACCCCTTTCATTTTGTAGGGGTTGCTCGTGGACACCCTGCATATGGAAATACAATAAGTTTCTCTTTAAACTTGTATATGTTCTATCTGAAAACCGATAAGCATTTATTGCTTTCTGAGGGTGGCGCTTGTCTATTTTGAAGTACTTAAAACTAAATCTCAAGATGTCAGGTCTGGGTGGGTGCCACATGATGAATACAATAAACAGATGTCCCAACAAATTACATGTGAGGGCTGAAGTACCTGGTTTTATGGCCTTTTTACTTATCTAAAAATTTGTCTGTTTCTTTTTTCTCTTTATATGTACTCCGATGTGGTGCCTATGACTAATATGATAATCTATTTTTTTATATATAAATGTTTTTCAAGGGCCAGGCTACTGTAAAAGCTTTATAAGTTTTTTCTTACAGTGATTTTTTTTCAGTGTAATGAGTAGTTATGAAAATGTAAATATAGTCAAAAGCAGTGTTATCGTGCGGGTCATACGATTTATCAACGACAAACTTTTTAAGTTTGTTTTTCTTTTATTACGTGTAATCATATCCTCCGCATAAAATCCGGAAGATGAATTAGATAAACCTATGATATTTTCATATGAAAAAAGAGGATAAACATATAAATACCAGCAGTTGCAAAAATCTTTGAGCGATGTCACTTCAAAGTCAGATTGACAAGTCAGTGACAAAATGGGTAATAGAAAACAATTTTCGGGTATGAAAATTCACCGGCCAATATCCAGGAGACTGTAGCAAAAGCTCTGGGAATCGGTATAAGGACTGTGCAGAAAATTGTGCATGAAAACAAGTATAATTTACTACCGAAAAAGATTAAGAAATGTATACGAAAAAAGCCAAAGACAGAAGACTTAAGTGACAATGTAAAAATGGATGTTCGTAATGCAATTTACGATTTATACACATCAAAAACTAATGTAACCCTTCAAGTTTTAAAAGAAGCTTTAAAAAATCGAGGCATCTTGGAAATTGGACTAAAATCGTTGTCAAAATTAATAAAAATGTTCGGTTTTCGATATAAAAAGGACTGTAATCGAAGATTTTTATGCGAGTTGCCACATATAGCAAGTTAGCGTATCCAGTTTTTAAAGAAATACACGGAAAATGTTAATTAAAAATTTAGAAAAGTGGTATTTTTAGACGAGACTTGGATATTTTCTAATGGAAGTGTCTGTAAAAAGTGTCAAGAGAAAAAGGGATGTGGGACGGGAAAACGGTTTATCATTTTGCATGCAGGGTCTTCAACAGGTTTTCTCCCAGGTGCAAGTTTACTGTTTTCTTCAACATCCAAAAGTATGGATTACCATGATAATATGAACTGCGAACTGTTTGAAAAGTGGTTAAAAGAACAACTGATTCCAAATTTAGATGCTCCAGCTTTAATCATTCTGGACAATGTATCTTATCATTCAAGAATCTTAAATAAACAACCTACTTCATCTTGGAAGAAAAGTGATATTTATGACTGGCTATTAAAACAAAAACAAAATCCTTTACCCAATATGCTGAAACTAGAACTACTTTTAATGGCAAAATCTATTAAAAAACCAACAATATATGCCGTAGATGAAATATTACAGGAAAATATGACTGCCACCATACCAATGCCAGTTTAACGCAGTAGAATTAATATGGGCTGGGGCAAAATCATATTACGAAAAACACGTGAACGATGGTCTTACATCAGATGAAGTGCAAATTGTTTGGCAAGATTCATTAAATTATATTATGCCGGGGTACTGGAAGAAATCTTAAGTAGAACTTAAGTCTTTTGCCTTTGAATTTTTTCGTGTACATTTCTTAATCTTCGGAAGCAAATTATATTTTTTTTTCGTGCACAAGTTTCTGTACATTCCTTATACCGATTCTCAGAGCTTTTGCCACTGGCTCCTGGATATTAGCCAGTGAATTTTAATTTAAAATTTTTTTGCTTACTTTTTTAGTACATTGGTAATTTTGTAGGCAATACATAAATAATTATAGAATACTTGTTCCAATTTTAAAGTGTGCTCGCGACATAGCTAAAAAACTTGTTATCCGATTTCTTCAAATTTCAGTCTATATATATTATATATATATATATATATATATATATATATATATATATATATATATATATATAGAAAAAAACTAAAATTTGGAAATCGGATAACTATTTTTTAGCTATATATATAATATATATATATGCAATATATACAAAAAAAACAAAAACAAGGAAGCTTTTTAATATTCTACTCTTGCGTCTCGATTCTATGAGTTTACCATTATATCAGCAAAAAAATATTATGCAGTGGACCTTTTGTTAAACCCGATTTTTACAATAAAACTCGTATAAATAAAACTAAAAAGGATGAAATGAACATTTTTATAGAAAATTAAATCGAAGTTTTTACTCCGTGAAGTCGGCGCTAAATTTAGCTTAATTATTTAATCACTTCCTGTCATTATTAGTTAGAATAAAATATTATTCTTCACTTTTTTGAAGTCGGTTTCTTTTTTTTTTACAAAAATTTTTACTTTGACATTTAAAATTTCCAAAAAAGCGGTAAAACTAAATAACGCATTATATGAATTATAAACTGGCGTTAAAATGTGTATGTCTTCACCGCTAACGGGTTACGTTTAATTAGAACTAGATTTCAATTTCGCTTCGTGTATATATGAACAACTTAAATAAACTCCGGCATTGATAGTTGCAATTTCAGCGGACATAACTCATTTACGGGCCCGATGTATTTCCACGGACCTATCAAAGGCCATCAATAAGCACACAATATCCCCCGTAATAGCCGAGGTTCATATACTCGGGCGCATCAAGGCTGCAATTTATAGACGAGATAGGCTTAAAAATAGTCGCACTATCTCGTAATTTGTGAGACGCAGCCGGTAAGAAAGGGCAATTCTACCCGAGGCACTGGTTTTCTCGTAATTATTTCTTTATCTCGTTTGCGGAGTCTGAGAAATGTTGCCGCTCGGACCGCTAATATGTTTGTTTTTCGCGTTGCGCTCGACCGAGCCTCCATGATGTGAATCCTGTATATTTTTTTTATTTTCTCACGAACTGACTTGATTTTTGCTCTAAAAAGCCGGAGCCTTTTTTAGGCTATATCAGAAAAATTAATAAGTGGGCCATTTGTTTTTTCTTCCCTCGAAATTTGTTTAGATCTTTACGTCCTTAGATGCCGAAAAGCATGATTTCTCAATTCCGTGGGTCTATCTTTTCGCAGCATAGCTAAAAAACTAATTTCCCGATTGACTTCAAATTTTTACCAAAAATGAAGGGTCATAAGGGGATGAAATTATTACATTGTGGTGAAAAAACCAATATGGCGGAACAAAATGCCGGTTTAGTGAATTGTTAAAAAAATTATTACAAAAATACTCATCGAACTTACTTGACGGTTTGTACAAAAATCAAATATTATGTGGAAATAATCTGGTAAAATTTTAGAACGAATCCAAGATGGGGAAACAAAATGGCGTCCTGGCGAAATTTAAAAAAATCTATTAACTAAAAAAACTACTTAACCAATTTACTGGTAAACTGGTGAAATAAAACATTTATAATCCTGAAAAAATCCCCTACCAACATTTTTTATAGCTTTAAATTTTAGAGTGATGCCCAAAAACATGTTTTTTCACTTCCGTCGGTCTGTCTGTCAGTTTGAAGCATAAGTAAAAAACTACTTACCCGATTGACTTCCAAATTTTGGTCTTAAATTGAAGCATAACTAAAAAACTACTTTTAAAACTATTTTTTGGTTATTTCGCCACAAACAAAATCTGAATTTAAAAGAATGTAACTACCTGATAAAATCAATAGTTCTGGTTCCACCACAGGTACCCGAGGAACGACATTGAAAAATATTTGTTTTCTGGACGTTTCGGGGGAAAGTCTACCCCCGTCTTCAGCAAATCTATACGTAATAAACTAAAAGCAGAATATTTCTTATGTTTAGTATCAGAAATACAACCAGAATGGCTAATCTCTCACAAAATGTCAATGAAAGTCAATTTTGAAGGTGTTATTTTTAATTGTTAGAATAAGGTGAGAAAATATGTGTACCTATATTAAGGCACTTTCTTTTATTTTACGTTTTTTGGAACATGGTTCTTTTGCTAAAATACTAGAAGCATTCCAATTAATTTTATGATTGTTATCTAGTGCATGTTGGCAAATGTTTGATTTTGTGAAATTCCCGATTTTTTATGTATGTTGGGTGTGGCCTAGAGCAGGGGTGCTCAAACAGTCGATCGCGAGTGCTTTTTGAGTAGATCTCGAGGAGATTTTTTTTAATAAGTAGGTACTTAACTAAACTACAAAAATTTATTACGTAATAAAATAACACTCTGCTAGTGGCAAAAGGCGTCTTTATCAAAGGAACGCGCGGTACTTATCAAAGAAAAGCCGCGTTTTTTATTCTTGCCGCCTTTCTAGAAATTTCGGGCGGCGCGTTTGACGGGAACATTCGAGACTTTCGTTCACGCTGATATAAATGTTGCGCCTGCAGGAATTGGAGTCATTCTGAATTGCAACTTGAAGGCAATACTACGTCGATACAAAGTTTATTATCAAATAGTACAAAATGAGTGCAGCGAAGAAATCTAAAACGTATCATTTCAATAACGATTGGGAGGAAGAATTTTTGATTTATATAGTGAAGGATAAGTGCATTTGTCTTATTTGTCGTGCGTCAGTTGCGATACCTAAGCGTGGTAACTTAGAGAGGCATCATAAAACGGTTCATAAAAACTATGAAAAGGATTTTCCGCCACAGAGTGAATTAAGAAAACGAAAAGTACGTGATTTGATATCTTGTTTGAAAAAAGAACAAACCATGTTCACAAGACCAGCTAAACAATCAAAAGCTGCTACGATCGCGTCATTTAAAATATCTCATATATTGGCGAAACACAAGAAACCATTCGAAGATGGATCGGTTGTGAAGGAAGCATTTATTGAAGCGAGTGAGACTTTATTTGGAGATTTTAAAAATAAAACAGAAATCATGTCTGCTATTAGAGAACTTCAGTTATCTCGTCCGGCTGTCACAAGGCATATTGAAGTCATGAGTCAGGACATGGCAGATAAACTAAAAAATGATATCATGGAATGTACATACTTTTCTTCACAGTTCGACGAATCCACCGATTTGACAGACAATAGCTAGCTGTGTATTTTTATTCGGATGGTATTCAATGACATGTTGGCTAAGGAAGAATTTTTGACGATCATTCCTCTTAAGGGGAAGACCCGTGGCGAAGATATATATGACGTTTTCTTCAATTTTGTAAAAAACTACAAGCTACCAATATATAAATTAGTGTGCATTACAACCGATGGAGCACCAGCAATGACTGGAAACAAAAACGGTTTTGTGGCATTGTGTCGAGCTAATGAAGATTTCCCTTCATTTTTTTCAATCCATTGCATTATACATCAACAAGTTTTGTGTTCAAAAGTTTTAAACACGGAGGAAATTATGGGCATTGCAACAAAAATTGTGAATTTTTTCATTGATATTGTAGAGAAGAACCTAACTAAACCTAACCCAAACCTTGACTAAAATAATGTATATTGTGCGGAAAGCTAATATTTATATATGCTACGGTACAACCTACCTAGGTAGGTAGATAGGTAGGTAGGTAGGGTGTATGTATCGTGTATGAACGACAACCCTGCATTACACATACTTGCAGCCTCTCAGAGTCGATCGTAAGTAGTCTAAAAATATTAAGGTAGATCGCCAGCAGTTCAAGTTTGAGCACCACTGACCTAAAGGTTTCACCTATGTAAAATTTATTGCATTCCCACGGAATTTTATAAAAAAACATTTTTTGTATTTTTTTGTTCATTGTTAGGTTTTGTCTTTGTCAGTTTGCTTCTAAGTGTATTTTGTGTCTTAAAGATCGTTCTTATGTTAAAACGCTTACCTATTCGTTTTATTTTATCTGATAAGTTAGGTACCTATGGTATAAAGAGGTTTGTAATTGGTCTATTTTGGACTTGTTTGACCATTGGATTCTCAAATTCATAAAAACATTTTTCAACGAAATCATTAGAATAATTGTTTTGATTTAAAACATCTTTTATAAAAAATTTTTCTTCAACAAAATTTTGATCTTTGCAAATTATTTTTGCTCTATATCATATAGACTTTTAACAACTCCTTTTTTAACCATCATAGGATGATTTGAGTAAAAATTTAAGTAACTGTTTGTGTGTGGAGGTTTTCTGTACACTTTTGTTTCAAAACTGTGGATGTCTTTTTTGATAAATATGTCTAAAAATGGAAGTTGTTGGTCTGTTCCTTTTTTAACAGTAACATCAATTGTCATTTAGATGTTGATCGGCATGTTCATAGAAACAAAAAATGCCATCTATGTATCTCCATCAAATAAGTGGCTTATGATCGTAATTTTGAATATAATTTAACTCAAAGATTTCCATAAAAATATTACTTAGCAAAGGAGATAAAGGAAAACCCATAGCTCACTTGCTGAATAGTTAGAGGAAAATACTATTAGAGCTTTTTTGTAGCCAAATAAATGCTCCACCCGCGGATCTGAAAATAAATTCGATTACTATTCAGAGTAAGCGGCAAAATGAGATTGTAGTTGGAATTTAAATTATCAACTTTAAAAAATTGCAGTAATTTAAC
Organism: Kuschelorhynchus macadamiae; assembly: GCA_030620095.1. Taxonomy (NCBI): domain Eukaryota; kingdom Metazoa; phylum Arthropoda; class Insecta; order Coleoptera; family Curculionidae; genus Kuschelorhynchus; species Kuschelorhynchus macadamiae. Next base: position 667,398 of record JAUTXW010005323.1, on the reverse strand, counting down.
CGTTAAGTTATAAAATCGAAATTTGGTCACGGTCTACCTAAAAATATCTTGTTTCTTAAAAAATACCCTACTGGCTTAGATATATTAGTTTCCTTGCAATACAGGATTCTGTTAAAAAATGTACTCATTCTTGGGAACTTTGGTGCAATATTCACCTCGTTAGTGCACCCCCTGTATATAATCCAGGGCTCTTTCTATATAGTCCATTTTGTGTAGCTTGTTAAGCACTTTCTGGTGCTCTAATTAGTATTCTGACCAGATGCCTAATTTTTTTAGAAGTGACTAAAAAAATTAATTTTTTTATGATTTTTTCCAAAAATTTCAGTTTTTTTTTAAATTTCTATTTTCTCGCCATATTTCCGACAGAGATGCATTTAAGTTTTTGTTCTCCCAGATATTTCCTATGAAAAAAATTTCGATAAGACTCACCCACTTTGAGATTGTTTGTAAGTGTCATAACTCATTATTTTTACATTTCACCAGGCCGCCATTTTGTTTCCTTATCTTGGATTTGTACCAAAATTGTATCAGTTGATTTTTACGTAACACTTAATTTTTGTGTAAAATTTCAGGTAAATTGGATAAGTAGTAGTTAGTAAACATTTTTTAACATTACAATACGCCGCCATTTTGTTTTGCCACATTGGATTTTTAACAAAGTGTTACCATTTCATCCCTTTATGACTCTCGATTTTCGGATAAGTGATTTTTGATCTACGTTGCATAGAGGAAGACCGACAGACCGACCGAATTGAGAAAACATGGTTGTCGGCGTGTAGGGACTCTGAAACTTGAGGAACTGAAAAAATCTCGGAGGGTGATTTTCTCACGATTACAATACTTCCCTTTTACGACGAAAGCAATAATATACAGAATGTTCCATGAAAAAACACAAATTGGTATTTATTGACATATTTGACGACTTTTATATTTTAAGTTTTTTTTTATATCTAAAATTAAAAGATATATACGTGGGTTTGGCATTATTATTTTGAAATTAATATTTGACTCTAGCAGAAGCCCACATTCATTTAATTTGTTAGCACCAGCACTAAAAAATATTTATTTAACAAAACCTGTGTTTAATGCCTCGCATATTAATAAAGAAAATGGAAGTGCGCCCATTAATTACGCCAATTATCACAATAGAAACAATTTCAAACATTCCGGTAAAAATCCATCCGAGTCCAAATATTATTAATATCTGTATGAGCTTAATAATCCGAGGATTTCTGTTAAATACACAGGCCTACATAAAACAGAAACACTCAATGTAAACAATAATAATTTAGAGAATATCATAGACAAAAAGGAGTATAATCAGATTTATCTCTAAATAAACTCTCTCTCTTTCTTTCTATCTTTTTCTCTCTTTATCGTAGTTTAATTTAGACAATATTTACACGTCGCTGGTGCCACTGTAAGGCGTATCTGGTTTTTAACTGAAAGCAGATATACAGTTCGAAAATTTAGTGTTCTCTTCCTGCCGCAAGTGCATTCATAATTGCCTAAGGTAAATATTTAGTATTTTGATTGTCTTTAGATGTAAACAGCATTTTGCCTACTTCCTTTAATACTCTTGGCGCCGATCAGTTTATTAGGTGCATTTAAATACACCTTAATTGTTAGGACGTATGCTGTGCTGTTAAATATGTCAAATGCATATTATAAATATCGGTAAATAGGGGCAACTTTCGTTAACCTGAAATGGGTTAAACAACAAACACTAAACTACAAACGTGCGGAAAACTTCACTTTTCCGCACTCATTTTAGTTTGGAAAGAGCTACTTTTCCGCACTAGCATTTATTTGTTGTTGGAAGACATTACCTCGCTTTAGTGTTCGTCTAATTATGTAGTTGTATGTGCCAGTTTCATATATTTTACATGTTTTTGTTGAACCTGAAAAAAAAATTCTACAAACGTGCGGAAAACTTCACTTTTCCGCACTCATTTTAGCTTGGAAAGAGCTACTTTTCCGCACTAGCATTTATTTGTTGTTGGAAGACATAACCTCGCTTTAGTGTTCGTCTAATTATGTAGTTGTATGTGCCAGTTTCATATATTTTACATGTTTTTGTTGTTTTAAGGTAGGCTTTTTAATGCTTAATTTATTACATACATTACTATTAGGTTCTTAATGCATTTTAGATCTGATGATGCCTGTTTGTTTGGCGAAAGATGTGTAATCATAGCGTTTTTTTCACTATATTAGACCACTTGACTTATATATATATATATATATATATATATATATATATATATATATATATATATATATATATATATATATATATATATATATATATATATATATATATATATACGGGGTGTTTCTTAATTGAGTGTCAATATTTAAGGAGGTGATTTTTGGGTCCACTCTAAGAAGAAAACTTCATATAAACATATGTCCTAAACGGTGTAAATTTTGAGATCCAGGGTGTTAAACTTTCAATAATTTCATAATTTTTCGATAATATCTCGAATACCACTCTAGATATTGTAATGAAATTTGGTATAGAGGTACTATGCATCTAGTGGAATTTTTTGATGTAGAACATTTTTTTTAATTTCTACCAGTGGCGTCCGTACGGAATCCGACCTGTATATTGATGATGAGACATTGATGGTACGCCACTGATTTTTTTTAAATAAAAATTATTTTTGAAATTTCCATTCATTTTTGAGCAAGTTTCATCTCTTGGTAATTTTGAGTTGAACGCTCGGTTTTCGTTTTAAAAAATAAAAACCGTTTCTCTGCAGAGTTTTAACAATATCGCTAATATGACAACACCAATCGCCATGGCATGCAAGGAATTTTTTTTTGACTGAAATTCAAGAAATCAAATTTGCTTATGAATAACTAATACCCAAATATTTCAAAATTATTATTTGACCTTGTAATTTTTTAACACGAAACTATAAAATACTATTAGTTCATCAATAAAGAAAGATTACTAATAATAATTATTATTGTAGTAGGCTTTGGCTGTCAGAATTAATACTTCTCTTATAACTTAATTTGACAGTTCAGTTTTCAGATTCAGTCGGGTTTAATTAATTTTGTGTTCTAAATATCTGATATATCTGAGAAAAGAAATGGTTGAGTTTACCAATGAAGAGTTGGCAGACATGCATTACATGTATGGTTTGGCTGATGGCAGTTCACCGGAAGCTAGGCGATTATATCAAGAGCGCTTTCCTGGTAGAGTCATACCAGATAGGCGAATATTTGCAAATGTGCATAGAAGGTTGACTGAAACAGGTACTTTCAAGCCAAATAATCAATTAAAAGGGGCCCATCGGACTGTAAGAACTCCAGAAATTGAAGAGGCGGTATTAAATTCCATAGATGAAAATCCTGAACTGAGTAATAGGAAACTTGGAATTAACCTAAATATTTCGCACATCCTAGTTTGGAGAATTCTACATGATTTTTTTTTATACCCATATCACATTCAACGAGTGCAAGCCTTACTTCCCCGAGATCTTCCTTTCCGAGTTAATTTTTGTGAATGGTTTTTGGAAAAAATTGCGCGTAATCCCTTATTTGATCGCGAAATAATGTTCACAGATGAAACGAACTTCTCCAGGAACGCTATCAGAAACTTCCACAATAATCATATCTGGGCCGACGAGAACCCCCATGCCATTGTAGAACATCATCATCAAGAGCAATTCTTTGTAAATGTTTGGGCTGGCATTATCGAAAATCACCTAATTGGACCTTTTTTCCTTCCAGAAAGACTAAATGGCCATAATTATCGCCGGTTTCTTGAGAACGATTTGCCGATATTGTTAGAAGATATACCAATTCTGATTAGAAACAGAATGTGGTTCATGCACGATGGCGCGCCTGCTCACTTTAGTATTGAAGCCAGAGAATATTTGAACCGCACATTTAACAACCATGGCCCCCTAGGTCCCCAGACCTAAATAGTTTGGATTTTTTTTTCTATGGGGACATCTTAAATCTTTAGTTTACCGCACCCCAGTAGACACTGTAGAGGAGCTGAAGGATCGTATAAGAGATTCTTGCGATATTATCAGAAACACCGAGGGTATCCTTCAAAGAGTTCGCGACAACATGAGGAAAAGGGCTGAAGCGTGTATTCTCCGAGGTGGTGGGCATTTTCAACAACTTATCTAATTTTTTTCTTCTATTTTGTTTCACAAAGTGTGCTGTCAATTTGTTAAAACCTAATTATTTTTGTTGAAATTATTAATTATGTACCTAGTTGTATTAGTATAGTTTTGTAAATAACTTCTTATTGCTGAAGAATGTCATATTATTTTAATAAAATTTATAAAAAGTATTTATGAAGGAACAGACTTCTGAAAAACATTGACATGGTGGTCCTAGATTGGTGGCTGAAGACTACATACTATTGTCTACAAATATCTCTCACTAAGATAAAGCGATTTCTGATTTTAGTAAGAATGGACATAGTAATTACTTTCACGCCACTGATTTTTCTAAAATAAAGCATTTTTATTAATTCATTTGTTTGTTTTTGAAAACTTTTAGTATTTATTTTCGACAAGATTTGATTTCTCGAGTTTAATACAATAATATTCCTCTGCATGCATGGTGATATATGTCTTATGACCAGGATTGTTTGGACCATGCAGAGAAACGGTTTTTATTTTTTAAAACGAAAACCGTGCGTCCAACACAAAATTACCAAGGAATCAAACTTGCTCAAAAATGAATGGGAATTTCAAAAATAATTTTTATTTTAAAAATCAGTGGCGTACCATTAATGTCCGGGAAAATATGCAGGTCAGATTCCGTACGGACGCCACTGGTGGAAATTAAAAAAATGTTCCACAGCAAAAAATTCCACTAGATGCATAGTACCTCTATATCAAATTTCATTACAATATCTAGAGTGGTATTCGAGATATTATCGAAAAATTATGAAATTATTAAAAGTTTAACAACCTGTGTCTCAATTCTTCTTAAAATGGACCCAAAAATCACCTCCTTAAATATTGACACTCAATTAAAAAACACCCTGTATATATATATATATATATATATATATATATATATATATATATATTGTGTGAGTTTAATTAATTGTTTTAAATGACCCCATAGAAAAAATCTAAGGGGGTTAAGACAGGTGATCTTGTAGGTCACTCTATTGCTTCTCTTCGGCCGATCCATCTACCAGGATACGTCCGATTTAAATATTCCCGAACAGCAAGGGTATAATGATGAGATGCACCATCTTGTTGAAATGTCACTTCATTGGCATTCTAATTATTAGTATTTTCAAGCGTTTCGGTCAATGCAGGATCGATAGCGACTTCTAATAATTGCAGATACATTTCTCCACTTAGATTTCTAGTCAGAAAAAAAGGACCAATTAAACAATCGCCATAAATTCCAACCCAGACGTTTAATTTCTCAGGGTGTCGAGTGTGAACCTCATGAAATAAATGTGGATTTTCATCAGACCAATATCGATAGTTTTGAAACTGAAAACTCAAACAAATGTTGAACTGAATTCGGATTATTTATTATTCGTTCACTCATAATCGCGCAAAATTCCAAACGTCTGTTAAAGTCATCTTCGTTTAACTGTTGTACAAGATGAATTTTGTAGATATATGCCACACATTAAAGGTAGTTCCCTGGTGCTTAAGTAAGATCCATATTGACGTGGCCTAAAACAGCAAGTTCCACTGCTTCATTTCCCACTATCGTTCGATTTGGAGCGATTGGTTTTCGGTTTGCCACTGTCTCCCTAAACGTTGTTACCAGTTCAATACCTGTGCTGCGATAGTAGCACATCTACCATTTTCATAATAGAGTTCAATCAACGATAATCTTTCTGCAATAGAATGAACCATTTTAGATCACAAAAAAATTATAAATAATTACAGACAAAACCCTACGATATACTAAATTTAAATAAATTAAATGTAAATACTCTTTTGCCTCGAATTTCAAGGATAAACAACTGCAATATTTATTAACTGCACTGCACAAAAAATTATTAAGATTTGGCTAATTGTAAAAAGACTAGTACTTACTGCTTTTTTCTTCAAACAATAAAATTGGAATTTAAATTAACTTTTTTGAGTGATAAATATAATGAGAAAAAACATTTACTTATTCTTATGTCAGATCTGTTGAAAAGAGAATTTGATGACCATTAAAATGAGGTATCACATGAAGTTTAATCCCAATTAATTTAAGGGTTGAAACATCCCTGCGGGGCTTGAATTGACGCAATTAAAAATATGTATAAAAAACTTCTTCTTCGAGATAAAAATCAACGTGTTTCAATATTTTCTTCATCGAGCAATAACAATCAGAAATCGTATTTTTATTTCTTTTCGTTGTTCTTCCCTTATTTAATTACCTTTCAAATAAGATACCAGTCGACCCCTATTCTCATTCAAGATTTTGGGGTTGAAGCTCATATATATATATATATATATATATATATATATATATATATATATATATGAAGTGACAAGACTGACGATATGCGCAAAACCTTTCCACCGGGAAATAAAAATCGACATTTTTCTAAAACGAACAGTATATGAAATATCGGCCTTGCTTCGTTTTGATTGGCCCTGTATAGATTTTGCCAACGACAGCTCTGCAATTCAGCATAATTTAAATTAGTTTCGAATTTTTTTGGCGATAAGGTTATTAAACTCACACATTTGTAAGCAATTGCTCAAAACTAATTCCGCAGGTATTAAGTACAAACCGATAGGTATTATAATAACCATAGACAAAAAATTATTCATCAAAGTTTACTTTCAAAACATATTAAATTGAAAACCCACTCCTCGCAGCCGAGTGAAATGGGTACATTTACAAATTATATTTAATTTTCCGCCTTAAAGAACAGATTTGTTTTCCAAAGCGACTCAAGTCGACTGTAACTAACTTCCTTCTAAATAACAACTGGTAAGAAGACGCCGATCGTCGTCTGTTTGCAGTTGTTCTTCTCTTTTCGAGGCCTCCTTGATTGTTTTAAATTAGTTTGGCTCTCGGGCAAAAAATTTTTGAGAATCGAACTTTGTGATCTTTTCGCTTTTCCGCCTCCCTCTCCTCCTCACTCCGTTTAATTTTGTTTTGATTGTTCGCATTCCTTTCTTGTTTGATTTAAATGTTGCTATTAGTCAAAGAGGGTAGTGATTGAAAATGGTCCATTTCGTGTTTGATGCGATTTTATCCTCGATAGGGTAAGAAAACTTATTGTTTCAAAGGGAAAAGTACAGGGTCGCTAGTAAGATTTGAACCGTCCATTATTCTCGATAGTAAGAAAGTTAGCAAAATGCGTTAAATATAAAAGTGTTGAGATTTTAGGGAAAATTGAGGAAAGCTTATCTAATTATAAAGAATTGGTCATGATGTCACAAACAAATGAAGTTGTGAGTTTTAAAATAGAAGGCCCTGTATATTACATTGCCAAAAAAAATTAGACGCACACTTTTTTAAAGCTCCTTAGCTTTTTCAGCTTCAAGTTACCAGACTCCAGTACAAATTTCATAAACTCTCTTTTTAAATATTTTAAATTGTGCGGTGTTGCCACTCCTACATTAAATCGGTGGCAACATCCGTTTTCTAAATTAAATGCCCAGTATATTATTGCATCTTTGTACTGAACATTCTAAACACTTTTTGTGTTTGTTTTCGATACCTAAATTCAACGGTTCTCGAGAAAATGGTGGTTCAGAATTGACACTTTTGACTCTTTAAAGCTCTGTTACTTCCAAACGAAATGGATTTCACTTTCTCATCTTAGTTTTTAGTTATCTATTTCCTCACACCAATTTGTGGTTTGATAGGAGGTGTCAAAATGCTAATTTTAAATGGAACGTAAAATTCTACGAATTTTTTGTATTTAAAATTTTGACTTATCTTCAATTCTTTTCGAGATAATGGCAGTTGAAATCTGAAAATGTATCACTTTGGAGGGCTGTTAAATCTGAACAGTTATAGTAAAAGTGTTTAAAGCATTCTATCTTAGTTTTGAAGCCTTTATCTAACGACAATAGTTTTAAAATTGACATGGATGCTTTTCGTTTTATCCTTAGAACAAATAAAACAATACCTATTACTTATTTTAGCTAATTTTGAATATGTTTTGTATCATGTTGTCTCTAAATTCAATTATTTTTGAATTAACATTAAAAAAAAATCGATTATAAACTCTTTACTACCAAATAAAAAATAATAAATAGCCCGATTCGTGGATTGAGGAAAGATTCTAATTAAACAAAGGCAGTATTAATTAAGAATATCAAAATTATAAACCAAAATGAAAGTAATAATTGAAGACTTCAATCGGACGCGAAACAGAAACCTTCGAAAATGCCAAAAGCGATTTTGGCGAAACGTCAGCAACTGTTCTTTTCAGAACGACAGTAGTGAACGTATGTACACCCAGAATGAAAACACATTATATATATATATATATATATATATATATATATATATATATATATATATATATATATATATATATATATATGTATATATATATATATATATATATATATATATATATATATATATATAATATATATATATATATATATATATATATATATATATATATATATATATATATATATATATATATATATATATGCTATATATATATATATATATATATATATATATATATATATATATATATATATATATATTTATATCTATATATATATATATATATATATATATATATCTATATATATATAAAAATATTTTCTATATATATATATATATATATATATATACATATATATATATATATATATATATATATATATATATATATATATATATATATATATAAATATATATATATATAAATATATATATAAATAAAAATATCTATATATATATATATATATATATAAAAATATCTATATATATAAATATATATATATATCTATATATATATAAAAATGTCTATATATATATATATATATATATATATATATATATATATATATATATAGCTAGGAGGAAGAAATATAAACACTATTGTTTCAATGCATAAACCTAGACCCAAGAAATATTTTCGATTGTAATTATATATATATATATATATACTTTTATATATATATATATACATATATATATATATACGTATATATATATATATATATATATATATATATATATATATATATATAAATATATATATAAATATATATATAAATACACGTACAATTTTTTCTATATATATATATATATATATAAAAAATATCTATATATATAAATATATATATATATCTATATATATATAAAAAAATGTCTATATATATATATATATATATATATATATATATATATATATATATATATACAATTTTGGAGATATACACCGGTTGTCATCGAATCTAGGCCATAACTTTGAAAGTATTTGATGTATCAAAACAAAATTTTGTATAAGTAAATGACACATACAGAAGAGAATTTTCGCATCTTTTTCACTTCCCGGTCACTTCCGGTTTCACCGTCAGTGGTTACTCCTGTTTCGATTTTTTAAATAGAACACTCTGTGTATTTTTACTTTTTGGAATTCCTGAGACGATTCTGAATCAGAATGATAAAAGTAAATAATTGATTATCGAGTATTTTTCTTAGTAATATTTAATTTTTCAGCTTATTTTTAATCCAATCGCAAAAAAGTACCGTTAAATTCGCAGAAAAAAATCCTCTTTTCAAAAAGAGCTTGTCTAAAAAGGGTCGCCATTTGAAAAAAAAAATAGTTTCAAAAATTTGATTTTATTAACTTCTGTCATCATTTCATGTCCTTAGACTAATTTGCGGGCATGGCCACCTAGATGCAATTTTTAAAATGGTTATAAAAATCAAGTAGGAGTAAAATTTTTTAAAAAATCCATATTCTGATTCAGAATTGTCTCACGAATCCAAACATGTAAAAATATACAGAGTGTTCCATTTAAAAAATCGAAACTGGAATCATTTCCGGTAAAACCGAAAAGTCAAAAATATGCGAAAAATATTGAAGATAGTTTTTTAGTGATTGGTTTTTTTCTTACGCTTCCCTCCCCCCTCTTTCCCCAACAACAAAGCTATAGGGACCCAGATTATATGCCCATTCTCTGTTCACATAGTTCTGCTGTTTATTTTCAATTAGCTAAATGAGCAAGAAACCGTCGTAATCACACCTCCCCACCAAATAATTATATTTGGTCTACGCATACCTTATTCCCCAATAAATTAAATTGATATTTTCACCGAGGTTCACTTATTTTCCGCCGCTTTAATGTCAGGACAAGAAAAAATAAAAATTAACGGGCCGCGCAGCAGGAAGCTTTCAACAAGAAAGGCGGAAAAATAATAGTAATAATAATAAAGAAAATATTTTAACTGAGGAAATGTGTGTAAAGCGGGTGGGTGTTGTTTTACACAAAATATGCTTTAGCGAGGAATGAAAGACTAATATTTTTTTATGAGGATAGAGCCCGGGAGTTCCCACACGATTGACGCGGGGTGGGGTACGGACGTCTAAGCGTCACGTGCCTTTTGCTTAGATAGGGAGTGTGGTCCGTAATAAAAAACAAATAATCAACCCCATAAAAAGGAAGCGAAATGTGAATGCGTAAATGTTTCGTTATAGCCGTGTGAGAGAGCATTCCAAATTGTATTTACCTTTATCTATTTTGTTGACTCACATTCAGGCCTTTTAACGTTCCTATGATTTTTTGTGAGAATTGTGTCTCAAAATACACCCTTTAACAAAATTTTAGGGCTGGAGTTTGTTTAAAAAATCACGTCTCTTGGTCTTAAACCGTTTCAAATTAAAATTGCTTTTCACAGTTTCGACTTCGATTGCACCACGCATCTTCAGGGATCTTGCACGTCTTGTGCTCACCGATACTTGACTTGTTTTCTTGATATATGTATGAGACTGATGTAAGAATTTATTTTTTGCTTATATATCTTTCAAACTTCTTAAGTTGAATAGACATAGACCGACCAGTTTGACTTATAGACACTTTACAGTAGGAACTAGGAATTCTAAAAAGTTCTTCTGATTGCAAAAGAATTACCTCTTTCAATGACCTTAAGCATTGTCGCTTGAAATCAAACGGATATCGCACTGAACATATAATGAGTTCCAAAAAAATTGACGCACTTGATTTTTGGCCCAAGATCAATGTCTTAGGTATATCTCTTAAACCGGTAGACCGATTTTGAAGAATTTTTTTTCATAGGTAGATAATACCTTTGTCTTCTAGCAGAAATGAAACAAATTCTTCGATAATAATGAATAAGCTCGAACCATGATTTTTCGCTATTTTTTGACTTGCTCTGTGGATTATTCGAAGATACGAATAGAAACTTTTTACACCCTATATGAAAGACCCTTCTTTTGTGAGCATTTTGTTTTTTTATTCACCGTTTTATCTTGAAAATTCACCCAATTACAGCTTTTTTGCTGAAACTTTGCCAAATTACATGAATGTTAATGGAAAAACTTAAACATTGCTTTTTTCCTGTTTCTTGACACATCTTGTGTATTATTCGAGCATTTGCATAGAAAATTCTTACACTCTAGATGAAAGACCCTTCTTCTAAGACAAATTTGTTATTCTGTTCATTAATTTGTCTTGAAAATGTCTGAATTACGGTTTTTTTATTGTAACCTTGCATTTTGCCAAGATACCAATTATTTTATTGGCGAAAAGATGGCCTCTAAAGGTACGAAATCCATGATACCGGCTTTTTAGGCCAAATCTATGTATAATATCTCACTGCCTAATATTTTCATCGTTTTTATTCAACATAACCGTTGAGTACTTTCCATCATCTCTAACACACGGCTGCAAGGTCGTCAATTATGCCGATAGAGAAGATGGAAAGCGTATAAACTTACCACAGGCAGAATATTTTGTCCGAATGGCCGTTAATTTCTTTCTTATTTATGTATCTACGGACGTTATAATTTTGTTCATACCTTTGGGGGGCGTCTTTTCGCCAATAAAATAATTGGTATCGTACAGCTTACACAAAAACAACGAAAGCCTGAGTATGTCGCGATTAGTTTTTCATTTTATCAGTATAATGTTTTTAAACATTACTAAAGAGGTATAAACAACAGACTTCGCATTTGTTCCCATAGATGGCACCTCTTAATCCATGGGTTAATATCTCACTGTCTAACATTTTCATCGTTTTTATTCAATGCATTGGCCCGATGAACCCTATATAGGGCGAAAGGTCATCAGTTATATATCTATACAGGCTTGTCAGTATAATAGTCCATGATTTTTTGGACCCTACACTTGAATAACCTTACCACAGGCAGACTATTTTGCCCGTATGGCCGTAAATTTCTTTCTTATATAAATATATATATATATATATATATATATATATATATATATATATATATATATATATATATATATATATATATATATATATATATATATATATATATATATATATAGTGTGGAAAAAAAGTATGGACTACCCCTAATAATTTGGTAGTCTGTAGATTTTATAGAAAATGCTCGAACAAGTTAATTTATTATTTTAGTTTGTTATATTCTGATAACATTTATTTGTTTTTATATTAGCATCTGTCAAAAATATGACGTAATCGACATTTTTTTAAACGGTAACGTATGGCACATGATACATCACTTGAAAGCTCTGGTTTCACTCAGTAAATTCCTAGATTTTAGTCCCATTCGGTCGTGCCGTTGCTCAATTATTTGACATTGTCATATTTTTGACAGATATCAATAAAAAAACTAATAAATTTTATCAAAATGTTGGAAACTAAAAAACTAAATTACCGTGTTCGAGCATTTTCCGTAAAACCTGAAGAGCTCTAAATTATGAGAGGTAGTCCATACTTTTGTTCCACGCACAATTGAACGGTCGCCATTTTGAAATGGGCCAACAGAATCGCACTAAAATCTAGGAACATACTGAGCAAAACAGGAGCTTTCAAATGATGTTTCACATGCCATATGTTGTCATTTAAAAAAAGTGTCGATTACGTCATATTTTTGACAGATGTCAATAAAAAATACAAATCAATTTTATTAGAATATGGGAAACTAAAAAACTAAATTAACGTGTTCGAGCATTTTCTATAAAAACTACAGACTACTAAGTTATTAGGGGTAGTCCAATATATATATATATATATATATATATATATATATATATATATATATATATATATATATATATATATGATGTGTTCTCACTCCGGGTGTATATCCATTCACTACTGTCGTTCTGAAACGAACAGTTTTGCTGACTTCGCCAAAATCACATTTGGCAATTTCGAAGCTTTACTTCTCGCGTCCGAATACAGACTTCTATAAAAAAATTACATACATGGTTGTAAATAAAGACACTTCATTGTTTACAGCTCAGCATGGATATCAATAAAGGTTTCCCTAGATATTCGGTATTAAGTGGGATATAATAAGATCTCGAATCCCGATCAATCAGCTTGTAATTCACTTACTTTTCCCTTAAGAACGTACGGCAGAAACAACAATAATATAAGGACTCGCTAAAGCCCAATAAATACACTTGAGTGTGTATCGGTACTTACAGGCGAAACGGTCGCTTTGATGAAGAAACGTAGATGTTACTCTCTCATTTGCATCGCGGTAAAACTCGATTACGATTGATAATTAATTTATGACCTTTAATGAAAGGAAAACCAGATATATATCAACGAGAAGTCGGAGAAGTTTCTCCCTCTCGCTTTCTCTGTATCTCTGTGTTTAGAATCTGACTCTCTGCATGTTGCCAAATTTTGAGGCGATTATTGAAAACGCTAAAAGCATCTAACTTTCATATTTTATTAAGAGAGGTATCTTGGAATCAATTGATACATTTTGGTACGAATCCAAGATGGCGGCTTAATAAAATATTAATAAATTTTAAATAAACAGGATAAGTAGTTCTTGCTGGCGAACAGGTAGACAGACAGACAGACGGACAAACCAACCGAATAGAGAAAACATGTCTTTCGGCATCTAGAGACCCTGAGACGTAAAAATCTGAAAACAGGGGGAGGTTTTTTTAGCATAACAATATTTAACTCTACTCAAATACCTTTACAGAATTTGTAAAAAAGTGTTAAAATTTAGACCTTAAAAACATATCTCATTGAAACAAAGAACGCTACAAATCGAAGTTGTTCAGTTAATCTTAGATCGGCAGACCACTTTGAGAAAGAAAATCGTTTTTCCAATCTTCTCACCGGCGATTTTTTTTCTATTATGTTGTCAGGACATTACAAACGGCCCAATAAGCTCCCGAAGTGCCTCGGCTACCGAACGGTTGATAAACAATTGAGGCTTGGGGCACTAACTGTCTTTCCTGCTACTCAAGAAAGATTCATTGCGGGTAGAAAACGTAGCGTTTTCCTTAAGATATAAAGTCTTTTTGTGGGAAGGGAAATATCTAAAACAACTTATATAACCTTAATATATATATATATATATATATATATATATATATATATATTTATATATATATAATTTATTTAAGTTTTTTGCAATTTTGTATATATATATATATATATATATATATATATATATATATATATATATATGTAAGTAGGAAGTTTGATAAGCTTATTCAGGTATAGGGTCCAAAAATCATGAACCATTATACCGACAAGCCTTTAAGCATTTTTCATCATCTCTACCGGCACAATTGTCGACGTTTCGCCCTTTTGGGGCTCATCAGGCCAATGCAGCCATATGGTAGATATGATTTTTTTTTCAACGGCAGTTTGAATATATGCGATGAAAATTTGTGGCAGTAAGAAATTAACCCAAAGAGTAAAGAGGTGTCATCTATGGGTATCAGTGTGAGGCTTGTTATTTGAACCTCTAGTAGCAATGTAGAAGTATATAGATGTAAAAGTTAAAAACACAAGCGCGATATGCGTAGGCTTGCAATTTTTTGTTTGCCGTGCAATACCAACTATTTTGTTGGCGAAACGACGGCTCCAAAGGATGAAAATCCGTGATATCGGCTTTTTTAGGCCAAAGTTTCAATAAGAACAAAAAAGTAAATAAGGTCCGTAGATAAATTAGTAGGAAGTTTAACGGCCATTCGGATAAATAATTCTGCCTTTGATAAGCTTATTCAGGTATAGGGTCCAAAAATCATGGACCATTATACCGACAAGCCTTTAAGCATTTTTCATCATCTCTACCGGCACAATTGACGACGTTTTGCCCTTTTGGGCCTCGTCAGGCCAATGCAGCTATATACCTGAATAAGCTTATCAAAGGCAGAATTATTTGTCCGAAGGGCCGTTAAACTAGTAATTTATCTGAGGACGTTATTTACTTTTTTGTTCTTATATATATATATATATATATATATATATATATATATATATATATATATATATATATAATAATTATTTTCTTGGGCATAGGTTAACTCATTGAGAAGCAAAACTACAATTTAATCGACGTTTCGCTCATTATATTGAGCTTTTTCAAGATATTTTATTTTCTACAATAAAAACACGTATAGTTAGTATTTAAATTGGGTAAAACATTATTGAAAAAACATCACTCAAAAAACATTACATTTAAAAAAAACTATGATCATGAACACAAAAATACATTTAAAACGACATTAATATTATACAGAGTACGTACCTTGGAAACATGTCATGTGTACGACTGTTTTGCGATTGCAATAATTTCGACACGTCTGGAATTCTGGTAGATAAAAACGAGGCAAATTTTTTCTATTTTTTTTTATATTTACTTTGATTTTTATTGCTGTACAGAGTTTGGGTTTATGATCTTACTGAAATGTACAGGGTTTTATGTATGGAGTTGTTTATTTATTTAAATTAATTTACTTAGATATCAGATTATAATAAATTTGGCTTAAGTTATTGATGTCTTTTTTGTCGTTGACGGCATCTTTCTCTTTTTTAATTTGTATCATTTCTTTTATTGTGAGTTTTCGATAATTAGTTTCTTGCTCTAAAATTTTGGTTTGTTTAAAATCGAATTGATGTTTTTCTGTATGTTCGTGTTTGTGGAGTGCAGTTGATGCATTTTTTGTGTATTTGTGGCCGTTTAATCGACTATCTAAGTATTGTGTTGTCATTCCTATGTACTTTTTTGGACAATTTAAACATGGAATTGAGTAAACTAGCTTTGATTTCTTTTTTTTAATTACTTTGCTTTTCAAGGGAGTGAAAAGACAGTTTAGTAAATTCTGTGCTTTATGACAGACAGTTATGTCGTGTTTAGACAATATATAATTTATTTTTTCTGATAGACCGTCTGTGTAGGGCATTGCAACGTATTTAGTATTACCATTTCTTTCTTTTGTTGCTTTCTTTAAGTTATTATAAAAAACATGAGTTTTTTGTTTAAAAACTCGTAGTACGTTTTTTTCCGGATAATGGTTATTTATTAAAGTCTCTTTAACCTTCTTTAAAATTTCAGTACGATATTCTGGGGAAGTAAGTGAGATGGCACGATCGGTTAGACCTATAATAACGCTATTTTTTTGATTCTTTGGATGGTTGGAGTTAAAGTTTAAGTACTGCCCTGACCATGTTTTTTTTGTATACCACTTGGTTTTTATATTTTGATCTTTCTTGTTTCTAATTAGGGTTAAGTCTAGAAAATTAATTTTGTTTTTGTCTTCAATTTCCATGGTAAATTTTAATTTGGGGTGAAAATTATTGAAAGCATTTAATAGGTTATTAATATGGTTTTTTGAAACGGCAGTTAAACAATCGTCCACAAATCTTTTAAAAAAAGGAAGGTTAAACTCAAGTTCACTTATCACACTCTCCTCCAGATATTCCATTACTAATTGTGCGACAATGGAGGAAATAGGAGAACCCATAGCGCAACCATCTAACTGTTGATAATATTTGTCCTCATACTGGAAATAATTATTATTTAGAGTAATGTTAATAGCTTCTATAAATTCTTTTAATGGAAGTGTTGTGTGACCCTTTAATTCGCCCCATTTTTGTGTTATTATGTCAGATAAAAGTTCATTCGAGATATTTGTATATAGAGAAACAACATCAAGAGATATTAGTATATGATTGTCTGGAATGTTTACCTTGTCAATAAATTGTTTAAATTCAAATGAATCTTTAACAAAATAATCGTTTTTTCCGGTTATTTTGGACATACAATTAGACAAATATTTCGACAGTTTATAAAATGGAGATTGGATACATGATACAATGGGCCTTAAAGGAATGACAACACAATACTTACATAGTCGATTAAACGGCCACAAATACACAAAAAATGCATCAACTGCACTCCAGAAACACGAACATACAGAAAAACATGAATTCGATTTTAAACAAACCAAAATTTTAGAGCAAGAAACTAATTATCGAAAATTCACAATAAAATAAATGATACAAATTAAAAAAGAGAAAGATGCCGTCAACGACAAAAAAGACATCAATAACATAAGCCAAATTTATTATAACCTGATATCTAAGTAAATTTATTTAAATAAATAAACTACTCCATACATAAAACCCTGTACATTTCAGTAAGATCATAAACCCAAACTCTGTACAGCAATAAAAATCAAAGTAAATATAAAAAAAAATAGAAAAAATTTGTCTCGTTTTTATCTACCAGAATTCCAGACGTGTCGAAATTATTGCAATCGCAAAACAGTCGTACACATGACATGTTTCCAAGGTACGTACTCTGTATAATATTAATGTTGTTTTAAATGTATTTTTGTGTTCATGATCATAGTTTGTTTTAAATGTAATGTTTTTTTGAGTGATGTTTTTTCAATAATGTTTTAACCAATTTAAATACCAACTATACGTGTTTTTATTGTAGAAAATAAAATATCTTGAAAAAGCTCAATATAATGAGCGAAACGTCGAATTAATTGTAGTTTTGCTTCTCAATGAGTTAACCTATGCCCAAGAAAATAATTCACAAAATATTTATATATGGTTAAAAAAAAAAAAATAAATATATATATATATATATATATATATATATATATATATATATATATATATATATATATATATATATATATATATATATATATATATATTATTTTAGTATGTTTTGTATTTTCTTTTCATATATTAATACACGAGTACTAAGCAGTTGATTTTTTTGTTTTTTTAATAATTTATACTTGTTTATTATCGTCAGTAAAACAAAAAGTCAGTGATTTTATCAGAACCACTTAACGCATTGCCAAAACTTTTATGTTCGTTCCGACATTCTTGGCATAAAATAATACGGGGAGCGATATTTCAGAATCGCCGAAACATGAGTTAATGTTCTGTTCCTTATCTTATCTCTTTCTATATTTTTGGAGCGTATCCATCTGCTTCAGCCAGACGGGGGAAAAATCAAAGCCAAAGTCATATTTAACGTAATTCGATACGACTGAGACCTATAAAACCTATAAAAAGCCGAAGTGTTAAATGGATCATGGAAAAAAAACCACATAATTCACTAGGGCAGCGATTATACCGCATATGCAGAAAGAAGCTAGAGTTTCACCCCAAAAAAAGTGGTAAATTAAAAATGAGGGGGTCACGTGTACGGGCTTAGCTCATTGTACTTCGTGACTTTGTAGTTTTCATCCCCAAAAGATTAGGTCTATTATTAGTTATGCGACCGGCTGGGAGGACTTCAGTATTTGATAATACCGTTCGAAACGTACGTCGTTGTTTAGAGGGTGGGATTCTTCGAAGATCGTAGATAACGTTTCAATTATTGATTTATTGATAGCTTGTTTTTTGGAATATATATACAGGGTTATTCACGCAACTCGTTCATTAAAAGTTTTTGATGATGCCATTTAGATACAAATTTCAAATTTTGGGATTAAAGTAAGGTTAAGGGGTACTTCTTTTTTGAAATATTTTCAACTTCCTGTCATTTCCGGTTTAACCGGACTTGCTTATTTTCAATGAAATACCCTGTATTTTATGATATTTTTGGATTCTACGGAGAATTTTAATGCTATTTTATGTAGCATGTCCTATACCTAGGTTCAAGCGTTCTAAAGATATTTGACCTTGAACCGAAAATGAGCCTTCGGGGTACCAAATTTTAAAATCTCATGTTTTTGTAAGTTTTGAATAATAATCTTCATATTTTGCAGACGATCGGTAAATAATCTTAGGTTTCTATTTTTTTTATTGAATTTGTCTATTTTTATACAGGGTGTCTTAAATTCAGCGGCAAACATTCACATTTTAAATGCCGCGGTTTTTTTAAATGGGACACCCTATAACTTTATGCACTATCAAATGTAGAATTTCATTTTCTATCGAACTGTATTAAGGTTCCCTATACCTATTCGAAACCATTTTCGAAATAATTGGGTTTTATAAAAATATCGTATGTATTTGCTTAAATGTTTACATGTTCCAATGGTGAGCCATGGAAAAACAATTGAGATCCAATATCCAATATGACAGATGATTAGTATGCGTTATTTATCGAAAGCTGTCAGTGATAAACTAAATCTTCTAAATCGAAATGGAAGAATACTCAAACGCTGATATTCTCAATCTATTTTATATTCATGGAGAATGTTATAAAATTTTGGAAAGAACGTGTCGTGTGTTTAATGAACGCCACCCTGATTTGCCGCCAATGAACAAGTCAAAATTCAAGAGGATTGAAACGAACTTTTTTTTGCGTTTTGGCAAGGTTAAAGTTACAAAAAATGTTCCGAAACCAGTGACAAATGCCGAGGATAACGTAATAAAAACATTAGCTTATTTTCACGCAAACCCGCAAAGTTCAATAACGTCTGCAGAAAACGAAATTTCTTCTTCATCTGTCCAAAGAATCTTGAGCGAACATCATATGCACCCTTATTCCTTCCAAAACGTGCAAGCCTTGAGACCTGGTGATGACGTCCGACGAGTAGAATTTTGCGAATTCATGTTTTTGAAAATTCAAGAGGACCCTCAATTCCCTTTCAAAAATATTTTGGACCGATGAAGCGAAATTTTCTAGAGAAGGAATAACAAATAGAAGAAACGAACATTTCTGGGCAGCAGAAAATCCGCACGCTTTACGCGAAACGCGTTCTCAAGAGAGGTTTAGCTTCAATGTTTTCGGTATAGTACTAAATGATCAGGTGCGGTACTGTATTTATGAAGACAATTTAAACAGTGATAAGTATTTGGAAATTCTACGAGAGACGGTTTCTGAATTTATAGAAGAAATTCCTATTGGTGAGCTGCAAAATTATTGGTATCAATTAGATGGGGCACCAGCACACAATTCCGCTGCAGTTTATCTCCAATTATCTCCAATTTTCGAAGATCGCTGGATTGGTCCCAATGGCCCCTGGAGATAGCCCCCGCGATCGCCTGATTTAACACCCCTAGACTTTTATTTATGGGGATTTATCAAAGGTAAAGTCTATGCTTCCCCAGTAAATAACCAACAGTATTTACTGGACAGGATACGAACAGCTTTTGCCGAATTAGAAAACGGACAAATTCAACGGGCCACAGCAACTCTTCAAAGAAGAATTGAAATGTGTCTTCAAATGAACGGACAGCATATAGAACATTTGTTATAATTCAATTTTATTATTTTATTTATTTATTGTTGATTGTTAGATGGCACATGAACATGGCACGTTCTCTCCAATATTTTGTAACATTCTCCGCGAATATAAAATAAATTAAGAACATCAGCTTTTGAGTGTTATTTTATTTTAATTTAAAAGTTTCAAATCAGCTGTCATGTTGAATAGAAAAGCACAATTGTTTTTCCATGGCTTACTACGGGAAGGTGTAAGCATTTAGCAAATACATATGATAGTTTAATAAAAACCTGATTATTTCGAAAATGATTACGAATAGGTATAGGAAACCTAATACAGTTCGATAGAAAATTCAATTCTACATTTGATAGTGCATAAAGTTATAGGGTGTCCCATTTAAAAAAACGGAAATTGAAAATGTGAATGTTTGCCGCTGAATTTAGGACACCCTGTATAAAAATAGACAAATTCAATAAAAAAAATAGAAACCTAAGATTATTTACCCATCGTCTGCAAAATATGAAGATTATATGTTCAAAACTTACAAAAATATGAGATTTTAAAATTTGGTACCCCGAAGGCTCATTTTTGGTTCAAGGTCAAGTATCTTAAGAACGCTTGAACCTAGGTATAGGACATGCTACACAAAATAGCATTAAAATTCTCCGTAGAATCTAAAAATATCATAAAATACAGGGTGTCGGTTTAAAATAAGCAAGTTGATACCAACTTCCGGTTAAATCGGAAGTGCCAGGAAGTTGAAAATATTTCAGAAAAGAAGTACCCCTTGACCTTACCTTAATACCAAAATTTCAAATTTTGATCTAAATGGCATCATCAAAACTTGTAATGAACGGGTTGCGTGAATAACCCTGTATATATATATATATATATATATATATATATATATATATATATATATATATATATATATATATATATACAAATAAATATTTCTTTTTGTGACGGAAAAAAGTTTGACGTTTAACCCCTGCTGACAGGTAAGCATTTTTTTCCCGGGGAAAAAAATGAGAACTTTTTTCCCGGATATATAAATACATAAGTAAAGGTAGATATTTAATTTTAGAATATTTTATTATACCTACAAAAGTTACATTTCTTTTATATCAATAGTACAATTATTAAATGTGCACTGCACGAATGACATGTTCCTTGAACTATTCGGCACTGGCGGCCATCCAGGTCAAGGAGGAGGTGAAGTGCTACTTCACCAGGAAAAATAAGCAAGCAAACTTCTTACTATATTTATTATATATCTCTTAAAATTTAAGTTTTTACATTCATTTATTCATCTAATTGGCAAAAAAGAAACTGTACATCTCGAATAAATAATTTACTTGACCGTTGGCGGCATATCTTTTTAAAACTTTCAATCGAACTTTATTATAACAACTATAACAGTGGCGCAAACCGCTTTGACTTTGCTGGAGGTGCTATGTTTAGTTTACAATTTTCCTACTACGTTGCCATGACAACGCGTACGGGATGACGTCGAGCACATGGAAGAATAATGTTAACCCTCGCCATACAACGTTCTCGGTGAATTGCAGGCGCAGTACACTACACCCACGTGTCGTTCAGTTTGCGGTGGTTGTGTACTTTTATTTTCGCAGATTTCGCTGCAACCGGTTAGTTCTTTTGCAGTTTGCTTGACTGTTTTGTGTTATATTTATTTATGGAGTTGTTACAACTTTATTTAGTATCGGGTTTATCAATAATTTGCATTATTGATCAATCCGATCACGAATGTGGTTTGCATTTTGTTCGAAACTCCATTTAATCGATGGAAGGAACAAGATCAGTTTTAATCGCAATCCTGGTTCTCGGCGTACAAATGGTTATGTAGTACTCAAATATTACAAAAATTGTTTTGCTTGAAACAAGAGTTAGTCTTTCGCGGCCATGATGAGAGCAGCCAGTCTATAAATAGGGGGAATTTTAAAAAACTTTTAGGTTTATTAATATCTAGAAATTCCTAAGAACTAAAAGATCATCACGAAAAAATTAAAAATGTTTTTACTGGTGACTCGAAAACTATTTAAAACGAAATAATTAATTATTAATTGAATTTAATTGAATGCATCTCTGATTATTTAAATGATCATGTAAAAAGTGAAATAATGAACACACAGTTTTTTTCTGAGCAAGTGGATGCCACCACTGATATTACGCAAACCTCCCAGTGCTCAATAATTTTAACATACGTTAATTCGGAAGGTTCAGTAATCGAGCGATTCTTAGGATTTTATAATGTCAGCTCCGATAGGACGTCGGAGAATTTATATTCTCTATTGGATCAAATTTTAGACCAATTTGACCATAAATATAAATTAACAGGGCAATGTTACGATGGCGCAAGTGTGATGACTGGCCATCTAAATGGACTTCAAAAAAAAAAAGGAAAAAGCGCCGCAGTCTGTATTTGTCCATTGTCTTGCTGCTATGAAGTATAGGAGAATTGATTTAGTATACAAAATTTAGGTAAGTCGTAAAAAAATATTCTACCCCTTCCACATATAAAAAAAAAATCTGGAAAAAAATTATTGCGATATTTTTTTGCTTCATTTGCACTTCACTTACTTTTTCACCCGCGAGTCGCCACTGCTATTCGGTACAACAGTCGAATTTTCTTTTCTTGATTTTTACCCACAACGTGGTTGATACATTTTCCATTGCGATATGCATAAAACAGGCGGCGATTCTTTGCTGTTGCTGGACGAAGGGCTATGTACAGGTTGTCCTGTTTTCGTTGTTTGTATGGGGTATCTCTCTTATTAGTGAAGATAGAGGGTTTCGGTCTTTACGACATGGTGCTACTGATTGGTGAAACGAAAGATGACCCAAACAAAATTTTATAGCCCTCTTCGTTTTTAAGATGCAGCGTGAAATTGAAAATACTGCATTTTTGGGCCCCCCTCATATTTCGGTTGTTGTTTAACTTATTGAAAAGGTAAAAACCGGCTCTGATACAGGTTTTCACGTAGAATCCAGTGGTGTAGTCAGATTTTTTATGTCAGTTGTTACCTTTTGGGTAAGTTAAACAACAACCGAAATACGAGGGAGGCCCAAAATGCAATATTTTCAATTTCACACTGTATCTTAAAAACGAAGAGGGCTATGCAAATTATGTTTGGGTCATCTGTTGTTTAATAAAAAAAGTACCAACATGTCGCGAAAACCGCAACCCTCTATCTTCACTAATAAGAGAGATACCCCATTAAAACAATGAAAACGGGACACCCTGTAGATTCGGTAAAATTTAATATATTCTTCAGTAACTACAAATCTCCTGTTTACTTCATTCTTTGTTTGCTTAAGTTTCACAATTAATACCGTTCCCGAATTTTCAATATCATCTAATATTACCTGGCTGATTTTACAAATTCGACAAGCTCCTCTAATCCCAAATACAACAGCAACCTTGGCTATTAAATAAACTTCATCGGGAGCATTATTTAAAAAATCACTAATTAGTGTACATGTAAAAATCGCAGCTTTCTGGTGCGCGTAACCTTTCCCATTTTGTTTCAGAAAGGCAATTAGTTTGAAATATTTTGAAATGTCTACTTTCTTATTGGATTGTTATATACTTTTAGTCATTAAATAATTCGACCACACTGTTGGTGGCTTTTGTTGTTGTGCCAGTTCCGAAAAATAAGCCAATAACACCGTCTTTGAGAAAGAACTGCGTGTCTTTTTCGTTTTCCATTCTATAAATTTTGAATACGCGGTTAATTTTCGGCGATTTAGCTGGTAATAATTTTTGTGACGCTACTTTCGCTGCTTCAGCTCACTTCACTCAGGTGGAGTCAGAGAAAATTCGAAATCAGACATTTATATTATTCACAATAACTACTACAATAAGCTTACTTACATACATAATTACGAAATTGTAGTGGCGGATGCATGGTTTAAAACTATTTTTTGCCGCCTTATAAAATCTGAAAATAAAAAAATATTTACTTTATAAAACCAATAGACAGTCTTAAGTTCTGGGTCCACTATGAAGGTACCCGAGGAACAACACTGAAAAATGTTTGTTTTCTGGACGTTTCGGGGGAAAGTCTACCCTCGTCTTCAGCAAACCTACAATAAAAAACTAAAAGCAGAATATTTCTTATGTTTAGTATCAGAAATATAACCAGAATGGCTAATCTCTGACAAAATGTCAATGAATGTTCATTTAAAGGGGTTATTTTTAATTGTTAGAATAAGGTGGGAAATATGTGTACCTAGAGTATGTTCATTTTAATATATTGAATTTTGAGGTGTCCTTTTTTTTACTTAAGTATCTAGCAAATTTAACCATGTGTTATTAAAACTAACGAAACAAGATGCTACACAATTATCTTTATTTAATAATATTAAGGCACTTTCTTTTATTTTACGTTTTTTGGAACACGGTTCTTTTGGTAAAATACTAGAAGCATTCCAATTAATTTTTGTTTGGTTTTTGTTTAATTGTTATCTAGAGCATGTTGCAAATGTTTGATTGTTGAAATTCCCTATTTTTTTATGTTTGTTTGGTGTTCTTTAATTCTTTTGGCTAATGGTCTAGAGCAGGGGTGCTCAAACTTGAACTGCTGGCGATCTACCTCAATATTTTTAGACTACTTACGATCGACTCTGAGAGGCTGCAAGTATATGTGATGCAGGGTTGTCGTACATACACGATACATACACCATACCTACCTACCTAGGTAGGGTGTACCGTAGCATATATAGATATTAGCTTTCCGCACAATATACATTATTTTAGTCAAGGTTTGGGTTAGGTTTAGTTAGGTTCTTCTTTACAATATCAATGAAAAAACTCATAGTTATTCAAAATTGCGAGTTTATTGGTTTTTACAAAACAAAAGAGTTACATATGGTGTTAAACTTAACTAAGAAGTGACTTTGGATGTTGAAGCGTGGCACTGCATGTCCTCAGCATACTTTTCATAAGATGGTACGTAACCACTGAGTGCTAATCGCAAGCATGATGACATATGATCGTCAGTTCGTCGATTGCGATATTTTGACTTAATTATCTTCATTTCAGACAATGCAGACTCGCACAAGTAAGTTGACCCAAACATTGCTGTCAGTTGAAGAGTGATTTGCCTTAGATTCGGATATTTATCTTCAGCTATAAAACACCAGAAATTTGTATCAGATGCTGTAGCTTTGAGATGTATATCTGATATAATCTGCACCAACTCATTTTCAACAGAACTTGGGTTCATATTAAACTGACTTGCTATTTCAGTAGCTAATTCCTCAATGTTTTTACATGAAAAAGGATAACTCATAAATGATGCTACATTTGCCAATTTACTACAATCATAAAAACGCATTTCGAAGTGTCTCAAAATACTTGATAATTCAGCCTCACGCGTATCATAATTCAACTGAGGAATCCTTGCTTTCAAAGACGGATAATGTTTCAGATCCTTTCTTTTCAGTTGATATATCATAAGTTGCAATTTACTTTTGAATGCGTTTACTGCGCTAATCATCTCAATAACAATTTTTCCTTTACCTTTTACCATTGCTGGTGCTCCATCGGTTGTAATGCACACTAATTTATATATTGGTAGCTTGTAGTTTTTTACAAAATTGAAGAAAACGTCATATATATCTTCGCCATGGGTCTTCCCCTTCAGAGGAATGATTGTCAAAAATTTTTCCTTAGCCAACATGTCATTGAATACCATCCGAATAAAAATACACAGCTGGGCAGTGTCTGTCATATCCGTGGATTCGCCGAACTGTAAAGAAAAGTATGTCCATTCCATGATATCATTTTTTAGTTTATCTGCCATGTCCTGACTCATGACTTCAATACGCCTTGTGACAGTCGGACGAGATAACTGAAGTTCTCTAATAGCAGACATGATTTCTGTTTTATTTTTAAAATCTCCAAATAAAGTCTCACCCGCTTCAATAAATGCTTCCTTCACAACCGACCCATCTTCGAACGGTTTCTTGTGTTTCGCCAATATATGAGATATTTTAAATGACGCGATCGTAGCAGCTTTTGATTGTTTGGCTGGTCTTGTGAACATGGTTTGTTCTTTTTTCAAACAAGATATCAAATCGCGTACTTTTCGTTTTCCTAATTCACTCTGTGGTGGAAAATCCTTTTCATAGTTTTATGAACCGTTTTATGATGCCTCTCAATCGTTATTAAAATGATACGTTTTAGATTTCTTCGCTATTTAATAATAAACTTTGTATCGACGTAGTATTGCCTTCAAGTTGCAATTCAGAATGACTCCAATTCCTGCAGACGCAACATTTATATCGGCGTGAACGAAAGTCTCGAATGTTCCCGTCAAACGCGCCGCCCAAAATTTCTAGAAAAGCGGCAAGAATAGAAAACGGAGCTTTTCTTTGACAAGTACCGCGCGTTCCTTTGATAAAGCCGCCGTTTGCCGCTGCCAGAGTGTTATTTTATTACGTAATACATTTTTGTAGTTTAGTTAAGTACCTACTTATTAAAAAAAATTTCTTCTCGAGATCTACTCAAAAAGCACTCGCGATCGACTGGTCGATCGCGATTGACCGTTTCAGCACCTCTGGTCTAGAGGTTTCACCTATGTAAAATTTATTGCACTGCCACGGACTTTTATAAATAACATTTTTTGTATTTTCTTGTTCATTGTTAGGTTTTGTTTTTGTAAGTTTGCTTCTAAGCGTATTTTGTGTTTTAAAGATCGTTCTGATGTTAAAACGTTTACCTATTCGTTTTATTTTGTCTGATAAATTAGGTATGTATGGTATGAAGAGGTTTGTAATTGGTCTATTTTGGATTTTTTTTGTCTTTTGGATTCTCAAATTCATAAAAACATTTTTCAACAAAATCATTAGGATAATTGTTTTGATTTAAAACATCTTTTATAAAATTTTTTTTTTAATTAAATTTTGATCTTTGCACATTATTTTTGCTCTATCGTATAGACTTTTTACAATTCCCTTTTTAACCATGATTGGATGATTTGAGTAAAAATTTAAGTATTTGTTTGTGTGTGTAGGTTTTCTGTATACTTTTGTTTCAAAACTGTGTATGTCTTTTTTGATAAGTATGTTAAAAATGGAAGTTGTTGGTCGGTTTCCTTTTCAATAGTAAATTTAGTTGTTGGTTCTTTGGTGTTAATATGATAAAAAATTATTTAAATGTCATGTTCATAGATACAAAAATGTCATTAATGTATCTCCACCAAATAAGTGGTTTATGATCGTAATTTTGAATATAATTTAACTCAAAGTTTTCCATAAAAATATTACTTACTAAAATTGATAAAGGAGACCCCATAGCGATGCCAAAATTTTGTTAATAATATTCGTTTATGTATTGAAAATAAGTGGTTTTTACACAAAAAGTTAGTAGTTCTAGAATAGTATTAATGTTTAATGATATACGTTCACTAAGATTGTTATCATTCTCAAGTTTATTTCTTACTATGTTCAAAAGTTTTATCTACAAGTAGATTTGTAAAAAGACTAACGATATCAAAACTTACCAGTGTATTATTTATATTTATTTGAATATTGGACATTTTCTCAAGGAAGTGTTGTGAATTTTTTATATATGAATTAGTGTTTCCTACTAGCGGTTTTAATATATTTAAAAGAAACCTAGCTAAAGGATGTGTCGGTGTGTTGGATCTTTATTTAATTTCCAGTAAGTGTTTTCGTTTAAGCGAGGTTATTTTTTTATCGTAGTCGGTACAACCATTAAAACAGTCGCATTACCTTTATCTGCTGGAAGAATTTTAATTGTGTTATCTTATTGAATTGTTTTTAGTGCTTTTTGATAGGGTAGACTTTCCCCCGAAACTTCCAGAAAACAAACATTTTTCAGTGTCGTTCCTCGGATACTTTCATAGTGGACCCAGAACTTAAACACTGTCTATTAATTTTATAAGGTAAATATTTTTTTTATTTTCAGATTTTATAAAAACCCAAAAAAATAGTCTTACTTACACATCTGATGGAAAACATACTTAAAACACAGACTTATTACAAATTCCTCATTCTCATTTTTAATTTATATTTAAAAGAGGTTGCCGCCCCGTCAGAAATAACTTCCACACTAAATATTTGCATCCCCCAAGTGAAACCATTATTCCCTCTTTTTTACCATCTGCTTTAAAAGTGCACCCGCGGGCAGGACCGTTCAAAAATATCCTAATTCTGGTTGGATTTTTTAAACGTTCCAGGTGCCGCGAACTCCGCCTGACAAGTTATGATGGATCTATTAGCACGGTTTTTTGGATTATATAGCGCTGGTCTCAATGCTAATGCTCTTTCGTTGTTTAAACAACTCAAATTGTTACTTTTTTAGGCCTGCCGAAAGCCGTTCCGAGTGCCCTTTCAATGGGTCGGAGATATGATTGATCGGCAATAAGACTTTGTGCAAGACCGATTGAGTTGTCGCCCTCGGTACACAATTTGGCTAATTTGCATCCTGATGCGTATTTAATCTCGTTTTCTTTGGGAAAAGCGTTTTCTCTCGGCTCGTGACAGTGATCTATTAGATTTTAAGATTGTTGCGTGCTCAGAAATAATATTCAAATTGGATTTTATGGGGCGAATGTCTCGATTATAGAAGCATAACGAGTATTTAAAATTTCAGGCTTTTAAATTGACAAACGGGGCCAATTTTAAGAGATCGCGGGCAGTGGCGGTTCTAGAGCCAAAAAAAATTTGGTTGGCCAAAAAAATTTCAGAAAAACTGTTTTTTTATGGTTATTTTATAACCCAACGTATAAAATTGTAGCAAACTAAACAAGGTTATAAAATCATAAAAATAATAATAAAAACATAACATTGTAGACATTTTTCTATTCCCGAAATTAATAAACGAATATATCAAATTTTTCATCAAATAGTCCGAATTAACAATTGCATTATTATTGCAATTACTATCCGACGTTTCGCCTTCGATTCGCCACGAGGCATCTTCAGAGATCTTTACTCCACGAGAATTCACTAAAAGAGCACGAAGAGTTTCAGGTGGAGTTTATACCCGGCTTGTGCTCGCCAATCGGTGACCTCGTCTTAAGACCAGTTTATATATATATATATATATATATATATATATATATATATATATATATATATATATATATATATATATATATATATATATATATATTTATATATATATATATATATATATATATATATATATATATATATATATATATATATATATATATATATATATATATATATATATATATATATATATATATATATATATATATATATATATATATATATATATATATATATATATATATATATATATAT